>CM060687.1:1015000-2215000 GCA_030686995.1 Artemisia argyi | reverse complement strand
ATAAACGCCTAAACTATAACCGTATTTTTATAGAAAATGATCCTTGACCACCGCCCGCCAGCCCGCCAAGCCGAAGCATCTTCTATTATTTGAGGTATTATGAGATATTTGAGATGATTGTTAGATTTGGGATTTATTGAGATGATTTGAGGTTTATGGATTTTAGTAATAAGATGGCGTTTCGAGGAATTATATGGTCTATATGTTTTATAAACATTTTAGTAATGCGGTGTTTGGAACTCATTTTATTGAGATTATATGTTTGTATTATTTATTGAGGATTTTTGGTATGGTATTATGAGTTGTGATTTAGTTGTTTTGAAACACTTACACCTACCCTACGCCGTTGTCACAGACCATGGCCTCCCATATGCCCGATGTTGTCGAGGATATTCTTACTGCACCGGTTTTACCTGCACCATTCACTATGGCATCTTATGACCCTTACCAGATGGCCATGCTTTCAGCTACTGTACCGCAGGCAGCTTCTACTTCAGCACCACCTGCTGCATCTATGCAGGGACCATCATCTTCTCTAGGGCTCCCTGGTACATCGAGGCAGCTTACTCTTCATCAGGCTTTGGCTCGTGTGGCCCCCCACTTTGCCTACCGAGCTACGGCATGCATTTCGGTACGCCCTACTCCATCATCTTTACAGACTGATGCTCACTCTCTTATGTCTGAGGCGCCACCCACATCATTGCGTCGTCGTCCTAGATCACCTACCACATCTCCACATGGTTCACCTGTTAGGAGACGACGATTGATGAGGTACTCTTCCGATGAGGATGAGGAGGAGTACGAGGGTGAGGATGAGGCTGATGACCCTGAGGAGGAGGATGACACTCAGGAGGCTGAGCAGGGTGATGATGATGACCCTGAGGAGGAGGATGACCCTCAGGAGAATGAGATGTCTGATGATGATGATGTGTTAGTACCACCAGCTCAGGCTGAGGAGCCTGATTCACCTGTACATCCGATTGAGCCTGATTCACCTGATCATCCGTTTTTGGTTGAGTTGCCACCTGGTAGTCCCGATGGGTCGGACGCATCTTCTGAGGTTTCTGCTGAGCATGCAGAGTTAGGTGAGATTGGCAGGTTATGGGCTCGGATTACTGAGCTTGGTGAGAGAGTTGCACGTGTATCTGATCGACTTGAGAGAGTTATTGGAGAGTTTTTAGCGGATTTGAGAGTTGACATGACTGTCGTTGTGGGCAGGACTACTAAGATGAGGAGAGTTTTGATGGAGGTCCACGAGCATATCGATAGTTTGCAGCGAGGATTTGTTATTGCTCGAGAGGCCGACCGCAAGCTATGGCAAAGGAATGCCGAGCTAGAGAAGGAGGTGGCTGACCTCAAGAGAGACCGAGACACCCATAGCGTGGAGCTAGGATCGTTATGGAGGGATCTTGATAGCTTGAGGCAGGAGTTGAGGAGCCTCCGCTAGCAGTGTGGCTAGTTGCTTGGGTTATGTTGTATGGTTGCTTTCTTAACCGAGGAGTGTTCGGTTAGAAAAGCTAGTTATCATATTTTGATGTATTTTGTTCAGTATTCGTCTCTTTTGGAACGATTAGTATGTTTTGTGTTATCCAGTAGTTGGAACGATGTTAGATCGCTATTGTATGGTTGATGGTTATTAGTATATGGTATTACGTGATTTTGGGTATTGTGGAAATTGAGTCCTTATCCGTTTTATTGATGTTTCATGGTGTATTGTTGCTATTCTTTCCATGACTTGGCTTCGTTGAATTGTTTTGTTGAGCATATTGATAAGTTCTATTGGAGACTCATGAACTTGTATGATGTTACAGATCAATGGCACCACGACGAAACCCTGTTAGAGCTACCAGAACTGGTCCTGCTGTGACTACTCCTGGTCGCCGAGGACGCCGACCTACTCGAAATGTTGAAACCCCTACTCCTGACAACCTGGACACTACTAACCACAACAACAGGAATAAAAATGTTGATGTTCAGGGAGACAATGATCATGTTCCACTTAATGCACCTACTGTGGATCAAGCAATGATCAACCAACTTGTGGAACAAAGAGTTGCTGAACTACTAGCTGAGTCAAATCATTCCAACAATTCTGCTGGAACTTTTCCACCTGTTCGTGCTAACGGATGTCAATACAAGGAGTTCAAGATTTGTGGACCCATTGAGTTTGGTGGAACTGAAGGAGTGGTTTACTTAGTCAGATGGATTGAGAAGACTGAGTCAGTGTTCAATGTCAGTGGTTGTGCGGAGAATGCGAAGGTAAAGTTTGCTTCTTTTACTTTCAAGGATGAAGCTTTAACTTGGTGGAACAATTACCGAAATTCAGTTGAGAGTGATGTAGCTTATGCCATGACTTGGGAGCAATTTAAGTCTTTGCTGATTCAGACTTATTGCCCAAGGAATGAGGTCAAGAAGCTAGAGATTGAGTTTTGGAACCACAAGGTGAAAGGTAATGATATGACGACCTACAATCGTCGTTACCAAGAATTGGCCTTGCTTTGCCCAGATATGGTGAAAACCGAGACTCAAAAGATCGAGAGGTATACTGATGGGTTGCCTGTAGCTACGAGGGACGATGTGATTTCTACGAAGCCTGCAAACATCCATGAGGCAATCACTATTGCTCAACAACTTATGGATTCGTTGGAGTTGGAAAGAGCTGATAAGGAGAAGAATGGAAAGAGAAAGAGAGACCAGCACTCTAAGGGTAATGATCACCGAAGCAAGAGACAAGCTAAGGCTTATGCTATTGGGAATGGAGATAAGAAGAATCAAAACGGTGATGCACCCAAGTTTGATCGTTGCCACCAGCATCATACTGGATGGTGTAGTGTGAAATGCCAGAACTGCTCAAGGAAAGGACACACAGCTAAGGATTGTAGAGCTCGACCTCTTGCTATGGTTCAGGCTACCCCTGAGATGAGAAACAAGGCAGATGTTACTTGTTATGTGTGTGGAAAGAAGGGACACTATAGGAATGAGTGTAGAGAATCGTGGAACCGTGGAAACCAAGGCTCGGGTGGTAATGGGTACAATCATGGAAATCGTGGAGCTGGAGGAAACCGTGGACGACAAGATAATGGGGACCAACGTGTGGAAGCTGGAGCTGCTCAGGGAAGAGTATATGCACTCGGGAACGAGAGAGGAGAAGATCCGAACGTCGTTACTGGTACGTTCCTTCTCAATAATCGTTATGCTTCCATACTATTCGATACTGGTGCCGATAGGAGTTTTGTGTCCACAACGTTTGCACCCTTACTAGAGAAACCCCCGATGGCCTTAGGAATTGGATATGATATTGAGTTAGCTAATGGGAAAATAGAAAGGATTAATACCATCATTCGCGGTTGTACGTTAAATTTCTTGAACCACCCTTTCAATATAGATCTTCTACCCGTCACGTTAGGAAGTTTTGATGTTATCATTGGTATGGATTGGCTGTCGAAGTATCGTGCTCACATACTCTGCGACGAGAAGATCGTGCGTGTACCTTACGGAAAGGAGATCCTAAATATATTAGGAGATCGAAAGGATTCTAGGAGCCCATCCCGATTAGCAGTTATTTCCTGCACTAAGTTACCAAAGCTAATGGAGAAGGGATGTTACATCTTCTTATCTCAAATTTCTGAGAAAGGGGGGACGAAGAAAAAGGAAAGGTGCATTGGAGATGTGCCTATAGTTCGTGATTTTCCTGATGTGTTTCCCGATGATTTGCCGGGAATCCCGCCGACTAGACAAGTGGAGTTTCAGATTGAGTTGATACCTGGTGCTGCACCTGTAGCACGAGCGCCTTATCGTCTTGCACCTACCGAGCTAGAAGAGTTGTCAAAACAATTGGCGGAGTTAGCCGAAAAAGGATTCATAAGACCAAGTTCTTCACATTGGGGAGCCCCAGTCTTAATTGTGAGGAAGAAGGATGGATCGTTTCGTATGTGCATTGATTACTGAGAGTTGAACAAGTTAACGGTGAAGAATAGATACCCGTTACCTAGGATCGACGACTTGTTCGATCAACTCCAAGGATCGAGTGTGTACTCGAAGATCGATTTGAGATCGGGATATCATCAACTTCGAGTTCGCGAGGAGGATATTCCGAAAACGGCTTTCAGAACCCGTTATGGGCATTACGAGTTTCAGGTGATGCCGTTTGGGTTGACTAACGCACCGGCAATATTCATGGATCTCATGAATCGGGTGTGTAAGCCTTACTTAGATAAGTTCGTGATTGTATTCATCGATGACATTCTGATTTATTCAAAGAGTGAGAAGGAGCATGAGGAGCATCTAAGACTCATCTTAGAATTGCTCAGGAAGGAGAAACTCTATGCCAAGTTTTCTAAATGCAAATTCTGGATTCCGACGGTACAATTTTTGGGTCATGTGATTGATAGATAAGGAGTCCATGTGGATCCTGCTAAGATTGAGGCGATAAAAGATTGGGCTGCACCTACAACCCCAACTGAAGTTCGTAAATTTTTGGGTTTAGCTGGTTATTACCGAAGATTCATTGAGGGATTTTCGAAGATAGCTAAACCATTGACCAAATTGACTCAAAAGAGTGTTGCGTATGAATGGGGAGATAAAGAAGAGGAAGCATTTCAATTGCTTAAGATGTTATGTAGTGCTCCTATCTTAGCGCTACCGGAAGGTAACGAGGATTTCGTCGTCTATTGTGACGCCTCATATAAAGGATTGGGAGCCGTATTAATGCAACGAGAGAAGGTGATAGCTTATGCTTCCCGACAGCTCAAAAAGCATGAGAAAAACTACACTGCCCATGATTTGGAGTTAGGTGCTGTGGTTTTCGCCCTAAGAATATGGAGACATTACTTGTACGGAACCAAGTGATTGATGCTAAACCGTCAACTAAATTCAACCACGGATGTGTTCAATATGGTCAAACAGCCTAGAGTCAATGCTCCGCTGAATATAGTGGTTTCCCCGGGTCGTTATGTCCCGACGAGGTGTGAATTGTTATCAAACGGTTCTGTGATCGGGTGAATTTGGATGAAAAGGGGTTTGTGAGTGATCTGAACTAAGGAATCTACAATGAAATAGCTTAAACAAGCTATGGTGATAAGACGGGAAGCTAAGAAAAACCAGAAGCGATTTAAAACTAAAAACGCGTACGTTACGTTTAAATAAAACGTAGACGTACAAAATAAAACGCGAGTTTTGGTAAAATAAAATACTTACAAAAGTGAAAATCACATTTTTACAATCCTAATAATAAAAGAAACTTTTTAGAAAATTAAAATTACTTTTTACACTATTTAATTATTTAATATTAATTAAAACTATTTAATATTATTATTATTACTTAAATAACTAAAATACAATATAATATTATTTAAATACTAAAAAGGTGAAAATAAAATTTCTAAAATTATAAAATAACTAAAAATAAGTTTTAAAATGAAAAATAATTATTTTTGTCTTTTTGTGGTTTTAATATTAATTAATTACTAATTAAATATTAATTACCTAATTAAACTATTTTAAATTAAGAAAAATACTAAATGAATAGTAGAAATTCTAAGAAAATTTATAAAATTACTTTATAACATATAAAAGCTATAAAAAATATAAAAACTAAGTTTTACTTAATAAAAACTAATTATGCTATTTTAAACTAATTATTAATTAATAATTAATAAAACTAAGATTAATTCTAATAAATACTAAAAGATAAAATAAAAATCTAAGAAAATTATTATAAATACTTTAATATATGAGGAATTTGATAAAAATATAAAATAGCTGAGTACTTAATTAAAATTTAAAAATGAAAATTAAAATTAAATTACATTAAATAGAAACTATCACTTAAAAATTAAATTGACTTTTTTGGATTTTCTTTTTGGAAATTTGATTTATACCTAAAAGTAACAAACTTTTGTAAAAACAAGATTTTTAGAACTTAAAATTAAGCTGAGAATAAGCTAAAAGTCAAGACAGTTGACTTTATTTGACTTTGGAGGGAAATAAGCTAAAATGGCTTCAAGTGGGGCCCACAATGGTTAAACAGATCTAAATAACTTAGGTGAACATGTTTAAGCAGAAATAAGCCAAAAATCCCCACAAAATAAGCAATAAGCTACCAAATAAGCACTTGGCTTATTGGAACTCAACTGAAAATGGGACAACCTTTTGTGATCAATTCAAGTGGGGCCCAGGGGTTTCTAGGTCAAACCACTGGTCAACATAGGAAGCCTGGTAGGAGGTGAGTTGTATGAACCTAAGTTTGGGGTTGTGGGACCACCATGGTGGCCAGAAAACCACCACCAAGTGGTGGTGGTGGGTTGAGACCTGCTGATGCAGGGGATAGGCTATGCCTGCAGCCCACTTTGGGTGACTGTGGGACCCACAAATAAATTCCTAAAAATCAAGTGAAGCTAGAACCTTAAAGATGAGCTGGTACTCTACAAATTAGAACAAGTTTCAGACCAAGAATAATAACAAACAATTCTATTTAAATCTTTGAAGTTTTGGAAAAATCTAAAACATACTTATTTGACTTTTTGTAAACTCTTGAACTTTTGACTTTTTTGGATTTTGCTTGGCTCTAACTAGTTATAATGGATGTAATGAACATGAATATGATGAAATAAGGGTACAATAACATGTAACAAACCTTAATGGTGGATCTGAGATCATAACAGTCCAACAGTGGACTGTTATGGCAAATTACAATGATTCTTTGACTTTGGTTGTTGGAACCAAGTGGTTTTAGCCTAAACTAAGTTAATTAGACCCTAGGTGAGTTGTAGCAACTAAAAACATCAACTGAAATAGGCTATAACACAGATGAACCACTCAATCCAAACACCCCTATAATTGTGACAATTTTGTGATTTTCACAACAAAAGGCTGAGTCAGACCATGAATTGGACTCATAAGACTATAACATGATAAGGTAAGATCAAAATAGCACAAAAACATCAATAGCAACAACTAATACTCATGAATCAAAAACATGCACTAATGACAGTGAAATTCTAAAATGTGAGTATAATGAAAATCTGATGAACAAATCTCAAATCTTAAGTGGTAACTTAACTAAGCATTACTCCATGAACACAAAAGCAGCTAACAAGCAGTGCAATAAGCACTCGTACAGTATAAAAGCAAAAATTGAGAAATGCTTACCAAATGCTATCCAAACATGAGACTGAGAACCAGGGGCTACAATTACTTCCTAAAACCTCCCCTGAGGTTTCTAGTACCCTGCTAATCCATAATCTTCCTTATCTACTGCTTCCATCTTTCTTATGCACTATTTTTTTATTTTTCTCTATTTATTTTTGATTTTTTTTTTTTTTTTTTTTTTTTTTGTATTTTTGAAACTTTTAGCAACACTTGTTAAAATTGCTTAGGAAACTCATAAAAACCCATAAACAACCCATTTAAGTTTATATGAGTCATAAACAACAACTGTCCATAATACAAGAGTAAAATGAGAATTTTAGCTTAAAATAGTAAAAACTGAATTTACACAGAACTTGGATCATTGATTAAACTAACTTAGAATTACATTAATGTAACTGAGAATACACTTGGAAATCTAAAAATCAATACTTGGAAAGCTAGTTTTCACTAATTTAAATTACACTAATACTAGTCTAAAACTAACTAACTGCAACTCTTCTTTCTTTTCTTCATTTTATTCACCTCTGGGACTCCACTTGGGCCTCTGTGACTTTCCCACCACCTTTCTCAGCCATTGGATGGGTGAAATATAATCTCAGCCTTCAAATTGAAATTTGGCGCCAAAGTCCTTATGTGGCAGTTGGGATTGAGTGTTGGGTTTGTGGAGCATTAATTGTGCTTTGGAGGGTAGTGTTTGGAGGGGGAACATGGGATGGGTTTGCTGAGGTGGAGGTGAGGAGGGGGAATGGATTTGCAGTGTTGCAGGCCAAGTTGAGGGAGGGAGATGGTCAACGTATGGTTTGACCAAGGAAATATAAAAACGGGGTGTTAATTTGTTTTAGTGGGTGGGCTGTTTGGGTGATTGGGCTAAGGGGGGTGTTGTGGGCCTGGATCAGGTTTAGGTTTTAGGTGGGATGGGTTAGGATAGTTTGGTATTTGGTTTTGTTTGGTTTGTTTAGTTTGTAGAAACCATAAGGACTACTTTTGTAATTTAGTGAAAGATGAGGGGCTGTAATTGTAACTTTCCAAAAGTAGTATAAGGACCATTCTTGCCACCTCTTATTAACCCAAGGACCATAATTGATGATTTTCCAATTTTGAAATACCCGGGGACCAAATCCGTCATTTTCCAAAACTGAGGGACTGAAAGTGTAATTTCCTCAAACTTCACACCAAGGACTGAAAATGACTTTTGTAACTTTCCAAGGACCCAAAATGATTTTTCTTTCAAAATTATCCCACCAGGGACCAAATCTGTCAATTATTGAAACTCCAGGGACTGTTTATGCCAATTTTGGATTCTGAGGGGTAAAAGTGTAATTTTCTCAAACTTTTTCACCCAAAGTCTAAATTTGATAATTTTTTTGACTTTTAAAAACTTTGGGTTGACTTTTCTTTCGTTTTAAACTTCTAGGGACTAGTTTTGCCAAATTTTGAAACTTGAGGGACTGAAACTGCCAATTGTGCAAACTTTGTTCGTTTTTCATTTGTTTTTAAACATTTTGCATCTAAAACGTATAAAACACAATTTTGGAATATTTTTAGTATTTTGATGCATTACTGAGTGTTTTCGGACGTTTTGGCAGTTCAGATACGATAAAAATGATGAGTATTTACACACTCATCAATCCCCCACACTAAACTATTGCTAGTCCCTAGCAATCTTTTGAGAAAACTTGATGGATTTTAAACTCTTTACCAAAAGCTATCACTTCTGGAGTAGCCAGGTGTAAGAACTGTGGCACACCTGATAACCGTGTGATTTTGAGCAAACCACCAGCTGTCAACGGATTTGATTAGTCTTTACCAAAAGCCGTTTGCTTCTGGACTAGCCAGCTCTTGATGGAATAGTCAACATCTTGGTGAGTTGATTACCAATTATGGATTTTCCACGGCCTTTACCACAAGCCATAATCTTGCGGGCTAGCCAACTCATTTGTTTTTGGGGAGTTGAGGAACCATACAATTTTGGGCAAATTGCAAGCCGTAAACGGATTTGAGATGTCTTTACCAAGAGTTGTTTGCTCCTGGACTAGCCAATCCCTTTTGTCGGTTAGACTAGGCGGACTGATTACCACAAAAAATTTTGAACTTTAGTGAAAAAATTTTGAAAATTTTTGGTCAAAAACGGGGGTATAAGATAGTAAAATGTGATAAAATTCGCTAGAATAGCGAATACCCCCCCCCCCCCCCACACTAAGCATGAATATTGTCCTCAATATTCAAAATCCCGGCTATTATGCCGACATTTAGAACGTAAAAGGGCAACATTACAAGCTAAGCGTGGAAAACATCATTTTGTATTTTCACTTCTGTAATCATAGCATGGGGGAGTCCCCCACACTTAGGGTGAAAACCCTATAAGCATGCTCTGTTTTTGTTTACCGAGTCGCTAGCGTGACTCGACCCCGAATTCATTTGTCCTTGGGGAAGCATGATGTGGAAGGAGCAATCTCAATCGGACTTTCATTCAAGATGTTTGGATAAACATTTGAAGCACGTGAAAGTTCCACACCGATGAGATATAATCCTGGCTCAAGATAATGATACATGAAAATGCCGGGATCAAATATGGTGTCCTCATTCCCGAAGGAGTGAAGAAGAGAAGAAGTCACCTTATAGGTGAAGAAAAGGAAGAAAACCATGATGAAAAGCATGATTTGATCTTCTTCCTCAAGAGGAGGCTCAATAGCTTGAGTTTGGATTTCAAAGGGTAAGCTCGTAAACAACCCGGGAGGGTGGGTGGGATTTTGCAAATTCTCATAATTGAGAGCATCTCCCCCCGGGTTATCAAACTCCGAAGGAGTTATGATATGATGAGTGAGTTCACCGGAGAACTCCTCATGAAGAAAATTATCCACAAGATGTGAATATGTGAACTCATGTTCCATTGTGGACTCATCACAATCCTCGTCAAAGATTGGATTGTTAGAAATCAGAGTGAATTCGGATTCGAATTCAAATACAGGATTGGTGAGAGTCGTATCGAATGTTTCGGGAACAAAGAGATTATCACTCTCTATTGGATTGTCGGGATCAGAAGTGAGTGACGGATCATGATATAGGAGACTTTCAATTTCTCCCAGATCGGCTTGGAAATCGAGGAGACCATCATCACTTTCAAATTAAAGTGGATTGATGTGAGCAAGTTCATCAGCGAACTCCTCAAGAAGATGATCAGCATTAGTCTGTGGAACTGATGCCTCAACATACTCGATGTCTCCATAAGATATACAATCATCGCTAAAATCTGAGAAAGTCTCAAATTGATCTTTAGGACACCCAATAGGGGAAGGAATATCACACATATGCTCAAGAGTTCCCTGTGACTCTCTTGGGATTGGAACAAGGTTCTCAACACTAGACTTTATGAATTCGTCTGATTCCCTTTCAGGAACAGTGTCAAGATGCTCGTCCCCCATGATCAAAGAGTGAGTGGGAACCTCGGGTGTGATTGCAGTTGTTTGAGATGGAATCTCAACTGCTGGGGTATCAACTGATGAACTTGAAGTTTTATAAAATTCAAGGATGTCAAGTGTATCCTCATCATTACTGTCATCAGGAATGAAACGGAACAAAGAGCTAGATTTGGCTGCTTTTTCTCTTGCAATGGATTCCCTCACAGATTTTTCATAGGCATCTTGGGAATTTATTCTAGCAGCATGCTCTTCAACATGCAATTCTTCCATGGATTTTTGATGAGTGTGTCTTTGGGCAAAGTCTTGAACTAAACCCTTAAGCTCATCAACGATTTTCATCATATTTTGCATTTCTGGAAGAAGTGCTTGATTCATATTGTACTGTGGAGGTTGGTCGTAATAAGGTGTGTCAAAATTGTCACAAGGATATGGATTACCCGTTTGACAATCTGAGCTGAAGTGTGGACCTCCACAGTAATCACAACAGTAAAACTGTTGAGGCTGTGAGTCGTATGTGCTAAAGTCTAAATTGTTATCAGGAAACTGCTCATAGACAAGCGTGTTTCCTGACTGACAATCAGAACTGTAGTGTGAACCACCACAGTACTCACAACAGTAAAACTGCTGAGACTGATGGTGTGGTAACTGATGGAATGAATCAGTCGTGTCATGGTAGGAGTAAGGATCTTGGTTATAGACAGACCCGTTTCCTGATTCTACCATGCCACAACTGGGGCAATTGCCACCATTATAAGGATTACCACACCATTGGCAAACCAGAAAGTGTGGATGAGACATAGAAAGAATCAAATGTGTATAGAGGGTGAGGAAATGAGAATCAAAAGGGTGAGAGGGTAAAGGAGAATGTTTTTGGATTTTTGGATAAACATTTTATACAAATAGAAAAGAAAATGTTTTTGTGTTTTTTGTGTTCGTTGAAAACTGAGTTTAAAAAGTTTTCGTGAACGGTTTTGTCTTGATAATGGGAAAATATGAACAAATGATGGATAAATGTACAATGGAACGAATTCCAAAGACACTAATCAGAAAAACCGTTTAGATACGCACACAACCTCCCCGGCAGCGGCGCCAAAAATTGATTGATTCTAAACAGTAAACCTTAAATTGACCAAGTCAATGGTCAACAAGGTCAAACTCCCTAGGTCAATGCTCCGGGTAATATAAGGTATCACCAGGTTGTTAAGTCCCGTTGAAGTGTGAATTGTAACTTTAGCGTATTCGTGATCGGGTGCTTATTCACAGAAAAGGGTTATAATCAGAATTATTTGGAAATTATTAACAAATATAGCTTAGGAAAGCTACGTGAGTGATTACGGGAATTTAGATTACAAAGATTTGAGCTAAAACCTAAAAACGTACGTTTTAATTAAAAAACGTATACAGACGATCAAAACAAAAAGTACAACTGATGGACGGGAAGGGTTAAAAGTGTAAAATTAATATTTTTACAATCCTAATAATTAAAGAAAATTTTAAGAAAAATAAAAATTATTTTTACACTATTTAATTATTTATTATTAATTAATTACTAATTATCTATTTAATACTAATTAAACTAATTAGAATTATTAAAAATACTAAAAAGACTTAGAAAATTAAGAAAAATTTTATAAATCTAATTAACCATCATGGGAATCCTAAAAAATTATAAAAAGTTAATTTTATGTATTTTTAAGCTAATTAACTAATTACTTATTAATTTCTAATTAAACTAATTATATTATAAAAAATAGAAAATGAACAGTAAAAATTCTAGAAAAATTTATAAAAATGTTTTAACTAAAATAAAAGCTAGAAAAATTATAAAAACTAGGTTATACTATATAAAATCTAATTATGCTATTTAATTGATTAATATTAATTAAAACTAAATTAAACTAAAATTAATTAGAAAAACCACTAAAAGACAAAATAAAAATCTGGAAAAATTTATAAAATTATTTTAACCTAAAATAGAATTTCTAAAAATATAAAAATGATATATTACTTAGAAATAAATTAAAAAGAAAAATAAATTGATAAATCCTATTAAATAGAAGCTATCACTAATTTTAAAGTTGGTTTTTTGGATTTTTTTTCTTTTTCTAAACTAATTATAAACTAAAAAAAACTACTTTTAATAAAAACATTTTCATTTTAACCCAAGGAATAAGCACTTGAAGTGCTTAATACTCCCACAGTTGACTTTTGTTGACTGTGGAGGCTTTTTAGCTCAAATGGGGAGGTGTGGGGTCCACAATGATTGATTTTGGTTTCTCTGAGTTCAATGAACAAGATTAAGTAGAATTGGCACAAAAAATTAGCTTCAATAAGCCACAATAATCAAATAAGCAATTTGCTTATTGGAATTCTGATGCAATCTGGGACAAAGTTTAGGGCCAATTGCAGGTGGGGTCCACTAGCCTAGGGGTCAAACAAAGGGTCAATAGGTCAACCCTGGTAGGAGGGGGGTTGAAAGGTTCAAGGTGGGGGCTTGGGGCCCACTGGGTTGGCTGGAAAACCACCACCAAGTGGTGGTGGTGGTGGTGTGTCTGCTGAGACAGAACAGAGGTGTTGCCCTGCAGCCTACTTCAAGGGGCTGTGGGGCCCTCAAATAAAATCACAAAAATAAACTGAAGCTGGGACTTTAGAGATGAGCTTGTAGACTACAAAACCTCAAAAGCTTAAGGTCTAGATATCACTACTAAAATCTAAACAATTACTACCATTTTGGTGAAAATCTGTTGAAGTCACAATTTGACTTTTATAAAAAACTTGAACTCTTGACTTTTGTGAAACTTAGATGATCATTACTGATTGAGAAGTGTATAACAAGTAATTTTAAAACTTAATTAGACTAAAGTGACTAATTGTGAACCATTTTAATGAGCTTAAAACCAACAATACCCTCACAGTTAACTGTGAGGGTGAAAGGAGTATGGTGTTGACTTTTCTGTGGTTGAAATTTGGTTTTTAGCCTGAAAATAGTCTGTTGTAACTTGTATGGATATACCAAAACCTTACCACAGCAAAATACTCACAAGATGATCTAGAACAGATGTGATCCAAACACCCCCTTAAGTAAACTACCAATGATCTTTTCAAAGTTTCAAGGTGATTTAACCCACATTACTAACTTAGAATTGTATATTATGACTAATTAACCTTATTTGAACACAAGTATAACACTAACAACACCAACAACTCAGAATTTACCAAATCACCAATTTTGACAGTTAGAATGATAAATTGAGCAGAAAAAGATTTAAATACACAAGAACTATTGATTAAGCAACATTATATCTTCTAAACATATAATAAGCTAAAACACACAAGTAAGAACAAAGATAAACAGTGGAATCAATAAAATGGAAAACTTGATCAATGAAGCTTACAATGAGCTTCCAAGCAGTGAATCATGATCCAAAAGCCACAAAGAACACCCCTATTGCTCTCCACAGAGCTCTATTACCAGATTCCAATCCAAGCTCAGCTCCAATTCACCTTTGAATCACTAGAATTCCATCTCATCACTCACAGTTGACTTTCTTTGACCATTTTTGAGTTGTGAATTTTATTATCTAAATAGAATTTTAAGGTAACTAGAAGCTCTTATAAGCTTCCTAGGAGCCTAAATGTTCTAATTCAGTCCATAGTAACAAGAAATAACAACAATACACTGATCATGGATTTTGATCATAAATTAACACAATTTGAAATATTAAAGAAAACTTAACATTGATACTTGAAACTGTTTCTCAATACACTGAAATGAGTTAAATTAACACTTGAAAGCTTAGAATTACAAGGAAAAAGGTAAAAAATTACTAATCGACTAATTTTTATATTAATTATACTACTAAGCTATCTCCACTGCATCTCTCTTCTTTTTATAGCTTCCTCTGACATCCTTGAACTTTTATGAGTGAATCCCACCCATTGGATTGGGTGGGAATGATCTCAGCCTTCAAAAATGGTTTTGGCGCCAAATTGCTTTTGGCCGTTTCTTTGGTATTATCGATGCCAGAAGGTAGATTTGGAGTTTAGCTATTGGTTTGGAGTGGCAAGGGGGGGAAGGAGTGTGGCAGTGGATATGAGGGTGGGTTTGTGATAATTATGTTGCAGGGTAGGGGGTAGGCTGAGGTGGGAGATGATGAGTCAAACCATGGGTGTTGACCGAGGGAAAATAAAAACGGGGTGTTTAATTTTTTTTGTGGTGGGCTTGGGTTTAGGATTTTGGGCTTGGTGGATCAGGGTTGTACATGGGCTGGGGATAAGGGTTGTTTGTTTTTGGGTTAAATAAATATCAAGGGTCCGTTTGTTATTTTAGCAAGGAAACCACAAGGACCAAAGATTTAATAAACCAAAATTCAAGGGCTGTTTGTGTCATCTTTCATACTCGTTACAAGGTTCTTTCCTGCCAAGAATAAATATATTAGCTAGTGTTACTCAGTTAAATTTTTAAGGATTCTTAGAGCATCTACAATGCATTAAGTCTTAAAGACTTGATGCATTTAATGCATAAAACATTTAGTGGCCAAAGCTTGGAGCAAAGACTTGAGCTTTACCAAGTCATTGTTAAAAAGCTTTTCAAAAAGCCTTGGTTGCAATGGCAAAAACTCTTTAAAAAGACTTCTTAAAATAGTAAAAAGCTTTTCACCACTTGAGCCATTGTGAATGCTCTAAGTATGAAGTCAAGGTCGTCGTTAAAATTATTTGTTAATTATTACCCTACCAACCACATCACGTACTCCAGTGATGAGTCGGCACATGCTCACCTGCTAACACTTTATTGTCCATTTAACATTTGGCCCATCTCGATTATTGGTCCACGAGTTTTAATGTTAATGGAAAGGCGTTATCGGTTCGGTTATCGGAGTGTTCGGTTAATTTGGTTAAGTTGTTTTTAGTAAAACCGAAAATCGAGCTATTGATTTAGATAAAATTTGATAGTTTTTTTTATGTATATAAACATATAAAACAAATATATATTTACATAAATTCGGTTTTTGATTTAGATTTCCAAAACTATATCTCAACCAAAAATCAAATATTTAATTTGGTATAGCTTGGTTTTGACAAATTTGTTTCGCTTCGATTTTCACAAATTCGGTTCGATTACAAATATTTAATTACTCAGGCAATCACTGTAAGTGGCAGCATAAACCAGCTCCAAGTTTGTTATCATCGCCTTTTGACGCCAAGAGTTCTCAAGAAGATCCAGTGATAGATGAATGTGTCGGCCACTTTGCATTAAAGTTTAGTTTGAGGGTCCTGCTAAAGGCAAAATTGACGTTTGACAAAACTTGAAAAAAGTGATTTGAATGAAAAATATTATACGGAGTATATTGTTTGTTATCCAACTTTTAGACCAAATATTAGAGAGTTAGTCTCAAATCATAATCCTTGGCACACTAGTAAGTTTTCTCTCTCTTCTATATGGCCCAAATATCATTTTAACTCTATGCACATATATAATTTTTTATTTCAAAATATGTGAGTGATATATATAAAAATGGACCCACATATTTTGATTGGAAATACAAATATATTTACATTATTAAAATAATTTATAATTTTGTCTTTTATCAACTCATAATCCTAAACTAAATCCTAACCCTATTCCTAATCCGGCAACAAACCAAACACACCCTTAATATTTATATCTTCTAAAGAATCTAACCCTCCAGAGTCCGGTTCATTTCATAAATAATTTTATATTTATGAAGAAAAATGGCCACCAAACTAAGGGTGAACTTGGTTCTGGAACAACATGAAACCAAAAGAACCAAGAACCGGAAAAACTCATATTTTAGGAACTGAGAACCGGATTGAAAAACATGTTTTGGTTTCAGTTCGATTCTCAGCTCCGGTTTTGGTATTTCAGTTCTATTCGATTGGAACCGCAAATTATTAAAAACCGCCCAAAATTCAATATTTTATATGTGTTTACACTAATTTATGTCTAAACCATAAAGAATATTGAACGATTAAAGTATATAGCATAATATTAGAGCTACATCAATTATTGTTTACTAGCAGGGTACCCGCGCGTTGCAGCGGCGGGTACCCTGTGATTAAAGTTTAGATGCCAACAAAATAACAATGCCGAACTCATTAACCGGAGAAAAACATGATCCTAATCCGACCCAATTCACCCATTTTTACCGATTCCAACGGGTCATCCTCCGTTTCATTTTTGAACGGCTTTTATTTACTAGCCGAACCAATGGCGACTTCGGGTTCCGGTTGAACTCATTGATCCGGTCCGGTTGAGCCCGTTGGTCCGGTCCGGTTGAACCCACCGGTCCGGTCCGGTTTTCAAAATCATATGTACCATCAACTTAGTAGCATGTAAATTGTATAAAGCTTTGCGTGTTTTATTTGTTTGTACAATGTGTATTATAACATAGTAGTATATTTTTTTTATAGGATTTGCTAATAACAACCCAATGGGTGTTGTTTAAACATTCCTTATTTATAAAAAAACACATTTAATGAACTCATATATTCCATAATTATACACATTTAATCATTTTAAACATGGTATATGATGTTAAATATAGAATATTTAGATATCATAAAATGCTAATATTGTAAACATGGAATGCTTAAACAACACCCAGTGGGTTGTTGTTAGTAAATCCCATTTTTTATTATAGGGGCGCTTTAAAAATAATATTAATTAGTGTTTAATGTTTTATTCTTAATTTTAAGTTTTTTTATATGTGTGTTTAATTGATTTGTACCAAATGCTTTATATGTTGTATGTGTTAATTTTAAGACTTTCATATTTAATGTGTTTAATGTTAGGAAATTAAGTTTAAGAGATATTTAATGTTTCAAAATTGTATTTAATTTACTTGTACATATTGCTTTGTTAGTTGTATTACTTAATTTTAAGATATTTAATGTCATTAGTGCGTTTAAATTATCATTTTAAGTTTAATGCTATTAGTGTGTTTAAATTAGTTGTACATGTAGCTTAGATGATTGTAATGCTTAATTTTAATTATTTCTATATTTAGTACGTCTAAATGCTTAATAAGATAGTTAGATAAACGGGCAACACAATCTTTGAAAAAAACGATGTCTATGATACATGAAAAACAAACAATCCTTAAACAAAGAAACCGTAGTCCCATCTCATTACCAATTATTTATCAACATTTAAAGTTTTTAAAATACAATCATCAGAGTTTTCACTACTTTTCAAGGATAACTGATGCGTGGGAATCGCACCTTGCTTTACCTCTCGAGGGATCTCGCGAGGCTTACAACCCCCACCAGGCAGTGTACCTGATCGTTGTAGTATAGTATAGTGACAAGTACCGGGGGATTGATCGTTCAGCTTAGGAATAGTGTCGCTAGGATTAGAAAGCCTAATTAATAGTTCTAAAGATGAAAGATGATTATTTTTGTATTTTTATGTTTTAATGAAAGCAAGTAAAATCTCGGGTTTTGGAAGAGTGGGCGGAATTAGTTGCTATTCAACTAACCCAAAGCTATTATATCACTAAATTAAACTAATGAAAATGAAATTAAACTAATATTAAACTAAGGTTGTGAGCAGTATTTGGAGAAATTGTGTTTACTTAGACTTCATTACTCCCTAGATATCTTTTACATGTCAATTACTTGTTACACTTGTATGGATGACGGATTGTATTCCTTAATACCATTCGTGGGGTGGCATACATAACTCCCCAACTCTATGAGCTCTTATCTCCTCCTACACCATGACCCAGCACAAATATAGGGATTGTAAACAGTGGCTCATGCATTAAATACAACCAATAAAGACCTAGTACGCCTCGGTTCATGTTTCTTAAGACGTTCAAGCATGTTACCATTTGGAGATCTGCCAGTTTTCTTAAGCCTAACATATAATATCATTCATCCAAAAACAAGAATAGACAAGTAATCAACACATAATCAACATCTAGGTTTCATTAGATCTAAGCAAACACAAAGGAAATCTAGCCTAGCATAGTAGAATTAAGAAAAGAACAAAAGATAAACAACCAACACATAGACATATTGATTGAATTAAGAGTATACTTATCTCAATTACAATGCAAGGTCTCAAGGGTTTGGAACCCTTGAAAAACCTGTAAAAGAGGCACCAAAATCGTCTTTAGGGTTTCACCAAAACTTCTCATTTTTTTTAATGAAAAAACTAGAAAACTATATATAGGAAGATCGTTCTGACGGCGTCAAGAGTAAAGTTTGACGCCGTCACCTCGCCGCCATATACTTCCTCGGACGCCCTAGATCCACTTGTGACGGCCTATGTGACGCCGTCACCACCTACGGTAAATTATTCTTGGCCACTTTGACGCCGTCACCTCTCCATCTGACGCCGTCACCAGCTACGGTAAATTATTCATCATGTCTGACGCCGTCAAGAGTTAAATCTTGACACCGTCACCTAGCATCTTCAGCTTGGATTTTTGGTACTTTGCCGTTTTCTTCACTTTATGCTCCAAAAACGTCCAAAATAGCCTCTTTTCCAGAATTCACTCTCCAAACACCTAAAATCACAAAAGGAACGATTTAGGGCAATATTTGATCAAATAAAGTCGGATTCGGGCTTAAATGACCCCCTAAAAACGGATCATTTTTCGCCTCATCATATACCCTTACACTTGAGATTTGCTTGTCCTCAAGCAAATGAGCTTTTATTCTACTCAAAAGACAAGTTAGGGGTCATTTAACACTAATATAAAAGTAATTACAACAAATAATCATTCCACTAAAGACCAATAGACAAGCACGGAGGTCATACACAAGCACCTCACAAATAGTGTTTCGATACTCACATCTCTCGGGTGTAATAAAGTAATATAACATTATGGAAATGGAAGATATCTCTCACTACCTGTCATAGCAAAATAGATTACCATAGGCTTGGGAAAGGATCAAACCTCCACCACATGGCGTAAGCACCTAGGATAAACTATCAAAGAGGTCTTTTAAAGGGTTATAACGTTAGGTGTAGGGATATGAATTACACGGTTTTGTTGGATAAAGGGAATTTTACTGGTGGCGAGTTAACAATCTTAGTTAATTACATGTACAAGATGGCGTTGCTAAGCCAAGACTAGACTCGACTTAAGCTAATAAATGAAAAATAACAAAAACATAAAATGAACATAGAATGAAAATGGGATGGTAGTCCGTATGTTTTTTCTTTTTTTTTTCTTTTCTTTTTTTTTTTTTTTTTTTTTTTTTTTTCTTTTTCATGATTTTTTCGATTTTTTTTTTTTTTTTTTTTCATACACTCTTACCCTACCATCCAAAATAATACATCATAGGGGTATGAGCAATCCCCTTACACTTGAATCTTTACATACTTTACATTTAACTAATCTAATGACTCGAATTAAGAAAATCAAAACACTTGGAGCACTTTTAAGATTAACGTACATATGGGGGTAATAATATGATGTTCTTCCCCATTACTCCATAAAATAAGTACTTACCCATGAGTCCCAATCGTCCCAAAACAATATGTACAATGATATGACTCGACTTAGCAACCATGTAATCAATTAGAAAGTTAACTTAGGGTTTAACAAATAACAATAATGCACTAAAAATGAGCGCATACACGGAAGGCTAAGGCGATTTGGGTGTACATTTAAGTGGGGTGTAACAAATTCTTCCTTTAAGTAAAATGCTTAAAGTTAGAAATGAAAAGATAGGCTCGGTGGGGTGTACTAGGGGTATCGTGTACTAAAAATGAGTACAACGCAAAGGGTGTGGGAAAAATTAGTTGACTTAACTAGCCAAGTAATATGACTTAAATGGTCAAGTAATTATAATACGGGTTTAACACAAGGGTAATCCTAATGCCTCTTATCATGTAGTAAATCCTACCACACGAATGTAGTCTCACTAGCGGTCTCGGGATGCATCACTAACGCAAGTTCTAGAATCTAAATGCTACCGGTACACTCATAAGCACCAATAATAAATGCTTTTCCTATCAAAACTAAACGCGAACCTCACATCTTTGGGTGGAAAATTTTTCTGAATATACGGTTATGTGCTAGTCATACAACCTCCTATCCATGAGACGCTTGCTATGGCTAAAGTTTCACTCCTAAATGTTGTAAAAAATTTTAAATTTGGCGCTAAAATTACACTAACAAGTATTTCTCATAGTTTTATTACACATCTACTATCAAACAGAACAAACTCAAGCGAAAGTGCATATGTAAGGTATCATCTGTTTACCCTCCCCTTACACTTAGGATGAACATTGTCCACAATGTTCAAGTAAAGAATGTAAAAGTGAAAAAGTAAAGAGAATGAAATCAAATACTCCCCTGATTCGCTCGGTATGGATTTTAGGTTGGCCAGGTTAAATCTTCCTCCAAGAAAATGAACAATCAAAGCTTCCCTTCCAGAATATAAATCATCTTCTTGTCTTAAATAACCTGTAAATCCTGACAAAAGTAGACAAAGCAACCTCGCGTAAAATCAGCGGCATCCTATATAAGTTACTAAATCCTAGAAAACAAAGTAAGATATAATGCTTGTGGAATGAAGTTTGCAGATTTCCTGGAGATTATAAAACTTAATAATTCACAAAAACCATAAGACTCCGTTAGAAAAACAAAACGGGTAAAATTTCCAGATTTTTGACTCCTGACGCCGTCAAGAGCAATTGCCTGACGCCGTCAGAATGGACCTGCAGAAATCTTTATGTTAAGTTTCCGGAAAATTTCTGGAAAAACCTTGTCCTACTTCCTGGAAAATCCTGCAAAACTTCATTATGACTCAATACAAGCATTTGACTCTAACAAATACGAATATACATGTTCATTAAATATTGTGGAGAATCATGATCGGTTTGTTTCTTAAAAACATATTTGGGGTTTCCCCTTACACTTATCTTTTGCAAAAATACCTTTAGGTTGAAGTTAAGACTAGGCCAAACAACATAATAAAGTATTTCACATTTTAATTGAGAAACATGATCAACCAACAATAAAAAATAAAACATGCATACGGAAGCAAATAACAATCAAACAAGTAAAATCACACAAAACATGGGTTGCCTCCCAAGAAGCGCTTTTCTTTATTTACGAGTCTTGTAGCTAGACTCAAAGTCGTGGGTTACTACGTGACTTCATCATCAAACATCACATCCTCCTCATTAATCATTTCATTGTTATTTTCTTGGTAATGTTTTACACGTTGTATGTTAACCGTGAATTCCCTACCCTCATCATCAACTAGCACTACTGCTCCAAATTTAGAGGAATTCTTCACCGTGAATGGCCCGTACCATCTAGACTTAAGTTTTCCCGGAAATAATCTCAACCGAGAATTGTATAATAGAACCTTGTCTCCATCTGAAAATTCTTTGGGTTTCTTAATTCTTTGATCATGCCATCTTTTAGCTCTCTCTTTATATGTGATGGAGGATTCGTAGGCTTCTAATCTAAGCTCATCAAGCTCGTGTAATTGCAAAAACCTACTATTCCCCGCAGTTGTGTAATCTAAGTTGCATGCCTTAAGCGCCCAATAAGCCTTGTGTTCTAATTCTACTGGTAAATGACATGCCTTACCATACACCATGCGAAACGGGGTCGTTCCAATAGGTGTTTTGTAAGCAGTTCGGAATGCCCATAAGGCTTCGTCGAGTTTGAATGACCAGTCCTTTCTGTTTTGACTAACCGTTTTTTCAAGTATTCTTTTTAATAGCTCTATTGGTGTTTTCGACTTGGCCATTGGTTTGTGGATGATAGGCGGTGGAGAATCGGTGGGGTACTCCATACCTCTTCATTACCTTTTCCATTTGTGCGTTGCAAAAATGTGTCCCCCTATCGCTGATGAGAGCTTTCGGAATCCCGAATCTTGCGAAAAGCTTTTTCAGGAAATGAATGACCACTCTAGCATCATTAGTCCTAAGGGCTTGTGCTTCAACCCATTTCGAAACATAGTCAATGGCGACTAAGATGTACTCGTTTCCCCCTGAGGACGGAAAGGGTCCCATAAAGTCAATTCCCCAAACATCGAATACCTCACAAACTTGTATAAAGTTCTGAGGTGCCTCATCCCTACGTGATATGTTTCCAGTCCGTTGACATGCATCACACGCTTGTACCATATCTTTTACATCACGGAAAATTGTGGGCCAATAGAATCCTGCATCGAGAATCTTTCGGGCAGTAACATTTATCCCATGATGCCCTCCAAAGGGACCGGAGTGACATTCCCTCATGATTTTTACTGCCTCATTCTCCGAAACACAACGCCTTACAATGTGGTCAGGACATCTTCGGAATAAAAATGGTTCATCCCAGAAGTAGTATTTTAGCTGGGAAAAGAACCTCTTCCTCTCGTATTTAGTCAGGTGTTCAGGAACGAGCCTACATCTACTTGCGAAGTAATTGGCAAAGTCGGCGTACCATGGTTCCGAATCAAGGATAGACATTAGTTGTTTGTCAGGAAACGAATCTTTAATCTCACTTCTATCGTGTTCATCCAGGGGGTTTTCAAGACGAGATAGATGATCAGCGGCTAGATTCTCTGCCCCCCTCTTATCGCGAATCTCAACATCAAATTCTTGCAGCAACAAGATCCACCGAATCAGTCGTGGCTTGGCGTCCTGTTTTGCAAACAGATATCTAAGAGCTGAATGGTCAGTGAAGACGACTGTCTTTGAGAGGACAAGATATTGTCGGAATTTGTCGAATACAAACACTACGGCTAATAATTCTTTTTCGGTGGTGGAGTAGTTCTCTTGGGCGGGATTCATGGTTTTGCTAGCGTAGTAAATAGGTTGGAAAAGCTTGTCATGTCGCTGACCTAATACAGCCCCGACAGCGAAGTCGCTAGCGTCACACATTATTTCAAATGGTAACTCCCAGTTGGGTGTGATCATGATTGGAGCTTGAGTGAGTTCCCTTTTTAGGAGGTCAAAAGCATCTTTGCATTCTTGGGAAAAATCGAATGGAGCATCCTTCACAAGCAATTGAGTCATTGGCCGGGCAATTTTGGAGAAGTCCTTGATGAATCTCTGATAAAATCCGGCGTGCCCCAAAAAGCTGCGTATTGCCTTAACAGTCGTGGGGTATGGTAACTTAGATATAGCTTCAACTTTAGCTTGGTCCACCTCTATCCCGTTCCCTGAAATCTTATGCCCCAACACAATCCCTTCCTTTACCATGAAATGACACTTTTCCCAGTTCAACACCAAGTTGGTTTCCTCACAACGTTTAAGCATCTTTTCTAAATTAGCAAGACAGCGGTCGAAGGAGTTTCCGAAGACTGAAAAGTCATCCATGAATACCTCCATGCTGTCTTCCATGAGTTCGTGAAAGATTGCGGTCATGCAACGTTGGAAAGTGGCGGGGGCATTACATAGCCCAAAAGGCATCCTTTTGTAAGCAAACGTTCCATAAGGGCAAGTAAACGTGGTCTTTTCTTGGTCCTCAGGTGCTATGGGGATTTGAAAATATCCTGAGAATCCATCCAAGAAGCAATAGTACTCGTGTACAGATAATCTTTCTAGCATCTGATCAATGAATGGTAAGGGAAAGTGATCTTTCCTCGTGGCATCGTTGAGCTTTCGATAGTCAATGCATACCCGCCATCCAGTGACAGTCCTCTGGGGCACCGTCTCACCCTTGTCATTTTTTACTACAGTCATTCCACCCTTTTTAGGTACAACCTGCACAGGACTGACCCATGGGCTATCCGAGATTGGGTAAATCAGTCCTGCATCCAAGAGTTTGATCACTTCTTTCTTCACTACTTCCTTAATGTTAGGGTTTACTCGCCTCTGGGGTTGCACAGTAGGTTTATAATCTTCCTCCATAAGAATCTTATGTATGCAAAAAGTTGAGTCAATCCCCTTAATGTCGGCCACACTCCATAAGAGTACCCCCTTGTATTTCTTCAGGACCTCTAAGAGTTTAACTTTTTATTCCTTTTCCAAGGAAGAGTTTATGATTACCGGGAGTTGGTTCTCTCCCTGAAGAAAGGCATATTCCAAATGATTAGGGAGCTCTTTAAGATCAACGTCAGGGGGCTCGATAATAGAAGGTTTGAGCTTGTTCTCGGGCTTTCGGAGCTCGAGATGCTCCGTTGCTTCTTGCCTAGGATAGAAGGAGACTGCATTAACCTCCTCTGTTTTTTCCACCTCTAGCAAAGGCAGAAAACTCTCGTCCCGTAGCCAGCCTTCATCGATTTGTTCATCGATGCAATCATCAATGACATCTGTGAGCTCATCTACTTCCCCAATAAAGTAGAGTCGGTTGGATGCTTCGAGGGAGAGGTCCATAGAATCCTTAATGTCGAAGGTTGTGCTATCGTCTCCTACTCGCAAGGTCAATTTGCCATCGTAGACATCGATGACTGCACGAGCGGTAGCAAGAAATGGTCTACCTAAAATGATAGGTACCACGTCGTCCTCTTCCATATCCAGGATTACGAAGTCGACCGGGAATTTGAATTTCCCAACCTTGACTAGCACGTTCTCACATATCCCTTCGGGGTATTTGACTGATCTATCGGCTAGTTGGATGTTCATACGGGTAGGCTTCAATCCGGAATATCCTAGTTTACGGAACATAGAGAGAGGCATGAGATTGATACTTGCTCCTAAATCGGCAAGAGCGTTCTTGATTGATAGAGGTCCTATAGAGCATGGCAGGGTGAAGCTTCCTGGATCGTCTACCTTCTTTGGTAGCCCTCGATGGGTCACCACTAAGCATTCTTCCCCCAGGGTTACAAGACCCTCGAGCTTCTTCCTGTTAGCTAGCAGCTTTTTGAAGTATGTGCTATACTTCGGCATGTGATAGCAAGCATCCAGGAGAGGTATGGTGACAACTGAGTCTTTTAGGTATGACAAGAACCTCTTGTTATCATTCTCAGTTTTCTGGTTCCTTAGTCGGGATGGGTATGGTATCCTCACAGGTGGGTTAGGAAGGGCTGAGGGGGTTGTCACGGGTGGTTGGTCCGGGGTGCCAATGTCGACATCCTGCTCCTCTTCCCCAGGTTTGTCTGAATCGAGTGTGACGGGGGATGAGTTTGGGTAAGGAGGGTCCTTGGTTGTCGTTCCGGCCCGTGTGGTTATCGCGAGCATGGGGTCTTTTCTTCTTTCTAACGGTGGTTGGAGGTTATCTAGGGCTGAGTTAAGCTTGCTGAAAAATTCTCCGACATCCTCCTGCTATTCGTCGAAAAGCTCGTTAAGCCCTTTCATTTGCAAGTCTTTCTCTTGAGTGAAGTGACCAAGGTCATCTTCGAAATTGCTCCTGATCTTGAATTCAGGGCCTCCCTCCCCTTCTCTTTTCCTTACCAGGTTTCCCCAGAGGGTATAATCATCATTTTGGTAGAAAGGTAAAAGGGAGGGATCAGCATAAATGTCTCCTCCTGACAAGCATGCATGTTCAGTTGTGGCTGCTCCTCCGCATTCCTCCACCTCATGCGGACCTCCACAGTAATCGCAGATCAAGTAAGGGTTTGACAGCATTTTAGGTGGTTGCGATCCAACTAGGCAATCCATTCTTTTGTGAACTTTGCTTAATCGATCCGAGATGGTTTCAGAAATGCCGATAGTCGACTCAGGTTCATCCCAAGTGTCATCCTGGTCTTGGGCATATTCTTCAATTTTGTCCCACCCTTCCTCGGCACTAAGATTGGCCAATCTTCCTTTCCTAGATTGGTTGATTCCATTTCGGTCATTAGAGGAGATATTTTCGTAGAAGATTTGGACCAAGAGCCAAAGTTCAATACCATGGTGTGGAACTTGTCTTATTAAATCTTTGAATCTAGTCCACGCTTTATGGAAGGGTTCATCCTTCCCCTTTCGGAAACGAAGGATCCTATCCCTAAATGCTGAGGTTTTTCCAGGTGGAAAGAACTTCTCATAGAACTTGGATATGAGTTGCTCCCATGTGAAAATGGATTCGGAAGGGAGTTTGTTATACCATTCTTGGGCTTTTTCGTATAAGGTGAAAGGGAAGAATCGCAGTCGGGATGTGTTTCTAGTAGCCCCACCCGTATGGATGGTGTCCACTATTTTTAGGAAGTCCTTGATGTGTTGGATTGGATTTTCCTCATCAAGTCCGTGAAACTTACACACATTTTTTACAAGCCAGATATCATTTGCGTGCAAGACCTCGTTGGTATGTTCGTTTGGATAAACAATGGCATTGGAAAACCCACGAGGAGGTGGGGAAGAGTAATCCTTGAGACGCTTAGGAGGAGGTGTTATAGGAGTATTCGTCTCATTGTGGGAGCTTGGGGTTGTGATGTGATTTTCTGAATTTTCTTCAGAGAGAGGTGCATCAAAGTCGATAGCAATGCTGGATGGTTCAGGTGTTGAGTGAGTTCGTCTTAGCCTACACATTTCTTGTTCGGGTTCTGCATAAGGCAAGACGAGGTCTTTAGTGGTGCTACGACTCCTAGTGATCCTAAAGTTAGAGAATTCGTTGGTTGCCATGATGGTGGATGGTGAAGAGTTACAAACAAAGGCACGAAGAAATAAGATAGACTAGAGAATACCTAAAAAAATAAAATAAAAATCTTACTAGAAAGGAATCTAGCAAGTAGACCTAATAAAAAGAAATCCTAACCTAGACAATAACTATTTCCCCGGCAACGGCGCCAAAAACTTGATAAGTGGGAATCGCACCTTGCTTTACCTCTCGAGGGATCTCGCGAGGCTTACAACCCCCACCAGGCAGTGTACCTGATCGTTGTAGTATAGTATAGTGACAAGTACCGGGGGATTGATCGTTCAGCTTAGGAATAGTGTCGCTAGGATTAGAAAGCCTAATTAATAGTTCTAAAGATGAAAGATGATTATTTTTGTATTTTTATGTTTTAATGAAAGCAAGTAAAATCTCGGGTTTTGGAAGAGTGGGCGGAATTAGTTGCTATTCAACTAACCCAAAGCTATTATATCACTAAATTAAACTAATGAAAATGAAATTAAACTAATATTAAACTAAGGTTGTGAGCAGTATTTGGAGAAATTGTGTTTACTTAGACTTCATTACTCCCTAGATATCTTTTACATGTCAATTACTTGTTACACTTGTATGGATGACGGATTGTATTCCTTAATACCATTCGTGGGGTGGCATACATAACTCCCCAACTCTATGAGCTCTTATCTCCTCCTACACCATGACCCAGCACAACTATAGGGATTGTAAACAGTGGCTCATGCATTAAATACAACCAATAAAGACCTAGTACGCCTCGGTTCATGTTTCTTAAGACGTTCAAGCATGTTACCATTTGGAGATCTGCCAGTTTTCTTAAGCCTAACATATAATATCATTCATCCAAAAACAAGAATAGACAAGTAATCAACACATAATCAACATCTAGGTTTCATTAGATCTAAGCAAACACAAAGGAAATCTAGCCTAGCATAGTAGAATTAAGATAAGAACAAAAGATAAACAACCAACACATAGACATATTGATTGAATTAAGAGTATACTTATCTCAATTACAATGCAAGGTCTCAAGGGTTTGGAACCCTTGAAAAACCTGTAAAAGAGGCACCAAAATCGTCTTTAGGGTTTCACCAAAACTTCTCATTTTTTTTAATGAAAAAACTAGAAAACTATATATAGGAAAATCGTTCTGACGGCGTCAAGAGTAAAGTTTGACGCCGTCACCTCGCCGCCATATACTTCCTCGAACGCCCTAGATCCACTTGTGACGGCCTATGTGACGCCGTCACCACCTACGGTAAATTATTCTTGGCCACTTTGACGCCGTCACCTCTCCATCTGACGCCGTCACCAGCTACGGTAAATTATTCATCATGTCTGACGCCGTCAAGAGTTAAATCTTGACGCCGTCACCTAGCATCTTCAGCTTGGATTTTTGGTACTTTGCCGTTTTCTTCACTTTATGCTCCAAAAACGTCCAAAATAGCCTCTTTTCCAGAATTCACTCTCCAAACACCTAAAATCACAAAAGGAACGATTTAGGGCAATATTTGATCAAATAAAGTCGGATTCGGGCTTAAATGACCCCCTAAAAACGGATCATTTTTCGCCTCATCAATAACTATCATCAATTTGTTCATTTTCATTACATCATTATTATTTATGACTTTGTCAACCGCTAGCTCAAGTTAAGCGTTAAAGTTTCAACCAGCACGAAAGCATAAATATGTAATTGTGAACTTAAAAAACTAAACATCCTATATATTTGAAAAGGCGTGCGGTTCTTTGGTTCCAGAACTGATACTTGCGTTTCTGGATTGAACCGAGCACCAAAATTTGCAATATCTAAGAACCAAGAACTGAATCGATGTTCTAAAATGCGATTCAGGTTTGGTCGATTATTGTTCAGTTCTCGGCCCATTTGCTCACCCCTATACCAAGCAATAGGTTGCTGATTCTTTTTTTGTTTAAATATGAATTTATTTTGAAGTGTGTATCATTTGATTTATATACTCAAAAGTATTAAATTATATTTTTAAATTAGTTTAATTAGTTTACATAAAATGTGCATTTAGATAAATAAAATAAAATAGGGTAAATTGTAAATTCTGTCTCTAATGTTTACCAAAAACGCAGAGAATACCCCGAGAGAATTTTTTTACAAAAGAGTAATCCATACACTTTCATGAGCATCCAATCTCCAGCAGTCCACTAAATTGCTTTATGTACACAAACCGAACATATTCCTATTTGATATTTTGATTTACGGGCTATATTCATTTATACTAAACAAATAAATATTCGATTCTCAAATAAAGAATGATTATGAATGTAAGAATCAAATGCTTGTGGCCTAAACTCAATAATAGACGTGTATATTTTCAGCTCAAGTGTGATGGTCATAAAAATGGCAAGAAAAGTGGAGAACATTTGTGTGGCGGTAGAGGATGGTGGTGGTCGCTAGAGGGTGGTGGTGTTGGTTTTATGGTGGTAGAGGGTGGCGGTGGTGATTGTGTTTGTGATGTGGGGGGACCTTCCAATTAAAAAAAATGAGGAAGAAGACGAGGGTATATAGTCATTGCACATGCCTTTTGACCTTCACCAATGAGAGCACTAACGCTCGTTACCAAACAGTGGCTCTTGGTGGCTGTTTTGCAAAAAATGTAAATATTAGTGGCTGTTTTGCAACACATTTTCTCTCAGGGTATTCCTTGTGTTTTCGGGAAACATTAGAGATAGGAATTTGCAATTTACCCAATAAAATAATTGTACACACATTGCATGATTTTATAATACTAGCAGGGTACCCGCGCAATGCGGCGGCGGGTACCCGGTGACTAATTTTGTGGCGAGCAACTATTTTTCATTTATACCGCGTGTTGCAGCGGGGTTGAATTTTAGCCGACGTATTTTTTTCATTTTTTTTATTGTAACTTTTGGTTTCGTAATTTTTATGATATTTTTATAAATATAAATCATAAGCCACTCGTAAAGCAAAAGTAACATGTTCATGTTTTAGGCTGCTGCTGGATCTTGAATAATGTATTAATTATATTATACTTTGTGGTTAAAAAATTGTATTTTTTGATGAGGGGTGTTTTTAATAATGTATTAATTGTATTAGGTGAGTATTCTTTTTTTAGTTTTACGTATGCTTTGAGTCCTTGTAAATAATGCTTATAAGGTAGTATTTTTCACTTAATGGGTATTTTAATGACTACTATTTAATAGCATTAATTATGTTTGATAGAAAAGTGGTCTGAAAATGACTCAATGCTTATTTTTGTTGTACCATATGCTTGTTTTATTATAATTCTCAAAATTTGGTGCATTAAAGTGTTGTAAACTATGCTTTATTTCTTGTAAGTCTGAAAAATTTGGAGAAAGATTCATTTGTGCATTATATGTAGTATAGATATGTTGCTCAACTTATCTAACAGGGATGTAACTCGAGTTGAGTCTTTAAAAGTTCAAGTTCGACTCCTTAATCTTATCGATCTTACTATATGGGCTCGGGATTATAGTTCGATAAAGTCGACTCGAAATAGCTCGATCTGAATTAAAGATCGAGCTACTTGACGAAAGCTCGACTCAGTTGTACCCAACTCGAATATTTAAACATGAAAAATGATAGGGAGACCTAAATACATGCCTAAACTTATGTGACATGATACTGTTAGTTTGTGAAAAAGTTGTTCTTTTGGCTGCAGACAATAAGATGATGCAACACATGTTTAGGTATAAATTTAAGCACATTTTTTAGATCTCCTAATCACCTCTCTTTAAACATTTAGTAAAATTAACATAACTACATATTAGTGTTAAATCACATATGATATGTCATTTGAATTTCAGGATTGAAAGAAAAATATACAAAAACAAAAAGAAAAATAATCCGTCAAAAGTATATAAAGGTTCACGTCTATTGAATGATAATAAAATGTTCGCCATGATATTATAATTTATTTTGTATAATTATTAACGGTTCATGATATATTTAAATTATAAATTTAGACATAATGGCATTTTTAAGTAAAACATTAGTTAATTTACCTTCATTTTTTTAGAACAACAAAATAAATGATTAAAATTTATCTCTTAGTATCTAAGAATCTTTTTATATATAAATGATCTTTCCTCATTTTTGCAACCAAAATACTACGATGGACGTAAAAACGTATAATTTAAAATATATACATATTTATATTGTATCATACGTCGAAATGATGATAAAAATTGACGTACTTGCAACTTGTGTCTATATTACGTATGAACAGAATATTAAATTAATCAAAATGCTCATCAATTATATCCCTCAATCAATCAGATGTGTCAACGGGTCCTGCTAAAGGCACACTTTACGTTTGACAACAACTTGAATGAAGTGACTCCATCCATTTTTTATACCAACAAGGAGTAATCCAAACACTTTCATAAGCATCCAATCTCTAGCGGTCCACTAGATTGCTTTATGTACACAAACTGAACATATTCTAATTTGATATTTTGATTTATGGGCTTTCTTCATATTACTAAATCGGAAGAAAAGAAAAATAATTTATCATGAATTCTTTTCATTTACACTAGAACAAATAAATATTAGATTCCCAAATAAAGAATGATTATGAATGTAAGAATCAAATGATTGTGAAGGTTGCCTAAACTCAACAATAGACGTGTTTATTTTCAGCTCAAATGTGATGGTTCTAAAAATGGCGAGAAAATTGGAGAACATTTGTGTGGCGGTAGAGGGTGGTGGTGGTCGCTGTATTTGTGATGTGGTGGGACAATAACAAAGCTTCTATTTCAAAAAAAAAAAAAAAAAAAAAAAAAAAAAAAAAAAAAAAAGTAGTTGGGAAGAAGACAAGGGTATATTAGTTATTTCACATGCCTTTTGACCTTAACTAATGAGAGCACTAACGCTCATTAGCAAACAGTGGCTCTCGGTGGTTGTTTTGCAAAAAACGTAAACACCAGTGGCTTGTTTGCAACAAATTTTCTCTCGGGGTACTCCTTGCGTTTTCGAAAAACATTAGGGACAGAATTTGCAATTTACCCCCATTAAATAATTGTACACGCATTGCATGATTTTATAATGTATATCACACAACATATCTAACAAGGATGTAACTCGAGTTGAGTCTTTAAACGTTCAAGTTCGACTCCTCTTTAAAAGTTCTAGTTCGACTCCTTAATCATATCGATCTTACTATATGGGTTTGGGATTATAGTTTGATAAAGCTCGACTCGAACTAGCTCGAGTCGAATTAAAGATCAAACTACTTGACGAAAACTCGACTCAGTTGTACCCAACTCGAACATTTAAACATTTAGAAAAATTAACATAACTGCATATTAGTGTTAAATCACATATGATATGTCATTTGAATTTCAGCACTGAAAGGAAAATATAAAAAAAAAAAAAAAAAAAAAAAAAGGTAAATAATTCGTCAAAAGTATATGAAGGTTCCCGTCTATTAAATGATAATAAAATGTTTGTCGCAATAGTATACTTTATTTTGTCTAACGATTAACGGTTTATGACATATTTAAATTATAAAATTTGGACGAAAGTAAAATATTAGTTAATTTCCCTTCATTTATTCCGAATAGAAAAATAAATGATTGAAATTTATCTCCTTATATGTAAGAATCTTTTGATATATGAGTCATTCAGACCCGTGCTATGTACATCGATTTGATCTAATTGTTGTTGTTGTAATTTACGACACTAATTTTTATGAAAATGTTAAAATCGGGATGATGAGTAAAAGCGTCAGTCATATGTTCAAACGTTGATATTTTTAAATAAAAACTCGAGAACAAAGTGTTATAGAATTGGCGATAGCAATTTAGAATCCCAAAAAAAAAAAAAAAAAAAAAAAAAAAAAAAAAAAAAAAATCTATCTAAACTGACGTGTATGTTAAATAATTGTAGTTGCATGAAGTTCTATCATAAAAGTTTTAACCAAACACGTAAGAGAATTTGTGGATTTTGTTTTGTAAAAATGATGTGGTTAGAATATCTCCCGAAGATAAGTCATTTAATATGTTAACAGAATAAGGGTAAAAGCCAGAAAATATCATCGTACTTTCAAAAATGTCCCAACTTGACCAATTTACTTTTTTATTGCGGACTTTACCAATGAACTTTTAAATTTTTAGCCGACTTTACCAATGAACTTTCAAATTTTTAGCCGATTTGAACCAAATTTTTAGCTAATTTTGGTTCAAGTCGGCTAAAAATTTGAAAGTTCATTGGTAAAGTCCGCAATAAAAAAGTAAATTGGTCAAGTTGGGACATTTTTGAATGTACGATGGTATTTTATGGCTTTTACCCTCAGAATAATCGTCAGAGTGGTATGCAAAGGCAGCGGAAAGTGAACGGATTGAAGCCGATTAAATCATTGACGGTCGATTTTTTTTTTTTTTTTTTTTTTTTTTTTTTTTTTTTTTTTTTTTAATATTAGGGTTCATACACTATTGCCTTTGAAGACAGAGGTCAAGGGTTCGATTCTCACCCCTTGCAAGGTCGGAAGTCCTTTTCTACGTTTGGTAGAACCGGAAGCAGCCTCTCTACCTTAAGTAGGGGTATGGTTGTCTATGTCTCAACCTCCCCCATACACCGCGGAATACAGTATTGAGACCCATAACCCGTGGAAGACGGTATTGGGAGTTACTTTTTTACCATGTTAGAATTACATGATGATAATGATATTGATAGTTTAATTACTTTTTTACCATGTTAGAATTACCATGTTAGAATTACATGATGAAAATATATAAAAGTGCATATCTATAGATTTATTGTCTACGATGATTAAATTACATGTGATTTAAATACGAATTAAATGTGATTTACACACAAATCACAAAAAAAAATAATAATAAAAAAAATAAAAATAAATTGTGATTTACTAACAAAAGTTATGACGCTAATATTTGTCTACGATGATTAAATCACATGTGATTTACACATTAATCAAATGTGATTTACATAGGAATCACAACCAGAAAACAGAATAACGTGTGATTTACTACTTTCTAGATTAATACAGATTACATGTGATTTGCACACGAATCACAACATAAATACAGAATCACGTGTGATTTACTCCTTTTAGATTAAAACAGAATCAAATATGTAAACACACCACCCCAAACATAATCCCGTGTTATTTACTCTCTTTAGATTAAAATATAATCACTTTTTTGTATGTTAATCTTATATTAGAACAGAATAATGTGTGATTTACTAATTTCTAGATAAAAACAGAATCACATGTGATTTATAGACAAATCACATGTGATTTGCACATGAATCACAACAAAAAAAAGCAGAATCATGTGTGATTTACTTTTCTTTTAAGATTAAAACTCACATCACCCCAAATAGAATCACGTGTAATTTACTCCTTTTAGATTAAAACGAATCACTTTCTTGTATCTTAATCTTATATTAACCAACAATTTAAACATCTGTTCGACTAATCATTTAAATGACTTAAACAAATTGTATATACATGTAAACTTTATTTGCTTTCATTATTTTATTATAGATAAGGATAGCAAATGTGGTTGGACCAAAGCTATGGTTAGATTTATGGGAAGCAATATTTGAATAAAAAGCACGTGATTCCTCACCAACTACACAACACTATCATTGTCCTTTACACAATAAAAATGATTGTCTTTGATTCTTTTACACAATAAAGATACTAAATAGAGTGACATGATGTTGAATTTCAGGTGTACATTCTCTCGTGGATTATATACCACCACCCCAAACATCCACAATCAAAACCCCTAATAGCCATTCCATATCTAACGTGAACACACACTACACCCACTTTGCATCACTCTAACTACGCCCATAAAACACATGACCAGCGGATCGACGATGGATAGTCGATCGACGGACGACGGATCGGCTATCAATTGATGGCGGGATCGATGGCGGATCGACTATCGGTCGGATTGACGACGTGATCGGTTATTTGTGTGTGTGTTATTATGTGAGAGAGAATTTTCTCTTTTTTGTTACTGGCATGAATGAGAGAGGTAGGAATAAGATATATTTTATGTATATGTATTTTTACATTTTTGCCCCTACTGTTATAATTGGATCTTGATCAGCACCGTAGGATGAAGGAGAAATGGATGGCCAAGATGCATGCTTTTGTTCTTTAGAGAATGTGCGCGTGTTGGGGATCTCACCTAGTATTGCTGAGAGAGACGCCCAAAGAGGGTAGTTGTCACGTTTAAATGCGAATAAACCAACAATGGCACAAGGTATCACGATGGCGAGAACCTCACTAGAGTAGGTCCATGATAGTCCCTTTATATATACCACGGCAAGCAACGTTAGCAACCCAAGAAGGTTATTCATCACCAGTCCATTGTAGATCTGCATTAGATAAACAAAATCGTGTTGTTAGTTTACATCATATATCATATATAGTGATGAAGTTATGGGATGATAAAATCTTACTTTTGAAATATAATTTTTATTTGATGAAGATATTAACTGATAAACATAAAGTAAGTGATGCATTAGTGAAAGTGTGCAAACCTCTGAAAATGCCAAAGAAGCGTTCTTCCGAAAATTGGGTTGAGCATTGAGAAGTGCATCGATTACCATTTTAGCGTTCAGGGCAATCGGGACCATAACAAATGAAGTGAAAAGAAAAGGTATGTGAGCCGCGGCTGAGAATTGTGCGACACTTATTATGAAGGCATATGTAACTGTGATTATGATAGCAATTCCAAGTATAGCATACACGATCGTTGCATTAGGTTTCTCCCGTTTCAAGAGTGTGTCAATTTCTTCCCAGCTATCCTGAAAATTTGCAGAAAGTATGAGTGCAGCAGTAACAAAAGGATAAATATATATAGGGTATAGCTTGCCTACAATTTTTGTAGCCAATTGGCTACAATCATTCATAAAAAATACACTATCATTGAATCAGGAACCCACAAAAAAAAAATCAGGACCCACAAAATGAATCAGGGACCCACATTTATAACACAAAATTGTAGACAATTGGCTACAATTAATTGTAGGTAATATTTTCCCATATATCAATATCTGAACTATTTTTAGTAAATTACCTTTTCAAACTTTTCAATTGCCTTTTCTGGGTCTTTAATGTTTTGATCATGATTAATGGCTTTATCAATCCATTTGATGAATCCATCTACAAATTCTTTTTTCTCTACCATTTGATTCTTATCATCATCAAATTCCTTTACTAATTCGTCCAAGACTTTATCATGGTCTAATGATATTCCAAAATCAAGAGTCTCGATGAATTTTTTTAACTCATCTTTATGTATTACATCGTCACTATCTTTGACGTGCTGTGAAAATAACCTATATAGGCAAAGTAAGCGAATCATGAAATATTGTTTAAACTAGAAGAATACGTTACTGGTTAAGAATATTACCCTTCTATCTTTTCTCTGTCAGGTTTACCATCTTCTTTCACTAGTCCATGCTTTTCAAGGACTTGTTTCAAGATTCTTGGCATGATTTGCTCAATTATCGTTAGATTTGAACGTTGCTTGTTTATTGATAATATCTTAACCTGTAGATCAAGTATTAAAATATGAGAAAAGTTAATGAGTTGCAAATGAATGACTAAATTATCATTGAATAAGCGTAACTTGCCTGATTCCAGATATTTTTAGGAACAGATCCAGAACTAGTTGCCTCTTCTAGCCAATTGGTGCAACCTTTTTCGAACTCGTCCCAACTGATCATTTTATTTTTGTCTTTATCGAAGTGTATTAAAATCTCCGCTTTGGCATACTCTTTGGATATATTATCTTTTTCCAACTCGAACATTTTCACAACTAGATGCTCCAATTCGTCATATGATATGTGTTTGTCTTTATTTATGTCGGCTTCATCAAAAAAACTGAAAATTCAAGGTATTGCATTAATGCCATGCCATAAAAAATGATACATGATAAGTTTACATTGTTACTTTATATGCAAAAAAGACACTGTAACACCTTTCTAAGCTGGGTTTGTTGAATTTCCCTTGCTCGTCAACATGATCATCGTTTGCAAGCCTTTGGAGATGATAGATAAAACGTATGCGTAAGTTTTCTTGCTTCAAGTAAGCCAAACTCCTGACCCGAATCCATGGATGTCCAACCTACATGCAGAGAAGGTACACGTCCCAAGTAATTTGATTCCATTGTTTAGCATTTAAAGTTTAGTTCAGAAATCACACGTTAGCTTTTACTAGTAGATACCTGATAACCGAAATATAGAAGTATTGACACGCCTGATACTATGAGTGCGAACAAAGTCATAGTTGGAGTGTTAATAAAATGTAGTAGTCCCACAAAGGCAAACGGGATCAACGAAAGAAGCATAATTACAGCTATATCTCCGGTCTCCTTATCAATATTAACGCCCGTATCTACAATAAGAGGAGTTTTAAAAGGGTGTAAAATGTTTTGGAACTATATCTCCGTGTGTTCATACCCCTAGCATTATGCAAATAAATGATTGTACGTGTATACGTAAATTTTATTCTAAGATATCCTACTTGACCTCACAAACTATAGATTAAGGAAATGATCTAACCAGTCAGATATGAAAGTTTTTGTTTAAGAGATAAGTTTTTTATCGATGAGTCTTGTTGATGATCAGATTCAGGTGATGATCCCTTTTCAAGTTTATGTCTACTTAATATTATGCGAATTCCCCATATGATTGTAAGAGTGAGGACAGTCGATCCTGCATACATACTCACCCCTAAAACCACTTGGTTTTGGGCATCCGAAGTCGAAGAAAGGACGCCAGTGGCTGCGAAATAAAGAAAAAAAAATTGATGTAAATCTGGAAGTTGAGAAATTAGTTTATTAGAGAGTAAAGCTATCATTGGAGATTATATGTTAAGAAGTATTAGCAGGTACCCGCGCGTTGCGGCAACGGGTACCCTATGATTAAAATTCAGACACTAACAAATTAATAAGGACAAACTGATTAACTTAAGAAAAATAAGAAGAAAATGATCTCAATCCGGCCTGGTTAATCCTTTTTTATCGGTTCCGAGTACGGTTCTCTCATGTTCGTTTTCGGACGACTTTTATTGGCTAGCTGAACCGGTGGTGACTCCGATATATGTACCATCAAGTTGTTTTAATATAAATTGTATGAAGCTTTATGTGTTTTATTAGTTTGTACAATATGTATAGCAACAATTTTTTTTAAAGTTCCATCTTGATACGTGAACTTTGTAAAATATCATTAAATGCAACGAACTTTCGTAAAGCGTTCTAATATGCTCATTTTGTGTTGTCATGTTAAAAATAGTGACACGTGTAAGTTTTTTCTTGTATGACAACATATCAAAATTTGGATAATCGGAACATTTTATGAAAGTTCATTGCATTTAATGATACTTTTAGTAGTTCACGTAACAAAATGAAACTTTGAAAGAAGGCTGTTGCTATTCTGCGACCTAAACCCATGATAATATTATAGCTATTTACAAAAGTTTAATTGTTAAAAATATCTACGGAATTTTTTAAAAAGAAAATGCAAGTCATTATCTATATTTACACAATGAATAATTTCATATATCACACTTACTTTCATTATTAATATCATATATACTCAAAGTATAAGTATTAAATGCATAATTTCATATACACCCAAAATGAGAGGAGGTATTAAATTGCTTATTTGCACAAAAACAGTGTAAACTATCACTATCATTTATCTAGGTTCTAGGTTCAATTATTTCTATCAATGAAAATGCATTGTTGAAATGCATAATTCCATGATCTTGATCCTCCTCGTTATGCCATATTTCATTTATCTAGTTTGTTTAACATTGGGCTATTCTGTAAATTTTAATATTAGACATACGATTCATTATCTTTATTTTTTAAAAGTAAGGGAAGGAAGTAACTTTAAGTCTATTCTACAGAGCTTCCTACACGACAAGCATAAAATATTATTACCGCATACTTCATTTCACTATGCCTTTCTCTTTTTAATAAAACCATGGTATCATCGCGAACAGAACGAAAACCAAATATAATCGGGTGTACACAATTTTTTAGTATTAAAAACACATTTTGATGGATCGGATGCATTTAAGATGAATTTATAGACAAGTGATGTTTTTTATAAAATAATTAACACTAAATCAAAAAAATCTATAAAGTTTCTGAAAACCCGCGGAACCCCACTATCATCTTCTTCCTTTTCCTCTAACATTATCAAACAAAAACCCAATAGTAACATGAATCTAAAATTTGATGCCCCTAAACATTTCATGCTCTGGGCCGTCACCCAGCTCGCCCGTTACCGGGCCCTGATATAGTATGGAACTAATGCGATATAAAATTGAGAGCCATACCTAGGACTAGGACGATTTTTGGTAAAGCCATAAGCACCCGAAAAACACTTGCACCAAGTGCCTTATTGCCAATCCATACGAACAAAGCCTCACTTCCTTTATGTATCCATTCCTCCCCCAGCATCATCAAATACATATACATGAACATCAAGAACACGCCTTCTGGCAGCGTGTCTGCACATGGAAAGAACCCATATAGGGACGTACACCTCTGTTCAGCATACAACGTTGACGAGTTTGAAATTTCTAAACGTAGATTTAGAGGATTCTCATTAGAATATGTTTCAAAATCTAGCCACCTGCCTTTCACCATGCTAATGATCATAAGCATGTTCAAAGTCAAGGCTATTACTTGAAAACTTTTCATTTTTGACATGATGTTGAGATGATGGAATTGCTCTGAAATATATTACTAGTAGTTAGAACATGCTACTGTGTTTTCGATATTTTTATTATGAAGTCAATCAAAGTCGTCTTTAATACCATTATTTTTATGACAATTATACTCAAGTGAGACTTGACGTGCTAAACACAACTTTGCTCGCAAGATTATATTATCATTATTTTTGTTTGTGTCTGATTCATGTGTGCTCCACACCACAGATTCGTGCGTTTTATAAACGTTCAATATTAAAAAGTAAAAAAGTGGCTACTGTTTTGTTTAGGGATATATAGACACAAGGTGCAAGTACGTCAATTTTTATCATCATTTTCAACGTATGAAATTACGATACAATATAAATACTCCGTATGATACAGTATATTTTAAGGAATGATGATATATAACCTTAACAATAGACCTACTTCATTCATCTTTTGATAAGTGTGACACATTTTTCTCTTTCATCATTTATCACCGATCAAATTTTCATATGAACCAATTATATCTTTAGGTTAATTTTTAGATATTGGTTTTAGGCATTTAAATCATTCTTCTATTTTAAATTATTCATTCTAAAATCCATTTTAGTATTTTGTTTGCAACATTTATAAGTAAAGTTATTTGTTTCAATATAAAATTGAGGAACGATCATTTACATATCAAAAGATTCTTACATACCAAGAGATAAATCTCAGTCATTTATTTTGTTGTTCGAAAAAAATAAAGAAAATTAACTACTAATATTTTACTTAAAAATCCATTTATGTCCAAATTTTATAATTTGAATATGTTATGAACAGTTAATCGTTCGACAAATAAATTATACTAACGCGACGAACATTTTATTATCATTGAATAGACGGGAACTTTCATATACTTTTGACGAATTATTTCTCTTTTTGTTTTTTTTTGTTTTTTGTTTTTGTTTTTTTTTTTTTTTTTTTTGCATTTTTCTTTCAGTGCTGAAATTCAAATAACATATCACGTGTGATTTAACACTAATATGCAACTATGTTAATTTTACTAAATGTTTAAATATTCGAGTTGGATACAACTGAGTCGAGCGTTCGTCAAGTAGCTCGATCTTTAATCCGACTCGACCTTTATTGAACTATAATCCCGAGCCCATATAGTAAGATCGATAAGATTAAGGAGTCGAACTTGAACTTCTAAAGACTAAAATCTAGTTACATCCCTGTTAGATAAGTTAAGCGATATACATTATGAAATCTTGCAATGCATGTACACTTTTTTATTATTTTTTTTAAATCTAAATACCCATTTTGATGTTAACTAATTAAAATTAAAATAATCTTATATATATATATATATATATATATATATATATATATATATATATATATATATATATATATATATATATATATATATATATATATATATCCGGATCGATTGACAAGGTTTTTATTTTGAGAAGATTGAGAAGGTTTTTAAAAACGATATATTTTTAACTTTGATTCATGTTTTTCAAGTGTAAAACTCATTTTAATTTGATAAAAATTCAAAACGTGTAAAAAAAATTGAATCAATGTTAAAAATCTCTCGATTTTGCGATATATGTAGAATACCGAATCATCTGTGCAAATTTAATGAATCATCATCATAAGTCAATTTGAACAATGATTTGTGAATCAAATTTGTGATTTATAGATTCGATTCATCATAAAATGATGTTTACTTGTGAATCAAATAAAAAACATGAATCAGTTTATTTAAACGAAGATTTCTCAATCTTCTCAAAATAAAAACCTTCTCAATGGAACCGGATTTTATATATATATATATATATATATATATATATATATATATATATATATATATATATATATATATATATATATATATATTTGAACGGCGGGTTAGTTGTTAGATGTTAGTTGTTGGCTCGAGTTGGTGTCGCATCCTCGGGCAGATATACCAACTACGAGCCTCTCCTTAGGGGATAACCCCACTCCTATTCCCGATTCGCCTGATATCTTTTGCATTTCAAAAAAATCAAATCATTCCTTATTTAATAATAATATTTTTAATTAGATTTTTTTTTTGGATTTTAAAAAATAATTAAAGATAATTTTTTCTTAATTTGGCTTATAAGAGTTAAAAAACGTTTTTGTATTTACATTCTTCAAAAAGCTGAAAATACACATGGGCCTTAATGTTATATTTATATAATCATAGGTAGAAAATGTAACTTATTTAAAAAAGACGGGACTCTTCTATTGGACCATGCATCCGGGAGCATAGAAACACAATCACCTTTTCATACCTACACCCCTTCTTCCCACAATCCCTGAAACAACACTTGAACTTTTATGGTTACAGTAGTCTAAAGATATCTGATTGCTAATTCTTTCTTTCTAAAGTTACAAAGTACGTTGATCAAGATGAAGGTGTCTTCACAGTAGGTGATGCAAAATTGGATCAATGTGTCTTTAGAGTAGGTGATGAGAAAATTTGCACATGTATATATTTGGTTGTCTTTGATTTGGTGATCTTTAGAATTCAACTAGTGCTCTAATTATTTGATATATTAAATTGATTGTTGTAAACTGCGTTATGTGTAATAAATCTTAAGAGGATGTTGTTTACAGCTTTTATATTTGAAGCATTTTACAAACAAAAGCTAGCAACAACAGTTTTGCCAAACATGATCTGACTTCTGGAAAATTCGCTATTTTATTTTATACTTTTCATCTTCTGACGAAATACTTAATTTATCCTGACAGGTGAAAGCAAATTTTTTGATGCTTTAAGTAGTGCAGAAAGGCAATCACACGATTATCAATCTCAAACTTGAGATAATGGATGGTGACTTGCATAGATTGGGTGAGTCAGTTTCAGGCCTAATTAATTTCTGTTGGAATTATAATATCATGACAATCATATAAATAAACCAAACACATCAAGTAAGCATAGCGGAAGCAATTATAACAAGATCATATATCATGTAATTAATTAATCAATAACAAATAGTAAACATACCTTTGCGATTCTAACCCGAACAAGAATCAAATGCAATCTTCAACTCAAGAACCCTAATTAGGGTTTATGTGGATTATAGGAATAACCCCTTACCTTTTTGTTATTCAATCCAAGATACAATCAATAGTGTAATTGTATCACGTTCTTGTACACACGTACTAAAACAAGTTAAAGTAATGCTAGTTATTGAATCACAAAAACAACCAAACTATTTGTTTTGGAAAACCAAACCAAACGAAACCCTTATGGTGTTTGTTTGGATCGACTACAAGAAGAAGAAAAGAAAAAGAAAAGGATTATGGATTTGTGTGTGTGCACAAAAGTACCCAAAACCTAAAACATGGACATGTATTTATACACATAGAAAACTTGGAGCTCAAGCAAGGTGTGGGTTGGGTTTCCCCATACCCCACGACCGGCCACCCCTCTAGGGAGGGATCCGGAACCTTCTTGATGTCCAATTTTTCTTTACAAGTCCTTTTCTTTTCTCGTTTAGGCAATTATCATAATTACTTAATGATCTTTGTATATTTTGTGATAATTAATAAATAACTATAACTTTATATTTATTTATTAATCTTTAACTCTCATACGTAAAGTGTGCAATCCCGTGATCTCGAGTTCGATCCTAACATACAACTACTAAAATAATGTCCATAATCTAACAGCTCCCACTTGGACATATTTTAATAGTGTAATCACATCGGTTAGCGTCTAGCAACACTTAGATGCCTCTAGTACGATCTCTAGTAAGGCTAGCGTCTAGCAACACTTCGATGCCTCTAGTACGATCTCGAGTAAGGCTTCTGGAAAAACCTTTTAATGATTTCTCATTATTATTATCCCTTTGTTTCTAATACCACGTTAATAAGGATACGGATTAAAGTCATTCCTTAATTAACCATTCCGTTTCTCGTTGTTTATGATTGATTAAGATTACCAAATCTTCTGAACATATTCAAGGGAGATCTTGAGTGCGGCCACACATACATCTTACCAACCCTACGAGGGGCCAGAAGTATTAAACTCCAAAATAAATTTGAAGGAACAAATTCTATCTTGACTACAAGCGAAACCCATAAACTTTGTAACATTTCCGAAAACAACCCTTATGACAACCAGTTACGTATAGCGTTAAGTTATTCCACAAAAATATACTACATTCATGACACTTATCTTGCATCTCAAGTCTGAGGATAACTTCTCATGATTTACTTAATAACAAAATCCATAAAGTAACATCATGTAGTTGGGATAAGTCCTATATTCAGTATCGTTGAATATCATCTGAAATGGCATGACTTACGCATCAATATACTTTAAGTATATTATACCAACCTTCAGATTTGTCTTGATTTAATAGTATTCCCATATTATTAACTGACAACAGACAATTTAGAATAACATGTATTCATGGATTAAACATACAAATATAAGATACAATATATTATAAATTAAACATACCATGTATTTAAATTTATTATAATAATTGTTTAACATCCCTTATCCAAATATTAAATAGATCAATGCATGATAACTCTTGTTGATGAATTATGTCTTAAGTAATGACATTCATACTTGTTGGCAAAACATACATCATCCAACTTTGATCTATTGAAAATTTAAGAATACTGATTTCAAGAATTCAATTATTGAAGTTCTTGTATGTGCATACTCAACTATTTTGATAATGCCACATAATATCTCATAAAATGTGTGACATCCTTAACTACCAATTTATGATAATAAAACTTCCAAACATTTTAAAGTTTAAATTATTCTTATTCTCTTAATGTATAATGCAACTATGCTCTTATTAAGCACAACTAGTACATATAGCTAAGGATGAAATCCTTACCATGACTAGTATTGAGTGTCATCTCAATTTCATTAGCATCATTGTATACAACAACAATATGCTATTAAAACTTCCCGTAAATATTAATAATATCTATTGTGTAATGTTTGATACCCTTCAAACTTTCAAGTTTGTTGGTTATGACAATTTGCACAACAATTGACCAATTGTTCATTCTATAATCAAACATATTCTTATAGAATATTACACAAGTTATCTAATAACCTTTTAATTAGATATTAATATTGTCAAATCATCTTGTAATCAAGCATGATACAACAAAACATGATGTTCATGAAAAATCTTTGAGTCATACTTAGATTTTATTCATGTCATTCATATCTATTTAAACTTTCTAAATAATATATCATGTTATATTAGATTCATTTACCGCACATGTTTCAACAATAAATATTCATTACAAGGTTATATGTTTTATTTTCTAAACCATCCAAGTGAAGTTTTATTTCAAACTAAGACTTATATGGAATATTACTTTTTATATGTTTTACAACATATATGATTTAGAAAATTAAACATAATACTCTCATTAGCTTTTAGGAATACTTAGAAATTATCTTATTTCAATTATAAATCAAAACATGGATTTAATAATTAAACATAAGAGTAATCTTCTAGATGCATGCATTTATCCATCAATGGATTATTGCACTTTGTACACTTCCAAAGATTTATTTGAATTCATCAACTCCTTTTGATTACTTATCGTCCTCGCTTAAGTAATCACTCAAGAAAGAGTTTTGATATTCCATTGTCAATTTCATAAATATGACAATCATAATCTTTATATATTTAATGTATTTAGAAAGGAATATTCAATCACAGTTAATTGCTTAAATGTGATTAATAATCTTGTCATTAAACATACATTAAATACGTGTACAACATTGTCTATATGATTTCTATATAAAGATTTAAATCACAATGGTTTCCATATCTTTGAAGAAACTCATATTCATTTTCTAGTCTAACTATTAAGATAAACCAAATTTCTAAAATGGATTATCTTTATGAACAACATCTTAATTATTCATATCATGTATGCTTTACCCAATTTCATATTTGGTAATGTATCATGATAATTATCAGGTTTACAATAATCCTGTAATTCATAGCCCTCAGCATATTAATCCAATATCTGAGATATTTTGTTATTCTATGAATGAGAATTCCATCATCTTGATATTTAACATTTAAATGTCAAACCTCATCATGATATTTACTAGTGTATTTTAGAAGATTGTGTATCTTGTAATTTTATCTTTTAAAGATCAAAACTCCCACTTGCTTTTAGTAATTTAAAGACTATCTTTAAATACTTAGAAAATAAAGCAACAATACAATATTCTCTTTTGGGATATTACAAATACATATTGACAGTTCCTGACTTTACTTTGTTAACAACTTCTACATGAGAAGTTAAGCAAATTTAGAACATCAATTTAAGACTTAATGTAATTTATCACATTCCATCATGTCTTATTAATCTTTTAGGTTGGAGTTTTATTAAGTATGTCCAAGTCATACTCAATATTCTAACATTGATAACTTTTGGAAGAAAAGAAATCATAGTTATGTTTAATCAAACAATATAACAAGAGTTTGATTTTCCTAACTGAACATACCATAAATATTTGGTATTTCATTAGTATTAATCTTGTAAGACAATCTAACAATATTTAAGATAACCATATTCCTCTTTTTGCTTATCTATTCACCAACTAAGTCATTATAATGGTATAATAAAATTTTCAAGCCAATTACATGCTTTATAACAAAATTACTTTTGACAAAGTCACTTCATGCCCATGTCTTTTCAAGAAAATATAAACTGTTATAATCCCACTATACGTTATAAGTCATTTAACAATTGAATAACTTCATGTTTATGTCTTAATTAAAAAACATTACAAGATAACGTATTACTTTATTATAAGTCTAGTAACAATTAAAAGACTTTATGTTTATATCTTTACAATGAAACATAAACATGTTTAACTAAAGTAATTATGAACACCATCTTTTGGTTTCAATAATAATTTCAAGTTAATTTATTACTTCACAATAATGTAAGTAACATTATTTCTTCATTTATTTATGTCATTCCAAGAACACATAAATATTCAGTTTGAAGCAACATTAGATTACTTAATTAATTTATGTCATTCCATGAATTCATAAATATAATAATTAAAGTAGTCTTGATATCATATTGACACATGTTCTAATAAGCATCTAATTTAGAAACTGCAGATTCTTATAGTTCAATTACATCAGTTGATCTGCTAGTAATGAAAATATGAAATTCACCTTGTTGTTGCAATCTAGCTAAGCTCTCACATAACATAAATAGCAACACCAAGTGTTTCTTGAATTAGATGTATATAATTCATATTAGAAAGTAATTCTCTTACCTTGCAGTCAAGAGAATCCATTAAATCATATATTTATGAGTTGTTTCTTGAACACATTAAAGATAACATTTCTCCCACTTGTGCATGGAACAACCTCATATACTTGATAAACAACACGCCATGCATTTGTTTAGGTGATCAATATGATTGTGTCATAGATTTTAGCATAACAAGTAGTTATAGAACAACAATATCTAGTAAGGAAACATACAAGACTATCCTTAAAAGTATGAGTGTCTACACTTGGAAAGTAATTATCTTTAGCTACCAAGATGTCAAAGCTTGTAACTCTCACTGAATTAAAGATCATTACAATAATTCCTTATTCAGTAATAAGTACACAATACTCCCACTGAATTTGACAACATTGTAAATGTTTCATATCCAGTGAAATAAAATAGTGTGCTTTTAACTTTCATACATCTTTGAATGTCCATACATAACAATTACTTATGCACTAAAGTGCGTATCCTACTATGTAGATGATGGACTATCCACCAAATGCTATTAACTTGAAAAATTGGGCATGCAATTTCTTCCTTAACAGGTCTACCATCCTACAATGTATGTAGCACCTTTTAAATAGTTAAAACAACTAGATCAATAAACTAGTTTGTCTTTTACCATTTTGTGGTAATTAGTCTAGCTTCTAAGTTTAATAACTCATAAAATGTCATACATAACTTTCTGTTAACCAAATATCATATTTGTTACTAAGAATTTAATCACCGAATGAGGATGATGAAATCCTTATGGAAAATATTCACAATTTTCTTAACTATTAAAAATTTGCTATGAGTTATATTAGAATTTAGACATATCTAATATTCCTATTGTCCTTTTCATTTATGAAAAGAAATAGGATTGTATCTCACTCTTCTTTCATAGAAAGGAGACTTCTTTTGTCTTTTAAGTAAATTATTCTTAATCAAACATTTGTTTGAAAACAGAACGGGATCAATTTACCAAAGTCTTAAGTGCGTTTACGGTTTGAACGTTGCATTAATACATTAAAACGAATTACAAAATTCAATTTCAGTATTTTCGATAATTAGGTCTTTAAGAAAATAAAATACCCATTGGTAAATATATTCATATAAACCATAGTATTTTCTTAAAGCAATTATCCAAATTGACATAGTACCATTACATCAGTTGATCTGCTAGTAATGATAGTATTCAACAAGGTAATTGTCGAATAATAATTGCCAATATCATATTGCAATTCCTAGATCATTATGGGATTTACTTTCACAAAACTTTTGCAAAGTAAGCATGTTTCATCCCCATCTAATGCATTGAGTCCAAGCTCTCACTTCCTACTCAATTTAAGTCGTTTAACTTAAAAACTGCAAACTCATAAATCCATTACATCAGTTGATCTGCTAGCAATGAAATTATGAATTTTACCTCTTCATTGCAATCTAGCCAAGCTCTCACATGACGTAAACTACAACTTCAAGTGTTCTTAATTAGATGGCATTCGACTTAATTGTATAAGGGTATTAATTTTGATGTGTGATAATCAAAATAATGTATGAAGAAGCATGCATACAACTTCATAACATTGGTTTTATAAAACATTTTTATTACCAATTCACTAAGAGTAAAATAGCAAAGTTTTGATTGAGGTATCGGGTTCACCAATTAAAGAATTACCAACAATTATCGTCCACTTATATCGTACTTTTGCATAAGCCCTAAAGCTTAGTGTTTCGGATAATCATTGTGGAATTGTGGTGAATTCACCCTTAAGATGATAATGTACGTAATATAGTGATATAGGTAAGTCTAGAATCGGCACACAAGCGGTTGTAGAGAACCGGTAGGTGCATGGTCTTTAATAACCCCTCTCTACAAGCACATCGTATGGCGACTTTCGGTCCGCCTTTCACACACTATGTACAAAAACATCAATCAACCAATCCTTTGAAATTTAAACTTTTAAAACCAAAACAATTTCACCATTTATTTAGTCCATATAAATTTTCTATTCAAAATTATCCTTTTTCGTTTATAAACATGTCTCACATAATAATAAACAAAAAAACAAGTAATACATAATAAAAAATAAACCAACCAAATAAACATATACATAATATAACAATTAAATATGTATAAACATATAGCCACATGCAAATTTAATTCAATAGTCCTATTAAAAATCAAGTCTAGGTGTATTATGCATTTATTCAATTAAGGCTTTCTTCTTCAATGGAAAAACACCACATAGCACATAATTGATTACTTAATATTGGAGTCTTCCCCAATTCGACATCTATTAATAAATTTACATGTTTCGATATAACTTAACAATTTAATATATATATATATATATATATATATATATATATATATATATATATATATCCAATTTAAACCTTTTAAATTATCACACAATTAAATCCATGCAAATATGCACTTTTCGTGGATTATGCTTAAGAATTAACATATTGCACCAAGATCGTTTACTAAAACGCATAACCAATTACATGACATCCTAGGGTTTCTAATCATATTAAAATCAAAACAAAACCCTAAAAAATAAATTGGGTAAATTGACCCATTAAAAAAAATTAGGGTTAGGAATATGAAAACCCTAAAAACATGTAATTAAACGAATCAAAATTCATTTTTTATGCATTTCGATAACTAATTACACATTATAACCTGGCTCTGATACCACTGTTGGAATTATAATATCATGATAATCATATAAATAAACCAAACACATCAAGTAAGCATAGCGGAAGCAATTATAACAAGATCATATAACATGTAATTAATTAATCAATAATAAATAGTAAACATACATTTGTGATTTTAGCCTGAACAAGAATCAAATGTAATCTTCAACTCAAGAACCCTAATTAAAGTTTATGTGGATTATAGGAATAACCCCTTATCTTTTTGTTATTCAATCCAAGATACAATCAATAGTGTAATTGTATCACGTTCTTGTACACACGTACTAAAACAAGTTAAAGTAATGCTAGTTATTGAATCACAAAAACAACCAAACTATTTGTTTTGGAAAACCAAACCAAACGAAACCCTTATGGTGTTTGTTTGGATCGACTACAAGAAGAAGAAAAGAAAAAGAAAAGGATTATGGATTTGTGTGTGTGCACAAGAGTACCCAAAACCTAAAACATGGACATGTATTTATACACATAGAAAACTTGGAGCTCAAGCAAGGTGTTGGTTGGGCTTCCCCATACCCCACGACCGGCCACCCCTCTAGGGAGGGATCCGGAACCTTCTTGATGTCCAATTTTCTTTACAAGTCCTTTTCTTTTCTCGTTTAGTCAATTATCATAATTACTTAACGATCCTTGTATATTTTGTGATAATTAATAAATAACTATACCTTTATATTTATTTATTAATCTTTAACTCTCATACGTAAAGTGTGCAATCCCGTGATCTCGAGTTCGATTCTAACATAGAACTACTAAAATAATGTCCATAATCTAACAATTTGAAGTTCGATCTTCACAAGAAACTAACTTTTTTCATATGTTACATCACAGAATCGAACATATTATTTAATATTTGATGGTGTTGTATGCCTATCTCTACTACACTAAATGTATTTGTTGTAGGCAGTAGTTTCTGTCTTTAATGTGGTTAAACCAAACCGGTTGCGTTGAATTTTGAACCTAACTAAAGGCTAACCAAATGAGGGTTGGGAAGGCAACATTGTACTGATCTGAGTTTGAGATGGCGGGATATGAAATATTATGTGCGGTTTTGTTTATGTCAAGTCAAAATCCTTGATGGACCTTTACAATTATGTTTTTTTGTTTTTATTTGTATTTCCGTATTTTCGGCACACAGGGTGATCATTGACAGACTCTTCAGTGATATGCAGTCGGCTGCATTTTTATAGATCAAGAATTGGGCAAAGATGAAGGATCTGGAATGGGCAAATTGGATTTCTTTCAACATCTTTCCTTCCTAATAGTTGAGTCTGCCAGTCTGGTCTATAAATTTTTCTTTATTTTTTAGTGATGTATAAGGGGTAGTTCTGTGATGTAATGGGCTTCCGCTAGAATCTTATTAGAAGGTACTGTTACAGATGAGTGATGTATAAACTCAAGTTTCTTTGCTGGACAAAACAAGGCAATAAGAGACGTGCAATGTTTTTATGGCCTTGTACTACAAGAAACTATGATTTTCTTTTAAGAAAATATTCATACATACCTTCTTTGTTAGAATTCTAAGATCATACTCTTCTTTTTACTGTATTATCACATGTGTATACACTTTGCACTATTAATTTTAGGTTAGTATATGCAAGCCCATAAGAGGCTGCTCGAATAAGGTCTGGGCCAAAGGCCAACAGACAACATAGAGTGGTTAAGAAGTTAGTTAATTAGTTAGTTATTATGAAAGTTATGAAGTGAAGAGTCATGTTGGTTCATGTGAAGCATCACACCTTTTCATTCTTCATACCTGTTCGTTATGTATATAAGTGAACCATGCAATACGTTTTACTTAATTCTAGAAGTATTATTATTTTACATTGTGTCTTATCATTCTATCATTATATCTTGATCATAAGTATTGCATACCACAACTCGTTTACATAAACATTTTTCTGTTAAATCAAACTATAGTGTATCCCAATACTTTCTTGGAGGCAAACTGGTCGAACCAAAAACATGGTGTAGACCCTTTCAATATGGGGCATCCGAGTGAAAATCTTGGTAGACCTCTAAGAAAGAAATTGTAACAAGGTTTCTTACAAAGACAACTAAAAAGAGAGAACGAAAAACAACTTGGAAAGTGCATCAGACAAATCACCCACGACTGCAAAGACATGTTAAGAAGAAAACTTGAAGAAATAGAGTCGTACAACTCTACTATCACCCAAAACAAATACAGGAAACACAAGTGCTTCAAATGCAGGCAAAAGGGACACATCTCTAGAACCTGTCCAATGAAAGTCAAAGACAAAGCATAAGGGGCTCAAGAAAATCCAAGTGAAACTCAAAAGGAAACAAGTGAAACTCTCAAAACAAAAAAACCAACATTTAGTTTCAAATCCATAGAGGGTTGGGCTGAGCAGAATAGGGCAAAATACCTATTAATGTACTATACTTGTCACAAATGTTACTTCCATGTACTGATCAATTTTTTTTCCTTAGATTGGTATTGAACTTTCTTTTTTTTGGTCTTTTTTATGTACTTTGTAACATTTTTGCCAATGGATTTTTAATAATTTGAGGGGCAAAAACGTTACAAAGTACATCAAAAAGACCAAAAAATGAAAGTTTAGTACCTATATAAGGAAGAAAATTTGTTCAGTACACGGAAGTAACATTTGTGGCAAGTATGATGCATTTTGAAGGATTTTGCCCAGCAGAATATATTGACCCATCTGAAACCCACTGAGAATGTTAGATAATGGAAAACCCGTAGGTATAACTTTATTAATGACCATTATTTATAATGGTAAAACCCTAAACCCACATACGGGTTTGGGCCTATTGATTCTCTAATACCCCCCGCAGTCCGAGCGGCGAAATCGCGAAAGCTCGTACTAGAGTAATAAACTAGAAAAGAAAAGAAACACAAAACATTAACATAATAAAAGTATAACTTTAGTCGACTTGTATTAAAACCCACCAACGATCGATTTTAGTCGACTGGTACCAACAGTCGGCTAAGTCGACTGGTAACCAAACCGTATCAACGGTCGACTTTAGGGACTGGTACCAACGGTCAACTTTAGTCGACTGACAACAAAGCCGTACGAACAATAGACTAACAAACAAAAAATAAAACAACTATAAACTTTTTTTTTTTAAGACAATGAAAACATAAAAAGCAACACAAATCTTCAAACAACAAACCAATACTCTTGTCATTCTTCATTATCGAGAGACATACATATGTCCCGAGTGCTTTTGGTAGCATTTATTGCATGGGGTTTTATATTGCGAATGGATTGCACACATCAAAAGCTTTCTTGGTACATAGAAATTAATACCATAAAGGTTTTTTGATATCAATTAAACATGAAACTGAGAGCTTTTGGTGACTGGAAAGTGACGGCTTGGATTTGTGGGGATAAGTGACGGAGGGTTTGACGGAGTGGGCTAGGGGGAGGCGGCTCAACATAGCCACCTAGGTCTGAGGATCTGGTAATCTACTTTGATGAATGAAAACAAATACCAATACTTTATTTATTTTATTTATTTATTTTATTTTATTTTATTTTATTTTATTTTTTTTGCGTCAATAACCAAAATAAAAAACAAATGGCTTTAGATCTCAAAGCAGCCAATGTTATCTTCATTTTTGTTTTCTATACGTGTAGAAACAAAACACAACCCAATATGATGAATCATTGAATCATCTAAAATAAATATGTACGGAGTAATTGACTATGAAGGAACAATACATTAACTATAATAATTGGAAGTGGGATATTGATTTTATGATGAGTCGACGGTAATGAAAATAATTAGGGTTTGACGGGGTGGCTTAACGGAAGGCGGCTCAACATAGCCACTTAGGTCTTAGGATCAGACCTGCTTGGATACCATGTTAGAACATTGTAAACCCCGCAGGTATAACTTTATTAATGACCATTATTTATAATGGTAAAACCCTAGATACCCTAAACCCACATACGGGTTTGGGCCTATTGATTCTCTAATAGAGAAATGTTGGCAAGCACAGGATTTCTTACGAGATCCCACATCTGATGGATTTGTTGAGCAAGTGAGGGAACTAGGCTAGGGCTAACGAGCTTCCTGATGAATATTTTGTTTTGTCTGGAGATATGATTACAGTGGAAGCTCTGCGTACCTACCAAACTATGCTTAATACCCTTGATGGTGTAAGGGATGAGACCGGTGCTAGCCTTACACCTTGGGCTATTTGGACCAGGGCTTGGACTGCTGAAGAAAACATGCATGGTGACCTTCTTCATACCCATCTCTATCTTTGTGGGCGGGTTGACATGAGGCAGATTCAGAAGACAACTCAGTATCTAATCGGGTCAGAAATGGTAATTTGCTCCCAACTTGAACTTTTGTCGGTCATATTTCATTTTTTCTAGAGGTGGCAACTTGAGTTGGTTGGGAAACGGGTCAATTCTAGTACACGATGAGACAACTTGGCCCATGCTGACATGTTAACATTTTATTGTCCATTTTGGCCATCTTTAATATCTTATAATAATAATTGAACACACCGAATAAAAGAGGATAAGTAGGTTGTAATAATGGTATGCATTAAAAACCTTATTCACATAATAGTTTGATTAGATCCGTTTGAGCTAAGATACATCTCAATTCGATCTATTTTAAAATCAAACGGGTTGAATTTGCCACTTTTTTTCATGTTATCTTTCATATATTTAGTTATGTTGTCTTGTTTGGATCGGCGTTCATCATATATAAGAAAGCTAGCTCTTTCTTTCTCTGCTTGTCTAGAATTGGTCACTGCCTTAATATAATAAGATTAATAGGTATGTCAAGATGGGTCATATCAAAAGTCAAAACTAGCACTTTTTTGCTTTCATATATAAAGTTAAGCGTTATATACAAGTAGAATACTACATTCCTAGATTGTTTCGTTAATAGTGAGATATACTTGTAACGCGATTTAGAAAGTCCTATGCATTAGAATCGGTTGTCGCATCACTTTCAACGACTCATTTTACCCCTAAGTTTTAGTTAAATCATTTAGCTTAACCTGTTTGTCCCATTTGAGATAAAACATAGATATTTATATTTTATCTCATGCACCTTTTCCTTTTCAGGATCCTCAAACTAAAAACTGTTGGACCATAATGTTATAGAATCAAAAGTTAGGGTCTTGGTGTAAATATTTAGAAAGTAAAGTATGTATTATGTAAAGATTAGAAGTTGTAAACCGGTATTAGGCTGGGTCCAAGAAAAGAAACCGTTAAAAGTTAGGTTACAACGTTTAGAATAGATATAACATTTAGAAGGAAACGGTGTGTCTCTTGTGAAGCAACGTTTCGATAAGTATATATAGGTAGGAGTCTGTAAATCAAATGTAATCCATTCAGTTATATATATCAGTTATAAAAGGGTTCAACCCATTCTTTGTTTCGTTATTGATTCTTGTTTGATGTACACATGATGTTGTTTGATATAATCAATCCTGTGGAGATGCAAGACCTGTGTAACATTGGCATCAGAGCAAGAGTTTAATCGATCCAGGGAAAGAACGAGTGCAAGTGATGATTGATTGAAGAACAAGAATCAACAGCGAAGGGTTGTTACACAATCTTTGTGTGTAGCGACCAGAAGAACAAAATAGTTACAAAACCTCCACAAAACCGTCATCTAATCTGTAAGAGAAAGAAGAAAGAAGTCATAGGCGGATTTGGGATGTTTTGATCGATTGAAGTTGTTGGGAATTACAGATTTGATAATTACAAAACCCACGAGAAGAATGAAGAAAGAAGAAGCAATGAGGACCTAAGATGAAATATTTAGTTAGCTTTCATAGTAAGCTAGGTTTTTATGTAAACCCTAGCTCTCTATTATATAAAGGGAGGCAGGGCGTTGGTTATTAGTATCTCATCAATAGCTAGTCTCTCCAATGAGAGTCTAGAAACGCATAGAGCGTGTAGTAGTAGTAGTTAGAGTAGTTTTATTTTATATTTAATAAAGAAAACCTTGAAGTAACTTTGATTCTTATGTTCTTATTCCTCTGTGCTTAATCAATGTTACTAATCTTAGATAGGGCTTAAACGATCTTTCACAATTGGCATCAGAGCACAGGGGGCTCGTGAGATCTAGGGTTCATCAAGGTTTTCATATTGACGAACAAAGCTGAATTAGTAGGTCGACTGAAGCAGATTCAAACATGGGTACGAGTTGGTTTGAAGAAAGATACTTTGTTTTGGAGTGACGATAGAATATTGCACATGGTATGATTCGATTTAATAAATTTATTCCTAATTGGCTCATTCAATATTTAAAATCTCATACCTATTTAATTCATCACTGGTCAGATCAGTAAAGAATTGGTTGTCGTCTATCTGTTTGGGCAGTTATTTACAACCTCGTACTGGATTAATGGAGTTTGTCATATTGTGCATAATTGGTTACTCCGTATTTGGTTCTAACGTGCTAAATTGTTGAGATATTAGTGGGATATTAGTTAATTGGTTGGTCTTAATTAATGATGATGGGTCGATTGGTTGATTCATCATAGCAATAACCTCGTACTTATTTTTATGAATTCAATGCTATTGAATGAGGGATTAAATTGGTGCATTAATGGATTTCACAAGTATACATATTTGTGTTGATGGTGGTATATTTAATTCAGTTGTCGACTAGTGCATGGAGTTCACTGTTTTTAAGGTTTTGTGTATTAATTAAGCAATTATCACAAGACGTTGAACGAATTGATTGGTTGGTGTGAAATTTTGTTGCTGCTGATCTATTTTGGCCCAATGATACATGAGGAAAGTAGAAGATATATGATTTATTAGTGGAGAATATTGTTTGGTGATTGGTCCGTACATGGAGCTTAGTGATGATTTATTTTTGGTATTGATATTGTTGTGTGCTATTGTGGAGCTTTGATATTGTCAGTTGATATATGATATTTGATTCGTAGCGTGGATAAAGGGCCAGTTTATTATCAAAAGAATATTATATTCCTGTTGTTCTCATTAGTTTCTGCTGCTGCTCATTATTAATGTTAGTGCTTGTGGTTAAAGTCATTTATGCTTGTACTCTATTTTGTTTCTGTTGATGTACATGGTTGGTTCCTACTGATCGGTTCCTCCTGGTGGTTTCTACTGATGGTTCTTACTGACTTCTTTATGGTTCATGCTGGCTTGTTGTATACTTTTTCTTTTGGTCGGTTTTGGTTCCTACTAGTTATGTGAGATTACTAATGGTTAGGGAGGACGGAGTTATCAACCATCATCATTTTGTTGAGAAGATTACTTGATGAAGACATTTGATTATCGCTTGTTTGATGTTGTAATTGATTTTCCCAAGTATTATGTTCTTATCATATCTTAAAGGGATCATCAGCTTTTTAAGATAACTTGCTTGGTTTGTATAGTGACGAAGACTTGACGACTCTAGTGAAGGGGTATGATCCATCTTATTGTGCTTAATGTGTATATTTGCTATCACTTTAAGGAGTTACGTTATTTGTGCTCAGTGTCTCATTGGATAAGTCAATGAGGAGTTCGTCAAGAGACCGTCATGTGGATAGTGCAAGACATAAGATGCAAGGTTGGGAGATTCCATTTCTTCATCAAATCAGTTATATTTGATTTTCTTCATCAGTGATCACTCCATGGAGCCTACTGGATTACAGAGATGGCAAGTATATATTTTTAAGGGGAAGCTTATTGTTAATATACTTGACCATCTTCCTGATGCTCGTTACTGCTTATGCTCGTTACTGCTGATACTCGATACTGCTACTCATTCCTGCTGCTCGTTACTGCAATTCCTTATTAGTAAAAAAAGTGTAATTATTTTGTTTCTAAATTATTCATCTACATGCATCACTTGAGGGGAAGCGATTACGAAGATGCACAAGACCCCTATTATTTGTGATGACATTGTTTCTTCATGCAGATTGTTTTGTAATATCAAATAGGGGAAGATTGTTGGGAATTACAAATTTGATAATTACAAAACCCACGAGAAGAATGAAGAAAGAAGAAGCAATGAGGACCTAAGATGAAATATTTAGTTAGCTTTCATAGTAAGCTAGGTTTTTATGTAAACCCTAGCCCTCTATTATATAAAGGGAGGCAGGGTGTTGGTTATTAGTATCTCATCAATAGCTAGTCTCTCCAATGAGAGTCTAGAAACGCATAGAGCGTATAGTAGTAGTAGTAGTAGTAGTTATAGTAGTTTTATTTTATATTTAATAAAGAAAACCTTGAAGTAACTTTGATTCTTATGTTCTTATTCCTCTGTGCTTAATCAATGTTACTAATCCTAGACAGGCTTAAACGATCTTTCACAGAAGTAAGGAAGAAGGATTACCCGTTTCATTCATCGATTGGAGAAGCAAGAAGGCGAACGGAACCGGAGAAGACAACCGGACCAGAACCAGTGTTCCAAAAGATGAGAATCGTTGTTCCCACTGAAAGCATCAAACCGATTATAGGAGAAGGAAAACCCTGGTACTCTTGAGTATTTTTCTTTTTCCTATTTTTGATTTTAATCTAATTAGAATTAGGTTTTATAAGAAAGGAAAAGTAACTGTAGGGAAGAATAGGAAAAACCTCGAAGTTTGGAAAAATATTTTTAAGTATTTATTTATTTTTCTTTTCACTTTATTTATTGTTTAGAAAAAAATATATATACATATAAAATCCCAAAATCAATTGAAGGATAGAAAGAAAGTAAGAATAAAGTTTTGATATTTTCTATTTAGGGAGACAAAATCATTTTTTTTTAGATTAGAAAAATACAAAACTAGTAAGAAGTAAGAAAGCGAACCCATGTGGTTCACATAGTAAGAAGTAAGTAGAAACCTATCGTTTTTAAGGAACTTCGTATTTAACGAAACCTTGGTGTTTCAAAGTAAGTAAGAAAACTCTAGTGTTTCCAAAGTAAGTAAGTAAAGAAAACGTTTAGCATTTCAAAGTAAGAGAAAATCTATTGTTTCAAAGTAAGTAATGAAAGCCTAGTGTTTTCAGAAACCTTAGATTTTCACCCCGTAAGAGAAACCTTAGTGTTTCATCCCGTAAGAGAAACCTTAGCGTTTCACCCCGTAAGAGAAACCTCCATGTTTCGACTAGTAAGAGAAACTTTTGTTTCAAAGAAAGTAAGAAACTGATCATACGATCAGAAATAAGAAGTAAAGTTGATCACGCTTGGTGATCACAAGAAAGCAAGATAGTAGGCCAGAATCCAAATCCTTCGTGGAACAAACCTCTGTGGTACAGTCCTTCGTGGAACAAACCTTCATGGTAAAACCTTTGTGGTATTAACCTGTGTGGTACGATCAAGTAAGCAAAAGGAAAACCTGTGTGGTACAAGCAAGACGAAAGATTGAAACAAAAACACAAATTCGGTGTTGCTATTTCAGAAAGAAGGCAAGAAAGGCTAAAGGACGTCAAAGAAGAAAGAAAGAGAGAAAGGAAGAAAGCATGGCAAATGAAGTCAAGTAAAGAAGCCTCGATTTGTGTCTATAACATTAGGGAGAGAATGTTGGACCATAATGTTATAGAAGCAAAAGTTAGGGTCTTGGTGTAAATATTTAGAAAGTAAAGTATGTATTATGTAAAGATTAGAAGTTGTAAACCGGTATAGGGCTGGGTCCAAGAAAAGAAACCGTTAAAAGTTAGGTTACAACGTTTAGAAAAGATATAACGTTTAGAAGGAAACGGTGTGTCTCTTGTGAAGCAACGTTTCGATAAGTATATATAGGTAGGAGTCTGTAAATCAAATGTAATCCATTCAGTTATATATATCAGTTATAAAAGGGTTCAACCCATTCTTTGTTTCGTTATTGATTCTTGTTTGATTTACACATGATGTTGTTTGATATAATCAATCCTGTGGAGATGCAAGACATGTGTAACAAAAACAGTGCGTACATTGGTTTCATTTACACTTCCTTTCAAGAACGTGCAACTTTCGGATCCCATGGAAACACTGCTCATCATGCAAAGGAACACGGTGACCTAAAACTGGCCCAAATCTGTGGTATAATTGCAGCCGATGAGAAAAGGCACGAAACTGCCTACACCAAAATTGTCGAAAAACTATTTGAAATTGACCTTGACGGCATGGTTCTTGCTTTTGCGGACATGATGAGGAAAAAGATCTCAATGCCTGCACACTTGATGTATGATGGGCGTGATGACAACCTCTTTGAACATTTCTCAGCTGTTGCACAAAGACTTGGTGTCTATATTGCCTAAAGACTTTGCATATATTCTTGAATTTCTGGTGGATCGATTGAAAGTGGCTGACTTAACTGGGCTATTTGGTGAAGGGGGCAAGGCCCAAGAGTATGTTTGTGGGTTACCACCAAGAATCACAAGGCTCGAGGAGAGGGCTGCAGGTAGGGAAAATTAAAGAAGGCCCGATGATGCCATTCAGCTGGATCTATGATAGACAAGTGAAGCTATGAAAAATTGGAATACTAAGTTGAAGTTTTAGGTTCTGCTGCTTTTTTTTTTTCTTTTTCTTTTTTTTTTCTTCTTTTTTTTGAATGAGTAAAGTTTAAAACCTATTTTAGATTTTTGTTTCATGTACTGCTAATGTGATTTTCTTGAATTTGGAAAGTATCATTAGTTTGCGTGTTTGTAAACTTTTGTGGCTGTGGACATATTATAGAACTTCTTATGCCAATTTTGATGTTGATGGTTATCGTCTACCCTCGTGTTTATCATTATGATTGTTGGTAGCTCACATGAGACTGAATCTGTGATGGAAGTTCTAGATTATTATTTAAAGCCGTGAGACACTTTCAGAAGTTAAAATAACCAAGAACCGACAATGTATCTAAGATTTTGGTCTTTGTAGGACCTTATATTTGATCAACCTTAACACATAAATAAGCTTGGTGACAAGAGAGGTGGTGCGGCTGCATGAAGTAGGAGAGAAGAGAAAAAGAGAGAACAATATTAACCAAAACACACAATACATACTCTATCCTATCGTCTACCTTACCCCTGGTATCACACACACCGTAAGGATATGGGTTCCTTTTATAATTAAGGATCCTTCCCATGGTTTACATACCAAGAGATGTGGTAAAACTAGAATCACATAAGGTTTTTACAACTTACTTAAACCGTGTACACATTGTTATAAGTCTATTACATAACACGAGTTCCAAAACGAGAATGAGTATCAATTTTCTTTAATGCTAATAGTCTTGATTTGCTCTTTTTAAGAATGCGTTTTGGGTATTTGTCAATGTCATGCATGATACATGTATCATCTTTACAGTTGCGGTTATATAACGATAACTTTAAGGCTCCTTGATCATTTTCAGTTGCGCAAAATGCTTCTAGGGGTTGTTTGGTGTCGTGGTTTAGATTTGGGGAATTGAAATCAAAGTCATTCATGTTATTTATTTAATGGTTATAGGTTTCATGATAACGTATACAGGTTTCTTTTTAATTTTACAATCTACGATTTGGGGTTTTCTTATGTTTCGAGGCAAGTGTTTTATTTTATTATTTTTTTTTCTCGTATGATAAGTAGAATGTAGTGTTAATTCCAAGGGTGGAGCCAGAAATTTTTGTTCGAGAGGCCACAGTGTGATAATTTTTAGAAAGTATACTAAAAATTGGTTCTTAAGAGAGGTAAATTTAAAAAAAAGCCAAATATTTAGAAAATTTACACTACAATTTTTTTTGCAGGAGGGGTACATGCCACTTGTGCCAACCCTTTATCTCCGCCCCTATAGACATCTGCTTATTGTATGTGGTTCTTATTGCTTGCTTATTCATAGAATGGAAATATTTTATTATTAGCCAAACTATATAGCGTACACATAACATGAAACCATAATTGACCCAAACCTACAATCGGGGTTGGGCCATATTTATCGTGTAATAGTAAGGACCCAAAAATAAAATATTGCAAGATTTTATATGGGGGTATACTAGTATGTAGTAATTTGATACCCAACCCATATTCATCAATCTAAACAACAATAACGGTAAAGATACATCTGATCACATCCATTGTCATTCCAGTTCTTACCTATACCACTTTTACATCGTTCAATTAGCTAATTAGCTACCATTTGGCAAAACATAATAAATGTAGACGGAGACAGGATATAGTAGTATCGCTAAGATGGACGCCCAAAGAGGATAGGTGTCACGTTTGATCGCGAATACACCAACAATGGTACAAGGTATCATGATGGCGAGCACCTCAGCCGAGTAGGTCCATGATAGTCCCCTTATATATACCACCAGAAGCAATGATACGAACCCAATAAGGTTATCCATCACCAATTGATCATAGATCTACATTAGATAAAGGAACTCATGTTGTTAGCTTACATCATGTATCCTATTTAGTTATGAAGTTATTGCTTTACCTTTGAAATATATGGATCAAATACCTTCCTAGTATATTTTGTTAAATAAAGTTCAGATAACGTTTCCATTTAAACAAGATATTAAGTGTATAACAAAAAGTAAGTGATGTATTTGTGAAAGTGTGCAAACCTCTGAAAATGTCAAAGAAGCGTTCTTCCGAACATGGTGTTGAGCATTGAGAAGTGCAACAATTACCATTTTAGATTTCATTGCTATCGGGGCCATAACAAATGATGTGAAGAGAAAAGGTATGTGAGCCGCTGTTGAGAATTGTTTGACACTTGATATGAAGGGAGATGCAATTATGATCGTGATCGCTATTCCAAATATAGCATACACGATGGTTGCTTTAGGTTTCTCCGGTTTCAAGAGTGCAAGAACCTTTTTTTGATCTATCGCTTTCTCAATCCATTTGATGAATCCATCTACAAATTCTTTTTTCTCTACCTTTTGATTCTTATCACCACCAAAGTCCTTTACTAATTCGTCCACTATATCATCATGGTCAAATGTTTTCCCTAATTCAAGAGTCTCGATGAATTTTTTTAACTCATCTCTATGTATGAAATTGTCACCATCTTTGTGTAATTGTGAAAATAACCTATATAGGAAGAGTAAGCGAATCATGAAATATTGTTAAAACTAGGATACGTTACGGGTTAAGAATATTACCTTTCTAACTTTTCTATGTCAGGTTTACCATTTTTTTTCACTAGTGATCCATGCTTTTTACGGACTCCTTCCAAGATTTTTGGCATTATTTTCTCAATTTTCATAATATGTGGACGATGTTTGTTTCTTGCTTTTGCCTGATTCCAGATATTTTCAAATACAGATCCAGAACTGATTGCCTCTTTCAGCCAATTGATGCAACCTTTTTCGAACTCGTCCCTACTGATCTTTCCATCATTATCTATATCGAAGTGTATCAAAACCGCCTTTTTGGATTTCTCATCCTTTTCTTCCAACATGAACATTTTCTGGACCAGCTCTCCCAATTCATCTCCATCATTGTCGACATCCGGTGATGTTTGTTCGTTTTTATTATTGTTGACATTTCCTTCAGGTAGGCACCCGCCTCCGCAAAACCTATAGGCACACTGGAGAAACTTTGTGAAATTATTGTCGACATTATGTGATTTGTGTTCGCCTTTGTTATTGTCGACAATATGTGATATTTGATCGTTTTTATCTTCGTCGGCTTCATCAAAAATTCTGAAAATTGAAGGTGTTGCATTACTCCGCTGCCCTTAAAAATGTTGTATGATAAGTTTATAAATTTCAAATTGGCCAAATTGCAAGTTTTGTAGTGCAGTCACCGTCCCTATAAAAAAATTTAGGTTGCAGTTTCATCCTTGTCTAAAGTAAAATGACTAAAATGCCTTGTCAAATAATGCAACTTAGGAATGAAAATTGCAACCCAAAGTTGTATATATAGGGGTGACGCCTGTACTTTCTAAAGATTAGGGACAAAATCTGCAATTTGAAGATTAGGGACCACTTTTGCAATTTACTCCAAGTTTATTTGGTCTTTTATATACAAAAGGACATTTACCTATTGAAGTAGGTAATGCCGAGTTCCCCAAGATCTTCAAAATCTGCAACCGAAACGACATGATAGAAAAAGCGCGTCCTTAAGTTCTCTTGCTTCAAGTATGCCAAACTCCTGTACCGAATCCATGAATTTTGAACCTACATGCAGAAGGTACACATCCCAAGTAATTTGATTCCTTGGTTTAGCATTTAAAGTTTAGTTCACAAATCACACGTCAGCTATTAATTATTAGTAGTAGATACCTGAAAACCAAAATATATAAGTAGTGCCACGACTGATACTATGAGTGCGACCAAAGTCATAGCTCGAATGTTAACAAAATGTAGTAGTCCCACAAAGACAAACGGGATCAACGAACAAAGCATAATTACAGCCATTTTTCCGGTCTCCTTGTCAATCTTAAAGTCCTTATCTACAATAAGAGGAGTTTTAAAAGGGTGTAAAATGTTTTGGAACTATATCTCCATGTGTTCATACACCTAGCATTATGCAAATAAATGATTGTACGCTTATAAGTAAATTTTATTCTAAGTTTTCCTACTTGACCTCACAAACTATAGATTAAGGAAATGATGTTCTAACCAGTCTCAAACTGCGGAAGTTTGTGTTTAAGAGACAACAAGCATTTTATCGATGAGTCTTGTTGATGATCAGCTTCATCTGATGATCTCTCTTTAAGCTTATATCTACATCTTATTATGCGAATTCCCCATATAAGTGTGAGAGTGATGACAGTCGTTCCTGCATACATGCTCACCCCGAAACCCACTTTGTTTTGAGCATCCGAGGCGGAAGAAAGGACTCCAGGGGCTGCGAAGAAAAAGAAAAAAAATTGATATGAATCTGCAAGTTGAAAATTTAGTTTATTAAAAGTTATCTTTAAACATAATATTACTTGGCAAGGCACTTATAGTATTAGCTCACTGAAGAATAGACATAGATTATTAATGCATAAGTTACAATGGTAATCTTCTGTACATCTTTATACAGCGAGTTCATGCATTATGTAAGTATTCATGATTATTATGAGGCTCATATGAGATAGTCTTTAATGTGAGATAGTGTAGGAAGCCAATAGATCAATTACACGAGAAATTTGTATTTTTAAATAGAAATGAGATTTTTAAAAGAATAAAAAGGGTACAACAGGTATTTTAACACTCCTAAACTCTACTTTATCTCCTAACTACTCCTAGCATATGACTTTCTCTAAGAGAAATGCTAGAGCCACAAAAGAATATCCACAAAAACAATCACAAAATGAGTTGTCAGGATGTGATTGGTGTATTTTACCATGGTCCCTCTCTCTTCGCTTTGATTAAGTCAATTACATCGTGACAACTCATTTTGTAAATGTTTTTGTGAATAGTTTTTGTGATTCTACCATTCCTCTTTCTCCAAAATCAAAACCTGTCATCCTTCCTCTCTCTCATACAGGGGCGGATCTACAGCCAAGGGAGGGTATGCACGTGCATACCCTCTTCGATCTCGTAGTAGTGTAAGAAAAAATAGAATTGCAGTGATATATAGCCGTTTTACCTTTGGTGCATACCCTAGAAACACCAAGAAAATAGTGGTGCACACCTATGATTTCTCAAATGAACAAAATCATCAAAAACGAAATTTAAAAGAGTAGAAGTTTGACAATCGATGTGGTTTTACAGGGAAGAAGAAAGAAGAGGATATTAAAGTCAAAACTAAGGGGGTTGGCAATGCACCCCACACCCCATCACCCTTCACTCACAAACTACCAATCCCCTTATGCCACATCACCCTCCCACTTTTCCCTTCACTCACTCATTTTTTGTTGGCGGCACACCCCTCACCCTTCACTCACTTCTTTTTTTTCTTTTCCTTTTTTCTTTTTTCTTTTTTAAATTCTATTAAAATTTATTAAAAACTAAAATTCATTAAAATTAAAATAAACATTACATAATATTATTAAAAAACATAAAATACCATTACATAATACTAAAAATCTAAACTTCATCGTCCACTTCGAGGTATGCTAATTGTTGAGCGTGAACATGCTCCATAAGATCAAATCTGACACGAAAATGTGTATCCTCATCTCGTATCTCGCCTAAAGCTGCTTCGTCAAACACCGGTTCAATTGGAGGATCTCGAATATGAACTGGCGAGATTGCGTTACCGGCGTTATGTATAATCATGTTATGCAATATAACACACGTATAAACTATTTTTCTAATTCTTTCTATCGTGTGTGGCCGTAAGGGTCGATTCAATATACTCCATTTACCCTTGAGAACACCAAATGCCCGTTCAACATCCTTTCGAGCCGACTCTTGTAATTTCTTGAACTTTTTTTCCTTCGGGTCGGTTGGATATTTGAACGCTTTAACAAACGTAGACCATGCCGGATATATGCCATCACAAAGATAGTAGCCACGCTTGTACGTATGGCCGTTCACAACAAATGGGCACTTAGGTGCCGTACCATTACGCTCGGTGAGGAATAGCGGAGATTGCATCACAACGTTTATATCGTTGTTTGAACCCGGCGGTCCAAAGAACGCGTGCCATATCCACAAATCTTGAGACGCCACTGCCTCCATCATAATCGTGGGGTATTGATGGTCACCCCTTTTATATTGACCCCTCAATTCTATTGGACAATTCCTCCAAACAAAATGTGTGCAATCTAGGCTACCGAGCATACCCGGAATGTGATGTCGGTCTTCGTGCGCTTCGTACAAACATGCAACGTCATGACTTGTTGGCCTACGTAGAAAATCTCGAGCATATAACTCAATAATAGCATCACAAAAAAATTGAAGGCATTCACGTGAAGTTCTTTGCGCCATTTCCAAATATTCGTCAAACTCATCCGGTGGTGCACCGGTTGCGAGTTGTTTAATGGCAGACAAACATTTTTGTATGGCCGTGAAACTTTTTTTCATTCTAGCATCGTAACCTTCCTGAAAATACTCGAATCTAGCCTCAATAGCTTGCGTTATTTTTAAAAATAAACTTTTAGGCATACGATACCTATCTTGAAAAAATTCTTCGTCGAATTTTGGATCTTCACTAAAATAATCACGATGCAATCTTTGTGCAGCAGAGATCCGATTGCGTTTCACTGATTTTCGTGTCGACCCAGCCGTATCTTCTTCATCTTCGTCAATTGCGTCGGCAAAAAATTCGAGACTAGTATCGTTAGACCACTCGAACGGCTCATCTAGAAAAAAAGTCGAACCAATTTTTTTGTGCTCCATAAACTTGCGGTTATTTTTCAATCGGATGTTTTTTTTTAAGAACCGGAATTTTTTTTTTTTTTTAGATGGGTTGTTGTTTGGTTTTTTTTTTTTTTTTTTTTTTTTTTTTTTTTTTTTTTTTTTATGTTTGTCAATGTACCAAATATATATACACAACACAAAAAAGTAACCGTTGCCCTCTCCAACGTCCATTTTTTGATTTTCCAAGATTTCCAACGTTCACATTTCACTCGGTAAGGTTCCCCGAATTTGGCCCATACCGCACGGTGAAATGGGGAGGGCGGCGGTGTTCCCGTGCGGTGGGGATGCCGCACCGCACCTCCCCGCATGCATTGTCAATCCCCTAATAGATGTGATAATAGAAAAGTAATTGTTATAACTCATAAGTTACATATCCCAAGGTTACATATCTACCATTCAAAATAAATCCTAACAAATATGCTACTGTATAAGATAATACTTTTGATTTTTTACTTTACCAATTCTTGCTATACGGATATTAAGGTTTGTATTTGTTTGTGTTATATACTTGCTTTTTAATTTGCATTTTTTTATATATGATTTAAGAAAAAGATATCTAATGTTATACGAGTATTAGCATTATTTAGAGCTTGTTTGTTAAAATTTTCTATTAAGTCATATTTAATTAAGAGATTACTTAACGCAGACACCCTCCGTTATGTTACTTAATATTTCCAGTCATCTTTCTCTATTAAGTAACAAACAATCAGTTTTCATATAACATAATGAATTCGGTTTTTTTTATATTAAGTCAATTAATTCGAATTCAAACACCATCTTAGTTTAGCATGTGGAGCCCTTTGAGTTTGTAAGTTTCAAAATAACTGACAATGAAAAGGAGAGAAAATACATATCAAATGTAAAAATCGACATAGGTAATCGTTATAAATATGATAGTTGATTTATTACTCATTTATAATAGTTATCCAAAAATCCGAACCCGTAAACAAGAAACCAAAAAACCCGACCCGAAATCGACCCTGAAAAACTCACAATTTTTTTTGGTTTAACTTGTTTAGTGAAAATTTTTATTAGATGGTGCATACCCTTTAACGAATTTCTAGATCCGCCACTGCTCTCATACCACCGACTCTTTCATCATCTCTCTCATTCGCTCTTAAAAAACCGGTCATGGCACCATTCATCTTCATTCTGCTACCGACTTAGGAATCTGTATTAAAAACCTCAAGCCGGATTTAAAACCCCAATCGGTTTCAGATCTAGGTCAAGATTTGAAACCGTAATCGGCGGCATGAAAGTTGTTCAAAGTTACCATTTATATATCATTATAGTGTGTTTGTGTATAAATAATATATGTGTTAGAAAAGTTACCAACGGGCTGTTGTACATGTATCATTTTTTTTATCAATATCACTGAATCAAATGTAATGAACTTATCCTTAATAATGTTGGCTGTTAGTCGCTAGTTTTAAGGTGTATCACTGTATCATAAGTTCAACATTTCTTAATTAATATACTTAAATTTATGGTAGTGCATCAATTTCCAGTTAGCCCCGATCCTAAGTTTTCGTTAAATTTTGTTGGTTTGTGTAATGGATTGGTTTGTTGCATGATAAAGACAACTAAGACGCCGAGTGCACATATGCAATATCCTTACTATGACAATTTCTCACTAAGACTATGACAACAATTACAGGTATGCATCTACAACTATAAACAATGGCCTAATGACAAGAAAGGGTGAATGCCCATGTAAAATCTTCATCGAATTTCACATGCTTTTTCATTTATTTATTTATTTTTTAAAAAAGCTTTGTAGTTGAATAGAAATTCATGTTGTGATAGATTTTGATTAGCAAGCTGGAAAATTCTACAGAAGATACAGTTAATGTTTATTTATTTTCAGGTTTATGATGACCATTTGGGTGAAATGAAGATTATGAACGAGATCAAAGCACACTAGCAAACTACAAGACCATTTTTGTGAGACGAAGTCACATGGTTACTCATGAACACACATATGCACATGAGTACGTTATGCAACGGACATGAATACATAATATTAGACAGCGATGCCCATGTATTTTCATTTGACGAAGACGCACACTTGATTACAGTTAAATACGAATGCACATGAGCACTCTACTATATCACTTGTGTAAGATGAAGACAACAAGTTCGATTGCACATGTGATTTCAATCTCTCATTTTTCTAGTTTAGTATACATATATAACGCACGTATGTACGTGTGATCTTTGTGTATACATCAATGCACTTGTAATTGAATTGAAATTTATATGTTATGATATTAAATTTTGTATGTGTTTTTGTGCAGTTTAATATAACAAGAATAATGTTTTTGTTAATACTTCTATCTAAGATAGAGCTTCCAAAGAGATCGGAGTATGTTGTATGCACAGTTTTATTTTTTTATTTATTTTTTTTTAATCATATTTTTGTGAGTGTTATATAATATTTAATGCAAAATTTATAAATGCATTGAGTTTCAAGTGTACTTCTCAATTGTATAATTTTTCATCAAGTATTATATATATATATATATATATATATATATATATATATATATATATATATATATATATATATATATATATATATATATATATATATATATATATATTTATGGTAAAAGTTGAACCAGTTTGACTTTGAAAATTCAAAATGAACAATTATTTGGGGACGGAAGGAGTATATATATATATATATATATATATATATATATATATATATATATATATATATATAAAATTTTTCTAAGAAGATTTTTTCTTTAGAAAAAAAAAGTTCTGAAAAATTCTAAAATTGTTTTACAAGATCAAGTATCTTGGTGTATAAAAAAGTTGTGAAGTAACTTATTCAAAAAAATATATATTTTTGCCAAAAAGAAAATTGTTAAAAAAATAGTTTGTGCATTAAATTGTTTGTTTAGGCATAAAAAATTCGTTTATAGACCCAACTTCTTTTCACCTTTTTCAAAGCTAGTGGTTATAAATTAAGGGCAATTTCATATATTCACATAAAATATAGTAATTTCATATATACCCAAGTCGTGCTTTAAAAACGTTGTACTTAATGCATTTAATGGTTGTATTATGATTATATATGAAATTAAAGATGTAAAGTGGGGTTATATGAAATTCACCTATAAATTAATGACTATAATATGTAATTTGTAAATAATTTTTATATAAAATCTATAAACTTGTTTTTTTAAATGACTTAATTTCCATGTATAACATGAGTAATTTTAGTAGACATCAGAAACTTAAAAAAATTATTACTATCAATGAAAATGAGAATATAGTAATTTGAGTTCGTTTTACGTCTCTTAACCTGTACCATTGTAACACAAGTTAGAAATTCCCATTTATGATTATCTATATTTTATATATCTATATATATATATATTTTGAGTTTCCTGAAATAGTTTAATGCAATAAATGCAAGTAGTTATGATTATAAAATAATAATTATAATATAAATTTTATGGTATTTGCTAACAACCACCAATCATTCCATATATATAAAAAAACACATTTAATGAACTCATGTATTTTATAATTATACACTTTTAATTATTTTAAACATGGTATTTGATGTTAAGTATAGAATGATTAGAGATTATTAAATGCTAATTTTTTAAATATGAAAAGCTTAAACAATACCCGGTGGGTTCTATAAAGAAAGTGCTTTGAGAGAATACATAAGTCTTTGATCTTGATCCTCATTTTTCCATTTTTCATATTTATTTTATTCAACATTGAGATCAACATAGCCGTATTTGAGTGTGTGCGATGTGTGTAACTGCACAAGACTTCAAAGTTTTAGGGGCTTCAATATATATATTCTTTTATATATTTTGAGGTCTCAATATTTACTTTGCGCATTAAAATGTTAACGATATATGAAATCATGTTTTAAATATTTGTTTAGCTCATTTTCAAGTGGTTGAGAGTAACGAAAACTCATAAAAACTTATAGCTAGATCGTTACAATATATCTTTATCATCATGTTTAGGTTTCATATAAATGTTTGGACAGGACCTTTACTTACTCAGCTACGACACTTGTGATCTTCGTTTATATATATATATATATATATATATATATATATATATATATATATATATATATATATATATATATATATATATATATACACACACAAATGCGCATGTATATATGTGTGTATAGTTTATGTACATAACATGAAAGTAATTATGACATGTGATATTGAGAGCCATACCAACGAATACGGCGATTTTTGGCAAAGCCTTAAGCACCCCAAAAACACTTTCACCAAATGCCTTATCGCCAATCCATTGGAACAAAACCTTACTTCCTGTACGCGTCCATTCGTCCCCCAGTATCATGAAATACATATACATGAACATCAAGCACACGCTTTCTAGCATCGTGTCTGCACATGGAAAGAACCCGTATATGGACTCACATCTCTTTTCCGCATAGAACGTTGACGAGTTTGAAATTTCTAAACGTAGATTAGGAGGATTTTCATTAGAGATGTTATGAACACCAACATATATCTTTGATGTTGAATATGTTTCATGATCTAGCCACCTGCCTTTCACCAAGTTAATGATCATAAGCATGCTCAAAGTCAAGACTATTACGTGAAAACTTTTCATTTTTGACATGTTGAGAACTTGAGATGATGGAATTGCTATGAAAATAGGCTATATATATTAGTTAGTGTTACCCAATTAAATTTTTGGGGATGCCTAAACAGTATGAAGTCAAGGTCGTCGTTAAATTTATTTGTTAATTATTACCCTACCAACCACATCACGTACTCCAGTGACGACTCGGCACATGCTCACCTGCTAACATATTATTGTCCATTTAACATTTGGACCATCTCTATTATTGGTTCACGAGTTTTAATATTATAGCAGGGTGTTCGTTACTTCGGCTATCGGATTATTTGGTTCGGTTAACTTGGTTGAATTTTTTAAAGTAAATAAAACACCGAACCGAAGCGATCTCAATTCGAATTATACTTAACCGAACCAAAAACCTAATTTGAATTCGGTTCGATTTTCGAGTTAACCCAATAAGAAAACATCATTTATATATTTTTATAAATTTAGTTATATAGATTTTACCACAAAAAAAAATTATTTCAACCTTAAAAAGATTTTTTTTTTTTTTTTTTTAAATACCCTAGTAAATTTTATAACTCCAAAAACTGTGGGTAAGTTCCACATCTCAGCCCAAAAAGGCAAATAAACGCACTTACTGTATATAAATATATAAAATAAATACATATTTATATGCATTCGGTTTTCGGTTTTGATTACCAAAACAATATCAAAATCGAAAATCGAATATTTAATTTGATAAGATTCGGTTTTAACAAATTCGGTTCAATTTAGTTTTTACAAATTAGGTTCGGTTACACATATTTAATTAGTCGGGCAATTATTGTAAGTGGCAGCATAAACTAGCTCCGAGTTTGTTATCATCGCCTTTCGACGCCAAGAGTTCACCAGAAGATCCAGTGACAGATGAATGTGTCGGCCACTTTGCATTAAAGTTCGTTTGAGGGTCCTGCTAAAGGCAAAACTTGACGTTTGACATAAACTTGAAAGAAGTGATTTCACCCTTTTTTTTCTATACCAACAACTTGCATTATTAAACCCATTTGTTACCAACAACTTGCATTATTGAAGTACTATTATTTAATATTATATTAAATTTAATATTTATATCTTCTAAAGAATCTAACCCTCGAAACTCTACAGTCCAGTTCTTCATTTTATACTTAGACAAAAATACACCGTTGGTCCATGAACTTTCTCAAAAACATTGGCTGGGCCTCAAACTTGATAAAATCATCGTCGTGAGTTCAAAACCCAACTTTTTGAGACCGATTGCGTCCTTTGACCTGTTTGGTCTAGGTGAACGCACATTTTGTGTTATATTTTGAAGGGCATAATAGACCTTTCACGTTTTAACTGTAATCTAACCCAAGCTAAACCCGGCATTCAACTTGAGGGATCAATGGTCTACTCATACATTGTTAACTATGCAACTTGACAGTATCTTTTCCGATATGCCTATTACTGTTTCTGCGGGAACCAGTAAACCCACACCCAACCATTGACACTTGAGTAAAACCCGATCATCTCACACCCACATTGTCACATACAAGATACAACCTCTACCGAACACAACCCTCAACAAGCTACCCACATTCTATCTTATTTCATCCGATCAAATCACACACTTACAAACACATACCATCGGAACTAGCAAGGCGTGCAAAATCAAGCAACACACATACCATGTAATAATATTTACTGATTTTTACTTCATTCAAACGTTATTTTTGATAATCTTAATCGATAATGGAGTAGCTATATATGGGAATCAATTTCTTTGCATTGTGGAGGACCTTCAAGATGTTTTGGATGAGTTTGTAAGTTAACACAATATATAAATTAACTGTTATTTCTTTCAGAAACTAGTTTTAAGAAATTAACAATGCTTAAAACTTAATTATGATATACAGAACTACATAATGATTACGTTTCATGAGGTTCCTATCATGGGAATCGTTATATTTACTTAGTTAACTAGTTAACTATACGGGCATTAGATGGAGAGTTAGTGATAGGAGAGTCTCAGAGTTAGTCTGTGTTATTGAGGGAGTTAGGTGGAATGATTTTGCACAACATCACCTGTTCGGATATTGCTTACATACATTTTATAAAGGAGGGTGAGGATGTGTTTTCTATAAGTTGGTACAGTGAGGATAGGGAGGAGTTTCATAATTATGAACCTCAAAGTGCTCAGTTTTGGAGATGTTTAGTGACAGTGACAGACACAACTCTGAGTATGCAGTGGTTACCGAAAGATTTTCTAAAGGGGGCGATTTGCATACTCCTCAAACTGATTGAGACACTTTAAATTAGAGTATTTTAACATTTATACCCTTACAGGGTGAAAATGAGTAAAATTAATGTGAGGGTATAAATGTCATGGTACTCTAACTTAGAGTGTCCCAATCAATTTGGGAAGTGTGCAAATCATCTCCCTTTTCTGAAGTATCTGAATGGTCCAGCCCCTACTGAATATGTTGTGGTTACCACTAACACAACTGAGTACAATGTGGAGGTTGAAAGTGAACATCTCTATGATCGATACATACACTTTCATGAGCATCCGATCTCTAGCAGTCTACTAGATTGCTTTATGTACCCAAAGTGAACATATTCCAATTTGATATTTTGATTTATGGGTTATATACATATTACTAAATCAGATGAAAAGAAAAACAATTAATCATGAATTCTTTTCATTTATACTAGAAAAATAAATATTCAATTCTCAATATAAAGAATGATTATGAATATAAGAATCAAATGATTATGAAGGTTGCCTAAACTCAACAATATATGTATATTTTCAGCTCAAGTGTGATGCTCATAAAAATGGCGAGAAAACTGGAGAACGTTTGTGTGGCGGTAGAGGGTGGTGGTGGTAGGGGTGTTCACGGTTCGGTTAATTAACCGAATAAACCGAAAACCGAACCGAACCGAACCGAACATATAACCGAACCGAACTTGTTAAAACCGAACCGAACCGAATTAAAAATTCGGTTTTCGGTTCGGATATGGGTTTTGCTATCCGAACCGAAAACCGAATTGATATAAATATATATATTTTTTATATATTTATATTATTTTAAATATAAAAAATATCCATTAAAATTTTATACTAATATAAAAAACACTTTTTTATGCTTGAAATATTTTTATTGCTAAAAATATATATAATTGAATTCAAAAAAAAATATAAATAGTGTAATTTAGATAAAAAAATTCGGTTTTCGGTTTTGACCCATAACCGAACCGAACTTCGGTTCGGTTCGGTTATAGATATTTTCGGTTCGGTTCGGTTTTCGGTTATAACCCAAATTTTTTTTTTAACCGAACAACCCGAACCGAATAAACCGATTAACCGATAACCGAACCGATGAACACCCCTAGGTGGTGGTGATGGTTGTGTTTGTGTTGTGGTGGGACAATAACAAAGCTTTCAATAAAAAATAATAATAATAAAAAAATGGGAAGAAGACAAGAGTATATAGTCATTTCATATTCCTTTTGACCTTGACCAACGAGAGCACTAACACTCATTAGCAAACAGTGGCACTTGGTGGCTGTTTTGCAAAAAGTGTAAACATTAATGGCTGTTTTGCAACAAATTTTCTCTCGGGGTATTCCTTGTGTTTTCGGGAAACATTAGGGATAGAATTTGCAATTTACCCAATAAAATAATTGTACATGCATTGCATGATTTTATAATGTATATTGCTCAACTGATGTAACTCGAGTTTAGTATTTAAAAGTTCAAGTTCGACTTCTTAATCTTATCGATCTTACTATATGGGCTGGATATTATAGTTCGATAAAGCTCGACTCGAATTAAAGATCGAGCTACTTGACGAAGGCTCGACTCAGTTGTACCCAACTCGAATATTTAAACATTTAGTAAAATTAACATAACTGCATATTAGTATTAAATCACATGTGATATGTCCTTTGAATCATTGAAAGAAAAATATAAAAAAAGGAAAAATAATTCGTCAAAGGTATATGAAGGTTCCCGTCTATTGAATGATAATAAAATGTTCGCCACGATAGTATAATTTATTTTATCTAACAATTAACAGTTCATAACATATTTAAATTATAAAATTTGGACTTATTGGGTTTTTAAGTAAAATATTAGTTAATTTACCTTCATTTTTTTTGAATAGAAAAATAAATGACTGAAATTTATCTTTTAGTATGTAAGAGCCTTTTAATATATAAATGATCTTTCCTCATTTTTATATCGAAACAAAGAACTTTATCTATAAATGTTGCAACCAAAATACTACGATGGATGTAAAAACGTAGAATTTAAAATATATACATATTTATATTGTATCATACGTGGAAATGATGATAAAAATTGACTTACTTGTAACTTGTGTCTATATTACGTATACATAATATTAAATTAGGGGCAAGTTATTTGGACCTCCCATAAGGAGGGTTTCTAATCTTTGCACGCATAGCCGGTTCATATGGTATGAGTCGCGAGTTATACGGTTTGATCAAACCCCTCTGATGTGACAATATATAAAGAGGGTTTGTATAACATAACATTTAAATTCATCAAAATGCACATCAATTATATCCATCAATCAATCAGGTGTCATTTGAAAAAGTTAGGAGTGTATATAGCCTAGGCTTAACTTTTGTTACTATGTTTTCAATCACCTTTATATATTTTCCATAATACGTCATGAATGATTTCATATCAACTTACATCATAAATATTTTTTTTCCTTTTATATACTACCAATGTTTCATGCAACATAAATTACTAAATAGGTTATGCTATACAAATCCTAATATGTTATGTACGTTTTAACAATCCTCACCCCTTTTTATCCCTCTGTTTACAGTACAAAGTTTTTTTTATCAGTTTCTGTTTTGTATTACATTTTAATACTTTTAACTTATTAAAACTTTAAATTTTTTCTCCACACTTTCCGTTTCACAGTTTTATAATATAAACAAAATTATAAAAATAAAATAAAAATTATAAAAAATAAAACCAAAAAAATAAGTGTGGAAGGGGGTGCCACTTGTAATTTAAAAGAGGGGGAGGGGGATAACCTCTCCTTTAATAAATACTTGGATACAAGAGCAATCTGATATAGTTAATACTTGCTAGTGCCGACATACCTGACCGATGTCAGGACAAGCATTTGTCGGGTGACTGACAATGACGGTGGTCAACTGGCTGGTCAAGTGACGTTTAATTTCAACTAGAGTTAATTTTTATGGAAACAAACTGGTCAGGTTAGTGTTGATGTATAGCACAGTCCGACAACTGTGGAAATGAGGTGGTCACAAGTGGTGTTGCCAATGGACGTGGAAAAGAAAATGGTCGAACAATTTAGGCGGTGATGTGCACACAACAACAAGTGTTGTGCACACCACAAAATCACGTTTGTAATACACATAGTACAACATCACATATGTATGTTTATGGTGTGCATATCATCTCCCGAACGATTTTGAGTGAACGGGCATATGGTAAACAATTGATTTATTAAAAATCAAGGGCGTAATAAAAAAATCATATAAAGCTTCTATGTGTGAATAGTATATTCTTCCGTGTACATATCACTAGACAAATTGAAATCATAGTTTACTTTCTAGCCTAAAATGAAATCAAATTTCAATATAGAACAATGCGACTAACCGACTATACGGCTTCACTAATTAACTTTTTGACTCATGTCCATCCTTTTATGACAAAACTTTAAGGAGTTGCATGTTGAGTGATTTTGTTACAATATTCTTTTGTCTACTATAAATGAAAAATATACATTTAACCGATTTTCCTTTTTCTCATGCCTACTCTACTATTATATAGAACAAAGATTTTAAGCGATGATCTTGTCCATGCCATCTTTAAAAAAAAACATAGGGACTGAGATGTCGTGATTAAGGAACGATTTGAAGGTATTGGTGAATTAGGGAATTAAGGTTTTATAGTAATGTCAGTTACCCATGCCTAATCTCAAATCCTACTTTATTCATTGGTTTGTTTTCTCCTTAATGACATACAATATCCATGTCCTCGTTGATGCATGTTTTACTGAGCAGGTCTTAAATTTATAATATGTCTTGATTACCTAATGTCTACCTAAATGCACTAACGGACAGTGTATCCGGTCGTGTGTAAAATAGTAATTAGTAAAACCGAGGTCGTCCCAAGAGGTATGTGTGATTGATCCTAAGTAAGTATAATGTCACGTTTTAAAATGGTTTTGAGTTGAAATGATTAATTAACTAATAAAAGAAAATGAAATAAAATAGAAAGTAAACTAAGGTTATGAGTAATGGGGAGAAAGTGTGCTAGCCTAGTTGGTCATCCTATATTATTATGACTATGTTCTTTATTCAACCTTTCTATCACTTCAAGTGGGGCACAAAATAGTCACTAGACTCTTTTGGTCGATTCACTTAGCCTATCTCCCTAGAATTCTGTCCGGAACCAAAGGCACGACCCACTGTAAGTAAGCGGATGTACGGTAGACTAGTTTGAGTCATTAAGTACCAGTACATGCTAGATTTATCTTTGTGTGGCTTGGCCTCTCGGATCTTAGACCACACCTCTAACTTATTAAGTTTATCCAACCCGGAGGGTGATCCTGTGGTCAATTAGCACACAAGGGATTGGTAGTCCCTTGCAACCTAACTACACTAGGGTGCTTTAGTTGATTCTCCTAGTGTACCAAGTACAACCGGCTCTTTTAAACTACCAAAACTAGAGGATCAACGATAAACTAAGCATGCACAAACTAGAAGCAATAATGAAAGTACAAGAATATAATCAAAACAATAAAGGAATCATAACTAGGTTAGCACCAAATGTGCTTAGCCAATCATGTATTGCACGATAATGAAAGACATGAATGCAAAAAATGTAATTAAAACAATGATAACTAAAGCTTATGGTTGTTATGGCATGATCTCTCCTTTGGAAATGCTCCGTATGCTGCTGTAGATTGCCCCTCTAAAACCTCGCTTCGTTCTCTGACTTTTGGTGGTGTGGAAGTTGTGTAAAATACAAAATTAGGGCTTATATTTATAGGCTCGACACAGCTACGGCGTAACACTATGAGTTGGTTACGCTGTAACAAGTGTTATCGTGAAACGATCTTATCCATTAATATTGGCTACGGCGTAGTTGATGCTACCGGTCGTGTAAGTATTGGTCCTCTTTTGAAGTGCACATTTGCCATCCGCCAACTGGCGTATGACACTGCGCCTGATACGTTTGATGAGTACTTGCAAATTGGTGAACGTTGTTCACAACAATGTTTAGAGAAGTTTACTAAATGCATACATGTTTTATACGTTGAAAAGTATTTAAGAAAGCCCACGTCAGCGGATGTTGAAAAAATATATGTATTGCACGAAAAAGAACATGGACTCCCTGGAATGCTCGGGGAGTATTGATTGTATGCATTGAGATTGGGAAAATTATCCAAAGGCCTTACATGCTCAATTCAAAAGACGTGATCATAAATACCCAACTCTTATGTTAGAAGCGGTTGCGGATAAAAAATTATAGATTTGGCATGCATATTTTGGGGTTCCGTAGGCAAATAATGATCTTAATGTGTTATATGGTTCCACGTTATTTGATAATGAAATTTTCGGTAAAGCTCTGGAATGTTCATTTGTAATAAATGGACATACAAGCAAGAAAGGTTACTATTTAGCCGACGGCATTTATCCAGCATGGTCCGTGTTTGTCAAAACATTTTCTGTTGCAAGGATTGCAAAATTTTTGAAATTTAAAAGAGTTCAAGAAAATTCTATAAAAGATATTGAACGAGCTTTTGGAGTCCAACAAGGTCATTGGGGAATTATACGACAACCTGCACGTACTTACGGAATCAGCACCTTGAAAAGAATCATGTATTGTTGTATAATGTTACACAACATGATATTAGAAGACGAAGAATTCGAAGTGAATTTTAGAGATTTGTTCGTTGATCCAAGGCCAAACATAGCATACACTTGGGGGTCGAAAGATGTGATTTACAAGTTAGAAAAAGCAAAGAAATTCGGGATAGACAAGTGCACGACGATCTTTGAGAAGACCTTGTGGAGCATTTATGGAACTTTAATCACTAGTTTGTAATTTTATTTCTTGTTTATGTACTATATTTTTTATTTAATGAAGTTTATTTTAGTTAATATTATGCATGTTTTATTTTATGTAAATGAAAAAAAAAAAATTGAGAACGACACCACATTTTCTTGTGCCAATAGTAACGGCGCAAAATGTGGTGCACTGGTGCCAAACGGTTCTAGTGCCGTTCAGTGTTTTGCTGACGTGGCAGTACTTTTGGAGAACGGCACCAGATGTTTGGCCTGACGGTACCCACCACTCTAACAACCTCCCCAACTACTTTTCGCGCCAAAAATCACAACCACAACATCTTTAAAGCTGATAATGATGCTGCTACTAGTACTAGTAGTGGTGGTGATGATGATAAGTATGAGTTGATTATTGAGAGAGTTTTGAATGTAAAAGATGCGAGTGAGGAGCTTTAGGTGTTCGGTGAAATGTCTGAGAGAAAAAGCGGTGTTGTGAGTAGCTCTGATCGTTGTCGTGTTATTTCGGCCGCGATTGAGCGGAATAATGCTGATTTGGCTTTTTCTATATCTAATGCTCTGCGGTCGCGTTTTGGTATAGGTATATATGAAACTGTTTTCGTTTAAATTTAAATTATTAGATGTGGTCGTATAGCCTATTGGAACTATAAGTGTATAATTACAGTTAGGAAATAAATTACAAAGTACAATTGTGACCCCTGTCGTAATAAAATAAATGAATGTGATTAAAGCAGGTATTGCCATCATTTGACTGTTAAGAGTTGTAATGTCGTATATAATTGAAATGTGGTTAAATTAGGTATTGCCTTCACTCGACTGTTAAGAGTTGTAAACTCGTATATAATTGAAATTTGATTAAAGTAGGTCATGCCTTTGCATAACTAAATAAGTTGCAACAATTGCCAACAAGACTTTTACAGTTTGTGAACTCTTAAAATTCAAATGTGATTTAATTATAGTACCTCTGAGTATTGCATTTGCAAGCTATTAGAAAAGTAGTTAGACACGAAATATTTATGAAATTCTTTGTTTGTTAGTGGTAATAAGTGTTAGACAATGTAAACCCCGTAGGTATTACTTTATTATTGATCATTATTTATAATGGTAAAATCCTAGATGGCCTAAACCCACAAACCGGGCTTGGGCCTATTTATTCCATAATACTCTCCCGCAGGCGAAATTGCGAAAGCTCGAACTGGAGTAATAAACTAGACAAGAAAAAGAAAAACATTAACATAATAAAAACATAACTTTAGTCGACTCGTAACAAAACCGTACCAAAGGTCGACTTTAGTCGACTGGTACCAACGGTCGGCTAAGTCGACTGATAACAACACCATACCAACGGTCGACTTTAAGGACTGGTACCAACGGTCAACTTTAGTCGACTGATAACAAAGCCGTACGAACAATTGACTAACAAACAAACAATAAAATAACTATAACTTTTTTTTTTTCAACAATAAAATAAATCTTCGAAGATGTCATCAAACTCCACATGCTTGCTTGCCTCCTTCCATAAACAAAAAGCCCAATACCATCTCTTTACTATTAATGAACCTTCCACCATATGATTAATTCATGGCATAATACCAAAATAAAGTATCATACTTGTCAAAAAAAGTTCTTTTGAGTAGCGAACTTTTTTTTTTCCTCATTGGGGTACTAAACTTTCATTTTTGGCCTCTTTTACGCACTTTTGACTTTTTGCGACGCTTTTTGCCCCTGGAAAATGACATTTTTGCCCATGGATTTTCAAAATTTTGGGGGCAAAAATGTCAAAAGTACGTACTTTTGGCAATTAAATGCAAGTTTAGTACACCAATGAGGAAAAAAACAATTCGCTACTCAAAAGAATTTTTTTTGACAAGTTTGATACTTTATTTTGGTAGTAGGCCTTAATTCATATATCGAACAAACAAGTTACGGTTTTTGCGATCGACACCAACAAAAGAATCACTCGAATATTCAATTATATGTTGACCTAGACATAATATTCCAAAATAAAATTTGCAATCTTCAAAACGTCCAGCCATTGATTTCCTTCTTTCTTCCTTCTTACAGAAGCACTATTAGCTTATCTCAAAAAGTGAACAACTTGAGAAAAAAGAAAACAAGTAACTATTGTATTGGTGGATAGAAAAGTTACAGCATATATCTTGGGCCTATTTATTCGCTAATAGGTTTGTGGGTTTAGGCCTATTTATTCCCTAATAATAAGTACTTATTTAATTGTGGACGATGATAGGAACATACTCTTACAATTGTACCGTTTTATGCAACATACTTTTTTGTTCACTTGGACTAAGATTGTCCTACTTCATACTCTAGTGCTTTTACTAATCGTTTAGGCTTCCATCTCTTGTTAAAATATGTTGAATGTGCCACATTCGGCTAGTGTTAAGTACCTATAGACAATTGCATTTCATGGGATATTGTGATCCCGATAAGTGTTTTTCAAGAGGTTTTCTAATAATGACACTTGATTGGTTCTCAATTTTACGATGTCCATTACAGTAGAAACCATTACTACCTACAAAAATATATGAGGTCCAAAGTCCAAATTTCTTTTGGTTCTATAAGTTACTTTTACCACATTGTTTTAGTATTATCAGTAAAAGTTACATCTGTATGACACATGAATTTATGCATCCATATTACATATGGTAAAACAGTTTCCGTGTTATTAAGGGACTTTTTGCAACTATCATAATTATACCTGGCATTTTACTCCAAACTTTTATTTTGTCCATAAGTATAGCATCTAAGCTAGTTTATTAGCCCGAAAGGAGTTACATTCTTGTATTTTATGTTATTTGTTATAATGACTTTTTTTTTTTTTTCTTTCCTTCTTACACAGGGTTGAAAGCAAAAAGCCCTTTACTCCTCCACGAGAGGTTCACGTTCAGGTGTCACACTCTATGCCACCATAGAAGATCAAGATTTTCAAATCCATAGATGGATTTGTTGAGCAAGTGATGGAACTAAGGGCTAGGGTCAACGAGCTTCCTGATGAATATTTTTGTTGTTTTGGCTGGAGATATGATTATACAGGAAGCTCTACCTACCTACCAAACTATGCTTAATACCCTTGATGGTGTGAGGGATGAGACGGGTGCTAGCCTTACACCTTGGGCTATTTGGACCAGGGCTTGGACCGCTGAGGAAAACAGGCACGGTGTACCACCGTCATACTTATCTCTACCTTTGTGGGCGGGTTGACATGAGGCAGATTCAGAAGACAACTCAGTATCTCACTGGGTCAGGAATGGTAAGTGTCAGCCCATCTTGAACTCTGTCTTAATATTTCATTTTTTCTGCAGGTGGCAACTTGGGTTGGTTGGGTAACGGGTCAATTTTAGTACGCGATCAGACAAGTTGGCCCATGCTGACCTGCTAACATTTTATTGTCCATCTGAACCATCTCTAATTTCTTATGATAATAATTGAACACACTGAATAAAAGAGGATAAGTAGGTTGTAATGGCATGCATTAAAAACCTTATTCAGGTAATAGTTTGATTGGATCCATTTGAGCTAAGATACATCTAAATTCAATCCATTATAAATCAAACGGGTTGAATTTGCCGCACTGTTTTTCCAGTTATCTTTCATATTTTTTGTTCAGTTGTCTTGTTTGTATCGGCGGTCATCATAAATAAGAAAGCTAGCTTCATATAAAGTTAAGCATTATATACAAGTACAATACTACACTCCTAGATTGTCTCAGTAATAGCGAGATATATTTGTAACACGATTTAGAAAGTCCTATGCATTAGAATTGGTTGGCGAATCTCTTTCAACGACTCAGTTTACCCCTTATTTTTAGTTATATCTTTTAGCTTAACCTGGTTGACCCATTTGAGATAAAACATATATATCTCTATTTATCTCATGCACCTTTTCTGTTTCAGGATCCTCGAACTGAAAACAGTCCCTACCTTGGTTTCATCTACACTTCCTTTCAAGAACAGGCAACTTTCGTATCCCATGGAAACACTGCTAGTCATGCAAAGGAGCACGGTGACTTAAAACTGGCCCAAATCTGCGGTATAATCGCAGCCGATGAAAAAAGGCACGAAATTTTACCGGGGTGAATTAACCCTTTTACCCAAAAAAAAAAAAAAAAAAAAAAAAAAAAAAAAATTGTTGAAAAACTGTTTGATATTCACCCTGATGGCAAGGTTCTTGCTTTTGCTTACATGATGAGGAAAAAGATCTCAATGCCTGCACACTTGATGTATGATGGGCGTGATGACAACCTCATTGAACATTTCTCAGTTGTTGCACAAAGACTCGGTGTCTATACCGCCAAAGACTATGCAGATATTCTAGAATTTCAATTCTGGTGGGTCGGTGGAAAGTGGCTGACTTAACCGGGCTATCTGGTGAAAGACGCAAGGCCCAAGAGTATGTTTGTGGGTTGCCACCGAGAATCAGAAGGCTCAAGGATAGGGCTGCAGGTAGGGCAAAAGAAGGCCCGATGATGCCATTCAGCTGGATCTATGATAGACAAGTGAAGCTCTGAAAAATTTGAATAGTAAGTTGAAGTTTAAGGTTCTGTTTGCTTTTTTTATGCATAGAGTTTAAAACCTATTTTATATGTCTGTTTCATGTAGCGCTGATGTGACTTTCTTGAATTTGGAACGTATCGTGAGTTTGCGTTTTTGTAAACTTTTGTGGCTGTGGACATATTATAGAACTTGTTATGCCAATTTTGATGATGATAGTTATTGTCTACCCTAGTGTTTATCATTTTGATTCTTGGTAGCTCACATGAGACTGAGGAAGCTGATCATCATCTAGAGCCGTAAGACACTTTTAAAAGTTAAAATAACCAGGAACCGAGAGTGCATCTAAGATTTTGGTCTGGGTACGCACTTTTTTGTGGGAGGCAGACGAACAACAATTTGCTCTTTTTTATCATGCGTTTTGGGTGTTTATCTGTGTCATGCATGATACATGTATCATCTTTGCTGTTGCAGTAACGATAATTTGTTGGCTCCTTGATCATTTTCAGTTTCGCAAGATACTTTTAAGGGTTGTTTGGTGTGGAGGTTTAGATTTGGGGAATTGAAATCAAAGTCATTCATGTTGTTTGTTTGGTGGATTTAGGTTTCATGTCAACTTATTTAGGTTTGCTTTTTAATTTTACAATCTACGATTTAGGATTTTCTTATTTATCGAGGCTATTTTTTATTATTATTATTATTTTTTATTTTATTTCTTTATTTTTTATTATTATTATTTTTTCATATGATAAGCAAAAGGTAGTGTTAATTCATGCTATAGACACTTATTGTATATGCTGCTTATTGCTTGCTTATTCATATAACCCCGTGGGTATATTGTATTATTAGCCATACTATATATAAAGTATACATAACATGAAACCATAATGGACCCAAACCCACAGGTTTGGGCCATATTTTTCGTCTAACAGTAAGAACCAAAAAACAAAATATATCAAGATTTTATATGGGGTAGTACACTAGTACGTAGTAAGTTGATACCCAACCCATATTCATCAATCTGAACAACAATAATGGTAAAATACATTTGATCACATCCATTGTCATTCCAGTTCTTCTTGCCTATACCACTTTGACATCGTTCAATTTGCTAATTAGCTAGCATTTGGCAAAACATAATAAATGTATACGGAGACTGGATATAGTAGTATCGCTGAGATGGACGCCCAAAGAGGATAGGTCTCACGTTTGATGACCGCGAATACACCAACAATGGCACAAGGTATCATGATGGCGAGCACCTCAGCCGAGTAGGTCCATGATAGTCCCCTTATATATACCACGAGAAGCAATGATACGAACCCAACAAGGTTATCCATCACCAATTGATCGTAGATCTGCATTAGATAAACAAACTCGTGTTACTAGCATACATCGTGTATCCCATTTAGTTATGAAGTTATTGCCTTACTTTTGAAATATATGGATCAAATACCTTCCTAGTGTATTTTGTTAAATAAACTTCAGATAACGTTTCCATTTAAACAAGATATTAACTGTATAACAAAAAGTAGCTGATGTATTTTCGAAAGTGTGCAAACCTCCGAAAATGTCAAGGAAGCGTTCTTCCGAACATGGTCTTGAGCATTGAGAAGTGCAACAATTGCCATTTTAGTTTTCATTGCTATCGGGACCATAACAAATGAGGTGAAGACAAAAGGTATGTGAGCCGTTGTTGAGAATTGTCTGACACTTGTTACGAAAGGAGATGCAATTGCGATTGTGATCAGTATTCCAAATATAGCATACATGATGGTTGCTTTAGGTTTATCCGGTTTCAAGAGTGCTTGAATTTTTCCCCAGATATCCTGAAAATTTGCAGAAAGTATCAGTGCATCAGTAACAAAAAGATAAACCAGTATGTGAACTATTTTTAATAAATTACCTCTTCAAACTTTTCAATCGCCTTTTTTGGATCTCTCGTTTTCTCAATCCATTTGATGAATCCATCTACAAATTCTTCTCTCTCTACCGATTGATTCTTATCAACATCAAATTCCTTTAGTAATTCGTCCAAGACTTTATTATGGTCCAATTTTATCCGAAAATCAAGATTCTTGATGAGTTCTTCTAAATCTTCTCTATGTATTACATCGGCATCTTTTTTGGCTAATTTTGAAAATAACCTATATAGGCCGAGTAAGTGAATCATGAGATATTGTTAAAAATAGAATACGTTACGGGTTAAGAATATTACCCTTCTATCTTTTCTCTGTCAGGTTCACCATCTTCTTTCACTAGTCCTTGCTTTTCATGGATTTGTTTAATGATTTTTGGCATCATTGCCTTTTCCTTAACCTGTAGATCAAGTATTAAAAGCTGAGAAAAGTTTACGAGTTGCCAATGAATAACTAAATTATCATTGACTAAGCGTAACTTGCCTGATTCCAGATTTTTTCAAATTCACATCCAGAACTAGCTGCCTCTTCTAGCCAACTGGTGTAACCTTTTTCGAACTCGTCCCAACTGATATTTTTATCTCTGTTTCTATCGAAGTGTTTCAACATCTCCGCTTTGGCATACTCTTTAGATATATTATCTTTTTTTTTGGTTATACTATCTTCTTTCAACATGAACATTTTCTCAACCATATCGTCCAATTCTTTATTTGATATTTGATCGTCTTTGTTCTCATTGTCGGCTTGTTCAAAAATTCTGAAAATTCAAGGTATTGCATTACTCCGCTGGCACTAAAATATGTACAGAGTACTCCGTATATGATAAGTTTATAAATTGCAAAAATTCTCCTTTTGGTTTAGCCAAATTGCAAGTTTTGTCCCTGACTTTTTGAAAGTGCAGTCACCGTCCCTGCGAAGAACTTTGGGTTGCAATTTTTATCCCTGTCTAAAGTAAAATGACTAACATGCCTTGTCAAATAATGCAACCTAGGGACAAAATTGCAACCCAAAGTTCCCTATATAATGGCGGTGCCTACACTTTCGAAAGGTTTGAGATGAAACCTGCAATTTGACCAAACCACAAGGACAACTTTTGCAATTTACTATAAGTTTATTTTGGTATTTTATATACAAAAGGACATTGTAACACCTTTTGAAGCTGAAAACCCCTTGCTTGTCAACAAGATCTTCAAATACTGCAAGCCTCATGACATGAAAGAAAAAGCACGCCCTTAAGTTCTTTTGCTTCAAGTATGCCAAACTCCTAAACCGAATCATTGGAGTTGTAACCTAGATGCAGAAGGTACACATCCTAAGTAATTTGATTCCATTGTTTAGCATTTAAAGTTTAGTTGACAAATCATACGTTAGCTATTAGTAGTAGATACCTGATAAACCCAATATAAAATTAGTGACACGGCTGATGCTATGAGTGCGAACAAAGTCATAGCTGTAGTGTTAATAAAATGTAGTAGTCCCACAAAGACAAACGGGATCAACGAAAGAAGCATATTTACAGCCATATCTCTGGTCTCGTCGTCAATCTTAAAGTCCTTATCTACAATAAGAGGAGTTTTAAAAGGGTGTAAAATGTTTTGGAACTATATCTCCACCCCTAGCATTATGCAAATAAATGATGGGATAATGCCAAAAATGCCCAAGTTGCTCAATCGATTTGCTTTTTTGTCTTTCGCTCAGAAAGTTCCGAAACTACCTATTTGGCAATCGGGAAACTTTTTTTAAACAACGAGGGGATGCCTAGTGTCCGAAATTTTGGGCAACGCCTCTATTTTTTGGGCAACTTGGCGTCCTATGGTTTGAAACACAAGAGTTGCTCGATTGCCAAGTGGGTATTTTCGGAATTTTCTGAGCGAAGGGCAAAAAAGCAAATCGATTGGGCAACTTGGGCATTTTTGGCATTATCCCATAAATGATTGTATGCTTATACGTAAATTTTAATCTAAGTTATCCTACTTGACCTCACAAACTATAGATTAAGGAAATGAAATTCTAACCAATCTCAAATGGAAGTTTGTCTTTAAGAGATGAGTTATTCTTCGTTGAGTCTTGTTGATGATCAGATTCACGTGATGATCTCTGTTTAAGCTTAAATCTACTTAATATTATACGAATTCCCCATATAAGTGTGAGAGTGATGACAGTCGATCCTGCAAACATGCTCACCCCAAAAACCACTTGGTTTTGGGCATCCGAGGCGGAAGAAAGGACTCCAGGGACTGCGAAGAAAAAAAAGATGATGTGAATCTGGAAGTTGAAAAATTAGTTTATTAGAAGTTATTTTTAAACATAATATTACATGGCAAGGCATTGATAGTATTAGCTCACTGAAGAATAAACATAGATTATTAATGCATAATTTACAATGGTAATCTTCTATACATCCTTAAAGAGCGAGTTCATGCATTATGTAAGTATTAATGATTATAAAATAATGATTATACAGTAAAACTTCTATAAATTAATAGTGTTGGGACCTTGATATTTTATTAATTTAGCGAGATATTATTATATCGATAAATTAATAATTTATTAATTTAAAGATGTTTTACGTATGGCCATTAAATTTTCAAGTCTAATATATTAGCTAGTTATGATGTATAATCATTAGAGACAAAAAATAAATTAAAAGGACAAGTTCCAATTAACATTTTATGTTCATATTCACACTTTATAAAAAATAAAATTAACAATTTTTGTTGCTATAAGAGAAGACAACGCACCAACTCTTTAGAGCAATAAAGATATTTTAAGATAAACTCAATATAAATTTGAAGTTCATAAAAAAATAAGTGACTATGGATTCATTTTTTACTAAACAGTCTAAGGATATTGAAGTGTATCTACACACAAACACATACACACATATATAGAATTTTTAGTAATTATTAATTTATAATTTCATTGAGACTAATATATATACATTAGAGTTTCAAAAAAATTATTATCTTATTATTTTATCGAATGGGATCTAAATTTGTACTGGTCCCAAGTTGGGACTGGACAAATTATTAATTTTATCGAGTTTATTAATTTATCGAGTAGTAATTTATAGAGTTTTTAATATATATATATATATATATATATATATATATATATATATATATATATATATATATATATATATATATATAGAGGGGCTTTATTTTCAGAACCCTGTTAAGTGTGGGAACTGCGAGAACTCCAATTTTGCATTAGAAAACATGCATGTTCATATAAAACATGTATGTTTTCTTACATACACATGCCTACGTATTAAAGTGTATGTAAGAAAATATACATGTTTTATATGAACATGCATGTTTTCTAATGCATAATTGGAGTTCTTGCAGTTCCCGCATTTAAAAGGGTTCTAAAAATAAAACCATTTTGCATTGATCTATTGCACTTAACAGGTTTTTATATAAACATGTGTTATGTGTATTAAGGTGTATGTAAGAAAACATACATTTTTATATAAACATGCATGTTTTCTAATGCAAAATTGGAGTTCTCGCAGTTCCCGCACTTAACAGAGTTCTGAAAATAAAGATACACTATATATATATATATATATATATATATATATATATATATATATATATATATATATATATATATATATATACACACACAGAATGCGCATGTATATATGTGTGTATAGTTTATGTACATAACATGAAAGTAATCACATGTGATATTGAGAGCAATACCAACGAATACAGCGATTCTTGGCAAAGCCTTAAGCACCCGAAAAAAACTTTCACCAAGTGCGTTATCGCCAATCCATTGGAACAAAACCTTACTTCCTTTACGCGTCCATTCGTCCGCCAGTATCATGAAATACATATACATGAACATCAAGCACACGCTTTCTAGCATCGTGTCTGCACATGGAAAGAACCCGTATAGGGACTTACACCTCTTTTCCGCATAGAACGTTGACGAGTTTGAAATTTCTAAACGTAGATTAGGAGTATTCTCATTAGAGATATTATGAACACCAACAGTTATCATTGATGTTGAATATGTTTCATGATCTAGCCATCTGCCTTTCACCATGCTAATGATCATAAGCATGCTCAAAGTCAAGGCTATTACTTGAAAACTTTTCATTTTTGACATGTTGAGATGATGGATTTGCTATGGAATGTGGCTATATTATATATTAGTTAGTGCATGCTACTCAATTAATGCTTAAATAGGCTGTGCCAGTGTGCCACCATGAGATTTTGATATTATTATTATGAAGTCAAAGTCGTCCTTAAATTTATTTGTTAATTACCCTGCTACATCACTGTGCCAGTAGCATTTTATTGTCCATTTCATATTTGGACCATCTCTAGAATTGGTCCACGAGTTTTAATGATATAGTTGGGTTCATCGGTTTGGTTATCGGGTTGTCTGGTTTATTTGGTTCCGTTTACTCAGTTAAATTTTTTGAATAAAATTGAAAACATAACCGAACCTAATTCAAATTATATTTAACTGAATCGAAAACCAAGTGGTATTCGGTTCGGTTTTCGGGTTGACCCGAATAACCCGAATTACATCATTTATATTTTTAAAAAATTTGATTATATATATTTTTAACAAAAATATTATTTCATGCTCAAAAAAATTTAATTACATTGGTTTAGTTTGTATATATTATAAATAATCAATTATGTGGAATGCAACAAAGGTGTACATACGCCGCTTTCAGATTGTACAAAAGGATATGTTTGTAGTCTTTTAGTCATGTTCAATAAATTTGGAAACTGAAAAAAAGAGATGTGAGAAGTTTATTGATAAAAGATGAAAAAGCGGTCATTGAGGACAAGAACTCAGCTCAAGTTTCAGAAAAAGATCAGTAATTTCACTTGATTGAGAAAACTAGTATCACCATTTTATGTAGTTCTTTAAAATTTTCTAGTTAAGACATGATATGTAAGTCGTTGAATGAGCGTTTGATTGTAGATGATTTTGGTTATTACAGGACTTGTTCTCTTTTTTATTTTAATATCTCAAAAGGTGTAAAATGTTTTGGAGCTATATGTCCAAAGTGTTCATACCCCTAATATTATGCGGTCTTTCAAATGTACCTTCTGATATTGAAACAAAAAATGCGAACTATAAATTAAGGAAATGATCTAACCAGTCAGAAATGAAAGTTTGCGTTTAAAATACAAGCATTTTATTGATGAGTCTTGTTGATGTTCATATTCTGATAATGATGGTCACTTTTCAAGTTTATGTCTACTTAATATTATGCGAATCCCCCGTATAAGTGTGAAGTGATGACAGTCAATCTTGCATACATGCTCACCCAACTTTTAACTTTTTCTCATATAGACCAACCATTTTTTGAAAGTAACTTATAGGCCACCAAACTATGTATTCATCTTCGTTTACACCAATTCTAGATAATAATGAAAACGGCAAAAATGAACCTAACACTAACATATTAAATTAATACGAATAAAAAACTAGTCGCGAAATTTCAGTTTTATTCTTCTAATAATAATCTAAGTTGACACTTAAATTAAGGATATAATCGTTATTTCACATCAAACTTTTCATTCGTATTGCTTAAATAAGTTAGAGGTTAGTTCCTTAATTATATTTTATAGTTTCCGGGCATATATTTGGCCGGCATTAATGTAAACAAAAATAAACATATAGTTGACCGGGAGGCTTATAAGTTTATTTGAATAAATGTGTGGCATATATGTAAAACGTTGAAAATTTTGGTGGCCTCCATATATATTATCCTTATGTTTTATATAATCACATAATAATTAAGTGTAGTGCAACTAATAATTATTATAAATTACTGATTATAAAGATTTTGTAAAATATCTTATGTAAAATTTATTTATATAAAGATTAAGTTTCGTGCAATAAATGCATGTATTTATGTATTTATGATTATAAAATAATAATTATAATATAATTTTTGTAAATATGTTTTATATAATATTTTAATAATTTATTGTTGTACAACTATTAATTATTATAAATTTGTGACTATAAAGATTTTGTAAATAGAGGTAATACCATATTAAAGCACTATACTTGTAAAAAAAATCACTTTTGAGTATCGAATTTTTTTTCCTCATTGGGGTACTAAACTTTCATTTTTGGCATCTTTTACACATTTTTGGACGTTTTTGCCCCTCAAAATTTTTGAAAATCCAGGGGCAAAAATGTCATAAAAATGTCCCAAAGTGCGTAAAAGAGGCAAAAAATTAAAGTTTAGTACCCCATTGAGAAAAAAAAAATTCGATACTCAAAAGTGATTTTTTTTACAAGTATAGTGCTTTAATATGGTATTTGCCCTTGTAAAAATTGACTACACATAAGTACACAAAATCATTTGGATCCTCTATCGTTGATGCCATGACGACATCCTGTAAAAATTAACAGGCCAGTTACCTTGTTTTGGTTAAAAGAGAAAAAAAATGGTAAAGGTTTTTGACCCGTGAGTTGTGTTGGCGTAAATCAAAATATGTTTAATCAGGCAACCATTCTAATTGGTAGAATAAACTAGCTCTGATTTTGTTATCATCACCTTTCGACGTTAAGAATTCTCCAAAACATCCAGTGACATTGCTGCTAATGGTGACAAGGTGCTCGATTTTTCCCCCCCTAAAGTTGTATTTTATTATAGATAACGTATTTCTAAAACAGATAAATGTGCTTCTAAAAAAAATAAATAAATAAATAATAGGTTGAATGTGTTGGCCACGTTGCATTAAAGTTTCAACCTAAAATTTTGCTACTATGTTTTCAATGACGTTTATCTACTTTTCATAGTACGTCATATGAATGATTTCATATCATCTTACATCATAAATCATTTTTTTTCCATTTATATATTGTTTCATACAACATAAATTACTAAATACTTGGATACAAGGGTAATCTAATAAAGCGAATACTTGCTAGTGTCGACAGATCAGCCTGACCGATGTCAGGACAAGCGTTTGTCACGACTGACGATGACGGCGGTCAACTGGCCGGCAAGTGACGTTTCATTTCAACTCGAGTTATTTTATATGGAAACAAACCAGTCGGATCAGTCTTGATGTGTAGCACAGTGCGACGGTGGTGGAATTGGGGTGGTCACAAGTGGTGTTGCCTATGGACGTGGAAAAGAAAATGGTCGAACAATTTTTAGTAAGATGGCATATGGTAAATAATCGGTTAATTAAATAGAACCAAGGGTATAATTAGAAAATCATATAAAGCTACTGTGTGTGAATAAAATCCTTTCATGTACATGTCACTAGCCAAATTGAAACTATAGTTCAAAATAAAACAGTGCGATTAACCGGCTATGTAGGTCCATTAACTTTTTAACACCTGTCATTTTTTTATGACAAAATTTTAATGAGTTGTTAAGTGATTTTGATACAATATTCTTTTGTCTACTATAAAATGACAACTACACCCTTAAATGTTTATGTTATTAAAGTTTTGCACCTCGTGCTCACGACTACTCTACTGCTATAAACAAAGACTTTAAGCGATGATCTTGTCCTTGCTGCCTTAAAGTAACTATGGGGACTGAGATGTCGTGATTAAAGAAACGATTTGAGGGCACTAGTGAACTAGGGTATTAAGGTTTTACAGTAAGTCAGTAATGTGAGTTACCCATACCTAATCCCAAATCCTACTTTATTCATAGTTTGTTTTTTCTCCTTTTTACACACAATATCTATTACCTCGTTATTCTGTGGTGGAGATTATATTACCTTCAATGACAAAGAAACGAATGAATTTATTTTAAGGGGCCTATTTCTTCCATGAAAGGTACTAAACACATTTATGAGATGAACTCCGTAAGGCTAGTAGGCAAGGTGACTATACCATCACCATACACATCAGCGCCACGTCAGCTTTCTCTCTCCTCTCACTTCTTTTCACCACTCTTCACTTTTTAGAGGGCAAGAGAACCTCTAACTTCACTTTTCATTAAATACACACTTTATAAAAATATACCCCACTAAATACCTCACACACACTCACACACAAAACAAAATAATAATAAAACAAGTGGTGGGGCCCTTTTTTCAGCTTTTACAATTGGTGGTGGTTTAACCGAATATTGTTTTGGGGCTTGTGCATGGCGCGTGAAACAAGATGGAGGGCAAGAGAGAAATGCGTGAAGTGGGCCCGTTTGGTGATTCTTTCCCTTCCTTGCCATTCAGTCTAATATTTAGATAGGTGGTGGTGGTGGTGGTTTGTATTTATGGCGAGGCCGTGGTGTCAATGTATGATTGGAGTTTTATAAAAATGACAGAGGTACACATAACAAAACAAAAGTTACAAGTAGTACTTTCTGCACTGTATACATTACACTGGGTTAATAAAAGTTACAAGTATTTTTTATTTTTTTTTTATTTTATTTTTTTTAATACAGGTATCATCGTATATCAATATTTATATGACTGTAATTTTGTTTATGTAAAAGTTGTATTTTGCATGGAGCAACCAAATGTATTTTCTTGAATGCAACAAAGAATATCGATGTGTAACTTCTTTGAAAGGTTTTTTAAACACAAGAGTGTTCACACGGCCTATTCAGACTTAACAAAAAAATTCGATTGATATGAGAAAAGTCCTGAACAATATTTATTTAAAGAACAATTCATGCAATTTCAACCATTCATTTTTTAACAAATAGAGAACTTATTTTTATTTTTTTTTAAATTAAAATATCTCGAAAACCATTAATCTTTACGCGAAATTAATTATACCATCGCGACGAGAATTAAATTATCTTTCTATATATACGCATTTCTATATACTTTCGAAGTTGTTTTTTTTTTTTTTTTTTTTTTTTTTTTTTTTTTTTTTTTTTTTTTGAACGGCGGATTTATTAGAAACAGGCAAGTTGCTAGAAAAGAATTACAAGCAAAGGGTACAAGGATTTTTCATCCAAGTAACCCAATTTAATTTAGAATTACAAAAATTAAAACACCAATTATAAGAAATTTGAACTAAGTCATCAAAAAAAGCTTCTTACGCAGATTCGTAGCACAAAAAAGCAATTGATTCCTAAAGCGCCAAATTAACCACCACTTCACATAACAAACACCTTCCAAGATCTCTTTCAGCCGCTTAGAAAGCCGAGAGGAATTAAGCCATAGAAGCCAATCATCATAAGAGGCTAAATCAATGTCCTCGAGCACCCACCAACGCATAAGTTTCTTCCATAAATGACGAGCCATTGGATAGGAAAAGAATATATGGGAACCGGATTCAATAGAGGCATGTGTAACAACCCGATATTTTCCACGTCTACGTTTAATCCCAAACTTTGAATATTCCACTATTCACGTGCATTATCAGTAAGGACCTCTCATACGGACTAGAAATAGTCGGCATATCATCATTAGGTCATTTACATGTTATACCACTCTTAGGATTTTCAAATTAATATGTTTAGTATATTTAACGTTTTACGTATAAGTATTTATAAATAAACGTTAACACGCGATCAATAATGTGACTAACATGTCCGACACTCCCGACTATGATCCCATTATATTTTTATATTCATTTTAATAATATAAAAATTATAATATTAATTTACCCGGTGTTTTGGAAATTTATTTAATTATTATTGTAAGTTTACTAAAATTACGACGGTTTTCGTAGAAACTAAATAATAATCATCTAAACACTCAATATTGATACCCAACATATTTTTATAATTTTTACGACTTTATTATGTCCCGGTTAACTTCGTTAAAATTTATTTCTAGCTAACTTAATACCCAAAACAATTATATAATACACATTTTATACATTACACTAGATATTTTTAGACAATTTACTTACACCACCATACTCTCCTTCCCCTCATTTCTTGGCCGAACACCCCCTCCCATACCATCTTTAATTGTCTTGACAATATTTTCAAAGTATGTACTAGATCTCATATCCTATGTTTAATAAAAATAGATATTTCTTCTTCATTATTTACTTGTGCAAGAAAAGTTTTCTCTCTTTTCTTCTTCCTTTTGGGTGCCGACCATCAACAACAACAACATAAGATCATCAAGTTTTTTTTTCAAGATCAAAGACATAAACAAGTTCATCTCATCATCCTTTTAGAGTTTTGCAATATAAACTCAAGAATCCTTAGGTTTTCTTCATCCAAACAACTAACTCATTCAAAGTAAGTATGTCAAACTAATTTTCATAATTTTACCAAGTTCTAATTATATTCATATGATTTTTATACAAGATTTACATACATATGTTAGTTATACCACTTTATTTTACAAACTTATAACTTTTGAAGCCTAGAAAGTGATTATAGTTAGATCCTTGTTAGATCCACTTGGTTTATGATGTTTAGGAACCCATGACACCCTAAGAAGGTGTATGGTAGGATTAGACTAGTTTTGTGGTGATTGAAAGTGGTTTGATTGAAGATGGAACTAGATTTAAACCTTGAAAATGGTTTTTGAACAAGTAAAAATACATGCTGTTCCATTTTGGTTTACCCAGAAAAATACGAATTTACACAGTAACCTTTGACAATTTTTCTAGAAAATACTTTCAAAAACGAAACTTTAGGCGAAAGAACGGATTAAAACGAGCTTATAACGAAGGAGATATGATTTTTGCAAATTTAACGACGAAAACTATTTTTATAAAAACTGCATGCTGTTGGCAGTTTTCGACGGACAAAAAGAGGCGTTAAACGTAACTTAGAGGAGCCGAACTACCAAAAATATATTAGTATATACTAAAACGAACCCGTGGATATAAAGAACGAGTAAAATGAGCTTAAAACGACCAAGTTATATACGTTTTAAAATCGTCAAAACTATATATATATTTAGTCACTACTAGAAAATAATATAACTACGTACTAAATGATATATTTTCTAGATTTCTTATTCAAGGAGTTTATTTTTAACTAACAAAGTACGTACGACTCAAGGTTTATTACGCGACTACTAGACATTACTTTAAGGTTTTCAAAACGGGGAATACAACGCTAACATTTTTATACGATATATATTACAACAAGTTTTTATAATTCCAGTTGGACTTATTTTTCCTAAGTATGGAAAATATTTTATTTTGACAATAACTAGTATTTCCAAGTTAAGAGTGGTATAGGGAAACATGTGCATGTACATTCCTTCATCATTTCATGATCTAAAGTAGATCATATCATTCATTTAGGTTGCGGTTAGAGTGCGTGTCTTACCTCAGTTCGTACCCTTTGTTATCATATCGCTTATATCAGGTGAGTATTCACGAACCCCTTTTTCTAACTATTTTAATCGCTTTAGGGTGGATGCATGAATTATTAATTGAACTCTTTGAACATTGTTTTGAACCCTTTGACTATTACGAACTCTTTTGACTTGTCTTGACCTTATAACTTGTTTTGAACTTTTGAACATAATGAACCGTATGTGCTATGACCTAAAGTCTCGCCATTTTTGGTGGAGCGTTCTTAACCCTAAAGTCTCGCCTTATTGGTGGAGCGTGCTAAGTCTCCCATGTTTGGAGCGTTCTTAATCGTATATAATAGTTGTATGATGTACTGTTCGTACATTCGCATTGTTCGACACCTATTAGTAGTATGGATAGCGCTATTAGAGGTCGGCCAACCTCTCGTCCACTATGTTACGGGACGCATATTATTTAATTAGGGGCTTTGCATGGCATACATTATTATATATGTGGTGCTTATATTGTGACTTATTATGACCGCGAGTGCTTGACTACAAGACATGATACTTTATAATACCTTTGGCTTGTGAACTTTTTCAAATGGTTTTCTTATTATATAAAACGTTTATACTCACCAACTATTTTTATAGTTGACCATTTTCTCTCATGCATTTCAGGTGATCGTCAGTAAGCTTGTCATCAAGGTCTTGCATAATGATGTTGTCACATGTCACTTCTTTTCATTATGTACTAAAATACCATCTTTTGGGAATCAAACTTATGTCTTATATTTGCCAAGGTCGGCAATAACAACGTTGTAATGTTATACTTTTCCTTAATGTAAATTATGGTATTGTCTTATTTATCTTTGGTGATGTATATCGATTTCGTTACACCTCGTGTTTCCGCCTTCGGCGAGGGTGTGACAGATTGGTACCAGAGCCAGAGGTTATAGAGAATGCCGATTTTTCTAAAATAAAAATCGCAACTATAACCAAAATAATGTTTTTCTTAAACACTGAACATCATACGAGTCGACTAGTCCTAGCATTCCATCATTAATCCTCAAGTATACATAGCCTGATCACCTATGTATAATTCAGGAAGAATCATGCGATGAAGGGAGTAGTGGTCAAAGATCATGTTTGGTCGAGTCTAGAGAGTCTGGTCACCTGAAGTTGCATTGGTCGGGTGGGTATGCATAACCTGTGTATATGTTCGCGATTATGTTACCGTACCCTATATATGCATTTATGTATATGCTTTCTCTTTGCTACCTTACGCCTTGTTAGATTAGGCATGGCTTTGTTCCCATCATTCTGCGATCTCTATGTCACGACTATCATTATACCGTACATCATCCGTCATCATTCATGTATCGTTCACTCAACCCATTATTTTTGGTCTATCGCAGAGCCATGGCCGCAATGAACACTCGCTCAGGACGTAACAACAATGAAAACCCGAATGACGATGCTGCTGGACGTAACAACAATGAAAACCCGAATGACAGTGCTGCTGGATTAGCTGACCTTCTCACTCAGATTGTTGCGCACATTGATGCCAACCGATCCAATAATGGTGCGGGTCCTTCGAACAACGGTCAGGGATGCAACTATAAGACTTTCATGACATGCAAGCCAATGGAATTTTATGGCACTGAGGGTGCCATTGGACTGCTATCATGGTTTGAGAATGTTGAGTCGAAACTCAGCATCACTAAATGTGCTGAAGGAGATAAGGTTGAGTTCTCTGCGGGTCTGCTTCAAGGTCGAGCATTGACTTGGTGGAACAACTAGCTACAGACTCGAGGAAGAGAGGCTGCAAATGGATTATCTTGGGAAGCATTTAAGAAACTACTAACTGACGAGTATTGCAGAAAAGATGAAGTGGAGAAGCTGGAAGTGGAATTTTGGAACCACTTGATGGTAGGAGTAGAGATTGACAAGTACACGGCCCGTTTCCATGAGCTAACTAAGATGGTTCCTCATATGGTCTCCACTAAGGAAAAGTTGATCGATCGATATATTTGGGGATTGATTCCTGAAATCAGGAGGGATGTCACTTCATCGAACCCAACCACTCTACAAGCCGCTGTGGGCATGGCATACCGCTTGACAAATGATGTGATCAGGTCTGGTGAACTAACAAAGGGAAATAATGAAGGACGAAAGAGACAGGAAGATCAGCAAAGAAGCCGTGATCAAGACCAACAGGACAAGAGACAACGAGTAATGGGAAACTACGGAGCAACAACTCAAGGGCCCAGAAGATATGCCGGTCCACATCCTATGTGCACTCGATGTAACTACCACCACTCAGGAGACTGCCCAAGATGCACCAAATGCGGACAGTCGGGCCACTTCATGCGAAATTGCTCAAACAGGACTGTGAACCAAGGACCAAGGCCAGCATGTTACGAGTGTGGAAGCTTGGATCATCTCAGGAATACCTGTCCAAAGTTGAAAAGGACTCCCAACCAAGGACCGAATCGTCCAAACCTGGCGGCGGCAATTGAAGGGCCACAAGATAAGGCCGTTGAGATTCCACCCGCGCGTGGCAGAGCTTATTTCCTAGGAAATCCTATCACCCAACATGTCCACGATAGCATAACGGGTACATTCTCTTGAACAACTATATTATTTTCCTAGCACTTAAGTCTTAGTATAGAACTTATACACAACACCGACTAATCCGAGACCTAGCGTTTTCAACCTTAGTTGCTTCATCAAATTTAACCGCGATCACATACACCTATAGAATGGACGATTTGAATCTCGAGGACGAGATTCCTTTTAAGGTTGGTAGAATGTAACAACCCGATATTTTCCACGTCTACGTTTAATCCCAAACTTTGAATATTCCACTATTCACGTGCATTATCAGTAAGGACCTCTCATACGGACTAGAAATAGTCGGCATATCATCATTAGGTCATTTACATGTTATACCACTCTTAGGATTTTCAAATTAATATGTTTAGTATATTTAACGTTTTACGTATAAGTATTTATAAATAAACGTTAACACGCGATCAATAATGTGACTAACATGTCCGACACTCCCGACTATGATCCCATTATATTTTTATATTCATTTTAATAATATAAAAATTATAATATTAATTTACCCGGTGTTTTGGAAATTTATTTAATTATTATTGTAAGTTTACTAAAATTACGACGGTTTTCGTAGAAACTAAATAATAATCATCTAAACACTCAATATTGATACCCAACATATTTTTATAATTTTTACGACTTTATTATGTCCCGGTTAACTTCGTTAAAATTTATTTCTAGCTAACTTAATACCCAAAACAATTATATAATACACATTTTATACATTACACTAGATATTTTTAGACAATTTACTTACACCACCATACTCTCCTTCCCCTCATTTCTTGGCCGAACACCCCCTCCCATACCATCTTTAATTGTCTTGACAATATTTTCAAAGTATGTACTAGATCTCATATCCTATGTTTAATAAAAATAGATATTTCTTCTTCATTATTTACTTGTGCAAGAAAAGTTTTCTCTCTTTTCTTCTTCCTTTTGGGTGCCGACCATCAACAACAACAACATAAGATCATCAAGTTTTTTTTTTCAAGATCAAAGACATAAACAAGTTCATCTCATCATCCTTTTAGAGTTTTGCAATATAAACTCAAGGATCCTTAGGTTTTCTTCATCCAAACAACTAACTCATTCAAAGTAAGTATGTCAAACTAATTTTCATAATTTTATCAAGTTCTAATTATATTCATATGATTTTTATACAAGATTTACATACATATGTTAGTTATACCACTTTATTTTACAAACTTATAACTTTTGAAGCCTAGAAAGTGATTATAGTTAGATCCTTGTTAGATCCACTTGGTTTATGATGTTTAGGAACCCATGACACCCTAAGAAGGTGTATGGTAGGATTAGACTAGTTTTGTGGTGATTGAAAGTGGTTTGATTGAAGATGGAACTAGATTTAAACCTTGAAAATGGTTTTTGAACAAGTAAAAATACATGCTGTTCCATTTTGGTTTACCCAGAAAAATACGAATTTACACAGTAACCTTTGACAATTTTTCTAGAAAATAATTTCAAAAACGAAACTTTAGGCGAAAGAACGGATTAAAACGAGCTTATAACGAAGGAGATATGATTTTTGCAAATTTAACGACGAAAACTATTTTTATAAAAACTGCATGCTGTTGGCAGTTTTCGACGGACAAAAAGAGGCGTTAAACGTAACTTAGAGGAGCCGAACTACCAAAAATATATTAGTATATACTAAAACGAACCCGTGGATATAAAGAACGAGTAAAATGAGCTTAAAACGACCAAGTTATATACGTTTTAAAATCGTCAAAACTATATATATATTTAGTCACTACTAGAAAATAATATAACTACGTACTAAATGATATATTTTCTAGATTTCTTATTCATGGAGTTTATTTTTAACTAACAAAGTACGTACGACTCAAGGTTTATTACGCGACTACTAGACATTATTTTAAGGTTTTCAAAACGGGGAATACAACGCTAACATTTTTATACGATATATATTACAACAAGTTTTTATAATTCCAGTTGGACTTATTTTTCCTAAGTATGGAAAATATTTTATTTTGACAATAACTAGTATTTCCAAGTTAAGAGTGGTATAGGGAAACATGTGCATGTACATTCCTTCATCATTTCATGATCTAAAGTAGATCATATCATTCATTTAGGTTGCGGTTAGAGTGCGTGTCTTACCTCAGTTCGTACCCTTTGTTATCATATCGCTTATATCAGGTGAGTATTCACGAACCCCTTTTTCTAACTATTTTAATCGCTTTAGGGTGGATGCATGAATTATTAATTGAACTCTTTGAACATTGTTTTGAACCCTTTGACTATTACGAACTCTTTTGACTTGTCTTGACCTTATAACTTGTTTTGAACTTTTGAACATAATGAACCGTATGTGCTATGACCTAAAGTCTCGCCATTTTTGGTGGAGCGTTCTTAACCCTAAAGTCTCGCCTTATTGGTGGAGCGTGCTAAGTCTCCCATGTTTGGAGCGTTCTTAATCGTATATAATAGTTGTATGATGTACTGTTCGTACATTCGCATTGTTCGACACCTATTAGTAGTATGGATAGCGCTATTAGAGGTCGGCCAACCTCTCGTCCACTATGTTACGGGACGCATATTATTTAATTAGGGGCTTTGCATGGCATACATTATTATATATGTGGTGCTTATATTGTGACTTATTATGACCGCGAGTGCTTGACTACAAGACATGATACTTTATAATGCCTTTGGCTTGTGAACTTTTTCAAATGATTTTCTTATTATATAAAACGTTTATACTCACCAACTATTTTTATAGTTGACCATTTTCTCTCATGCATTTCAGGTGATCGTCAGTAAGCTTGTCATCAAGGTCTTGCATAATGATGTTGTCACATGTCACTTCTTTTCATTATGTACTAAAATACCATCTTTTGGGAATCAAACTTATGTCTTATATTTGCCAAGGTCGGCAATAACAACGTTGTAATGTTATACTTTTCCTTAATATAAATTATGGTATTGTCTTATTTCTCTTTGGTGATGTATATCGATTTCGTTACACCTCGTGTTTCCACCTTCGGCGAGGGTGTGACAGCGTTGCAAAACATGTGATTCGAAAAAATTGCATGTGATTATTACTTTAAGAATCACATGTGACTTGTGAAAAATAACAAATCATAAATGATTTAATAAATCAGAAAAATAACACAATTACAAGTGATTTTCTGGGCGAAAATTTAACAAATCAGAAAAATGACAAATCACAAGTGATTTTTATAAATCACATGTGATTTTTCTGAAGGAAATTTAAAAAAAAAAAAAATCGTCAAAAATATACAAAAGTTCATATTTACAGAAAGATAATATAATTCTAATCGTGATAGTGTATTTTTGTAGTTTGAAGATTTACCGTTTGCAAGATATGTTGTTTTAATAAAAATGTGAAAAATGGATGAAAGCTAAATGAAATGCCACGATTTGTTGGTTTTAATTTGTGATTGTTGCAGATCACACCTCATACTGATATTCTTTAAAAGACTAAAATTATGATAACTTATTTAACACGCATCTTGGTCCGTGTGATGTATGGGTTTGGTTTACCATTAGACAAGTAAACTCTTATTTTTATGCTAACAAATAAATTATATATATAAGATATATGTTGGTCCGTGTGATGTATGGGTTTGGTTTACCATTAGACAAGTAAACTCTTATTTTTATGCTAACAAATAAATTATATATATAAGATATATTTATGGATCAAAGATAAGGATCCAGTGAGAAGAAAATTTAAAATAAGAAGAATGATAAATAATAATAACCGAATATTTGAGATGCATCGACTTGAATTAAATGCATCTCTATTCATTTAGATGCATCATAATTAGTTTCAAATGTGCTTTTGAAGTGAAAACGATGCAAAGTCGTATTTGCAACAAATTTGACCCATAGAAGACGAAAAATACATAGGATTAGTCTAACTTGATGAAATGCATCTAATATATGTATATGTATCTAATTTTTAGCTAGAAAATATATTACGATGCATCTAAAAGTCAGAGATGCATATAATTCAAATTGATACATCTCTAATGTGTAATTATAGTTATTTCTCATTTTTCTTGTTTTAAGAATTCTTCTCATTTGATCCTTAGTCTATGGATCAAACTATATACAAATGAGTTGAAGTTTTAATGATTCAAGTTAAGTTGACCCATAGTAAACTTGTTCATGTATTTATTCTATCTATCGCTTACTTTTTTTTTTTTTTTTAAATCAAAATTTGTTTAAGTCATGTGCTTAAATTAGTTTTGGTGACACTCGTTGTAACAGTTATTGAAAGGGTCGCAAATCTTAGTTTTTAAACATTTTTTATGTGATTCTTATAGTCGAAGGAAAAACTTATAAGTTGATAAGTAGGTAAGAGATTTTCAGAAAATCCATGAAATAAAACCAACATTGACGTCAATTATGCACCCACCCTCCTAGCTCAGTCTTTTAAGCATTATCGTGCATGATTCATGAACCGGTATGCATCTTGTTAATAAATTTCTTATGTAGTTATAAATGAAGCCATTCTGCATGCTACTCAACAGTGTGTAATATTTTCTTGTCAAACATGCATGTTAATATTAGGGATTTGCTACTTAATATAAAATGCTAAAAAGTTGTTTGTTTACCATCTTGTACAAACAATTGCAAAATTTACATGTTAATACTATAGTGTAAAACTTGTATTTATAAATATTTGTTTACCAACTTGAGTATGTACTCATGTGTGACAACCGGCAAATTAGGGGGTCATTTTGAAAACCCGCATTACGTTAAAGTTCGTTATAAATTTTTATTTGGAATTTTATTCGTAACGAGCTTGTAAGACCTATTTTATGGTTGATTATATTTATAATCGTTATGGGATTTGAGATTTATTTAATGATTCGATATAGAAATATACGTGGTGATTTATTTTGAAATTCTCATTTGGTACTACGTTGACTCCGACACTAGGATAACCTAACAGAATTTTATGTCTTGATTTTACGAGTTCGACAATATTTATTTATTTACGGAACGTTTCACGAGATATTAAACGTTTTGAAACGGGTTTCGGATTTTGGTCCGTGTAATTTACACCCACTCATATCACCACTAATACTAATAATAGTATTATTATTATTATTATTATTATTATTATTATTATTATTATTATTATTATTATTATTATTATTATTATTATTATTATTATTATTATTATTAAAAATAATTTTTTTTTATGAGTAAAGAATACAAAAATCTTCCTTGTGGTTACTTCACCTCACACACAAACACAACTCACCCCTCACCCTCACCAACTCTCTCTCCCTCTCTCTAAAAACCCTAGCCGCCGCACCCTCTGGCAGGCCACCACCATCACACCGCCACCCTCATCACAAAACCAACACCATCATATTACTCCTCATCTCATCCTCTTTCTTTTGACATATAATACGCGCTCTAAAACATCCTTTAACACCACGAAATCTTTAAAGATCCGGTCGAGTTTTATTTTTTTCACTAGATCCGTAAGTTTGGAGGTTCAAGAAGGTGAGTAAGCTCGTTTTTGCACCTTGGGTGCCTCGATATGGTATTAAACCCGTGGGTACACGAAAGGTTTTTATGGGAATCGAATTATAACGTTGGGAAATAATGTTTTTGATATTGAAAATGTGTTTGGTATCCGGGTTTAATGGTGATTTCATGGGGTCGAGTGAACCGTGAGTCTTGGACTCACGGCTTGATGTGGGTATGAGCCATATGGCTCGTTATTTTCTTGATGTTTGTCCTTGGGTTCTTGGATTTCATGTTTAGTTGCGATGGTGTTTGACTTGACTCGATGGAGTCGTGTTTTTGGCCGTATTGTTGTTGTTGATGTCGCGACCCAAGAGGGCCGTTTGGGCAGTTTTGTAATGCTCATTTGAGCTTATGATTGGAGACCTCATGGTCTTAGTTCGAGTCTTGGTGACTCATGTGTTATGCCAAGACCCAAGTGGGTCAAAAGGCTCGGGTTTGGCTTGGTAAACCAACCCGGAACTAGTCCCTTTTTGATACTTTTATTTTCCTTGTTATGGTTCATGTTATCTTTGGTATTGTTGTGGCTTTCGATTCGGCCGTATGCTTTTGATGGGTCGAGACCCTTTGTGGTCTCGACAATGGGAATAATGTGATATTTGAGGAGTTGTTGACGAATGGTAAAGTGGGGACCGATTGTGAGACGGTCACTTAGATTGACGGAGATAGGTTAGTCGGGTGCCGTAGTCAGACCCTATTGTTGTAGCACGTGTATTGGGATTGATTTGGACGGAGTTGGATTGCTTATTTATGACTTGCTTATGTTATCTTTGAACTTGGACAATGAGCCGAGAGTGATGACTCGGACATGTGACTATTTCGTATGACTCGATAATTATTTATAATTAAAACGCGAATAATAAAACTCGTAATAATATTATTGGTAATATAAACGTTTATATAAATATATAGACGTGAATAACGTATATATATAAATATATAAATGCGTATATTAATAATAACAAAAATCACGAGTAATATTATAACAATAACGCGACTAAATATATTATGCTACGAGAGTAGAGTAATATTATTGGAAGCGTTATTATGAATAAATATTATAAATAACGAGGAATTCTCGACGTTAACTAAATATTAAATGAAATAATATCTTTTATATATAACGAGGAAAACTATCGAGTTATACGGGGTCGTGGTCACTTGAGTCCAAGTGGGTTATTATTGTGACTTTTGTGTTGTCACGGATATATGACGATTGATATAAACATTTTATATAACTAAATAACTTATTTAATCGACAGGTTAAACCGAGTTATTTGGCTATATAAAATGAGTATATTAATGGGCATCGTATCCCACGACGCCCATAGGTTGTGGTACATGTATTAGGATAATAAATTACTATATATATATATATATATATATATATATATATATATATATATATATATATATATATATATATCGTGGAATCTGGCCAATTTGACGATGTATATAAGGAATTTATTAGACTACAATATATACCATATAGTAATTTTTGTGCTATGTGCTTTAGGTTGGGTATAATCTTGGAACGGTATATTACGTAAATAAATATGGGAATTATCAAATCGACAGATTTGATAAACTTCGATGATTTATTTAAATAATATATTGGGCTAATATTAGACCCATAGATTGTTTTATTATTCTTTTGTATGACCTCTTGGTTTGTTTGTGTCGACCCACCACCCGTATGGATACCAAACGTCAAACTCCAAACTAATACGAGAAATGGACTTTTGGAAAATAAAACGGAATACGTTCGGGTTTTGGAATATTCGATTTTGAGGAAATGATTTCTGAACGAGTTGATATTGTTAGGTCGTGCCGAGTCCGTAGTTGGCGTCTTTCGAGTTACTATACGTCTTACTTCTACCGATTTCTTATTGCTGATTTCTGGACTTGAGGTGAGTCATAGCCCCACTTTTTACTCTTGAACTATGTTTTCAATACTTGGGGTGAGAAACGTGCAAATTATTTATGTGGACTATTATCGCTTTTATATTCGTTTCAAAACTTGCTATGCGTATAAAACTAGGAAGAGCGAGGCCTAACCTAGAGTTAGGTAAGCTATACAACGAGGCCTAAACTAGATCTAGGTAAGTTGTACATGTCGTATCCTTACGCATGTTGGGTATGTCGTATCCTTACGCATACATATTGATTTGATTGGATTTGATTATTTGACTATATTGTGCACCTATAGGATTATGTTGGAGCGGAGGGTATCCGCAGGTTTATTACGGAGGGTATCCGTGTATTTATGTTGGAGCGGAGGGTATCCGCAGGCTGTAGTGAATCCCTAGTATAGCTAGCAAGCGTTTCGCGTATATGTCCACTATATTGAATTATGAATTTAAACCTATGATCTCACCAGCGAAAGCTGAATTTTACCACGTTTTCTCAGGTAATTAAGTGATGATTTGGATGCATGGATTGGAAGGCTCGGCTAAGGCACCTGGTTTATGGATCTATTTTTCTAAAACTCTGATATTTAATTATGGACCTACGTTTATTTCTTTTGGGTCTGACTCTGAATGAATGTTGGGATAAATGTAAACTTTAAAACCCCGTTTTGGTTGTGTTTTTCTTATGTTTACTTTATCTCGTTCCTTTATGTCTTGTGTTGGATACCAATCCCCGTAACACCCCGAAAGCTTGTTGAGTCTTCCGCTGTACCAAATTTTGGGGGTGTTACAGATTGGTATCAGAGCCAAGGTTATAGAGAACTAGGTAAATAAACACCTAAACTATAACCGAATTTTTATAGAAAACGATCCTTGACCATTGCCTGCCAGCCCGCCAAGCCGAAGCATCTTCGATTATTTTGAGGTATTATGAGATTTTTTAGATGACTTGAGATTATGGGATATATTGATTTAGTGATAAGATGGCGTTTCGAGAAATTATATGGTTTAGTTGTTTTATAAATGTTTTAGTAATGCGGTTTTTTAAATTTTTCTTGATATATATGATTTGAAATTATATGATGAGGATTTTTGGTATGGTATTTTGAGTTTGCGATTTAGTTGTTTTGAAACACTTACACCTACCCTACGCCGTTGTCACAGACTATGGCCTCCCACATGCCCAATGTTGTTGAGGATATTCTTACTGCATCGGTATTCCGAGCACAGTTCACTATGGCTCCTGATGATCCTTACCAGGTTGCCATGCATTCAGCTACTGTGTCGCCGCCAGCTTCTACTTCAGCACCGCCTGCTGCATCTACGCAGGGACCCTCATCTCTAGGGCTCCCTGGTACATCGAGGCAGCTTACTCTTCATCAGGCTTTGGCTCGTGTGGCTCCACGCTTTGCCCACCGAGCTACGGCACGTATGTCGGTATGCCCTACTTCACCACCTTTACAGATAGATGCTCACTCTCTTCTGTCAGAGGCACCACCTACATCATTGCGTCGTCGTCCTAGATCACCTACCACATCTCCACATGGTTCACCTATTAGGAGACGACGATTGATGACGTACTCTTCTGATGATGAGGAGGAGGAGTACGAGGATGAGAATGAGGCTGATGACCCTCAGGAGGCTGAGCAGGGTGATGATGATGACCCTGAGGAGGAGGATGACCCTCAGGAGGAGGAGATGCCTAATGATGATGATTTGTTAGTGCCACCAGCTCAGGTTGAGGAGCCTGATTCACCTATACATCCGATAGAGCCTATTTCACCTGATCATCCATTCCTGTTTGATTCACCACCTGGTAGCCCCGTGGCGTCGGATGCGCCATCCGAGGTTTCTGCTGAGCAGGCAGAGTTAGGTGAGACTGGCAGGTTGTGGGCTCAGATTACTGCACAGGGCGAGAGGATCTCGCGGGTGTCTGACCGACTTGAGATGGTTATTGAAGAGTTTATCGCTGAGCTGAGAGTTGATATGACCACTATCGTGGGCAGGACGACACCGATGAGGAGAGGTTTGATGGAGATTCATGAGCAGATCGAGAGCTTACAGCGAGGTTTTATCACAGCTCGAGAGGCCGACCGCAAGTTATGGCAGCGGAATACCGAGCTAGAGAAGGAGGTGGCAGACCTCAAGAGAGACAGCGACACCCATAGTGTGGAGTTAGGATCATTATGGAGAGAGCTTGAGGGCTTGAGGCAGGAGTTGAGGAGCCTCCGCCAGCAGCGTGGCTAGATGTTTGGGTTATGTTGTCTTGTTGCTTTCTACACTGAGGAGTGTTCGGTTTGAAAAGCTAGTTATCATATTTTGATGTATTTTCCGTTCAGTATTCGTATCGTTTGGAACAATTAGTATATTTTGTGTTTTCTGGTAGTTGGAACGATGTTGGATCTCTATTGTATGGTTGATGGTTATTATTATATGGTATTATGTGGTTTTTGGATGCTATGGAAATTGAGTCCCTATTCGCTTTATTGGTGTCTTGTGGTGTATTGTTGATATTCTTTCCATGACTTGGCTTCGTAGATTTAATTCTTGTTGAGCATATGATAAGTTCTATCGGAGACTCATGAACCCTTTATGATGTTTCAGATCAATGGCCCCAAGACGAAACCCTGTTAGAGCTACCAGAACTGGTCCTGCAGTGACTACCCCTGGTCGCCAAGGACGCCGTCCTACTCGAAATGTTGAAACCCCTACTCCTGATAACCTGGACACCAATAACCGCAACAACAGGAATCAAAATGTTGATGTTCAGGGAGACAATGATCATGTTCCACTTAATGCACCTACTGTGGATTAAGCAATGATCAATCAACTTGTGGAGCAAAGAGTTGCTGAACTAATGGCTGAGTCAAATCATTCCAACAATTCTGCTGGAACTTTTCCGCCTGTTCGCGCTAGTGGATGTCACTACAAGGTGTTTAAGATTTGTGGACCTATTGAGTTTGGTGGAACTGAAGGAGTGGTTTACTTGGTTAGGTGGATAGAGAAGACTGAGTCAGTGTTTAATGTCAGTGGTTGTGCGGAGAATGCGAAGGTAAAGTTTGCTTCTTTTACTTTCAAGGATGAAGCTTTAACTTGGTGGAACAATTACCGAAATTCGGTTGGGAGTGATGTGGCTTATGCTATGACTTGGGAGCAATTTAAGTCTTTGCTGATTCAGACTTATTGCCCAAGAAATGAGGTTAAGAAGCTGGAGATTGAGTTTTGGAATCACAAAGTGAAGGGTACTGATATGGCGACTTACAATCGTCGTTACCAGGAGTTGGCCTTGCTTTGCCCAGATATGGTTAGAACTGAGACTCAAAAGATTGAGCGGTATACCGATGGGTTGCGTGTGGCTACAAGGAATGATGTGATTGCTGCTAGACCTGCAAACATCCATGAGGCAATCACAACTGCTCAACAACTAATGGATTCGTTGGAATTGGAAGGAGCTGATAAGGATAAGAATGTAAAGAGAAAGAGAGACCATCACTCTAAGGGTAATGATCACCGGAACAAGCGACAAGCTGTTGCTAAAGCTTATGCTATTGGGGATGGAAATAAGAAGAACTATAATGGTGATGCACCCAAGTGTGGTCGTTGCTACAGGAATCATACAGGACAATGTACTGTGATTTGCCAGAATTGCACAAGGAGAGGACATGTAGCTAGGGATTGTAGAGCACGACCTCTTGCTATGGTTCAAGCTGCTACTGAAGTGAGAAGTAAGGCAAACGTTACCTGTTATGGATGTGGAAAGAAGGGACATTATAGGAATGAGTGTAAGGAATCGTGGAACCGAGGAAATCAAGGATCGGGTGGTAATGGGTACAATCATGGAAATCGTGGAGCTAGAGGAAACCGTGGACGACAAGATAATGGGGACCAACATGTGGAAGCTGGAGCTGCTCAGGGAAGAGTGTATGCACTTGGGAACGAGAGAGGAGAAGATCCGAACGTCGTTACTGGTACGTTCCTTCTCAATAATCGTTATGCTTCCATACTATTAGATACTGGTACCGATAGAAGTTTTGTGTCCACTACGTTTGAACCCTTACTAGAGAAACCCCCGATGGCCTTAGGAATTGGATATGATGTAGAGTTAGCAAATGGGAACATAGAAAGGATTAAGACCATCATTCGCGGTTGCACGTTAAATTTCTTGAATCACCCTTTCAACATAGATCTTCTACCCGTTACGTTAGGAAGTTTCGATGTCATCATTGGTATGGATTGGTTGTCGAAGTATCGTGCTCACATACTTTGCGATGAGAAGATCGTGCGAGTGCCTTACGGAAAGGAGATTCTAAATATACTAGGAGATCGAAAAGGTTCGAGGAGCCCATCCCGGTTAGCAGTCATTTCTTGCACTAAGCTACCAAAGCTAATGGAAAAATGATGTTACCTTTTTTTAGCCCAAATCTCTGAGAAAGGAGGGAAGGAGAAGAAGGAAAGATGCATTGGAGATGTGCCTATAGTTCATGATTTTCCTGATGTATTTCCCGATGATTTGCCAGGAATCCCACCTACTAGACAAGTGGAGTTTCAGATTGAGTTGATACCTGGTGCTGCACCTGTGGCACGAGCGCCTTATCGACTTGCACCCACTGAACTAGAAGAGTTGTCGAAACAATTAGCGGAGTTAGCAGAAAAAGGATTTATAAGACCAAGTTCTTCACCTTGGGGAGCCCCGGTCTTATTCGTGAAGAAGAAGGATGGATCATTTCGTATGTGTATTGATTTATAAGAACTAGGTCTAGAGGTGAGGGATGATTCTTTTTGTATTTTTATATTTTATGAAAGCTATTAAAAATCTCAGGTTTTGGAAGAGTGGGCGGAATTAGTTGCTAGTCAACTAACCCAATAACTAAAGATGCAATCAAAATAAAATAAAAAAATGAAAATAAACTAAATTAAACTAGTGATGTGAGAAATATATGGGAGAATTGTGTTTACTTAGATTTCACTACTCCCTAGATATCTTTTATAGGTTAATTACTTGTTACAGTTGCGTGGATGACGGGTTGTATTCCTTAATATCATTCATGGGGTGGCGTACTTACTTCCCCAATTCTATAAGCTCCTACTTCACTCCTATGTCGAGCCGGCTAAGAAGCTCCTAACACGGGATCACTAGAATTCGCTCATGCATTAAATACAACCATAAAAACCTAGTACACATCGGTTCATGTTTCTTAAGACTTTCAAGCAAGTTACACAATGGAGATCTGCCAGTTTTCTTAAGCCTAACATTGAAATCATTCATCCATTACAACTATAAACAAGCAATCAACCTATAATCAACATCTAGGTTTCATTACATCTAAGCAAAAACACAAAAGATCTAGCCTAGCATGTTAAAATCAAGACAAGCATAAGATATATTCAAACAACACATAGACATATTGAATTGTAGGTTACTCATAATGATTAACATGTATGGTTCTTGTGATTATGGATCGAATATGGGATTCAAGAGAGATGTTAGATAGAAAAAGAGATGGGAGCCTTTTCTAGAGAGAGAAACAATGTGTGTATTAGCTTGTAACTAATGAAAGGTCCAACCCTCTCCCTTGGGTGGGAGAGGGTATATATACTACAACTACTTGGTGCTCCATGAAACGAGCTGTAGAGTGAGCTGACAGAGGGTAAAGACCCGACCCATTCTACGAATACTATTTACATATTTAACTACTAATAAACTACGTACTAACTAAAATAAGGATAATTCTACGAGCTACGTAATGCTTAGCAATACTTGGGGTGACCGAGTCTTTAACTGAATAATCGTATTCCTAACAATCTCCCCCTAAGGGAGGTCACCCCAGAAGATAAGTACTGAATTCTTGCATGCATGAAATCTTGTAGCTCGTAGACTTTGATTCTTCAAACATGTCTTTGTACATTCAGCAGCAGGCTCTAGATGACTTGTTCAATGAGTTGGATGATCTTTGGCATTACTTCGAGTTCATCATCCAACTGAGTATCTGCAAGTCATCTTTGAGTAGTAATGTCTCCATGTGATTTGAACATCTTTCTGTTGGTATGCTCACACTTTTCTGGATCATGATCTTCTGCATCAGAGTTGTGGAAGCATAAATGAAGCCCAATCAATGATCATGATTTCTTAGATTGTGAAGTTGAAGTGTGAGCATGTGTTGATGGATCAGCATCTTTTCAGCAATCAACCGCAACCGTCAGAAATTCCTGCAAGTAGACAGTTAGCAACAAATCATCCGGTACTTATTGGTTTGGAAATAGAGATTGTCAACAGCATAGTGTGATAACTCCTTCTAATCCTTACCAAGACCGTTCCCAATCGGCAAACCCCCGTGAGGATTTACACGATCTACCTAAGTAAATCAACGACTGGGTGAGTCGCTGGAGTACTCTCCACGACTGTAGACCATTGGTAACCGCCTCGACCACTAAGCGTAATCCACAAGGAATTACCTAAGTGACCTGCTTTCAGGGCTGCTTGATGTTGACCCTGGCAGGAATTTCCATTCAATCACTGGGAGATACTAAAGCAACATCCCTCATAAATGTTCTGGCAGATTGCTAAGATCTGCGTAGGACTCATAGTTTTACCACTGATGTCCTTAATGTTGAACAACCAGGGTAGAGGTAACACGTGTTCCTATGAGATCTTTTTATGCATCTCGAGGCTCTAGACTCAATAAGTGCATTTGGTTTTCCTATGTGGAGATTAGGGAGAGGTCTCCTGCTTCAATATCAACCATCTCTAAGAGATATGTCGATAGATTACACATGTTCCCTGTGAGAATGAAACAAGTTCTTTTAAGAGAACTTGAGTGGCTAGAAGGTTTAGTGCATTGCGTCACTGGGTCCATGACGTCTTGTCTTCAATACCGATGTTGCCTTAGCAACCATCAGTAGATTATGAATTGAACCCGGTTTCTGCCCTAAGGTTGAATAATTGGAGGGCTATTTCTTTTCACCCTTTCTCATTTCATTTCTTTTTAATTCTTCAACCCCTTCTTTCTCCATTCTCACATTTCTCCTTTTTTTTTTTTTTTTTTTTTTTTTTTTTTTTTTTTTTTTTTCATAATCATACCTACGGACTTTCTAATACTATCTATTTGGTATTGTCCATGGGTAGATCCCTCCGGCTCTGGCGGATCATAGGACGGTTTTCCTAACCTTAGCCACCTTATAACATCATGACTATCCTATGTTGCCATACACCAAATCATTGAAAATTCTCTCAATGTGTTTATGATTGAGAAACACATTTTTGTTAACACATTGAGAGTTTTGTCATTTTCAAATGCTCCCCCTTAACATGTGCTCGTATATATCGATTTGAAAATTTGCACATGTCGGGTAGAGTTGCACTTTTTGAATTGATCTACCTTAAGTAAACATGACCGGGCATTCGAGACACGCTTACATCACTAGTTAAACTAGCTTGAAGTTATTACCCGACCCGATCAGATCCACAAAAGGTTTCTCGAAACGGTACACTCTACTCGGACAAGTCCTCTTCGAGACACGCTTACATCACTGCTTAAACCAGCTTGAAGTTATTACCCGGCCAGGACTAGTCCTTTCGATTGATGACGGTTGTGTTTCGTCAATTCATGAGTCAAGACTGATATGCATTCATATGAGATGCAAGGATCCTTTTACACAAACCATTTTGCTCCTCCTCAATGTGTGCATTGATATACGAAAGAGTTTAGCACATATAGGGGAGCGTTTGTTTAAGTCCAAAACAATCACATTTTATATCAGATTTCATATATAAATCACATTTTCTCCCCCGATCAAAAATTTCAAACCATTTGAGATTTGTGATCCCAAGTGATTTAAATAAGTTTAAAAGTTTGGGAGCAAGATGTGGTCTGATTAAAAATATTCTGATATTGAGACAATTCATTACTCCCCCTCAATCAATGAGGGAGAATGTTAGTGTCAGTTATGATGAGTTTATAAATGATTTAAAGTTTAACGAGAAACTCATGAAATAAAAAATCATGTACTGACACATAACATTTGATACCACACTACTTATGACGCACAAGATAACTGGTGGTGGTGGTGAAAGAGTTGTTGTCGTTGTTGCTACCGATGTTGTTGTTGTGGTGAAATCAAAGCCAGTCAATGAAGTTTGAACATCTGATCAAATGGTTAGAGCAGGAGCAGGCACATTCACATCAGCCATGGAATCTGCATAAGAGTATCAACAAAGATATGCATACATGCAGATTCACTCTTAATTAATTGCTACCACGTAGCAGCTAGCCTACTCATAATACCATATTCATATCATGATCAAAGAACATTCAAGCAACTCATCAAAATGCTGTCTAGCATGAAGAGAAACTAGCAATCATGAACATTCATTGCAAGTTTCTATCAAACATAAACAACAATCACTAAGATGGTAATTCACACATATTTCCAACATTCAAATCAGGAGCTTAGGAATAAGATTCTAACCCTGTGACTACATACCTAAGCAAATCCTGAGAACACGAACATATAATCAACAACACTCAAACAATTATCAGCAAACAGCAAACGAAACACAATCAATCAGATTATACGAATGCCAGAGGAGAGAACAAGAGCATCAAACACAATGGTTTTCTAACATCATTAAGATTATAGATTTTAACGTATTTAGGGGATTAAGCGAGGATACCAACATGAGACAAATGGACCTTCTAGTTACATAAAGCTAGGAAACTATACGCAAATAGCACATAATGCCCTAAACTTTCTAACAACTAACACATTTGTCCATTTAAGATAAAGCTTAGTAAGTTTCTCTTCAACTAATACCCCATTAACAACAAAACCTTTTCTAACAATTATGAGACAACCACGACATCCGTTTGATGATATAAATAAAATTGGAAATCACCCTCCCCCTCAATTGATGACCCATTGTCATTAATTGAGTGACAAATTTTATGAAGTATCTAAGACTGATTGATTTACAAGCAACACGTTACCACCATGTATCACACAAATAATTTTCCGAAGAATCATAGAAAGAAAATTATTTGTTAAAATGAAAAGAAGAATTCTCTTCTTAAACAAGAAATAATGCACTGAAACGTACATTAGATCGAGGAAACATGGATATAAAGTAATCCATGCCCAGGTGAACTTCACCCGGTAAAAGGAACAACCGTCTTTTTGGCGACGTGTTTGCCCCATTTTGAAAAACGGGTTGCTATCTGAAGTAATAGCAAACCATACTTTTGAAGTCCGGGTTGTAGCCTGAAATGACTACAAGCCATAGATAGAAGTGCGGGTTACAGCCTGAAGTGACTGTAAGCCATTTTTTTGAAGAATATTTGGAGAAACGACATGTTTTAGAGAAAAAAAACTTTATTTGAAACCGAAAAACTCTTGCTCAAGCATATGTATGTTTCCGTGTCATTATTGAATGACATTTCTAGAAACGTACATAATATTGATTACACAAGAGACATGTCGAGAGAAGAATATTTTTGGATTTTTATGATTTTTCTAATTTTTATGGGTTTTATAGGTTTTATATTATTGTATTTTCTTTATGGTATAAGATATATACAAGGATATGTGAAGCAAAACCATTTCTCCTCATTTTCTTCCCGAAGACGTTTGAGAGATACTGGCGAAGGACTGTTCATTCCAAAGCGCTGGAGAATAAGTTGAAATCGTTCTCTTGAGAGAGCCTTAGTGAAGAAATCTGCCAGCCGAAATTCTGTCCTCACGAAGTAAAGTTCCACAACCCCATTCTCATCTTATTTTACCACACCTTAGGAGAATCCGTTTCCCAGGAGAAACTTTGACAGTGTATCAAACCATGCCCTAGGCGTCTGTTTTAGGCCAAAGAGAGCCCTTTTCAGACGATAGACATGGTTAGGACGATCAAAATATACAAATCTTTCCGGTTGACTGAAATAAAGAACTTTATTCAGCTCGCCATTTAGAGATGCAATTTTCATATCCATTTGATAGACCGTCATGTTCTGACTTGCAGCATTTGCAGCATTGGCAAGAGATATTCAGATAGCTACAATGCGAACAACCAGAGCGAAAGATTCCTCTAAATTAATGCCTTCTTGTAGACGATATCCCTTAGCAGCAAGCCTTGCCTTGTTTTCAGAACGACATAATGCTCATCAAGTTTCACTTTGAAGATCCACTTAGAGCTATAATCATTGCACAGTCTGGAGGGAGTACCAATTCCCATACTTCAAATCAATCGAAAGTGCTTGCATCACATTAACCCAACAGTCTTTAGAGATAGCAGTCTTGAAATCTTTGGGTTCGAATTTGGATAGTATGGAACTATAACAGCACCACAAGGCATGGGTGGTAAGTTTCCTTAGTGTGAACACCGTTTGAGAAGGATATCCAATAATGTTGTCAATCGGATGATCCTATATTCATTTTCTGAGATGTTCATGTGGATGTAGGTAGGAACATGAAGAAGCCGTGTTTGTATTCCCTGAAGAGGATGTCTCAGAAGAAGATTCATGAGCAAACAGGTTTTAGTACGGAGCATCTTCAAGAGGAGCAAATGAATTCACTTCAAAAGAATTGTCGACTGCAGTGCCTTGATGAACCGAAGGAGATTGAAGGTTTGGCGATGATGGTGAGTAACTTGCAGATTGAGCATCTTGATCAATTCAAAGAGACACTGATGGACCATTTGAGTTGTACAGAACTGGAGCAGCGGCAGCTGGTGGTGTAAGTGAATCATCAGTGGGTGTCTCGAAGTATTCATCAAATGTTTGGTCAAACTATATCTTCAAATGCTCACTTGTAGGTGGTACATAGGGTACATGCAGGAGTGGGATTCTGTACAAGACCTGAGCTGAATGGTTCAGGAGACAAAAGTTTAGACGCGGGTCCTGCACTGATGTGTACAGGAGCCATTTGCTCAGTCGGCTCAAAGAATGTGACGTGAATGGTTAACAAGATTTTTCAAGTTCGATTGTTGTAGATTCTGTATTCATTACTATCATGAATCAGCTCATTTGGAGTTTTGTTGCGAAGAGTAAGTATCAAGTATCGGTTTTGGGTGTAACAAGCTGTAGCAATTGCTTCCGCCCATAGAAACATCGGTGCGTTGGAGAATATTAGCATGGTTCGTGCAGCTTCTACAAGAGAACAGTTTTGTCTTTCAACAATTCCATTCTACTGAGGAGTGCATGGGATGCTTTACTGATGGGTGATGCCAATACTTTCGTAAAATTGAACGAGTTGTTTGATGATAAACTCCATTCCATCGTTTGACCAGATGATTCCGTCGGTTTTGTGAGTCTTACTAGCAGTTGTTTGATGAGTTTTACGATAACTTCTGGAGTCACGTCTTTGGTTCTCAAAAACTTTACCCATGTGAATCGAGAGTATTCGTCGATAACAACGAGTACATATTAATTCCCCTTTTATACTCTTCACACTCATTGGTCTGCCTGGGTCCATGTGAAGGGTGTAAAGAACATCCATGTTGGTGTTGACAATTTAAGGTTTGTGAGTATGCTTCTTTCGTTTACCCAGTTGACAAGCCGAATGAAGAAGTTCTTTTTCGAACTTTAATCTGGGTAGACCTCATACAAGATCATTGTGAGCAAGATCATTGATGGTACCAAAGTTCAAGTGATTAAAACTTTGTTGCCATAGCCATAATTTGTTCTTTGAGGCCTTTGAGAGAAGGCAAATTGGAGAGGACCGCATCATGAATTAGAAAGAAAAGATGTGTAGATTTGTGCCATGACTGTCTTTAAGAAGATCAATATCATCCAATTCTGATACGAAGCATGTGTGTTTTCTGAAGGCAACTTCAAGATTGGAATCAAAATACTGACCAAAAAAGAACAGATCATGCCCAAGTCCTTCCATGTAGTATACTCACGAAGTTAGCTGTCACCAGAAACATAATCTCCATAACCCTTAATTAACCCAAAATGATAGTTCCCGAATCTAACTGTCCCGATAAACTTATTCACGAAATTTTCAAGCCCCGAGCGATCCCCAATCATATGTTTAGAGCAGCCTGAGTCCAAGTATCAAAGGACGAAAAGTACGACCTGCATTTGGAAACAGACGAGAGCAGAAAATTTGTAGTGTCGGATCCCCAATTTGAGTTGGGTTCCAATTGGTTAGTGCAAACAAGTTCTGGAGCTACTGAGACCTTATGTGCATTCGTTTCAATGGTGGAAATTTCACTAGTAGATGCAATGGGCCTAGTTAAAGAACATTGGGTCTCCAAAGGGAAGGTTCTACCGGTTGGCTTCCATTCCTTAATAGGCACTACTTTAGAATTAGTTATCCTAGTCAAAGGGCACTGTTCTCCTAAAGTGAATTTCCTTCCAGTGGGCTTCCATTGATAACCATCATTGGCAAACAGTTTACCTGTTGCTTTCCAAATTTGCTTACTTTGTTTAGCTCTCCAAACTTTCTTAACTGGGGTTTTGTTAAACGACTTCAGAAATTTCTCAACACATTTATCAGGATTACTCAAAATTATGCATTCATTACATGTTTTGCAACGTGAATTAGGTTTTGAATTATGACTCATTTTGCTCAAGTTGGACTTGATGTTCCTCACGTGGTCGTCTACTTTCTTTTTAGGAACACTTTTAGCAGGTGAAGTCCTATAATTCCTTCTATTTCTCTTTGGTTTAGACTCTCTAACTTTAGTGTTACTATTTACTCCTGTAGACGGACTAATGGGAATTTTAGTCTTATTCACTTCCGGTTGCTGAACATGTTTTGATGTGTTGGGATCTGAAGTTTCCAAGGGTACCTCAAAGGTAACATGCTTGTTCTTAGTCATAGATGCTGATGCAGTAGACCTATCTCGCTTGCTATCAATTTTAGGACATGTACCAATGGCATATTCTAAGAGTTCCTGAGATCTATTAGTGAGAAAGCAGGCACCTACAATAGCATCATCAAGTGGTTTTGCTATCCTATCCTCTTCAATGGTTTCATGAAGCAAATCAAGGCACTCCTTAAGATGTTTAAGATAGTCACTATGAACCAACTTATTATTCCTAAGGGGAAGAGGAATATACACAGCATCACAAGCATACTTCTTACAAGCAGAAACCTTTTGAACAATATTATCACAATTGATGATTGACATTTTCCCTTTTGCCAGAGTCTTTAGATTCTCAATCTCTTTAAGCAAAGAAGTTATCTTTTCATTGTTTATATCATGTGTGATCTTAATTGAATCGTATAACTCTTTGTAATGTTGTTTGACTTTTGAATTTTCAGCACGAAACCAATCATTTTCATGTTGCAATTTATTGATGGTATCTTGAATTTGAAAATTCTGAGAATCTATAGACTGTGATTTTTGGGTGCCAATCACATCACACTTGTTTGACTTCAATTGGGCAATTTGGACCCTCAGGTTCTGAATCGTGTTAGTGTGAGCTTGAATCTTTTCATCACGTTTGGCTAATTCAAAATATGCATCAAATTCAGGAGCATCCGAAGATGTCTTGGCATTTGAGATTTTTGTACTTTCTTCTAAATGTTGATACTTTAATTGCAAATTAAGATTATCAACCTCTAGTTTTGACAAATGTCTGACCATGTTATCATGGTCATCGTTTTGAATTTTCTCACGCAATTTTAAATTCTCCCCCTCAAGCTCAACAACACGATTCTGGAGAGCGGTCAATGCAATAGACATCTCATGAAATTGGCAGGCAGATAACGTAGAATCAGTAGCAGTATAAAATACATCCTGAGCAACACATTTAGTAATCAAATTCTCATTCATGATGAGAATATTTTTCCTCGCAACTTCACTGCATTTAAGATCAATTGCCAATTGTTTGCCCTCATTTTCCACATCATTAAAAACCTTTTTCATTTGAGTCACATCATCATTAATGGTATTTTTAATGCCCTCAAAATGTTCTTTGAGAAGTTTGAAAAATGGCATGACTTCAGTTAGGTAACATTGTTTTGTCTGCTCAAAACCTCTTTCCCCTTCAGTAATACCCGTTGGTGTTATTCTCTTTTTACATGTTTTATCAAAATCAACGAATAATTGACCAAGGACATATAAGGCAATTAGTGTATTATTTTGCGTGGGGAGAGTAAATGGTACAAGGTGCCTGGGTGTATTCAGGGGATAAGTCGTTGGGTGAGCTATCCTAAAGATAGTGCGTGTGTTACCCACAATTCTTTCAGCTTTCATTTTTTCTATGTCTATGTTCCAGAAGACTTGCTCTGGAGTAAATTTCTTTTGTGGGAAAAAGACAGCTAATTGATTATCTTCAGAGTAATCATAATTGTACAAGATTTTATTAGCTATGCACAGGGGATCCTTTAATTTCTCAGCAAGTTTTTCTCTGGTTCTATCTTCTATCTCATTGCCCTCATCATCAGATGTAGCATCAGGAGGGGCATGATTAGGCTCAAGCATAATGTTTGCATCATATAATGCCGGTTGTGCACCTATACCGCTTCTAAGGAAATTGGTTTTTGGCTTAGTAGAATCCTTCTCACTGTGATCATCACTCAACTTCCTATGTTTATGCATCATTTGAGCAGTTTGAATGGTTTAGCCTTGCGTGTATAACTTATCCTCAAGTTTGTTTTTCAACATTTTATGACTAGAGAAATCATTTAGGAGTTTTGTTTCTTTGAAATCATGTTTGAGTGTGTTTAAACCTTTTTGAATCTCTTGTTTTTGTTTAACAGTTTGATCCAATTGTTTTTGCAAAGATTGTAACTCCTTTTTCAATGTTTCTCGCTTAAGATTATTTTCGGATATATATGCACGCATTTGCCATTCCATGTTCTGCTCACGTCCAGTGAGTTCAAATCTAGCACGTTGTTCGTACATAGCCACTTGATCCTTAAGGATATTAAATCTAGTGGTCAAGGAGTCATCAGGGTTATAGGCAGTGTACTCATGCACGACACAATCATCTTTTAAAACAGAAGATGCACTACATTGTACAACAGACACTTCATTGTGTTTCATATGTTGTTCACATGGGTCAACATTGCTATTTCCCATGTCAACGACATCTGAATCGACATTGTTTGTCGGTTGTACATTGTTAGGAATCTTTTGTTCATCAACAATGTTACACAGTTCGAGTACCTTAGCACATGACACATGTTCTTTTACCGGTCTGATATCTGCATCCACATCACGTGTAAGAGTCATTGAACTGTTCGTTGTGTCAAGCTTTTCAGTCTCTGATCCTCTGCCTTCGATGATAACTGACCCAGCATTCGATGCTTTGCCCGAATCCACACTACCATCACATGGTTGCCCCCGACATGCCATCACTTTGGCTTCATACTTGTGCTCGTGCTTTGCTCTTTCCATAATGTACTCTTTCACATTACCCATGAGTTGGAGTAGTGTGACTCTGAACACGTCAACTTCAATTCCCGTATGAGTGGCAAAGCTCTTTTTCGTCATTTGACTCTCATGATCATACTCCTCAGTGAATCGTGAATCAATGAACGCTCGGAGTTGGTTGTTGATCACACAGAATGCAGCCATAGATCTATCTTCAGAAAATTCACCCTTTTCAAGTTGTTGTTGAAGTTGATCTAAGTGTAGAGTCATTTTGACTGTGAAAGTCTCAACATTTTGACCAAAGAGTGTTGCGAATGCACGATTGAAACCTCCCAAGTATCCAGGTTTTGCAAAGAGAACCTTGAGATGTGAATGGAGAGATCGAAAACATTCAATGCGACTATTCTTTGCATTATCGGGCAATTTAATTGGCTGATGAAGCACATTATCATTAGAATTCGAGCACGAAAATTCCATATCAGTGATTGTATGTTAAGAGTGGTGATTGTTTGTTTTGACAAGGTTATATGTTGTTTAGTTGTGATCTTGGTTCGGTTGATGCAAGTTTTTACGGTGAAATTTTTGGTCTGAAAACTTAAAACCTCAATAACTTCACTCCGGAGGTGATTTGGGCCTCGAAAAATTCGTTTCACAACTTTGTGGTGAAACCTCACAATATTCAGCCTGTTCCGGACGTTTTGACAGCTAATTCGCTGAAAACGGAGTTACGGTTCAAAAGTTATGACCGTTTGAAGTTTCGACGTAAAAAGTCAACTATGGTCAAACAAAGTTAACCGCAGGATCCGGCAAGGTAACCGCAGGTAAGGTAACCACAAGGTGAGTTAACCACAAGGTGAGATAACCGCAGGAAGTGACTAACCGCAGGGAGTAACTAACCGCAGGGAGCAACTAACCGCAGGGAGTTAACCGCAGAAGAGATAACCACAAAGATCTAACCGCAAACCACTTAATCGCAGAAAGCTAACCACAATGAGCTAACCGCAGACCACTTAACCGCAGAAAACTAACCACAATGAACTAACCGCAGACCACTTAACCGCAGAAAACTAACCACAATGAACTAACCGCAGACCACTTAACCGCAAGAGCTAATCGCAGTATACAAAAATCCAAATCTGTCACTTTCCTTGCGATTTGTTTGTATTCCCAAAATAGTAATCGCAGCAAACTAACCGCAGAGATCAGGAACTAAACGCAGACAAGCAATGCAACAGTAGACTTAACCGCAACTATGAAATACGCCCAAAATCAAGTCCAAACTTCAAATAGATTAAAGATATGGTATAGCCAACTGAAACACAATGTTCAACTAACACCTATGATCATAAAAGTACATCACTAACATGTCAAATAACACAAGAAAGATCAAACCAAGCCAAGAACCATTCGAACCAAATAAAGTCACAAAACCAAGCACCAAATTCGAGCACAAACCAATCCCTAGGATGTAACCATGGCTCTTGATACCAATTGTAGGTTACTCATAATGATTAACATTTATGGTTCTTGTGATTATGGATCGAATATGGGATTCAAGAGAGATGTTAGATAGAAAAAGAGATGGGAGCCTTTTCTAGAGAGAGAAACAATGTGTGTATTAGCTTGTAACTAATGAAAGGTCCAACCCTCTCCCTTGGGTGGGAGAGGGTATATATACTACAACTACTTGGTGCTCCATGAAACGAGCTGTAGAGTGAGCTGACAGAGGGTAAAGACCCGACCCATTCTACGAATACTATTTACATATTTAACTACTAATAAACTACGTACTAACTAAAATAAGGATAATTCTACGAGCTACGTAATGCTTAGCAATACTTGGGGTGACCGAGTCTTTAACTGAATAATCGTATTCCTAACATGAATGAATTGAAAGAAAACTTATCTTAATTGAACATGAAGGGTTTTAAGGGGTGAAAACCCTTGAAAATACTGTTACAAACGACCTAGGGTTTATTAGGTTCGGCCCTAGAATTCTCCACACAAGTTCCTCTCTTAATGAATGAAAAATAGAAAAGTATATATAGATTTTGTGAGGTGACGGCGTCAAGAGGAAAAATCTGACGACGTCATCTCGCCGCCAATAAAGTTCTCGGACTGCCTAGATCTATATCTGACGCCGTCATGTAAGATTCTGCTCCAGGCCGTCACCAAAATTACTCTTGACGCCCTACTTCTGACGCCGTCACGTTTTCTCTGGGTCGTCATCCATTTTGCTCTTGACGCCGTCAAAAAATCCTTCTTGACGCCGTCAAGTACTGTTTCCAGCAAGCAAAATTAAGTCTTTGCCATTTTCTTCACTTTTATGCTCCAAAAACGTCCAAAATGCTTCTTTTTCCAGAATTCACTCCCAAAGTACCTAAAATCACAAAAGGAACGATTTAGGGCAATATTTGATCAAATAAATTCCAATTCTGGCTTAAATGACCCCCTAAAAACGGTTCATTTTTCGCCTCATCGAAACACAAAATACATACTCTATCCTATATCCTCTACCTTACCCCTAGTATCACATACACCATAAGGATATGGGTTCCTTTTATAAGTAAGTGTAACAACCGTGGTTTTAGCAGGTCAGTTTGACTGATAGTCTTGACTCGGTTGACGTTTGTTTGGTATGTATTAAATGTTTGAAGTGATATATGAGTAATATGGGTGAGTTTTAGCACTAAATCCCTTTGCGTAAGTGGTTTTATTGTGATTTGGAAAGTTTGGAATTTGGGAAAGTTCATTTTGATTACCTTTGTGGTGTAGAAATGACTTGTGTAGTTTTGGTGTTTTTGTGTTTTTGCGTAACGAATCTTCGTTCAAGTATTTGAGCGTTAGCAAGTTACGAGGAGTTTGTTTTTATGAGTTATGGTTCAAAAGAGTGTGGAATTCTATTTTTGGAAACTTTATTTTTGAAAATGATATTTTTCCGTTTTATCGTAAAATTAAGGTTTATCGCGAAAGACGTTAGGTTTTGGGTTGGGAGTTTATAAAATATGAAAAGTATGAGGTTTTGAGTGTAATAAATAAATTTAATAAAAAAATATAAAAATATATATGTATGTATAGAAAATCGGCTAGGGAGTGGTTTTAGGGGAAAAAGGAAACTCAATTTTATTCCAAATAAAATTCCTAGCAATAAGGAATCCTAGTCCAACCTAAATAAGCCCAACCCTTACCCATATAAACATAACAAACGACCCATAACCCCTTTTTCCTTCAATTTAGAGTCGACACAAGGAGGAAACAAGAAGAAAATTTAGGGTTTTATAATTGTGAAGCAATAATCAAGAATCAAAGTAAAATCTTTAAACCCTATGTTCAATTAATTGGTGAATTAATCTAATTCATGTAATATTAAGTATGATGGATCTAGGGTTTGTAAACTTCTGTAAATTTATGTTATAAAACATGTTGGGATCAATTAATGATTATATTATAATGACTGGTGAAGAGAATTGAGCGTAAAACATGCTAGTTATTTAGTTAGGGTTTGGACATATTTGTAAGGCTGTAAAGATGTGAGTGTAAATAACAGATAGTGATGAGTTAGGTCACAAATTTTAGGTCTAAATTGAATTATAATGAAAGAGCTTTCCAAAAAGTCCAGCCACGATCGATTTTAAGGTCGGTAAGTCGGTCTTTTTATTTTTCTTTGTTAAGGTGTCAAAGCTGTCAAACCGGGACAGATTTTGGGTAAAAGTTTGAGGGTGTCATGTGGTTGTAAAAGTGGTATTTTGACTAGGCCTTCTGGAATAGTTAAGTATTAGGTTATATTAGACTACCACGAAAAGGATTCGCGCTAAAAACTTGTGGAAGTAATTATTAAAAATCAAAACTTTTTGGTGTGCGTTCAGATCCGAGTTTGAGTAGTTGACAAGTTTGAATTTCTTATGAGTACTTGTCTGTGTTATTGGTCCATGGCCTTCTGGGATTAACTTCTATGCTTATGAGAGACCATGTTAAATTTTTGGTGTGAGTTGTTGAGCTTTATTTGTCGTGATTTCATGTGAGTGAATGTACTCAAAAATTCTGCGTTTTCTGAGTTTTAGAGTGCAAGGGATTTAGTGAGTATTAAGTTATGGTAGTGGTTAGTGTGGTGTCTAGGAGATCCATGGTGGGTCATATGAGTCTTAGACATCCATCATATGTGTATTACATGGGTTGTAGCTTTTAGCTTGGCCTTGTGTAATGTGGATTATTTTTGTGTGTTATAGATTGTGAGTTGTTTTTGTGGAAGCTGCGGAGTTTAAGGTGAGTTCATAGTCCCATATTTTTACTTTGTTTTAAACTTGGGATGGGAATGATGCTTGTCTTAAATGATTTGATTTACTGTGATTATGTGTGTGGTGTTAAAGAGCTTGGACCTATAATGTTATCGTATGCATGCTATGTGTGATTATTTGCTTGTGTGGATGTTTATGGGATCCAATTAGGAGGATGCTTATCCTGTTACTCGCGCATGCGACCTAATTGATGTTTAATGTGTATATGGGATCCAATTAGGAGGATGCTTATCCTGTTGCTCGCGCATCCGACCTAATTGATGTTTGATATGTTTGATGGGATCCAATTAGGAGGATGCTTATCCTGTTGCTCGCGCATGCGACCTAATTGATGATTATGGGGTCGGAGGACACGAGCCGTCCTAATGGTTGCCTTATGAGTGTTGTTGCCTTTGTGTGTGGATATTGACTTGCAAATGCATGTAGCTATATGATAACTATAATTATTTGTCCAGCTATATTTTGTAATCACAGTGAATTCGGTTGCCTTGTGTGTTGAGTCTCAAACCTATGAATCTCACCAACGTAATGTTGACATTTTAAGCATCATTTTCAGGTGAGCTTTCTAAGGATAAGATAGAAGGATGTGGATAGACGAGACCTTAGTTGCATTGGAAGTGGTTTAGCATCTATGTTTGAATTTATGTATTGTTTCGGATTTTGTTCTGGTTGTTTTGTTTTGGGGTATTGTTACAACACTTTGTGTTTGTACATTGCTCTATTTATGTGCATGTAGTTGTTCTCTATGTAGATACCAGGTGTTGTGATGATATCCATGAAGTTACACCCGCGCGTTTCCGCCGTGGCGGGGTGTGACAGATTGGTATCAGAGCCTTGGTTATAGAGAATTAGGTGGTTTAACCTAGACTATAGCCTAGGAGTCCCTCATATAGTTGCATTTAGGACCTATGTGTAAGTATAGTATTTTATATGTCTATTTTCCTATATTTATGAGATTGTTTATCGAGTTTCGGACGTCTATTCTATTCTATATACGTAGTATTGTATATATCGACTTTATTATATCGTCTTTCGCGCATAAGATGCTTCGTTGGACTACCGTTGTTGCTATCGGATGTGAGAGAGGTGGTAGGATGAAGCAGACTAACCGCAGAATCCGAGTTTCCGATAACATGTATCCATGTTCGGACAAGGAGAGAACGTCTATGGGAAACGTTGGTGGAGAAGTAGTGGAGAGGTTTGGAATCACGACGAAACTTCTGGAGATGGAGCCATTACCAAATACCCTTGGTAGTGTCCTCACTTCACATAGGAAGGAGATGTGGTTTAGTCTAAACCTCGTGATTTGTATGCGCTTGTGAATTATGTAGAATTGGAAGAAAAGAAATGAGATGGTTTTGCATGTTGTCGACTACCTCAACATGTAGGAAACATGAATGGTTGGTTGAGTAAAGATGAAAGGGAGTTAGGATGAAATGGTGTGGATTCGGATCTAGAGTCCACAGCGAGTAGTAAGTTAAATTGATCTGAGTGGAGAGATAAGTGCGAGAGTGGAGTTTGAGCCATTATGCGACCTTATCCAAGTGATTTTGATTATAGAGTTTACGTGATCGTTGGAATTGTTCCATGCGAGATGATTGTTTGCGACGTTTTTTGTTTTTGTTTGCATGTTTGTTTGCATGGTGTGTTGTCATTGGAGGGAGTACACTTATGAAAGGGGGCATAGATAATTATGGTGGCCAACTTAATTATATATGCGTCACAACACAAGTGAACTTGCAAGTATGATGGCATAGATTGCATGGTGTATTAGGTGCTATGTGGTATATGTGCGTTATCATTGAGATGTGTGGTTTTGGAAGTAAGTATGCGTGTGGAATAGGCTTATAACTATGGTCGCGAACATAATTATAAGGGTATCACACACGTGGACTTGTGACCATTATCGCATTGATTGATGTTTGTGGTTATATGTTGTGGTAGATGGTATGTGATATCATGTTGGTGATGGTTGTATGGTTAGAGAAGTATTCTCTTAACCGTTAGGGCAGTCGTTATATGTTGGGGTGTGTAGGTGGTAAGATTCTATCCTACTATCATATGTTGATACCCCAATTATCGGTGGGTACTTATGTTGTGGTATTTAAGTTGATTCGTTTGCTAGAAACTCCGTTTGTATACCTAATTCTTGGTTGGCATTCCTATTCGTACCATGATGGTACATATGCCATATTCTTTCTATTTGACGTCGTGATAGGTGTTGGGTAATCGAATTCGTTTTTGTTGGATACTGGTTCGTTTCTTTGGTTATTCCTTGCATTCATTCCGCGAATGAATGTTATATTGTTCTTCGAGTATTGTTGGTTCGTGATGAGATGGTGCTGATATTTAATCCCTCACTTGCACACCAACGGGATTTTGTGACATGTTTTATGACCTGTTAGTATTGGTGTTTTTTTTCTATGATTTTGGTTTGATTGTTGTACGAATGAGTCTTTGCGTTCTTCGCTTGGTTTGCAATGTATTTGCGTGAGTGTTCACTGGTATGAGTTCGTTTGATGATTATTTTTATTACGTAATTCCTCCATGTCTTTCGCATTCGTAAAAGAGGTTGAGTTAAAGTCTTTATGGTATTCTAAAATACGTTTTGGGTATTTCAAGGTCATTTGTGGGAAAATTTCTCATTGTGTTTTTTCTAGCTTTGATTTTGATGTTCGTTACATCGCTAGTCGGTAATTCGTACCCCTTTTGAGTTCGTTGATATACGTTTTAGTTCGACCGGTTTCATGGTTCGCGTCGTTTACTTAGGATAGATTGTCGTTTTGATTATCGATTTGTGCGTCGAAGAGGAAGAGAGTGTTTGCCAAGTTGTTCAAGTGAGAGGTTTAGCTTCAAGATGTACGTTCTTCGGATTGTGTGGGTATCGCGGAGATAGAAGATTCATAAGAGGAACTATGTGATGCATGACTTAGAGTTTGGGAGTAGAACTTGGAGATGATGGTTGTATGGAGCAAATAGTGTTATCTTCACAGATCGTAAGAACCGTTAGCATATATTTGAAAAGAGGTTAATATATGTTGAAGAGAAGTTGGGTGTGGAATTTTTCAGTGACTACGATTGTCTTATTCGCTACCGTTTAGGAAGAGCGGACATCGTGGTAAGAGCGCTGAGCGGGAGTGAACGAGTGAAACTTAGATGTTTTTGGGTAAAGGGGAGTAATCCTGCACCCGGTAAAATACATTAATAAAAAACGTTTAAGTACAATGGAAGAGAGTGAGTCTCTCATCGAAGTCCCTAAAGACACTACCACTACCACTATATAAGAATGACAAGCCATTCTTATAACTACCAGATCTAAATACAACTAACGATGACTAGCAATAAAATACAATACATCACAACTCAAATAAAATTGAAGTCTTCTTAGTCATCCTAGCGATCCAGATCATAAACATGCGAAATTCCAGCTTCAACCAATTGCGTCTTCTATTAGTATTATGCAAAGCATAATCTAATAACCTAATAAGAGTGACTTCCGTAGCAAATAAATTTGAAGCATAAACATGGTCTAAGCGACCCAACCTCCAGCATATCCGAGCTTGAACCAATCTTCCAACAAATCCGAGTGACACACAAGAAGACTACCATGATCAAGTCAATGCAAATTTCCATAGCAAATGCTAACCCACAAAACAGGTCGAGAATGACCAATCTGTATTATACCCATACGAAAGCAACAAAAGGTTAACAAATCCAAACGACCAATACCAAATCAATGTCCAATGGCACCACACCTTCCATGATCACACAAAGACTGAACTAAGTAATTATAAATCAAACACCAGCCCTTCATACGCTAGTGATCACAAAGAACACTATGACATGAGTAGCATACCAATAAACTGCCAAAAGCAACCATGATCATAATGCAGATTGGTCATTCTCGACCTGTTTGTGAGCAATGATTATGATAATTCAGTTCAGAGTTAAGAGGATGATATTGACAACCTAGAGAGAGAGGTTCAAGGATGAGAACATGTAAGAAGAATGATTATTTGGTTTAGACCAGTAAATGGAAAGGAATGAGGATGGAGGAATGTACTTTGTGGACCAGCTATTGGTTTCATTGAGAGGAAGCGTAAGGACATCAATAATGCAAAGTATTTGATACATCCGAGAATGGGTAAGACATATCATTACCTTTGCAAGAGATGTATGGAGGAGTAGGCGAGACTTTTCACTCAGTGGGTTGGTAAAGAACCATAGGGTGTCGCGTTGATCATCAAGATACATGATGAAATACTTACTTCGCGATAGTGGTAAACGTGTTATGGAGTCTTGGGAACGTGTATGTAGATGATTACGACTTATTATTCACTCATGAGTGAACTAAGTGAGCGTACAAATCAGGCGTTTGGTGATGAGCTGAGAGCATGTGTTAGATTTTGGAGGAAGCCGGGGTATACATTTACCCTTAGCTGAGTTCTCCTATATCAACAGTTATCGTTCTAGTATGCAGTATGCGTTGTGCAAAAAGTTGTATGGAGGGTAATGTAGGTCACCCGTTCTGTGGACAGAGGTTGGAACAAGCCAACTAATTGGTCCTGAACTAGAACGAGAGACTACGAATAAGGTTTTCTAGCTAAGGAAAGATTTAAGGCAGCAAGAGATCGCCAAAAGAGTTATGCGGATTATTTCCATAATGCCCTTAGAGTTTGGTGTTGGTGATATCGTGAGGATAAAGGTATCTCCTTGGAAGGGTGTTGTGCGTTTCGATAAGAAAGGCAAGTTAGCACCGAGATGTGTAAGACTATTTGAGATTTATGGAAAGGATTGGACTTGAGACATATCGGTTGAATTTTCCTGAGAAGTGAAGTAGAGTGCATGATACGCTTCACGTATCTAATGGAAAGAAGTGGTTGGCGGATGCTAGTCTGCATGTGCCATTAAATGAATGTAAGGTTGACAAGACTCTTCGTTTTGTCGAGAAACCTATTGAGATTATGGAATTGAGATGTTAAGAGTTTGAAGTGTGGTGAGATAGCGTTGGTAGGGTATGGTGGGATTCTAAGCGTGGTCCTGAGTTTACTTGGGAACGTGAGGATCTGATGAAATTTAAGTACACAAATTTGTTTGCGGATGTGGTTGGTGAGCAGGTCATTTGTAGTTGGATTTAGATCGTGGAAGTTAGATGCGGGATATTTATAAATGTTTTTTTTATGGGTATTTGTTATTTGTGAGTGCGTCTTGCGATTACCATTCGGGTTTTCATTTGGTTCGGGGGTATCGTACCTACATGTGAGAAGTCGTTTGGATTGTTGGTGTTATTGATCGAGGAGTGTATCTATTTGCGTGTATCGTTGGAGTGACGGGATGTTTTCTATCGTGTGAATTTGAGTATTTAGTCGGTTCACATTTTTGCGATTCTTTCTCTGTGATTTTATGGTGTGGTATTTATCCGCTTAAATATCATAAATTTTCTTTTGTTGTTACGAGTGGTTACTATAGTAGTTGAAATCTCGGGACGCGATTTCCCTAAGTGGGGGATGATGTAACAACCATGGTTTTAGCAGGTCAGTATGACTGATAGTCTTGACTCGGTTGACGTTTGTTTGGTGTGTTTTAGGTGTTTGAAGTAATATATGAGTGATATGGGTGAGTTTTAGCACTAAATCCCTTTGCGTAAGTGGTTTTATTGTGATTTGGAAAGTTTGGAATTTGGGAAAGTTCATTTTGATTACCTTTGTGGTGTAGAAATGACTTGTGTAGTTTTGGTGTTTTTGTGTTTTTGCGTAACGAGTCTTCGTTCAAGTATTTGAGCGTTAGCAAGTTACGAGGAGTTTGTTTTTATGAGTTATGGTTCAAAAGAGTGTGGAATTCTATTTTTGGAAACTTTATTTTTGAAAATGATATTTTTCCGGTTTATCGTATAATTAAGGTTTATCGCGAAAGACGTTAGGTTTTAGGTTGAGAGTTTATAAAATATGAAAAGTATGAGGTTTTGAGTGTAATAAATAAATTTAATAAAAAAATAAAAAAATATATATTTATGTATAGAAAATCGGCTAGGGAGTGGTTTTAGGGGAAAAAGGAAACTGCGAAAAAAGCAATCCATTTAGTAAAATCAGAAATGTAGATCTACATAAGAAACATTCCAAATACAATTCCTAGCAATAAGGAATCCTAGTCCAACCCAAATAAGCCCAACCCTTACCCATATAAACATAACAAACGACCTATAACCCCTTTTTCCTGCAATTTAGAGTCGACACAAGGAGGAAACAAGAAGAAAATTTAGGGTTTTATAATTGTGAAGCAATAATCAAGAATCAAGGTAAAATCTTTAAACCCTATGTTCAATTAATTGGTTAATTAATCTAATTCATGTAATATTAAGTATGATGGATCTAGGGTTTGTAAACTTCTGTAAATTTATGTTATAAAACATGTTGGGATCAATTAATGATTATATTATAATGATTGGTGAAGAGAATTGAGCGTAAAACATGCTAGTTATTTAGTTAGGGTTTGGACAGATTTGTAAGGCTGTAAAGGTGTGATTATATATAACAGATGGTGATGAGTTAGGTCACGAATTTTAGGTCTAAATTGAAGTATAATGAAAGAGCTTTCCAAAAAGTCCAGCCACGATCGATTTTAAGGTCGGCAAGTCGGTCTTTTGATTTTTCTTTGTTAAGGTGTCAAAGCTGTCAAATCGGGACAGATTTTGGGTAAAAGTTTGAGGGTGTCATGTGGTTGTAAAAGTGGTATTTTGACTAGGCCTTCTGGAATAGTTAAGTATTAGGTTATATTAGACTACCACGAAAAGGATTCGCGATAAAAACTTGTGGAAGTAATTATTAAAAATCAAAACATTTTGGTGTGCGTTCAGATCCGAATTTGAGTAGTTGACAAGTTTGAATTTCTCATGAGTACTTGTGTGTGTTATTGGTCCATGGCCTTCTGGGATTAGCTTCTATGCTTATGAGAGACCATGGTAAATTTTTGGTGTCAGTTGTTGAGCTTTATTTGTCGTGATTTCATGTAAGTGAATGTACTAAAAAATTGTGCGTTTTCTGAGTTTTAGAGTGCAAGGGATTTAGTGAGTATTAAGTTATGGTAGTGGTTAGTGTCGTGTCTAGGAGATCTATGAGTCTTAGACATCCATCATATGTATATTACATGGGTTTTAGCTTTTAGCTTGGCCTTGTGTAATGTGGGTTATTTTTGTGTGTTATAGATTGTGAGTTGTTTTTGTGGAAGCTGCGGAGTTTAAGGTGAGTTCATAGTCTCATATTTTTACTTTGTTTTAAAATTGGGATGGGAATGATGCTTGTCTTAAATGATTTGATTTACTGTGATTATGTGTGTGGTGTTAAAGAGCTTGGACCTATAATGTTATCGTATGCATGCTATGTGTGATTATTTGCTTGTGTGGATGTTTATGGGATCCAATTAGGAGGATGCTTATCCTGTTACTCGCGCATGCGACCTAATTGATGTTTAATGTGTATATGGGATCCAATTAGGAGGATGCTTATCCTGTTGCTCGCACATGCGACCTAATTGATGTTTGATATGTTTGATGGGATCCAATTAGGAGGATGCTTATCCTGTTGCTCGCGCATGTGACCTAATTGATGATTATGGGGTCGGAGGACACGAGTCGTCCTAATGGTTGCCTTATGAGTGTTGTTGCCTTTGTGTGTGGATATTGACTTGCAAATGCATGTAGCTATATGACAACTATAATTATTTTTTGGGTAAAAGGTCAACGACCCGGTAAATATATTACTCCAAAAAACGTTTAAGTACAACGGATATGGGTGAATCCCATATCTCAGCCCGTTACATAGGCGAAAAGCTTACATAACAAGATACTTCCTATTTTCAAAACAAGAAAACAAACCATTACTCACATGATAGTAGTAACTCTGACAAAAGATAAACTACTTCCTACGACCTTGGAGATTAAAACCATAAATGGCATTAAGAGCATCCAATTCTCCTGGAAGATCATAAATTTGCTTCGATTAATCATCATAGTCATACTCATCTTCACGCTCATGACCACCACCAAAAAGATTTGCTGATTCATCGAACGTGTTAAGAACCTCCTCCTCATCATTATCCGAAACCACAACCTCACCCACTTTAGAAAATGGGTTAGCCCTCTTAGTGACAGAGGTAGACGGAATTGGATGACCAGCATCATCCACAAGAGTAGCTTTCCCATCAATCAGCAGCTTTTCAAGCTTACTAATTTTCTCAACAATAGGAGTAGAACCACCTTCTATTGTTCCCATAGAATCACTCACAAGCGGTTCTTGCATATCACTCACAAGAGAGACTTGTGAAGTAGTACCAGTCGTAACCGACTCATCCTTATTAACTTCCATTGTACAGCCAGCATCCACATCCTTGTTAGTAACAACCTTAGGAATACCAAAACCATCTGTATCATCCATATTAAGAGCATCAAACTGATTAGAAGTAGTGATCTTGGTTCCACTCGTACTAGCCACATCAGAAGCCTTCTTCTTACTGACATTAGCTTTCTTTGATTCAGGAAGAGTCTTTTTGGGCTGATATTCAAAATGCTTTCCCACCACAGGTTTGGTAAAATCTCCTCGACCCGAATTCGAAGCAACATGCTTACCCTTATTTTTATTGTTAACAGGCTGAAAACCATCACTTGCATTCATAGTAGGTTGAGCATTTGGTATGACAACCTTAGGGCACTCAACCAAAGTATGTCCAAATACCTTACATTTATCACAGCGAGGCGGTTTCCACTCATATTCTACCCGGATCTTTTCAATAGTCGAACCCGTACCATCAAGTAGAGGAATCTCAACAGTGACACTGTCCTTAAGTACCTCATCCGATTTTACTTCAATCATACACCTAGCAAAGCTACTCCGGCCCCAAGATTCCTTGCACATTTGACTAGTAAAGGCATCTAACCTTTTGGGCGTCCCAATCACTGTAGCAAGAAGGCTAAGCCCGTCATCAGAGAACATAGCTAAAGGAACATCATGGAATTTAACCCACACCAGAATGTTAGTCAAATCCTCTTTAAGCAAGTTGGTGTTCAATGCCCATGGTTTAAGTATAATAGGGACATTACGAATCAACCAAGGACCATTATCAAGGACATCATCGACACCTTTCTTCGAAGTAAACTTGAAGAAAAAGAAACCCTTAGCATTCATCATAACCTTTTGTAAACCATACTTAGCCCACGCATTGCGAACATAATAATCAACAACAGGAAAAGCAAGGCGTTGGCCAAGGAAGTATCCGTAGAGAGTATTCTCGAACATCATGTTAACCTCTTGCACTACATTCATTGGGACTGATAGATCAACATCAGCCTTCTTCTTGCTACATTCCAACCTACGAAAGTTTGAAACATGTTTCAGAGGTTCATTAGAAGTAGCACCCGCGTAAGAAACCAACTTCACTCCCGTACCATTAGTAGTATCATCCTTGTGAGAATTAGGACCAGAAGTAATAGGAGGAGTACTGGTAATATTAACTTCATTAGCTCCAATCTCACTTTGGATTTTATTCATGGCATCATCAAAATTCTGATGCGCATTATCAATCAAGTGTTTCACAGATTCAGCACTAGTAACCCGCTCCAAGTCGTCACCAAGTGATGTATCTTTCGTAAGTGGAATCGGCTCCACTTTCTGAGTACCATTCATAGAACAATCACTAGCATCATCCACATTCAAACTAGAACTCGTCACATCAGGAAGATTCTTCTTGACAACCGATTCCTTACTCACACTCTTAGGACTCAAGAAACCCTTATTCATCTCTCACCACCAATAAACAATCAAAGCGTAACAGACTCAGTTAAACCAGCAGCAAGCAAAACCAATTCAGAAAAAAAAACCCTAGTCGCTTAGGGTTTAATCATGACGCCCCAAAAACCTAACCACCTTCCATGATCCAATCAATATGATACAGTGGATAGAATATAGGATCAGGATCGACTAAGGAGTGGGAACCCTAAAGTCGATTAATAAAAAACGATAAGACAGAAACCCTAAGTATGCGATTACAAGAAACTCACCAAATCCGTAAGATACCAAGCGTTAATTCAACAAGAAGCAAGAGATAAGAGTGTTAAATCACAGGATTATGCAGGGAATCAAAGAGGTTTGGTGGAATTTGATGGATCGAGAATCGTTTTAGGTTGTTAGGGTTTTTCTCCAGAGAGAAATCGTATAAGGGTTTAACCTACTATAAATTATTTCAAAGATAACTATAATTATTTGTCCAGCTATATTTTGTAATCACAGTGAATTCGGTTGCCTTGTGTGTTGAGTCTCAAACCTATGAATCTCACCAACGTAATGTTGACATTTTAAGCATCATTTTCAGGTGAGCTTTCTAAGGATAAGATAGAAGGATGTGGATAGACGAGACCTTAGTTGCATTGGAAGTGGTTTAACATCTACGTTTGAATTTATGTGTTGTTTCGGATTTTGTTCTGGTTGTTTTGTTTTGGGGTATTGTTACAACACTTTGTGTTTGTACATTGCTCTATTTATGTGCATGTAGTTGTTCTCTATGTAGACACCAGGTGTTGTGATGATATCTATGAAGTTACACCCGCACGTTTCCGCCGTGGTGGGGTGTGATAGTAAGGATCCTTCCCATGGTTTACATATCCAAATGATGTAGGATAGAATAGAGTTTTGGTAAAACTAGAATCACATACGGTTTTTTGCAACTTACATAAACCATGTACACATTGTTATAAGTCTATTACATAACAAGAGTTCCAAAGCGAGAATGACCATCACTTTTCTTTCATGCTAACAGTCTTGGTTTGCTTACTTTTTCTTGGTATGCAGTCGGACAACAATTTTCCCTTTTTAAGCATGAGTTTTGGGTATTTGTCTGTGTCATGCTTACTTTTTCATGTGATACATGTATCATCTTTATAGTTGCTGTTATATGACGATAACTTTAAGGCTCCTTGATCATTTTCGCAAAATGCTTTTAGGGTTTGCTTGGTGTCGAGGTTTAGATTTGGAGAATTGAAGTCAAAGTCATTCATGTTGTTTGTTTAATGGATATAGGTTTCATGTTAACGTATATAGGTTTCTTTTTAATTTTACAATCTACGATTTGGGGCTTTCTATGTATCGAGGCTAGTTGTTTTTTTGTTCTTTTTTTTTTTTTTTTTTTTTTTTTTTTTTTTTTTTTTGTTTTTTTTTTTGTTTTTTGTTTTTTTTTTTTTTTTTTTTTTTTTTGTTTTTTGTTTTTTTTTTAAATAAGATAAGCAGAAGGCAGTGTTAATTCCAAGGATAGAGCCAGAAATTTTTGTTCGAGGGGGAATACTTTGATAATTTTTAGAAAGTACACTAAAAATTGGTTCATTAGAGAGGTAAATTACCAAAAAAAGCCTGATATATAAGAAAATTTATACTACAATTATTTTCGCAGGAGGGACACATGCCCCTTGTGCCAACCCTTTATCTCCGCCCCTGTTTAATTCATGCTATAGACATCTGGTTATTGCATATGTTGCTTATTTCTTGCTTATTCATATAATGGAAATGATAAACCCCCGTAGGTATATTGTATTGTTAATCAAACTATATAGCATACACATAACATGAAACCATAATGGACCCAAACCCACAATCGGGTTTGGGCCATATTTTCCGTCTAACAGTAAGGACCCAAAAACAAAATATAGCAAGATTTTATATGGGGTAGTATACTAGTACATAGTAATTTGATACCCAACCCATATTCATCAAAATATAAACAACAACAATGGTAAAGATACATTTGATCACATCCATTGTCATTCCGGTTCTTACCTATATATACCACTTTGACATCGTTCAATTAGCTAATTAGCTAGCATGTGGCAAAATATAATAAATGTATACAGAAACCGGATATAGTAGTATCGCTGAGATGGATGCCCAAAGAGGATAGGTGTCACATTTGATCGCGAATAAACCAACAATGGCACAAGGTATCATGATGGCGAGCACCTCAGCCGAGTAGGTCCATGATAGTCCCTTTATATTTACCGTGGCAAGCAATGATACGAACCCAATAAGGTTATCCATCACCAATTGATCGTAGATCTGCAATAGATGAACGGACTCTTGTTGTTAGCTTATATCATGTATCTTACTTAATATATTTTGAAATATATGGATCAAATACTTTCCTAGTGTATTTTGTTAAATAAAGTTTAGATAACGTTTCCATTTAAACAAGATATTAACTGTATAACAAAAAGTAAGTTTTTTTAGAAAGAAATATAATTATCTCACAATATACAACCACAAACTATCTCACATGTCCTAAGCAGGACTTGAACCCGCAACCATTTGGTTGGGGAGCTTCTCACACAACAAGGGGGTACCATTGGGACACAAGCCCTTTTGGTTATAACAAAAAGTAAGTGATGCATTTGTGAAAGTGTGCAAACCTCTGAAAATGTCAAAGAAGCGTTCTTCCGAACATGGTGTTGCGCATTGAAAAGTGCAACAATTACCATTTTAGCTTTCATTGCTAGCGGAGCCATAACAAATGAAGTGAAGAGAAAAGGCATGTGAGCCGCTGTTGAGAATTGTCTGACACTTGCTATGAAGGGAGATGCAATTGTGATCGTGATCGCTATTCCAACTATAGCATACATAATTGTTGCTTTAGGTTTCTCCCGTTTCAAGAGTGCGTCAATTTCTACCCAGTTAAACTTAAAATTTGCAGAAAGTATGAGTGCATTAGTAACAAAAAGATAAACCAGTATGTGAACTATTTTTAGTAAATTACCTCTTCAAACTTTTCAATCGCCTTTTTTGGATTTATCGCGTTCACAATCCATTTGATGAATCCATCTACAAATACTTTTTTCTCTACCAATCGATTCTCATCATGACCAAAGTACTTTACTAAATCGTCCAAGACTTTATCATGGTCTAATGCAATTCCAAAAATCTTGATGAATTGTTTCAGCTCATCTCTATGTATTTCATCGTTATTATCCTTGTATTGTTGTGAAAGTAACCTATATAGGCAGAGTAAGCGAATCATGAAATATTGTTAAAACTAGAATATGTTACGGGTCAAGATTATTACCCTTCTATCTTTTCTCTGTGAGGTTCACCATCTTCCACTAGTCCGTGCTTTTCTAGGAGTTTTTCCAAGATACTTGACATGATATTCTCAATTAACGTAAGATTTGAACGTTGTTCGCTTGTTGCGTTTTCCTTAACCTGTTGATCAAGTATTAGAATCCGAGAAAAGTTTACGAGTTGTCAATGAATGACAAAATTATCATTGAATAAGCATAACTTGCCTGATTCAAGATATTTTCAATCGCCTTTTTTGGTTGATTTATCGCTTTCTCAATCCATTGGACGAATCCATCTACTAATTCTTTTACCTCTACCAATTGATTCTCATCATGATATAATACCTTAACTAATTCGTCCAAGTCTTGATCATTTAATGCTATCCGAAAATCAAGAGCCTTGATCTCGATGAAATTTTTAAAATTATCTCGATGAATTTTTTTTAAATCATTGTCACCATGTTTGGCTAATTGTGAAAATAACCTATATAGGCAGAGTTAGTGAATCATGAAATATTGTTAAAACTAGAATACGCTACGAGTTAAAAATATTACCATTCTATCTTTTCTCTGTCAGGTTGACCATCTTCTTTCACTAGTTCATGCTTTTCAAGGAATTGTTCCAAGATTATTAGCATCATTTTCTTGACAAAATAACGTTGTTTGTTTATTGCTTTTGCCTGATTCCAGTAAGTTTCAAATACAGATCCAGAATTAATGGCCTCTTTTAGCCAATTGTTGCAACCTATTTTGAACTCGTCCCAACTGATCTCGCTATCATTGTTTCTATCGAAGTGTATCAAAATCGCTGCTTTGGCAGAATCTTTGGATATATTATCTTTTTGAGTATTTTTCAACATGAACATTTTCTGGACCAGATCTTCCAATTCTTTATCTGTTATATATCCGTCTTTATTTGTGTCGGCTTCATAAAAAATTCTGAAAATTCAAGGTATTGCATTACGCTGCTGCCCTAAAAAATGTTGTATGATAAGTTTATAAATTGCAAAAATTCTCCTTGTAGTTTGGCCAAATTGTAGATTTTGTCCCTGACTTTTCGAAAGTGCAATGACCGTCCATGTGAAGAACTTTGGGTTGCAGTTTTCATCCATGTCTAAAGTAAAATGACTAAAATGCCTTGTCAAATAATGCAACCTAGGAACGAAATCTGCAACCAAAGTTCTCCATATAGGGGCGGTGACTGAACTTTCGAAAGGTTAGGGACGAACTACCATTTGACCAAACCGCAAGGATGACTTTTGCAATTTACTCTAAGTCTATTTTGGTATTTTATAGTATGCAAAGGACACTGTAACACCTTTTGAAGTAGGTAACACCGAGATTCCCTTGCTTGTCAACAAGATCTTCAAAATCTGCAAGCCTAATGAATTGATAGAAAAAGCGCGTCCTTAAGTTTTCTTGCTTCAAGTATGCCAAACTCCTGTACCGAATCCATGGATTTAGAACCTACATGCAGAAGGTACACATGCAAGTAATTTGATTCCATTGTTTAGCATTTAAAGTTTAGTTCAGAAATCACACGTTAGCTATTAGTAGTAGATACCTGATAACAAAAATATAGAAGTAATGACACGACTGATACTACGAGTGCCAACAAATTCATAGCTGGAGTGTTAATAAAATGTAGTAGTCCCACAATGGCAAACGGGATCAACGAACGAAGCATATTAACAGCCATATTGCTGGTCTCGTTGTCAATATTAACGCCCATATCTACAATAAGAGTAGCTTTAAAAGGGTGTAAAATGTTTTGGAACTATATCTCCGTGTGTTCATACCCCTAGCATTATGCAAATACAGTAAATGATTGTACACTTTACCTAAATTTTATTCTAAGTTATGCTACTTGACCCCACAAACTATAGATTAAGGAAATGATCTAACCAGTCAGAAATGAAAGTTTGTGTTTAAGAGACGACAAGCATTTTATCGATGAGTCTTTTTGATGAACAGATTCATGTGATGATCCGTTTCTAAGTTGTCTACTTGATGAGTCTTGTTGATGATCAGATTCACGTGGTGATCTCCTTTTAAGATTATCTCTACTAAATATTATTATGCGAATACCCCATACAAGTGTGAGAGTGATGACAGTCGATCCTGCGTACATGCTCACCCCGAAAGCCACTTGGTTTTGGGCATCTGAGGCCGAAGAAAGGAAGCCAGCGGCTGCAAAATAAAGAAAAATAAATTTTGATGTGAATCTGGAAGTTGAAAAATTAGTTTATTACTGTAGAAGTTATCTTTAAACATAATATTACTTGGCATATGATTAAGTCCTTGATGACTTCAACGAAACTTTCAATTTTATGGCTTTTGATGGTTTTTAAGGTGGTAGTGGTGTGGGTATGAGAAACTTATTGGAGCAATAGAAGGAAGATACCCATGACCAAAACCCTTATGATAATGATGAGTTGGATGATTGTTGTCTGACCGATGCTCAATTGAAACTTGCTAATGCGTATGATATTAGTTTTCATGGTCAGATTAGATAGGTTTTTTATTTTCTTTTGCATAAGTATGACATATCATTTTTTATGCTTGGTTAGGTTTTAAGCACTGTAGGCGCTTTTGATTTACCATTTTTGGTCTGAGGTGTGTGATTCAAGCACATCCATTGTACTTAATTATTTTTTGGGAGTAATAATATTTTACAGGGACAATCCTTTAAAAAAATTGATTGATAGTATTACCTTACTGAAGAATAGACATAGATTATTAATGCATAAGTTACAATGGTTCTTCTATACATCATTAAAGAGTGTGTTCATTCATGATTATAAAATAATGATTATAATACATATTTTGTAAAAATCTTATATATATATATATATATATATATATATATATATATATATATATATATATATATATATATATATATGGTGAGGATCAGGTACGTTTTTGTCTTTTAGTACGGATGGTACGGACGAATCTCAGCCCTCCATCTAGTCAACCATCTGGAAAAGGCGGAGTGGCAATATCGTAAATATCCCGTCTTTTTTTAAAATCGTTACTAATTACTATCGTATTAGCTTTTTTTCTGAAAAAATTCAAAAAAATCTGAAAAAATTAAAAAAATAAAGAGGACAACAAATAATTAAGAATTGCTGAAATTTTTTTTTTAAAAAAATTGTTTGTATCGTTAAAGGTATTGTGATATTAGCGTATAATTTTGACTTTTGTAAAAAAGTCAAAATCAGATTCTGATATCACATAAAACTTTTTTTTTAATAAAAAATTTAATATCACAATAACTTTTTTAATATCATAAAAACTTTTTCTTAATAAAAATTATTAATATCGCCGTAACTATCACGCTTTCTTAATATCACTCTAATACTCATACATTTTTTTTTTCAGTTTTTTTAATATCACCGTAAGTTTTTAATATCGTAATAAAAAAACAATTATATTAAGCTTTTCACTAATATCACGGTTCATTTTTACATGTAAAAAAGTTTAATATCAGGTTGGTTTTACAATATCACCGTAGCTATCATGGGGTTTTAATATCACGGCTCATAATATTGTTAATATCACGGTAGAACTCATAATATGGTTAATATCACGGTAACACTTATAATCAAATAAACAAAAAGTTCTCAGAAAAATCTGAAAAAAAAAAAATGAAAGAAGATAACAATATTAAGGATCGCTCAAAAGGAAAAAAATTAAAAAAATCATTTTCATGGTTAATTGGTACCGTGATGATAGCGCTAGATCTTGACTTTTTTTAAAAAGTCAAGATCAGATCTGGATTAGACGGACCAGATCAATCCGCACGTCCGCACTTAAAAATTGTATCCGCACGTGATCCTCACTATATATATATATATATATATATATATATATATATATATATATATATATATATATATATATATATATATATATATATGGAAAGGATCGAGTGCATTTTGAATTTTTAGTGCGGATGGTACGTACGAATCTCAGCCTTCCATCTAGTCAACCATCTGAAAAAAGCGGAGTGCAATATCTTAAATATTCTGTCTTTTTTTTTGAAAAAAAATCGTTAATATCATATTAGTTTTTTTCTTCCTAAAATAATTCAAAAAAATCAGAAAAAATTAAAAAAAGAAAGAGGATAACAAATCAATTAAAATAACTGAAAAAAAATTAAAAAAAAAAATCTTTTTCATCATTAAAGGTATTGTGATATTGGTGTTTGATATAAGTGAAGATCAAATCCTGACTTTTGTAAAAAAAGTCAAGATCATATTTTAATATCACATAAACTTTTCCTTAATGAAATTGTTAATATCACCTTAACTATCATGTGTTTTTAATAAATGTCTTAATATCACCGTAACTATCATGTATTTTTTAATATGACGGTTCACATAAAACCTTGATATCACATAAAATTGTCAAGATCGTATCTTGTTACCACATAAAACTTTTTTTTAACAAAATTTTTATATCACAATAAATTTTTTGATATCACAGAAACTTTTCCTTAATAAAAATGTTAATATCACCTTAACTATCATGTAATAAATGCAACTACTTATTATTATAAAATAATAAGTATAATATATATTTTATAAATATGTTTTATACAATCATAGATAATAATTAAATGTTGTGCAAGTATTAATTATTACTACAAATTAATGAATATAAAAGTGATACAATTCTATATGTAATTTTACAAATAATAATAATAATAATAATAATAAATAAAAAAATAAAAAATAAAAAAAGATAATAGCTACGTAATTTAATAAAAACGCAATTCATAATCTGTATATACGAACACAAAACGGTGGAAGTTCTCATCATCACTAATCAAGGTTCTATAAAGGAAGTGCTTTGTGAGAATACATAAGTCTTTGATTTTGATCCTCCTCATTTTTTTTTCTTTCTGTTTTTCATATTTATTTTGTTTAACATTGTGATCATCTGAGCTGTATTTGAGTGGGTGAGAGGTGTATAAATGCACAAGGCTTCAAAGTTTTAGAGCCTCAATATATATATATATATATATATATATATATATATATATATATATATATATATATATATATATATATATATATATATATATATTGTAACTTTCAAACGAGAACCATTTTATCCGCAAGAACTGAGAAAACCACCAAAAACATACATGCACGCCTTCAATAATTGTATTTTTGCACATATGTTTTCAAAACAACACATATGTTTTAAAAAAAAACATAGTTGTTCTAAACAATTTGATAAGAAATTCGAAATACAAAAAATTTCTTTGAAGGTGTGCATGTATGTTCTTATAAGACGTGCAACGACAATATTGCGGCCGTGTGTAAGGTTTTTGTGAAAAAAGAGGATGAGTTCATAATGATATTGAAGAACATAGGTGGATGTTTACGATTATTGATGATTTGCATGTATTTTTATTTTATTTTAAAAGGCGTGCATGTATGTTTTTGGTGATTCTCTCAGTTCTCACAGATAAAATGGTTCACGTAAGAAAGTCCCCCTATATATATATATATATATATATATATATATATATATATATATATATATACTCTTTTATATATTTTGGGGCCTCAAGATTTAATTTGAACATTAAAATGTTAACAATATATGAAATCATGTTTTAAATATTTATTAAACTCATTTTCAAGTGGTTGAGAGTAACGAATAACTAATAAAATATTTTAGCTAGATGATTGCAATATATCTTTATTGTTATGTTTAGGTTTCATATAAACATTTGCGCATGACCTCCACTAACTCAGCTAGGTACCAGTGATCATCTTCGTTTATATATATGCATGTATATATGTGTGAATAGTTTATGTACATAACATGAAAGTAATGACATGTGATATTGAGAGCCATACCAACGAATAAGGCGATTCTTGGCAAAGCCTTAAGCACCCCAAAAACACTTTCACCAAATTTTCTATCGCCAATCCATTGGAACAAAACCTTACTTCCTGTACGCATCAATTCATCCCCCAGTATCATGAAATACATATACATGAACATCAAGAACACGCTTTCTAGCATCGTGTCTGCACATGGAAAGAACCCGTATAGGGACTTACACCTCTTTTCTGCATAGAACGTTGACGAGTTTGAATTTTCTAAACGTAGATTAGGAGGATTGTCGTTCGAGATGTTATGAAGACCAACAGGTATCACTGATGTTGAATATGTTTCATGATCTAGCCACCTGCCTTTCACCATGCTAATGATCATAAGCATGCTCAAAGTCAAGGCTATTACTTGAAAACTTTTCATTTTTGACATGTTGAGACGATGGAATTGCTATGAAATGTAGTAGTTAGTGCATGCTACTCAATTAAATTTTTAAGGATGCTTAAATAGGCCGTGCCACCATGAGTTTTCGATATTTTTATTATGAAGTCACAGTCGTCCTTAAATTTATTTGTCTATTCCACATTTGGAGCATCTCTAATATTGGTCCACGAGTTTTAATTGTTATAGCAGCAGAGTTCATCGGTTCGGTTGTTGTGTTTTGGGTTGTTTGGTTTATTCGGTTCAGTTAATTTGGTTAAATCTTTTTGGGCAAAAACCAAAAATCGAACCAAACTGAACAAAAAATCGAATTTGTATTCGATTCGTGTTTTGGGCTGACCCGAATATCCCAAATTACATTATTTATATAATTTTTATATTTTAATTATTTAGATTTTTAGAAGAAAAAAACATTTAAGCCTGAAAGTGTTTTTAAGTCTAACATAAAATTTTGATAGTCTTTTTACGTATATAAATATATAAAACAAAAAAATATATTTATATACCAAACCGAAAACCGAATATCTAATTCGGTAGTTCAATTTTGGGAATTTCAATTCGTTTACAAATATTTAATTACTCAGGCAACCATCAGCATAAACTAGCTCCAAGTTTGTAATTTATACATTGCTGCTAATGGTGACAAGGTGCTCGATTTTTTTTTCCTAAAGTTTGTATTCTACGAGGTGGATCACCCGCGCGTTGCCGCGGGATGTTTTGCCAAAGAAGTAGTTATTGCAGTTAACGACTGTTAGTTATAAGGACAAAATTTGCAACGAACATCTAAGATGGAGGACCAATTGAAGACCTCTAAGACGAATGACCAATTGTAAAAAAAAAAAAAAAAATTAACGACCGTTAATTATAAAAACTAAATTTGCAACGAAGCTCTAAGACGAACGACTAATTGTAAAAAAAAAAAAAAAAAAAAAAAAAAAAAAAAAAAAAAAAAAAAATTTAACGGTCGTTAAATACTTAACGGCCGTTAGTTACTGTACATTTTACTGTTCATTGTGATTGCTTTTACTGTAGCTTTGCTACTGTAGCAATTGATACAGTAACACCCTGATAAATGTTATTTATAGTAATTATATGTAACGTATTTCTAAAACAGATAAATGTGCTTCTAAAAAAACAAAAATGGTGAATGTGCTGGCTACGTTGCATTAAAGTTTCAACTACTATGTTTTCAATGACGTTTATCTACTTTTCATAGTACGTCATACGAATGATTTCATATCTTCTTACATCATAAATCATTTTTTTTTTCCTTTTATATATTGTTTCATACAACATAAATTACTAAATACTTGGATACAAGAGTAATCTAATAAAGCGAATACTTGCTAGTGTCGACAGATCGACTGACCGATGTCAGGACAAGCGTTTGTCACGACTGACGATGACAGCGGTGAACTGGCCGGCAAGTGATGTTTCATTTCAACTCAAGTTATTTTATATGGAAACAAACCAATCGGGTCAGTCTTGATGTGTAGCACAGTGCGACGGTGGTGGAAGTGGGGTGGTCACAAGTGGTGTTGCCTATGGACGTGGAAAAGAAAATGGTCGAACAATTTTTAGTAAGATGGCATATGGTAAACAATCAGTTAATTAAATAGAACCAACGGTATAATTAGAAAATCATATAAAGCTTCTGTGTCTGAATAAAATCCTTTCATGTACATATCACTAGCCAAATTGAAACTATTGTTCAAAATAAAACAGTGTGATTAACCGGCTATGCAAGTCCATTAACTTTTTAACACCTGTCCATTTTTTTATGACAAAATTTTAATGAGTTGTTAAGTGATTTTGGTACAATATTCTTTTGTCTACTATAAAATGACAATTACACCTTTAAATGTTTATGTTATTAAAGTTTTGCACCTCGTGCTCACGACTACTCTACTGCTATAAACAAAGACTTTAAGCGATGATCTTGTCCTTGTTGTCTTAAAGTAACCATGGGGACTGAGATGTCGTGATTAAAGAAACGATTTGAGGGCACTAGTGAACTAGGGTATTCAGGTTTTACAGTAATGTGAGTTACCCATACCTAATCCCAAATCCTACTTTATTCATAGTTTGTTTTTTCTCCTTTTTACACACAATATCTATTACCTCGTTATTCTGTGGTGGAGATTATATAACCTTCAATGACAAAGAAACGAATGAATTTATTTTAAGGGGCCTATTTCTTCCATGAAAGGTACTAAACACATTTATGAGATGAACTCCGTAATATTTAGATAGGTGGTGGTGGTGGTTTGTATTTATGGCGAGGCCGTGGTGTCAATGTATGATTGGAGTTTTATAAAAATGACAGAGGTACACATAACAAAACAAAACTTACAAGTAGTACTTTCTTCACTGTATAAATTACACTGGGTTTATCTTTTATATAATAAAAAAATTATATTATTTCGGAGTGTTTTTTCAAAACTTTTCTCATTGAAAAAAAAAATAGACCAATAGAAGAACTCGACTTTGCTACCTATGCGAAATCAAGCAATATGATTGGTCAATAGAAAGTCAAAATTAAATTGATTTTTGTCAAAATTAATAAATTTTGTGGAGAAATTTGGTTAAGAAAAAAATGCAAAAAAATATAGGTGTAAAATTTATAAAAACTAAAACTTAAAAAAGATGAAGTAATTAATAAAACTTTAGTGGTTGAATTTTAAATAAATTTTACTACGTATAGAGCTAACTGTAAAATTACAAATTTTCATGTTTTTAATTAAAAAAAAATAAAAAAATAAATAAATAAATAAAAATAACTCCTTACACTTTATGCCTCTTATAATTTATAATATTAAGTTTGTTTAAAATTACATGAGTATTAGTATTAGTTTTTAGACTTTCATCAATTAAAATTACAAAATTTGATAAATATGCGAATTGGTTTTAATATTGTTAGTTTTAAACTTTCATGCATTAGAATATTTTTTTAAATAAGGACTTATATTATTTTATTTAAAAGTTTAATTTATGCATATACAGAGTTTGAATATTAAATACGGCTAAATTATTATTAACGGGAATATAAATATCAAATGGTAAGCACGAGTTACTGTTATATGAAAATAAATATATGCGATTCTACTTATAACAACGACTCATGAAATTGTTATTTAAAATTTATATATCAATATCCATAAAAACATTTTAAAAACTTTACGGAGCATATTTTAACTTTATTAACGCTCATTATGTACAACTAAACTCGCACATTTTGTACAACATGACATCAATAGTTAAAGTTAAGCAAAAAACATCAACATCAACCTCAGGATGTCCGTCAGTTAAAAACGTTATACAAAGCTAATTTACTCATTTTGACAAGTGATATGCTTGATGCGTAGTAATCGCAACAGGCTTTACCTCTCGAGGGATCTCGAGAAGCTTACAACCCCCACCAGGCAGTGTACCTGATCGTTGTAGTATAGTATAGTGACAAGTACCGGGGGATTGATTGTTCAGCTTAGGAATAGTGTCGCTAGGATTAGAAAGCCTAATTACTAGTTCTAAAGGTGAGGGATGATTATTTTTGTATTTTTATATTTTTATGAAAGCAAGTAAAATCTCGGGTTTTGAAAGAGTGGGCGGAATTAGTTGCTATTCAACTAACCGAAAACTAAGATATAATCAAAATAAAATACAGAAAATGAAATTAAACTAATTTATACTAAGGTTGTGAGCAGTAATTGGAGAAAATGTGTTTACTTAGACTTCACTACTCCCTAGATATCTTGTACACGTTAATTACTTGTTATAATTGTATGGATGACGGATTGTATTCCTTAATACCATTCATGGGGTGGCATACATAACTCCCCAATTCTATGAGCTCTTATCTCCTCCTACACCATGACCCAGCACAACTATAGAGATTGTAAACAGTGGCTCATGCATTAAATACAACCAATAAAGACCTAGTACGCCTCGGTTCATGTTTCTTAAGACGTTCAAGCATGTTACCATTTGGAGATCTGCCAGTTTTCTTAAGCCTAACATATAAAATCATTCATCCAAAACAAGAATAAACAAGTAATCAACACATAATCAACATCTAGGTTTCATTAGATCTAAGCAAACACAAAGGAGATCTAGCCTAGCATAATGAAATTGAGACAAGAACAAGATATAGACAACCAACACATAGACATATTGATTGAATTAGAAGAACACTTATCTCAATTACAATCCAAGGTATCAAGGGTTTGGAACCCTTGAAAAACCTGTAAAAGTTGCACCAAATTCGTCTTTAGGGTTTCTCCAAAACTTCTCTCTTTTAATGTGAAAAACTAGAAAACTATATATAGGAAAATCGGGGTGACGGCGTCAAGAGCAAGGGTGTAACGCCGTCATCTCGTCGCCAAATACTTCCTCGGATGGCCTTGATCTACTTATGACGGCCTATGTGACGCCGTCATCAACCACGGTATTTTATTCTTGGGACTTTGACGCCGTCAAGAACAACTCTTGACGCCTTCAGGTACTGTTCCCAGCATAGAAATTTGAGACTTTGCCGTTTTCTTCACTTTTATGCTCCAAAAACGTCCGAAATGGCTTCTTTTCCAGAATTCACTCTCCAAGTGCCTAAACTCACAAAATGAACGATTTAGGGCAATATTTGATCAAATAAGTTCGGATTCAGGCTTAAATGACCCCCTAAAAACGGATCATTTTTCGCCTCATCAATGCTCTATTAGGTTGCGCCTTCTATTTTTTATTACTTTAGCAGAAAGTGTATTGTTCGCGTTCTTAAGTCCGAAAGAAATGAAGAAAAAGTGTACTTTTTGTGCCAATAGTTTGAGTATTAGCTAATTGATGTCTCTTTCAGGATATTTAATATACCAGTTGGTCCATATGCGTTGTTTATTCGAACTTGACACATTTAGGGTTCGTTTGATAGGACGGAATGAAATGTCAAATGAATGAAATGAACAATGTAATGGAATGAATAGTGTAATGTAATGATTCATTGTCGTTATTAATCATGTTTGGTTTGTATGAAAGACGTAATGGAATCAATAATAAAAAGACTTAAATACCCATTTATGATAGGAAGTTAATTTAATGTGGTTAGTTAGTGAGGGAGTTTTATGTAATCTTAATTCCATTACAAGATGTAATGAAAAAAAAGTAGGGGACCCCGAAGGAATGATTTTGGTGTAATGAGTCATTCCTTGTAATGAAACATTACATTCTTTAAATGTAAACAATCAACAATTTTTCACTACATCGTAATAATATTTTCCATTCTGGCTTCGATTACAACATACCAAACACTACGTTAGAGACTGGGAATACAAGTTCATTACTAAGTATGCTAAAGTAGGAACCATAAAAAAAACCCCGAAACTACACCTGATGCATCAACTACGAATTTACTTTGAAGGTTACTTAGAACATATATTTGATATAATAGTTTGCTTATATGGTATATGTGTTTATTGAATTTTTAAATCAAGTTGTCTCTTGAATTTTTATATACTTAAACGGCAAACTCACATAATCCCAAGTTAACGTTATATAAATACCTTTGTCTCAGGCACTGATATGTGTTGCATTAACCTTATTCCAAAGTTGCAACAAAAAAAAAAAACAAATCTCACAAGTATTTGATGAGTTAATTGCTTTTGAATTTGTTGTAATATAGAATAATGATGATCTAGAAAGAGATGTAACTAATGTGTCTCATTCACTTGAAAATCTTCTGCGAAAAGAATGAGACGGTTTACTAAAGTAGGACTTGCTTAAGTTATTGGAATTAGGACTGTTATTTTCTACTAATTATAGTAAGTTTTTAAAGGGTTTTGGAATCGTCTTAATAGTTAGATTCAGTGGTGATTAGGATTGTTTTAATGGCTGCCTTAGTTATTAAAGGATTTTTATGACTGTTTTAATTGCATAATTCAAAGTGTTTGAGACTGTTTTTAATAGCTGAATTGATGGGTTCTTGAAACTGCCTTGATAGTTGAATTCAAGGGTGTTTTAGACTATTTCAATTGCTAATTTTAGGGGTGTTTGGAACTGTAATAATAGCCGAATACAGGAGTGTTGCGACTGTTTTTAATAGGCATTGTTATTGCAAAATAAATTTGACTTATACTAAATTAATAGATAAATTAAAAGATGTAAAGTTCAAAACATTTTAAGAAAATATATTAGGTATTAAATACATGAAAATTTTTATGTTAAAACCCCGTGCGTGCAGTAAAAGTTACAAGTATTACTTTTTTTTTGAATACAGGTATCATCGTATATCAATATTTATATGACTGTAATTTTGTTTATGTAAAAGTTGTATTTTGCATGGAGCAACCAAATGTATTTTCTTGAATGCAACAAAAGAATATCGTTGTGTAACTTTTTTGAAAGGTTTTTTAAACACAAGAGTGTTCACACGGCCTATTCAGACTTAACAAAAAAATTCGATTGATATGAGAAAAGTCCTATACTGAACAATATTTATTTAAAGAACAATTCATGCAATTTTAACCATTTATTTTTGTACAAATAGAGAACTTATTTTTTTTTTAAATTAAAATATCTCGCAAACCGTTAATCTTTACGCGAAATTAATTATACCATCGCGACGAGAATAAAATTATATTTCTATATATATGCATTTCTATATACTTTCGAAGAATTTTTATTTTTATTATTTTGTTTGAACGGCGGATTTATTAGAAACTGGCAAGTTGCTAGAAAAGAATTACAAGCAAAGGGTACAAGGATTTTTCATCCAAGTAACCCAATTTAATTTAGAATAACAAAAATTAGAACACCAATTATAAGAAATTTGAACCAAGTCATAAAAAAAAAGCTTCTTACACAGATTCGTAGCACAAAAAAGCAATTGATTCCTAAAGCGCCAAATTAACCACCACTTCACATAACAAACACCTTCCAAGATCTCTTTCAGTCGATTAGAAAGCCGAGAGGAATTAAGCCATAGAAGCCAATCATCATAAGAGGCTAAATCAATGTCCTCGAGCACCCACCAACGCATAAGTTTCCTCGATAAATGACGAGCCATTGGATAGGAAAAGAAGATATTGGAACCGGATTCAATAGAGGCATGGCAAAACATGTGATTTATTACTTTAAGAATCACATGTGACTTGTGAAAAATAACAAATCATAAGTGATTTAATAAATCAGAAAAATAACACAATTACAAGTGATTTTCTGGGCGAAAATTTAACAAATCAGAAAAATGACAAATCACAAGTGATTTTTATAAATCACATGTGATTTTTCTGAAGGAAATTTTGAAGAAAAAATTAATCAAAAATATACAAAAGTTCATATTTACAGAAAGATAATTTAATTCTCATCGTGATGGTGTATTTTTTGTAGTTTGAAGATTTACCGTTTGCAAGATATGTTGTTTTAATAAAAATGTGAAAAATGGATGAAAGCTAAATGAAAGGCCACGATTTGTTGGTTTTAATTTGTGATTGTTGCAGATCACACCTCATACTGATATTCTTTAAAAGACTAAAATTATGATAACTTATTTAACACGCATCTTGGTCCGTGTGATGTATGGGTTTGGTTTACCATTAGAAAAGCAAACTCTTATTTTTATGCTAACAAATAAATTATATATATAAGATATATGTTTATGGATCAAGGGTAAGGATACAGTGAGAAGAAAATTTAAAATAGAATAATGATAAGTAATAATAACCGAATATTTGATATGCATCGACTTGAATTAAATGCATATCTATTCATTTAGATACATCATAATTAGTTTCAAATGTGATTTTGAAGTGAAAACGATGCAAAGTCGTACTTGCAACAAATTTGACCAATAGAGACGAAAAATACATAGGATTAGCCTAACTTGATGAAATGCATCTAATAAATGTATATATATCTAATTTTTAGCTAGAAAATATATTACGATGCATCTAAAAAGTCAGAGATGCATATAATTCAAATTGATGCATCTCTAATGTGTAGTTATAGTTATTTCTCAATCTTATTATTTTAAGTATTCTTCTCATTTGATCCTTAGTCTATGGATCAAACTATATACAAATGAGTTGAAGTTTTAATGATTCAAGTTAAGTTGACTTATAGTAAACTTGTTCATGTATTTATTCTATCTATCGCTTACTTTTTTTTTTAATCAAAATTTGTTTAAGTCATGTGCTTAAATTAGATTTGGTGACGCTCGTTGTAACAGTTATTGAAAGGGTCGCAAATCGTAGTTTTTAAACATTTTTAATGTGATTCTTATAGTCGAAGGAAAAACTTATAAGTTGATAAGTAGGTAAGAGATTTTCAGAAAATCCATGAAATAAAACCAACATTGACGTCAATTATGCACCCACCCTCCTAGCTCAGTCTTTTAAGCATTATCGTGCATGATTCATGATCCGGTATGCATCTTGTTAATAAATTTCTTATGTAGTTATAAATGAAGCCATTCTGCATGCTACTCAACAGTGTGTAATATTTTCTTGTCAAAATGCATGTTAATATTAAGGATTTGCTACTTAATATAAAATGCTGAAAAGTGGTTTGTTTACCATTGTAGAAAAAATTGCAAAATTTACATGTTAATACTGTCTATAGTTTAGAACTTGTTTTAATAATGGTTTGTTTACCAATTTGAGTATGTACTCATGTAATTAACTTGAATATTGGTGGCAAGTGTTGACATAGCGTTGTTGTGTGACCATCACGCAATTCTTCAACTGTTTTAAAAAAAAAAGGTGATATTTATATATATTCTAAAAAGCGTGAGGTGCACTGTAGCAACAGTACTCACGCAAGTTTCGTCGTTGCTCCATTTTAGCCCCTGAGGTTGGTAGTCAAGTGCGAAGTTAGTCCTTAATAGTACTTAATGGTCGTTATCTAACATGTGTAGGGACCAACTTTGCAACAGGATGCCATGTTAAGGGACTGAAACTGAAAATTCATTTGCTACAGTACCAAACAGTGCAGAATAGTACTGCTACAGTGCCAAATAGTGTCTGGTACTGTTCCTAAGAAATTTACACTTTTAGTCCCTCGGTTAGCTGTAAATTCCATCGTTAGTCCTCCGTTAGCGATTTTTTTCAAATTTAGTCCTTACTAAAAAAAAAAAAATCTATCATTTAATTTCTGAGTTTATATTTAACACAACAATCCCGCAGCAAAGCGCGAGTGCCCCAGCTCGTTTTATGCTATTTTCACACTACATCTCTGATATTTAAATATTGGAAGGTTAAGTATCGTATGAAAGTTAAGGTATTTTAAGGCAACAAAAGTGATTATTTGGAGATTTGAAAAAACCACGGCTTCTAAGTTTCTCAATTTTTAATTATCACTATTAGTTAATTATTAAGTATAATAGTTAAAATTGAGTATCAAATTAATGCATTTAACTGAAGAAAATGAAAGAACAATCTCAAATTCTTTCATCATCATTTATGGTTGCAGGTTTATTGGAAATTTTGATTGATATGTTTAACTAATATATTAGAATTTTTGAGTAACAAAATTATTGCTATTAAATATGGCATAAACTAATGCATTCAATTGAAGAAAATTAAAGAACAATCCCAACTTCTTTCATCATCATATCATTCATGTAGGCTAAACGATTATCCGCGCATAGCGGTGATGGTGTAAAGTAGCGTTAATTTGTTTGTACATTTTTTTTAACTTCTATATGAGTGTGGAATAAGTAAAAGTGAGAATGTTAACCGTTTAAATAATGAAATATTTAATAGATTGCATTGCATTTTAAGTGAAGGTATTTTAGCCTTACAATATTACTTACTTTTTATGTTTTTAGCTTTAAAGCAAATGTTTTTTCTCTTTATATGTGGTATAAATTTAATGGTTGTAGGTCTTTTGGAAAACTTGACGGATGTGTTTAACTAACATATTAGATTTTTTTAGTAACACGTTTATTGCTTTCAGATACTAACTAATGCATTTAACAAAAGAAAATGAAAGAGAAATATCAATTTCTTTCATCATTATTTATGGGTAGGTCCTTTAGAAAAATTGACCGATGTGTCTAACTAACATATTAGATTTTTTGAATCAAATAATGTATGAATCTTAATGAAAAAATTATTCTTCGTAACTTTAATGCTTAATTAACTCGTACATATTTAATACCCTGACCCATTTTCTATTAGTCTTTCACATGCTTTGATGATTGAACGGATATCAATATTACTGCTTGTTAATTTTTAGTTATAGTGAACTTTATTATCATCAAAATGAGTTCTAATAGGTCAATTTATAGTTTTATAAGTAATAAATGGCGAAACTATACTATAACTATTTTAATTAGAGATTAAGTCATTAATACTCAAATTGATGGTAAGCAACTCAATTATTAGATACAATAGAACTATTTTAGTTAGAAACTTAAATCATTAATACACAAATTTGTAGCAAGGAACTCAGTTTTTTAGACGGGTTTTCTTAACTTGTGTCATAGTGGTACAAGTTTAGAAGTGTTAAATAAAGACAAATGTTTTTTTAAATAACTTAATTTTCCATATAAAACATGGGTACGTAATTTTAGTAGACATCATAAATTTAGAAAATTATTAATATCAACGAATATGAGAATTTGATAATTTGAGTTAATGTAATGCCTCTTAATCTCTACCACCGTGACACAAAGTAGAAATTCTCTTTTCAGATATAATAGAATTATTTTAATTAAAGACTTAAGTCGTTGATACTCAAATTTATGGCAAGCATATTTTAATTAGAGACTTAATTAAATCATTGATAATCAAATTTATGACAAGGACCTCAATTTTTAAATAGACCCAACATTGAATAGTTTTTCAGTTGACTAACAAGTTAAAGACTAATCAACCCTGATTCAGTAATTAGCTAGCTGAAAGGTATCCTCAACTGCGGTAGTCTTCAGAAATTTGAAGAATTAAGTTAGTATAATACATGAGGTTTGTTTCTCATTATAGTAGTTACAAGATACTGTGGTGTTGTGAAGCGTTGTGAAGTCTCAGATCGAAGTATACAGGAACACTAAAATAACGAGCTTGTGTGAGGAATACATTGACATCTTCTAAGTCTCCGTCATTTGGCTTAAGGCTTAATTTGCTTAATAGACATACATAAAGATGAGATGTTAATTGACTAGCTTATACCTAGGCCGACCCGTATAGGCTCTGGCTCCTCTTTTCATTATACAACGTTGACGAATTTGACATTCTTAGGAGGATTCTCAATTTCTCACTAGACATATTATGAACACCATCGGATATCACTGATTTGAATCTGTTTTGAGATCAAGCCACCTGTTACCATGCCACTGATCATAAGCATGCTCAAAGTCAAGGCTATTTCTTTGACATTTTTTAAATGTTGAGACTTGAGATGATAAAAATCTGAAGACTATTAGTACATATATTAGCTAGTACTGTTACTTAATTATATGGTTTAGGTCTTCAGGATTCTTGAAAAGGCTATGCCACCAAAAGTTTTCTATATTTTTCTTATTAAGTCAAGGTCAACATTAAAATATTTGTTAATTTCCCTACTACATTAAATAGGATGTCACAAACATTGAATCCCTACCAGTCGAAAGCTACTTTAATTCCTTTCAATCATTAATGCTATTTTCATTTGCGTAAATCTACTACTGTAGTATCTCTTATCATGGCTATTTTACCGGAACTTTAATTGGTTGGAAAAATATTTGCAGATAACCGTAGTTTCAGTCGGGACGTCTTTTTGATAATCAAAAGCGCTTGGCGATCTCGTTAACCACAATTCATCCATGAGAAAACAACCACGTTATTTTCACATTCTCTGGAGAACAAGATGTGCAAAAGATACTTTATGATTCGCCTTGGTTGGTCAAAGGTCATTGTATCATTCTAGGACCATGGAACCCTAATGTTCATATATATTACTGAAATCGACATTTCTTACTCCTTATCATTTCTTACTCTAACAAAACCTTACTCAAACTCAACATTTGGAACTTTGTAATACAAACCTTGAAAATTACAACCCTAAATTACAGATCGGACCTCTTCTATACCATCGATTCCTTGTGTTTCTTGCACTATTCTGATCTTGATACTCTTTAACATTCTTACTACTTGATTCTTGATTGCTTGGTGCTAAGATCTCACTTATTTTTTAGGTTTCCTTATCGTTTTTTAAGGGTTTTGATCGTTTTCTGTTTTCAAACCAACCTTAGGGTTTGTTCGATTATGCTTATCCCTCACTACCCTATATCCTCTATTGAATTGACATAATCACTATTGCTTGGGTATCATGGACGTTGGTTAGTTGATTTGGGTTTAACGATTAAAAACCCTAATCGCTAAGATTAGGGTTTTATCTTTTTATTCTTTGTCTTGCATGCTACTGCTGGTTGATTTTCGTGTTCTTGGATTTGGTTGTACTGGTATTGAGAGATGAATAAGGGTTTCTTGACTTCTAAAAGTGGGAATAAGGGTACGGCTAATGAACCTCATGTTGATGTTGCTGCTAGTGCTGCTCGTATGACACGTTCGAAGAAACAAGATGAGGGTGTGGATGGGGATGGCAATTCTGGTACGCCTCTGGTTCGTAAAGCTGCTAATCCTAGGTCTGATATTGGAAGCAAACATGACCTAAATCAAGTGAAGCCGGTTTCACTTGATAAGGATGCTACAGCCACTATTAGCATTGGTGAGTTGAGTTCAACCTCAATGATGAACCCTAATAGTGTCACTATGAACGTGGATGATACAACAAATTCCTCTAAAGGTGTGACTAAGCAAGTGGAGCCGGTTGATACTAATGTTGTTAATGTTTCACATGGGGCTAATAGTGATGATAAGGACAATGATAAGGCTGAGGTGGAGCAGCCTAATGGCTCTAAACAGCCTAATGTGGTACAATTACTATCTAATGCGCAAAAGAATTTTGATGAAGTCATGAATAAAATTCAACGTGAGATTGTTGCTAATAAGGCTTCCTCTTCTGATTTGCACAATTCGAGTGGTATAGGGCAACATTCTAATTCGAAAGGTAATGAAGTTAATGCAACAAATAATCCTCCTTCGAGTTCTAGTGTTGCTTTGCAAACCCAGCAGTTTGGAACTAATATGTATATGATTAAGAGTGCAACTTCTGGTCCTAATGCTTCTAAGGTTGATACTACAAGTGGTACTGGAGTGAAGTCGGTTTCTTACACGGGTGCTACTTCTAATGAACCTCAGAAACACGTGTCTAATTTTCGGAGGTTGGAATGTAGCAAAAAGAAGGATGATGTTGACCTTTCAGTTCCAATGAAAGTAGTGGAAGAGGTGAACACGAGGTTTGAGAATACTCTCTACGGTTACTTCCTTGGCCAACGCCTTGCTTTTCCTGTTGTTGATTACTATGTACGCAATGCATGGGCTAAGTTTGGTGTGAAAAAGGTAATGATGAATGCAAAGGGGTTCTTCTTCTTTAAGTTCAATTCAAAGAAAGGTGTTGATGATGTGCTTGAAAACGGTCCTTGGTTGATCAAAAATGTTCCTATTATTCTTAAACCATGGACTTGGAACACTAATCTACTTAAAGAGGATTTGACTAACATTCCGGTGTGGGTTAAATTCCATGATGTCCCCCTTGCAATGTTTTCTGATGATGACATCAGTCTTCTTGCCACACTGATTGGCACGCCCAAAAGGTTAGATGCTTTTACAAGCCAAATGTGCAAGGAATCATGGGGCCGTAGTAGTTTTGCTAGATGCATGATAGAAGTGCAGTCGGATGAGGTGCTTCGGGACAACCTCACTGTTAGGATACTATTACTTGATGGTTCGGGTTCGACTATTGAGAAGATACGAGTTGAATACGAGTGGCAACCACCTCGTTGCGACAAGTGTAAGATATTTGGTCATACTCTGACTGACTATCCTAAAGTTGTTATACCTCCTGTTCAGCCTACTAAGTCTGTTAATGATAGTTTCAAGAGTGTCAATAACAGGAAGAAAGGAAAGCAAGGTGGTCCTACAATTCCTGGTCAAGAGGGTTTACTAAACCTGTTGTAGGTAAGCAGTTTCAGTATCAACCCAAAAAGACTCCTCCTGAACCTAAGAAAGTTGGTGGCACTAAGAAGAAGACTTCTGATGGGGCTAGTTCTAGTGGAACAAAGATTTCTACATCTAACCAATTTGATGCTCTTAATATGGATGATACGGATGCGTTTGGTATTCCTACTTATGACACCAACAAGGATGTGGATGCTGGTCGTACAATGGAAGTTAATGAGGATGAGTAAGTTAAGACTGGTAGTCTGGTACTACATCACAAGAACCGCTTGTGAGTGATTCAATGGGAACTAAGGAAGTTGCTTCTACTCCTATAGTTGAGAAGATTAGTAAGCTTGAAAAGCTACTTATCGATGGGAAAACTACTCTTGTGGATGATGAAGGTCATCCTATTCCGTCTACCTCTGTCACTAAGAGGGCTAACACATTTTCTAAGGTGGGTGAGGTTGTGGTTTCTGATAGTGATGAGGATGAGGTTCTTAACACGTTTGACGAATCAGCAAATCTTTTTGGTGGTGGTCATGAGCGTGAAGATGAGTTTGATGACTATGATGATTACTCGAAGCAAATTTATGATCTTCAAGAGAATTTGGATGCTCTTAATGCCATTTATGGCTTTAATCTCCAAGGTCGTAGGAAGTAGTTTATATTTTTGTCAGAGTCTTTCAATAACATATGATAGTGGTTTTGTTTATTGTCTAGAAAATAGGAAGTATCTTGTTATGTAAGCTTTTCGCCTATGTAACGGGCTGAGATATGGGATTCACCCATATCCGTTGTACTTAAATGCTTTTTGGAGTAATATATTTACCGGGTCGTTGACCTTTTAACCAAAAAAAAAAAAAAAAAAAAAAAAACCTTGAAAATAGTTTCCGCATTTTATACTTCTAAATATTCAGTGAATTCTTCATAAGGCATCCTAGCAAGTAGCAACCTTAATAAGAAGTACAACACTATTATCGTACCTTAAAGGTAAATGGAAGAAACAGCCTTCATTGTGTGCTTCTAAAGAAACCACATCGGTTCTAGGTATCATTTTCTTACAAATTTGAAAAAGTACAAATTAGGGTTTATAAATATATTAAACAAATTAAACGATTATAATTGCATAAACCATATGATTACATACGTGAAATAACATTCAAAAAAGGGAAAACAATGATAATTTTGGCCAATGTGTAATGAAACGAGTATATGAAATTAGGGTTTTTACAAAGATAATGTTAGGAGGAGTACCTCAGACTCACTGGTATGGCAAAGCTCTAGGCTAAGGATTGACTTAAGTGCAATCGCATGTTTGAAAAGAATTATAAACCGCCCCATGCACTTCCTTCCACTCGCCGAAATAAGATCAAAGATTGACATCTTGATACACATGATTTACCATAATAATAAATAGAGTCAATACAGACTCCGCCGTAGGAATAGCCGCTTCTTTCTTGCTTGATAGGGGGCTTCCACCTAGAAATGAATAAATCGAGAGATGCTATGGAAGTATTTGATGTAAAAAAAAAAAAAAAAAAAGCCTTTGTTAATAAGTAAATGGATCCCACATGCATATAACAGAGTAATTTAAAAAGATCATGCGACCAAGGTAATTATCTCTTGCCACGTCAAATACTCCCCCTAAAGATGCCTATATAATATAAATATTATAAAAAGTTTTTAAATTTAATAGGAAAATTAAAAATTGATTGCTTCCAATAAAAAAAATTAGTAAGTTGAATGCTTTTTTAAACCATTAACCTTAAAGACGGTGAATCTATTACCTTCTCAATTTGCTTATAATCTTAGATGTATTATGTACACTTGTATTATTCCATACGTACTCAACTAGTTGTTCTATATATAGTACTTCTACTCAACGTGGTTTTGAAGCTACACTGTGTTATTTATAGTTTTTAAATCAAAGTACACATCCACATGCAAATGTTACATGTTTTAGTGTAATCACTAATCAACAAGTTTTTAAGGAATATCCTTTATTGGGTATGTATTTTTATCATGAACCATCATTTTTAGTTTTACACCTTTGTTAAATTTGCCATAACTGAGGAATCAAACCATGTGACCGGGGGAGGGGGGGGGGGGGGGGGGGCTAGAACTCCAAATCACCGGGTGCACAATTTTTTTTAGTAGTATAAAGTAATTATAAATGTGTAATTTCACTAAACTAGCAAACAAGTTGATAAGACATGCATTTTCTTTTGACATATTAGTAAAGCAACTAAAAAAGACATATTTATGTGACACAAAATTTTGAGACAATGTTCATTTCGCAGAAATCATGATTTTTAACCAAAGTTTACACTAGACGACAAACATCCATTGGATTCCCATGGACCCCGGGAACCTCCTAGATCCCACCCCTGCGTGTAACCCTACTGTCTAATTTATTTATTTATTTTTTTTTATTTATTAATTTTTTTAAAATGATGAACTTATATTAATCACCAATAACTAACTCATACAGAGCAATGATTAAGCATGATAGGACATGCCCTATACAAATTCAAAATTCTAAGATAGAAATACAAAAGAATACAAGCTAAATTCACCAGCTAACTATTCAGTTCACCGTTCATCTAGACTAGTAATAGCAATAGTGATAGCTTTACTAGCTCTAGGACTACATGAAGAAATCCCAAACCTTAACTACATTACCATCATACAAACACCTTACCTGTGCTAACACCCAGAACCAATAGAGGCTGTTGTATGAGGCATCATCAAGGTTGGGTAAAACTTCAGTTCCATTGAGTATCCACACATCAAGCTACATTTCCATCATAATAGCAATTCAATGTCTACAATCAATGCAACTGCATCCTCACATGATTGTCTACATAGAGTTGCTACAGATGGCATCACTTGAAATTGCTATTATTACTAACATCTAAACGAAAAATATCAGTCTACATAACTTTCCCACATGGTTTTTCTGTATCATTTCATTTCAACACCTTCGCAACCCATTGGTTTTTACTTTTTATACTTTTCACCATAGGTCTAGTGTAACTTCAATGTTACTCTTATTGTATAATAAGAACGTCAACAATATTATGCTAAAGTTGGTCAAATTCACTTTTTAAGTTTTTTATGTGTTAGGATTTGAGTTACTCTTAGTAGTTAATATCAGCATAACACTGAGAATAACACTAAACCACATTATATCAGCGTTGAGTCAACAACGGTCATGCACCGTGGGTGTTTACCGGTTATGCAATTTATAAAACGCTCTTATAGAAATGCAATAATTTACTTTTTTAAACATCTAAGTAAACGTAGATAATCACATATCAAGTTGATCGTCAAAATGTCCAAAACATAACCCGAGTCCTCAATGATATGTTACATAAATACTTCCATGTGATATAAATGTATCTGAATTTTGAAGTGAACCAAATTTCCAATAAGCTTGGTACTGAACAAGCATATCTTAGCCATGTGACACACTATCACACCCATGTGCTTCTAAACCAGTGAGATAGATAAAGCAATCAATCTTCATTTGTTTGGTCCATATGTTAAAAGACAAAACCAAATAATGTATTTTGTACTTGTATTCTTACATTTTGATTTTGATTTGGATTAATATGTTTTACTATGTTCCTCACTTAAATACCATGATGTATTTGACCATTGTCATGCAAACAAATATGGTTAAAAATCTTGACAAAATCCTTAAATGATACTAGTTCATAAACATGACAATAGTGACATGTATACTTGTAAAATTGGTTTAAATAAGTTAGAAAGTAAATTTTGCCAGATCTCACCAATTTTTGACAAGAAATTGTTTTACAAATTTTGACTTGACTCGCCCATTTTGACCTGCAAGAATTTTACTAAGTTTGACCTGACGAGGCCGTTTTGACCCATAGAGCTTTTTTAATCAGTTTTGACTTGACCCGTCTGTTTTGACCCGTAAATAGTTTTACTGGTTTTGACCTGTCCCAAGGTTTCGACTAGCAAACATTTTTTTCTTAAATGCAGCGGGTCCAAAAGTTTTTATTTTAATTCATTTCTAGTTTCTTTGTATTATTGTTAAATAAAAAAATTGTGCACTTAGGTACTTTTAGTCTGGTTCTGAACTTGCAAAATTAATGTATTTATTATTGTTAAAAGGTTCCCTAACTAGTAAGACGCGGTCAGAGATGGCAGTTGTTTGTTTTTTTTGTGTGAGTCAGACGCGGTCAGTCGTAAACAACTTACTAGGTAAGAGTCGAAGATTAGGTCTTACTACCTCTTAACCCTTGTTCAGCTACCTCCCACACCCTTCAAACCCTCAAATCCCTTTAAACCCTCGCAAAATCCGAGTTAAAGGTTCTTTAGTCCAAAACCATCAACAACAAGATTCAAAAGGGCTGTGATTTTTTCTTGTTTTAGCTTTGGTATAAAAAAGTAATAAAAGGTTTTGCTTGTGTTTCGCCTCTAACGAAAGATAAGAAAAAGGATGAGGTGATATGAGTGTTGACTGCATTTGTGTGGAGGAGTGGTTTTTGTGTGAGTGATATTAGGGTGATAAGCCATGTATCTCCTTAGGTTTAGGGTTTAAATTATATATAAAAGACAACTAAAACCATTCAGACAATTATAAAAAATCAAACAACATTATTTCATTCACATTCAGACTTTATAACCGTCTCTTACAAGTAAGATGTGGTAGTTAGATTTAGACCCAAAACATCTTAACGAAACAAACAACACCTAAGTGACAAGTTGGATGAATTTCTAGGTAATTATCCCTAACTAAAATTACCACTCCATGAATAGATTGTCGAGGAATTGATGATTTTAACGACACTAAATCTGACCCTTCGTCCTTGCTATGATTAGTCATTCTATCTAATATGCTCATAAGCTTCAAAAATAGAAATTTTTGGATAAAACTAACTGGGTCAACCTTGTGACACATCTGACCCGTTCTTCCAAATGATCATGTTTTGACATGAACTTGTTTTGACCATAAACCTGTTATAAGACACGATCTTCCCCTCCCATGTTGCCGCGCATAGTAGGTATCAAGTTCAAGAAGTTGCAAAAGCCATTTTTAATAATTCTGAAGTCAATTGGTCACCTCTTTCTGAAAAAGGTTTGAGCACGATTGCAATTGTCGAGCTTAGAAATCTGAATTTAAATCTTTCAGGTTTCTCTTTGAATATGTTATTCTTTATCGATCAATTGGTTCTGGGATAAGTAGAGTATTTCATTATCAAGGAGGTTGTAGGTAAAATAACAAATATTTAACAGGGACATAACTCTTAAGGTCTGTAATTATAAAACTTTGGATGTTTTAGAGGTAGATAGTAATTTTGCAATAGGGATTTTGTGTCTTAGTAGTTACGTAGAGGTAAAGTATCTAAAACTTGTAAATATTCTGAGATTAATCACAAAATATTGATTAAATCAAGGATTTTAACGACTATTTTTCTGCCAAATAATGCGACAAGAACTCAACTATGACACTATGTCACTCCACCTTATGAAAAGAATGATTAATTTTTTAGTTAAGAAACTTTGACTAATCGGAAAGAACACTCATTCAGTCATTCACATATGTTATCTTTGCGAATTATTCGTACATTTCTTTTACTATATTGACAACAACACTAAAATAATTTTTGTTTCTCATTAGATCAATTTTTAGATAACGTGGTTTTTTAAAGCCTGAAGTAGACAACAACACTAATATAATGGGCTTGTATGAGGAAGACTTTGACAATCTCAAGTTTTCCATTCCCTCACAAATGTGGCTTAAAACTTTGATTAAACATACATAAAGATGAGATGTCAATTGACTAGTTCATACCTAAGGCGCAACAAAAAAGTTTTTATTTTTTTTATTTTCTTTTCATTATTATTATTTTTTTTAATTATTATTATTATTATTTTTGTACCAGATTGCATTCAACAAGTCATGAATTTCTGGTTATTAGCATTCTCACATGTTTCAAAACTGAGTTCCAAATGGCTGATAATTTTTAACAAACAAGCAATCCGATTTCTCTTTTTCATATTTGTGCAAATTGCAGCGTTTTCTACTATACAGTCAGCCACACCTCTGCCATTGGTGATCGTGCAGCATTACTTGCCACTAAATCCATGATTAATGGAGACCCACAAGTTATCATGAGCTCATGGAACGACTCCGTTCATTTTTGCCAATGGAAAGGTATTACTTGCGATTCTTGTCACCCAAGATTCACCATCTTGGATCTTCCATCTTAAGGCTTACTTGGTTCTTTGTCTCCTTCCATCAGAAATCTAAGCTTTCTCAAGGTGATTCGGATCCAAACAACTCACTTTCTGGCGACATTCCAGCTCAAGTGGGGCGTCTCATTAGATTACAAGAGCTACGTCTATCTAACAAAGCATTCCCAAGGAAAGATTCCAGCCAGCTTAATCAATTGCTCTAATCTTAAAGTTCTTCACATGGGTTACAATAATCTAGTTTGAAAGATCCCAGATGAGTTTGGTTGATTGTCCATGTTAAACACACTAATTTTTCACGAAAACAGATTAGAATTGAAGGTAGTATTCCATGGTTCATCGGGAATCTGATATTTCTAGAGACTTTATCACTTGCCAATTGTGGACTTGGGGGGAGAATTCCAGATGTCTTCCACCAGCTGAGTAATCTGACAAGAATTGCACTTGATGGAAATAACCTTGTCAGTACCGTGCCACGTTCTTTTTACAATCTTTCGTCTCAAGAACTAGTATTTCTTGATTATAATAGACTTACTGGTAGACTACCTATAAATGTTGGTTTGATGCAGCCTCGTCTTAATGCATTTTCTTTGTCAGATAACCAGTTTACAGGTTCCCTTCCACCGCCCCTTCTCAGTTCTCCAGAATTAACAGTCCTAGATGTAGCTCGAAACAATTTCTCTGGAAAACTTGTCATCACTTCTTATAAAATATGCAAACTTACAACGGTGTCACTAAGTTCTAATAGTTTTGGAAGTGGGGAAGATGACGACGAGTTAATGAAGTTTATAGATGGTTTGTCGATTTTCAAAAATTTAGGACTGTTAGATCTCAGTTACAATAGAATGAGAGGTTTCTTGCCTGATTCTTTAAGAAATTTGTCAGCTTCACTATATCATGTGAGTGTGAGCTCCAACATTATTCAAGGATCACTCCCACAATCAATTTGCAGTTTGATCAATCTAACACGCTTGGGTATGTCCGATAAAATCATTAGAGCAAAGGGAGCCATAACTTAAGTTGAAAAATAACTCAGCGTCACATCAGCTTAACACCAAATAACACAACACCAAAAAACACGGAAATCTTAACACCAAATAACACCACTTTTTACAAATTTTCAAATTCTACCCTCAACAAATTCAATTGTTAAACATTCAATCATTTTATTAATAAAACCAAACATTACATTACGAAATAAAAACATTACAATTAAAAACAAACATACGAAACAAAACATACGAAATAAACTACTCCTCGTCCTCGTCGGTTGGTGGGGGTGGTGGATGTGTCAACTTATATTTATCTTTGATTCTCTGTTTTTCCTGCTTGATAAAATACGCCTCGTCCGGATCATCTTCACTCATTTTCATACCGAGAAACCTAAATTCCTCCAAACGTATAGTCGTCTTGTCTTTCATTCTAGCCGTGTCGTACGCCATTTGGGCCGCTTCCCGTCTAAGTCGAAGCTCGTTTGTCATAGATTCCAAGTTGCTTGTCGCACTTCCCCCAGTGCTAGCCGACGTATCGGACTTTTGTTTTTTGGCTTTTCTTTGTTTCCCGGCCGGACGTGGACGTACATCATCACCAAATAGCTCTTGGTTGCTTTGACCGGGGACGTCTCTGGTTAAGTCAATCGGTTCCGGCACGTCCCATTTTGGAGACTTCTTCAAAATTAACCACGCTTCTTCTTGAGTAAACGGCATATTTTTATGCTCGTCACGATACATTTTTCTAGCGTGCATCATATCATCAACTTCATTTTCACCACTTTTTTTCAAACGTACGGCACGTTTGTAAACCGCTTGAAACTTTTGGCAATTTGCATTCAACGAATGGCACTTGCTTGTTAGCATATCTTTGTTACGAACTTGAAAATTTTGCCGGTTGAACTCGTTCATAATCTTATACTAAAAAGCGATGCCCTTTTGAGAAACTCCAACATTCCTATCCTCGGAAACGGCCACCCAACACATGGCAAGTAAAACTTCCTCTTCCGGTGTCCAACGTAACGTAGTCTCGCTTACGTCGGGATTTTTTTCATCAAACCCCTCGTCGACTAGCTGTTTTTTTGCCTTTTTTTGGTTTTGCAACACGTTTACCTCCACGTTTGGTTTTGCATGGAGATGTAGCTTCGGATTCCACTTCCACACTAGCCGCTTGTGATGATTGGGTTTGTGGTGTTGGTGGTGTTTGTTACTCCACGTTATTTTGTTGCCACATAAACATATATTGTTGTTGTTGTTCGGGTGTCAAGCTAGCGAATGGGTTAGGATTTGAAGAAGACCCGACGTTCGGGTTAGCGTTAGCATTTACAATACCCATCAAATTTTAAAAAATTGCATCGTCTCGGCCCGACATGTTTTGATTTTGTGAGAATATGAGTGTATGAGTTCTGTTTTTCTCTTGCTTGTGAGAATATGTTGTGTATACACTTCTTGTTGTTGTTGATCTATAAGGTGATTTTTTTAAACTAGCCGTTACCTTCAAACGGTAACAATTGATTTTTTTTTCTTTTCCCACAAAAATTAGCCGTTACCTTGTTCTTTGGAAGCCTGGAGTTTGTTTTGCACAAGAAAGAAACTACAATGCACGTTACAACGCAAGTTATTGTGTTAATTTGGAGCTCAACGCAACACCAACGCACAAGGGTATGAAATGGTTTCAACTTGGTAATGCGCGTTGTTTTTGTGCCATGTAGGATTAACACAAGATTTGCATTATGGCTCCCTTGCCTCTTAGTGGAATCATTCAACATTACTTGGGAAATAATTCCCCTCTATCGTTTCTTGATGTCATATCCAACCTGATTGAGGGATCATTCCCTCCATTGATATGCAGCTTCAAAAATCTAAGGCTAAAATTTTGTGGAATCATTTGATTTCTAATTTGGTGTTACCAAGTTGGAAAGAAAAGAGAATAGATGAAACCAAATTAAGGCTAAAATTTCACTTCTCTCCAAATTATCCTAATTTGAAAAGAAGAAAAGGAGGGAGAATTTGGCTTAATTTCATTCCCTTTTCTCCTAAGAAATCTCATGAACATGATCATTTTTCAATTTCTTCTCTACTTCTCTTCTTTTCTAATAGAAACTCGAAAACATAGTGTTATAAAATTGGCGACAGCAATTTAGAATCTGAAAAAAATAAAAAAAATAAAAAATAAAAAATTAATCCAAACTAAAGTGTATGTTAAATAATTGTAGATGGGTGAAGCTCTATTATAAAAAGTTCAACCAAACAATTACATATTCATAGAGATATTCTAGAACCACATAATTTTTACAAAACAAAACTCATAAAATGATGTGGCATAGTGATTATTTGCTTCAAATATGAAATGATTTTTAAGTGAAGATAAAGATGAGGGATATTAACTTTAAAAATCATCATATTTTTCCAAAAATACTCTTCTGGATATCGAACAAAGTTTTTTGCTTATACGGGTACTAAAGTTTCAAATTCGGACTTTTTGAGGTAGCAATCTTTCAAATTCGGTCTTTTTGAGGTACTTTTGTGATATTTTTGCCCAAGATTTTTAACAATTTGAAGGGCAAAAATGTCATAAAGTATCTCAAAAAGTCTGAAATTAAAAGTTTAACACTGATATAAGCAAAAAAAAAAAAAAAAAAAAAAAAAAACCGATACCCATAAGAGTATTTTTAGACAAATTTGATGCTTTTTAAAGTTATAATCCCTAAAGATAACCATATATTATATAACACCTCATTTTGTGGACTTTGTTTTATAAAAATTAAATGGTTCTAACGTATATCTGTTACATATCACAACAATTGTATTGTGTGAAGAGAATAATGGTCAGAGTGGTATGCAAAGGCAGCGGAAAGTGAACGGATTGAAGCCGGTTAAATTATTGCCGGCTGAAAAAAATAATAAATAAATAAATAAACTTATATTAGGCTTGATATTAGAATCGGTTATTACCCATAAACATATTATTATCATTAAACAATAATATATAGAAATACAATGCTCTAAAAGTAAGATAACTTGCTGGACTTAACCCATAACCATAATAAACATACTAAATGTGCTAAGCTATAATCACTAATAGCGATTTCATACCCAATATTCATCAATCTAAACGTGATAAAGATACATTTGATCATATCCATTGTCATTCCACTTCTTACGTATCCCACTTTGACATCGTTCAATTAGCTAATTAGCTAGCATTTGTCAAAACATAATAAATGTATACGGAGACCGGATATAGTAATATCTCTGAGATGGACGCCCAAAGAGGATAGGTGTCATGTTTGATCGCGACTATACCAACAATGGCACAAGATATCATGATGGCGAGCACCTCAGCCGAGTAGGTCCATGATAGTCCCTTTATTTATACAGTGGCAAGCAATGTTAGCAACCCAAGAAGGTTATTCATCACCAATCCATCGTAGATCTGCATTAGATAAACAAACTCGTGTTGTTAGTTTACATCATATATCATATATAGTGATGAAATTAATGGTTGATAAAATCTTACTTTTGAAATATATTTTTCATTTAATCAAGATTAATTGTTAAACATAAAGTAAGTGATGCATTAGTGAAAGTGTGCAAACCTCTGTAAATCTCAAAGAAGCGTTATTCTGAACAGTGAACATGGGGTTGAGCCTTGAGAAGTGCACCAATTACCTTTTTAGCATTCATGGCAATCGGGACCATAACAAATTAAATGAAGTGATGAGAAAAGGTATGTGAGCCGCTGTTGGGAATTGTATGACACTTGTTATGAAGGCAGATGAAATTGTGATAATGATCGCTATTCCAAATATAATATACACAATGCTTGCTTTAGGATTCTCCCATTTCACGGGTGTGTCAATTTCTTCCCAGCTATCCTGAAAATTTGCTGAAAGTATCAGTACATCAGTAACACAAAGATAAACCAATATATGAAATAATTTTAGTAAATCACATTTTCGTACTTTGCAATTGCGTCTTTTGGATCTTTAATGCTTTGATTATGATTAATCGCTTTCTCAGTCCATTTTATGAATCCATTTACAAGTTCCTTTTTCCCTACTGAATGATTCTTATCACCACCAAATTCCTTTACCAATTCGTCCAAGACTCTATCATGGTCTAATAGTATTCCAAACTGAAGAGTCTCGATGAATTTATTGTGAAAATAACCTATATAGGCAAAGTAGGTGAATCATGAAATATTTTTTTTTGGGTAAAAGGTCAAAGACCCGGTAAATATATTACTCCAAAAAACATTTAAGTACAACGGATATGAGTGAATCCCATATCTCAGCCCGTTACATAGGCGAAAAGCTTACATAACAAGATACTTCCTATTTTCTAGACAAGAAAATAAAACCACTACCACATAATAGTGAACGACTCGGACAAACATATAAACTACTTCCTACGACCTTGGAGATTAAAGCCATAAATGGCATTAAGAGCATCCAATTCCCCTGGAAGATCGTAAATTTGCTTCGAGTAATCGTCATAGTCATCAAGATCCTCTTCACGTTCATGACCTCCACCAAAAAGGTTTGCTGATTCGTCGAACGTATTAAGAACCTCCTCCTCCTCACTATCAGAAACCACAACCTCACCCACCTTGGAAAATGGGTTAACCCTCTTAGTTACAGAAGCGGACGGAATAGGATGACTTTCATCATCCACAAGGGTAGCTTTCCCATCGATAAGTAGCTTTTCAAGCTTACTAATTTTATCAACTATAGGAGTAGAACCAATATCCTTAGTTCCCATTGAATCACTCACAAGCGGTTCTTGTGATGTAGTACCAGTCTTAACCGACTCATCCTTATTAACTTCCATTGTACAGCCATCATCCACATCCTTGTTGGTGTCATAAGTAGGAATACCAAATGTATCCGTATCATCCATATTAAGAGCATCAAATTTGTTAGATGTAGAAATCTTAGTACCACTAGAACTAGCCACATCAGAAGTCTTCTTCTTAGTGCCACCAGCTTTCTCAGGCTCAAGAGGATTCTTTTTGGGTTGATACTGAAACTTCTTACCCACAGCAGGTTTAGTAAACCCCCTTTGACCCGGATTTGTAGAACCTCCCTGCTTACCCTTCTTCTTGTGATTGACAGTCATGAAACTATCAGTAACAGGCTTAGTAGGCTGAACAGGAGGTATAACAACTGTAGGACAATCAGTCAGGGTATGACCAAATATCTTACACTTGTCACAACGGGGTGGTTGCCACTCGTATTCAATCCATATCTTCTCAATAGTCGAACCCGATCCATCAAGTAATGGTATCTCAACAGTGAGGCTGTCCCGAAGCACCTCATCCGACTTCACTTCTATCATGCATCTAGCAAAACTACTACGGCCCCACGATTCCTTACACATCTGGCTTGTAAAAGCATCTAACCTTTTGGGCGTGCCAATCAGTGTGGCAAGAAGACTGAGGCCATCATCAGAAAACATAGCAAGGGGAACCTCATGGAATTTAACCCACACTGGGACTTTAGTCAAATCTTCTTTAAGGAAGTTTGTGGTCAAAGTCCATGGTTTAAGGATAATAGGAACATTTCTGATCAACCAAGGACCGTTATCAAGCACATCATCAACACCTTTCTTCGAGTTGAACTTAAAGAAGAAGAACCCCTTAGCATTCATCATAACCTTTTGCACACCAAACTTAGCCCATGCATTGCGAACAAAGTAATCAACAACAGGAAAAGCAAGGCGTTGGCCAAGGAAGTAACCGTATAGAGTATTCTCAAACCGCGTGTTCACCTCTTCCACTACTTTCATTGGAACTGAAAGGTCAACATCATCCTTGATTTTGGTACATTCCAACCTCCGAAAATTAGACACATGTTTCTGAGGTTCATTAGAAGTAGCAGCCGCATAAGAAACCGACTTCACACCAGTACCATTAGTAGTACCATACATAGGAATAGAAATGGCACTCTTATTTAGATTCCCATTACAACCACAAATTACACCAGTACCAATAGTAGTACCATCCATAGGGTTCCTTGTAAGATTAGCTTCAGAAGCACCAATGTCACATTGAATTTTGTTCATAGCATCATCAAAATTCTTATTCGCATTAGCAATCAATAGTTCCACATTAGGCTGTTGAGAGCCTTGTGAAGACGAAGAAACATCATCCATTGTAACATCAGCATACGTACCAAGTGAAACCGGCTTCACTTGCTCAGGCACATGTGCACGTACATCACAATCAACACCATCACCTGAACCACTACCCTTTTCCATCTTCTCTATGTCACCCCTACACCTGAATCCAAGGAACCTGACATCAACACATCAGCACCCTTATTCAGATCTCCACTTTCATCATCCCCACCCTTCCTAGAAGCCGTATCCTTTTTAGCACTCATAGAACTCAAAAAACCCCTATTCATCTCTCACAACCAGTAGAACAAACCAAGCAAACGAACACGAATAACCAGCTCAAAGCAAAACCAAAACAGAAAAAGTAAAACCCTAATCGCTTAGGGTTTACACAAGAAGCACACCAAAACTAACCAACGTCCATATTCATCCACCCAATAATTAGTATTAGAATCAGTAAATAGAGGATGAGATGGATAGTAACCGGCTAAGGACAATAGAATAGTGCAGAGTCGAATGTATCCTTATGTCGGGTAAAGGAATAGAAAACGACTAACAACCCTAGAGTATGATCGATCTACCTCAAATTCAGAAGATAACGTGATGCAAGAAAAAAGGAGATCGATCAGAGTGATGTAAGGGTTGTTAGGGTATCGATTTTGTCACCAGAGAGAATCGGTTGTTAGGGTTTTTTTCGTAAATCATGAAATATTGTAAAAGCTAGAATAGGTTACGGGTCAATAATATTACCCTTCTATCTTATCTTTGTCACGCTCACCATCTTTCACTAGTTCATGCTTTTCATGGACTTGTTACAAGATTCTTGGCATGATTTGCTCAATTATCGTAAGAAATGAAGGTTGCTTGTTTATTGCTATTTCGTTAACATGCAAATCAAGTATTAAAATCTGAGAAAATTTTACGAGTTGCCTATGAATGACTAAATAATCATCGAATAATTAAGCGTAACTTGCCTGATTCCATGTATTCTTAAAATCAGATCCATAACTATTTGCCTCATTCTTCCATTTTTCTAGCAAATTGGTGCAACCTTGTTTGAACTCTTCCCAACTCATCTCTCACTACAACAGTGACCGCTTTTGGCAGGGACATTTTGAGGCTTTCGGCAGGGACATCGCCCCGCCAATAACTTTCGGTGAGGACATGTCACCGTCAAAAGTTCTACGCAAAAACCCCCTCGCTGATCACTTTCGGCGGGGACATTTGATTTTTTCGCAGGGACGTGTGGGTCCTACAGCCTTTTGGCGGCTGGTCAAACAATGTCCAGCGTGACATTTCTTTTGGCGGGGACATATCCCCGCCGAAAGTAGTATTCGTTGTTGTAACTAGTGTCTTAAACACTAATTAAATTAATGAAACACCTCTTTTGGCGGGGACAGGTCCCCGCAAAAACAGGTATCCATAGTAAAGGTCCTACCTTTTCGCGGGGACGTCTCCCCGCTAAAAGATACTTCAGCATCGCCAAATTCGCTACAACATTGCCAAATCTCTAAACATAATATCATATATAACCACAACGCTACAATATTGCCAAAACGCTTCAAAAATCATGATCACATCATTATCCGCAAATGGTTCTACAAAACTATACATAACCTAGTCATCCGTAAATGGTCCAAAACTATACGTGTAATCCATTTAGCGGGAATCCTAACAAATAATCTAAATAACACATAATAATCCATCAAATCTCCATAAATTTGTTTATAACCACTACAACGCCACATATAAACCGACCCAAACAACCCATACGCTACTCTCGAGTCTCCCCACTCCCCCCACTACCCCCACTCCCCACCTGGGTACCTCTAAACTGACCTTATGAAGCCTCCTATGATCCTGATGTCCCCGCCTGAGTCGCTAGCAGCTCGGGGAAACCCGGCTGACTCCTTGCCCACTCCAACAACACATCAAGCTATGTCCTTTGCGTGTAGAGCTCCTAGGACAGCTTCTGAACAGTTTCCTGGAGCGAGGAAGAGGAGGCTTGCTCACGGGCTCGTGAGGTGCTGAGAGTCGTCTGAACACCACCGTCGGCTAACACTCGACCTATGCCAGGAATGTGACCTCACTGCTAACCACCGACCACGTGGCACATAATATCGAGGTCAAACATAGTCGTCCCCCAGGAGGTGCTCTCTGTCTGCATCCGTATCAACTCATTCCGTTTAGTTTCAAAAAAAAAAACAAGAAAGGTAATATATAAGTCGTGATTTATTGATGCGTGTGTCAATCGTTGTAGGTATAGATTATTCTTATCAAGTTTTAAATTTATATTTAGCCGACTCAACCTATAACACACACTAACGAGCAGTGTACCCGATAAATGTAGCTAGTTGGTAAGTAGAATGTCGATCACTAAGAGTGGAACGTTAACACCTATAATATCTATCAGTAGTTTACTTCCTAAGTTAGTTTTACAACCTAATCTAACGCAAGGGGTTTTCAGTATGAGAGACTGGCACGAATTGAGTTGATTAATAATGTAATAAAACTAATGAGATAGAATACAACGAATGGCAAACACGTACACAAATAGATAACAGATACAAATAAGAGGCCTGGCGAATGATTAAGTAGCTTGTCACTTCTTTTGTTGCTAGTTTTATATGATGAGTGTCATAATCTCTTCTCTCTCATTGGTATCTTAATTATAGGCGAGTAACTCTTAATGATTACTTATGTCTATATTATTTAACCTTTTTAAGGGCTTACACTAACTTATAATGCTAGTGAAGTAATCATGGGAGGGGTATGGCAGCCCAAGCAAGCCACAACTAGACACAGAGGTTATCAAAGCACATATAACAAGAACCAAATAAACATCAAATAAATTGATCATCGATGGGAAAGCAATATAAAGGGGAGCAATGTGGCGGTCACAAGCCCAACAATCCTGATGGATTATAGTGTACTATTACAATAAAACAAAACTAATTAATCGAATTTAAACACTAGCACGACCTTCTTACTACTTTGAGATCTTCAATTGGGTGTGTCTTGTGTTGCCTCTTCGTTGTTATTCTTCTCCTTAGGGTTTATGTTGCAGCTTCTATAACTTTTGGCACTTTTGGCACATGAAATTCGGCTGTCTAATGGGGTATTTATAGTTTCTGTCACAGAGTTTGATGCGGCGAATCAACGTAGTTAATGTGGCACATGTACATAACTTCGTGTGAGGTCCAAGATTATTATATTCTGGAATATTCGTATACCATCTTCAGATGCGGCGTAAGTTGAATCTTCTATGCGGCGCATGTCCTTAAGTATCTTGGATAATCTTTCATGAAGTCTTGAGAATGATGCGCTGTATGTTAAGAATGTAATGCCGTGTATCTGGAATAGATGGAGTAGATAAGTCAGATCTTCTTCGTTAACCAAGATTTCATATGTGGCGCATGAGATAATTACATGTGGCACATTCTTCAAAATCAGGAATTGGTCTTCGAATTCATTTAAGTATGGTAATATGACATATCTGTCTAGAATTATACGGCGTATCTACTTCAATTCAATAGACTTTTTCCAACTTGATCCATTTAGCTCCACTATTCGTCCAAAATCATTAACTTTAATCAAATGCTTGTTTTTACCTGAGAATACTAAAGTAAGCGATTAAGTATCAATTCTCATAGATAATATAATAAAACAAGTCAAATATATAAGACAAATGAGGACAATATTATGTACTTATTTGATGTTATCAAATATCCCCCCACTTGAACTTTAATTCTCCCAAAGTAAACCTTAGATTAAACTTATAAAAATGTATCATAAATAAAAATTAGGATAAATTTTTATAATTAAGCACTTATTCATTTTATCATAATTGCACAATCAAACACTTAATGAACTAGAAATAAAATATAATCTCTCAATCTCACAACTAATCTAATTCGCTCAATTGCTTGGTCGTGACGAATATTCTATCATAGGCTTGGCAAGTATTCACATCTCCCCCACTATAGCTAAGGAGTAATGAGTCTAAAGCGGTAAAAAGGGTTGATATGGCTTAGGGTTAAACCTAGCTTCGTTCAAACATCTCATGCATAAACTTAGTAGATCGCTGGCATGAGTCCTTGATGCCTCAAACAACGGATGGTCACTAATGTATTTCTTGGATCGCTGGCGCGTTATTTGCATAACGGATGGTCACCATGTCCCTCATTGGATTTGCATGTAACAAAAGATGATCTAGCACAGTACATCGGCTTTTACTTACTACGTAATAGACCTCGAAAGGTAGATTGAAGGAATTATATTGTGAAGTGATAAGAGTTAACAGAGCTAAGTTTGTGTAATAATAATCTAATACTAAGCTTAATGTTATGTGAGTTGAACTTTCTAAACGATAAACTATCAACCTTTGTGAGTAACTTAGTACCTCAATTCTAGTTATCAAAAATAGAACAATACCCTCTAGTGGCTAAGAAGGTCGGTGAGCACCAGCCGGTAAATTAGTTGACAAAAAGGGAATAGTATTCACGAGTAAAGCTACATATGAAAGTATTAAATAGAAGATATACATGGCACCTAAATGGTTGAGACCTAACTTAATACAAAATGTGACTTCACTTTATCCTCATATATATACAAATGTTAGTCAAGAGAGAAGTTATAGATGCTTAAAAAATAATACAAACTGTATTATACTGAAAATATACTACTGTCTTTTAATCATAAGCTAAGCTAGTAAGCTTTTTTTCATTTCAAGAAGAGTTTCATTTGTCATTCTATTGGGATACTACTCTCCAATTGTCTCTTCTTATTGCATAAATCGTCCCTAAAGTTTGGCTAAATTGCATGTTTCGTCCCAAATGTTACGAAAGTGCAAGGATCGTCCCTGTGGGGAAACCTTTGGTGCAAGTATCGTCCTTCTAGAGAAACTTTCGGGAAACCTTTAGTGCAAGTATCTTCCCTGTGGGGACGATATTTGCACCAAAGGTTTCCCCACAGGGACGATCCTTACGCTTTCGTAATGTTTAGGACGAAATATGCAACTTGATCAAACTTTAGGGACGATTTATGCAATTTACTCTAATTTCTAATAAGAATTATATACATTGAAATGTACAAATGGTGTTATCAATTGTCAAATCGGTCTTGTGTAAAACTTATTTTTAAATTCTTAAACATATTCTTGTTTTACCCAATTTTCGGGACCAACAAAAGGTGAAACATCATTGCCATTCCATTACGATTAACCTCTAATTAAGAATGCTTGAATTTCCCTGGGTAGCCTAAACGGGATCCCTCTGTGTTTTAAAAACATCTCTGAGGGGGCCTAGTTGTTAGGCGTCTGCGGTTATGCTTATCTAGCTCGATTTACGGCTAGACTTTCACTAAGTAGTCTCAAAAGGGACCCTCTCTCTTTAACAAAGGTCATGCCTATCTAGCTCGATTTACGTCTATACAAACACCACTTCCCATATCTACTAAGCACTGACGTAAAACTACAACATGCGCGGAGTACAAAATACCATAGCAATCATCAATTTCCTATAAGACGCGCAAATTCGCATGGGGAAAATAACATAAACATACACAAACCACATGCAAGTAACTATTAACACAATACAACACTTCACATATAGTAACCGTTAGTTATGGGTGGCAATCGAGTCGTTTTCGTGTTGACCTATTCGGGTTCGCGTGTTGTCGGGTTAATATAACCTCTACCGAAATACGACACATTTATTAATCGTGTCAAGAAACTCAACCTTAACCCATACAGCATAACACATGTAACCCATTTGTGTCCCGTTTGACTAAATAGGTCAAGCAGTGAATATGGTTAGTGTTTTGTTGATTTAACTAGTTTAACTGCAAAAATGATATAAGGATAAAAAATATGATAAAACAACATACAAATAATTATAAAACAAATTTATGTGTTATAAGTGTTAATTTCAACGATATCTGAGGTATAATCGTAATTTACTCATAGTAATTACATAACAAAATACATTTAATCCACATCCAACATAAAAAACAAGGTTGTTTAAAAGTCTTACATACATTCACGGGTTGACATGTTTAATTCTTACTCAACCCAAACACGACCCGTATATTAAACGGGTTAGACGAGTTGACCTGTTTTTGACCCAAACCTGTTTATCCTCAACCCAAACCTGCTTAACTTCGTGTCGTATTCGTGTCGTTTATCATTTCGTGTCGAGAATTGCAGCCCCTACCAATAGTGATAAAAACAGCTAACAAATAATCAGAATAAAACCATATTGTAACTAAAAAATGGGTAAATTTTAAAAATAGCTCACCATTTTGGGGGGAAAAAACGTCCTTAATTACAATGCATAAAGACCTAATGATATTTTATAACAAAGATCGATCGGTTAATACATAAATTTGTTACAAATACTCTGGTGATACCAATTTCAAACAAATTTGTTACGTTTTTATTTATTTATTTATTTTAATGATAACTTGGGTTTCCGACTCGACATTGTGAGGCGACTAATCCCAGGGCGACTACCCTTTTGGATAGCCCGGAGTCTGCGCAGGTATATTAGAATGCAGCTTTTACGAGGCTAAAGTTAATCCAGGTTCTTCAAACTAAATAAAATGGAAAACAATCTGTGACTCTTGTATATTGCAAAATATAATATATAAGAATAACACACTGTCGATAACTTATGAAAAGAACTAAGAACCAGTATCACACTTCTAATAGCACCTCCTTACTGGTCCGATTACTGACACTAAACTTGGTTACTTCTGTTAGGCCTGTTCTAATACAACTGTGAATTGCATTTTGATTCGGGTTGTTTCGTGAGGGAGGAAGAGAAAGATCAGAGACACACAACACTTTATTTATTATTACTTGCCTTGAACATAAACTACAAACCACAACATATTCAAACTATAATAAACCAACACACAAATACATAAAACCACCACATAATTAAGAAACTATAATAAACTGCTAGTCCAAATTCAAACATATAGGTGCCTTTTCTTCGTGTTTCAGCTGCCACTTGGACTACTTATTTGAGTTGATCACAACAGAAACAGCTAACAAACGTAATCAAATACTCAACTGAAACACAATGATCATTCCCCTTAATCAGTGCAACAACGAAACATAACGAATTTCTCCATTGTTCCTTCACATACCGAGCATTTCAACACCTTAGGAATCCAACCACTGATCCAAGGAACTATAATATGATTGCAATGCTCAGATTTCTGCAATTTTTTAAAGTAGTCCCTTAACGCTGGAACAAAACCGTTCGATATATTTTTTTTCCAGTTACTAAACTCTTCTAAGCTCTGCAATGCCAAATCAGCATTGACCCTTGCCATCTCATTCCCCTTGCATATCAATGCCCACCCTTGGCCACTCCTATCAAAGCTCATCAGGGTCATCACCTCCTCCATTATTAGGTCGTTTTCATCGATTATCTCATGTTGCATTTTTGAGTGCAGCATTCTCTCAAGATGGGTCCAATAGGACCAAACTTTATAGGAGTCCGTCCAAGTGAAGCTTAGGTTCTTCTCACTAGTTGTATTTATTTTTTCCTTTGTTTTTGCACCTATTTTTGTTATTCTTTCTTCAGTTCCACTCTTTCCCACATAAACCATCTGCAGCTGGATACGTGCGACTTTGGCTGTATCTGCTGCTAATTTTGTAAACTCTCTGATCCACAAAAGGTTATCTCCTCCATAAAAACATATGTATTTCCCTTCAGCAATCTAGCAATGCACATAATTGAGAATAAATCAGTTAATATAGTTACTGTCATCTAGTAAAGTTAATTATTTAGTAAGTGGCGTAATTTACCCATTTTGATCGATCATTGCTGTCAACCAAAAGCCGAACTGCCAAACTTTGTGCCCAACTTTGTATCCCACTTTCCTTCTTTTGTTTCTCACTTTCCTTCTCGCATAATTCACGCTCTCTTTCGCTGGTGAAAGGGTAAGCGTCATTTTCCCAAATCCAAATCATATGGAGTGCATTTGATGATGCTACTCTGCCCTGCGGATCTAACACTACTAAAATCGGCTTCTTTTCAAAGTGCCACTCTTGCTTGAGGTAACTGATTACTGCTGGTTTTAGCGAATTAGAATGCACAAGCCATTTCATATTTGATTGAAGCAGATCAAGCTTCTTTTTATGCGATTCATTCGACGTCTCAGGACCGTCCACAACAGGTACCCAGACGACCTCATATTGATGATTTGGCTGCTTTTTACTGTAGATATTAGCGAGAAATCGAACCTCTGCATCCGAGATGTCAAGGTCTGATATAAGAAGCAATACATTCTTTTTCGATAGCTCGTTCACGTTAACCTGTAATAATCATAATAAAATAATTAAATCGATTGATAAGTTAAAGGTAAGTAAATTTAAGATCACATAAAAAGGTCGACGGTATTTAAATATTAACCTTAGCTCCTGAGAAGCCATAAAGAAGTGAATCGTCATCGAACAAAACGTTGATAATTTCCATGATGCCTTTATGCTGTAAAATGGTTTGCTGGATCTTGATAAAATGTGCATAACGATTCTTCTCATTGTCTGCAATATCATGTATAAACATTAAGGTGGCGTTTAGTTGGAATACATTTTCTTTCATTTCCTATTTCTTGTTTTGCAGGAAAAGGGAGGGGAGTTTGATTTCCACAAAACAATGAAAAATTTAGAAAACGCGTTTAGTCTGAGAAACATGTGTTTGTGTTTTCCATTTTCTAAAACTAGAAAAACATGTTTAAGTGTTGTTGTTTTATATCTCAATTCACTATTCACCTTAGTAATATTATAAAAACATCTTCAAAACACAAAAACAAATATTATAAACTAACCAACTAAATTATAAAATAACTAAAAAAATCTAATACGAGAAAATAAAGAAATTAAAAAAGTAAAATATAATATCAAATAACTTTTTCGTCTGCTTTTTTACGTTTTTCTTCGTTTTTGTTTGTTTTTTTACGTTTTTGTTCGTTTTTGTTTGTTTTTTTTACGTTTTGTCTGGTTTTTACGTTTTTGTCTGTGTTTTTACGTTTTCATCTAATTTTTTACGTTTTCGTTAGAATTTTTACGTTTTCATCCGTTTTTTTTACATTTTTGTCAGCTTTTTTACGTTTTCATCCATTTTGTTTTACATTCTTTGTCTGATTTTTTGGGTTTTCGTCTGTTTTTTTATGTTTTCGTTAGATTTTTTACAATTTCGTCAATTGTTTTTACATTTTCTTCAGTCTTTTTATGTTTTCATCTTTTTTTTACATTTTCATCCGATTTTTTATGTTTTCATCCGTTTCTTTATGTTTTCGTCAGTTTTTTTATGGTTTCGTCCGATTTTTTATGTTTTAGTCCGTTTCTTTACGTTTTCGTCAGTTTTCTTACGTTTTCGTCCTATTTTTTACGTTTTTGTCCGTTTTTTTACGTTTTTGCCAGATTTTTACGTTTTCATCTGATTTTTTATTCTTTGACCCGTTTTTATATGTTTTCATCAGATTCTTTACGTTTTCGTCCGTTTTTTACGTTTTTATCCGTAAAAAATTAGACGAAAACATAAAGAATCGGACGAAAATGTAAAAATCTGACGAAAACGTAAAAATCTGACCAAAACATAAAAACGGAAGAAAACGTAAAAAATTGGGCGAAAACACAAAAAAATCTTACGTAAACGTAAAAAATCTTACGAAAACACAAAATAAACAGATGAAAACGTAAAAAATCAAACGAAAACTTAAAAATCCTAACGAGAATGTAAAAAAACAGACGAAAACGAAAAAAATCGGACGAAAACTTAAAAAACCTGACGAAAACGTAAAAAACCGGACGAAAATGTAAAAAAGTTGACAAAAACGTAAAAAATAGGACGAAAACATAAAAAAACGGATGAAAACTTAAAAAATCTGACTAAAACGTAAAAAACGGACGAAAACGAAAAAAATCAGACGAAAACTTAAAAAAAAAAAACTAACGAAAACGTAAAAAAACGGACGAAAACGTAAAAAATGGACAAAAATGTAAAAAATATGACGAAAACATAAAAAAAAGGGCTAAAACGTAAAGAATCAGACGAAAATGTAAAAAATCTGACAAAAACGTAAAAAAATCTGACCAAAACATAAAAAACGGACGAAAATGTAAAAAATCGGGCGAAAACGGACATAAACTAGAACTCGTCACATCAGGAAGATTCTTCTTGACAACCGATTCCTTACTCACACTCTTAGGACTCAAGAAACCCTTATTCATCTCTCACCACCAATAAACAATCAAAGCGTAACAGACTCAGTTAAACCAGCAGCAAGCAAAACCAATTCAGAAAAAAAAAACCCTAGTCGCTTAGGGTTTAATCATGACGCCCCAAAAACCTAACCACCTTCCATGATCCAATCAATATGATACAGTGGATAGAATATAGGATCAGGATCGACTAAGGAGTGGGAACCCTAAAGTCGATTAATAAAAAACGATAAGACAGAAACCCTAAGTATGCGATTACAAGAAACTCACCAAATCCGTAAGATACCAAGCGTTAATTCAACAAGAAGCAAGAGATAAGAGTGTTAAATCACAGGATTATGCAGGGAATCAAAGAGGTTTGGTGGAATTTGATGGATCGAGAATCGTTTTAGGTTGTTAGGGTTTTTCTCCAGAGAGAAATCGTATAAGGGTTTAACCTACTATAAATTATTTCAAAGATAACTATAATTATTTGTCCAGCTATATTTTGTAATCACAGTGAATTCGGTTGCCTTGTGTGTTGAGTCTCAAACCTATGAATCTCACCAACGTAATGTTGACATTTTAAGCATCATTTTCAGGTGAGCTTTCTAAGGATAAGATAGAAGGATGTGGATAGACGAGACCTTAGTTGCATTGGAAGTGGTTTAACATCTACGTTTGAATTTATGTGTTGTTTCGGATTTTGTTCTGGTTGTTTTGTTTTGGGGTATTGTTACAACACTTTGTGTTTGTACATTGCTCTATTTATGTGCATGTAGTTGTTCTCTATGTAGACACCAGGTGTTGTGATGATATCTATGAAGTTACACCCGCACGTTTCCGCCGTGGCGGGGTGTGATAGTAAGGATCCTTCCCATGGTTTACATATCCAAATGATGTAGGATAGAATAGAGTTTTGGTAAAACTAGAATCACATACGGTTTTTTGCAACTTACATAAACCATGTACACATTGTTATAAGTCTATTACATAACAAGAGTTCCAAAGCGAGAATGACCATCACTTTTCTTTCATGCTAACAGTCTTGGTTTGCTTACTTTTTCTTGGTATGCAGTCGGACAACAATTTTCCCTTTTTAAGCATGAGTTTTGGGTATTTGTCTGTGTCATGCTTACTTTTTCATGTGATACATGTATCATCTTTATAGTTGCTGTTATATGACGATAACTTTAAGGCTCCTTGATCATTTTCGCAAAATGCTTTTAGGGTTTGCTTGGTGTCGAGGTTTAGATTTGGAGAATTGAAGTCAAAGTCATTCATGTTGTTTGTTTAATGGATATAGGTTTCATGTTAACGTATATAGGTTTCTTTTTAATTTTACAATCTACGATTTGGGGCTTTCTATGTATCGAGGCTAGTTGTTTTTTTGTTCTTTTTTTTTTTTTTTTTTTTTTTTTTTTTTTTTTGTTTTTTTTTTGTTTTTTGTTTTTTTTTTTTTTTTTTTTTTTTGTTTTTTGTTTTTTTTTAAATAAGATAAGCAGAAGGCAGTGTTAATTCCAAGGATAGAGCCAGAAATTTTTGTTCGAGGGGGAATACTTTGATAATTTTTAGAAAGTACACTAAAAATTGGTTCATTAGAGAGGTAAATTACCAAAAAAAGCCTGATATATAAGAAAATTTATACTACAATTATTTTCGCAGGAGGGACACATGCCCCTTGTGCCAACCCTTTATCTCCGCCCCTGTTTAATTCATGCTATAGACATCTGGTTATTGCATATGTTGCTTATTTCTTGCTTATTCATATAATGGAAATGATAAACCCCCGTAGGTATATTGTATTGTTAATCAAACTATATAGCATACACATAACATGAAACCATAATGGACCCAAACCCACAATCGGGTTTGGGCCATATTTTCCGTCTAACAGTAAGGACCCAAAAACAAAATATAGCAAGATTTTATATGGGGTAGTATACTAGTACATAGTAATTTGATACCCAACCCATATTCATCAAAATATAAACAACAACAATGGTAAAGATACATTTGATCACATCCATTGTCATTCCGGTTCTTACCTATATATACCACTTTGACATCGTTCAATTAGCTAATTAGCTAGCATGTGGCAAAATATAATAAATGTATACAGAAACCGGATATAGTAGTATCGCTGAGATGGATGCCCAAAGAGGATAGGTGTCACATTTGATCGCGAATAAACCAACAATGGCACAAGGTATCATGATGGCGAGCACCTCAGCCGAGTAGGTCCATGATAGTCCCTTTATATTTACCGTGGCAAGCAATGATACGAACCCAATAAGGTTATCCATCACCAATTGATCGTAGATCTGCAATAGATGAACGGACTCTTGTTGTTAGCTTATATCATGTATCTTACTTAATATATTTTGAAATATATGGATCAAATACTTTCCTAGTGTATTTTGTTAAATAAAGTTTAGATAACGTTTCCATTTAAACAAGATATTAACTGTATAACAAAAAGTAAGTTTTTTTAGAAAGAAATATAATTATCTCACAATATACAACCACAAACTATCTCACATGTCCTAAGCAGGACTTGAACCCGCAACCATTTGGTTGGGGAGCTTCTCACACAACAAGGGGGTACCATTGGGACACAAGCCCTTTTGGTTATAACAAAAAGTAAGTGATGCATTTGTGAAAGTGTGCAAACCTCTGAAAATGTCAAAGAAGCGTTCTTCCGAACATGGTGTTGCGCATTGAAAAGTGCAACAATTACCATTTTAGCTTTCATTGCTAGCGGAGCCATAACAAATGAAGTGAAGAGAAAAGGCATGTGAGCCGCTGTTGAGAATTGTCTGACACTTGCTATGAAGGGAGATGCAATTGTGATCGTGATCGCTATTCCAACTATAGCATACATAATTGTTGCTTTAGGTTTCTCCCGTTTCAAGAGTGCGTCAATTTCTACCCAGTTAAACTTAAAATTTGCAGAAAGTATGAGTGCATTAGTAACAAAAAGATAAACCAGTATGTGAACTATTTTTAGTAAATTACCTCTTCAAACTTTTCAATCGCCTTTTTTGGATTTATCGCGTTCACAATCCATTTGATGAATCCATCTACAAATACTTTTTTCTCTACCAATCGATTCTCATCATGACCAAAGTACTTTACTAAATCGTCCAAGACTTTATCATGGTCTAATGCAATTCCAAAAATCTTGATGAATTGTTTCAGCTCATCTCTATGTATTTCATCGTTATTATCCTTGTATTGTTGTGAAAGTAACCTATATAGGCAGAGTAAGCGAATCATGAAATATTGTTAAAACTAGAATATGTTACGGGTCAAGATTATTACCCTTCTATCTTTTCTCTGTGAGGTTCACCATCTTCCACTAGTCCGTGCTTTTCTAGGAGTTTTTCCAAGATACTTGACATGATATTCTCAATTAACGTAAGATTTGAACGTTGTTCGCTTGTTGCGTTTTCCTTAACCTGTTGATCAAGTATTAGAATCCGAGAAAAGTTTACGAGTTGTCAATGAATGACAAAATTATCATTGAATAAGCATAACTTGCCTGATTCAAGATATTTTCAATCGCCTTTTTTGGTTGATTTATCGCTTTCTCAATCCATTGGACGAATCCATCTACTAATTCTTTTACCTCTACCAATTGATTCTCATCATGATATAATACCTTAACTAATTCGTCCAAGTCTTGATCATTTAATGCTATCCGAAAATCAAGAGCCTTGATCTCGATGAAATTTTTAAAATTATCTCGATGAATTTTTTTTAAATCATTGTCACCATGTTTGGCTAATTGTGAAAATAACCTATATAGGCAGAGTTAGTGAATCATGAAATATTGTTAAAACTAGAATACGCTACGAGTTAAAAATATTACCATTCTATCTTTTCTCTGTCAGGTTGACCATCTTCTTTCACTAGTTCATGCTTTTCAAGGAATTGTTCCAAGATTATTAGCATCATTTTCTTGACAAAATAACGTTGTTTGTTTATTGCTTTTGCCTGATTCCAGTAAGTTTCAAATACAGATCCAGAATTAATGGCCTCTTTTAGCCAATTGTTGCAACCTATTTTGAACTCGTCCCAACTGATCTCGCTATCATTGTTTCTATCGAAGTGTATCAAAATCGCTGCTTTGGCAGAATCTTTGGATATATTATCTTTTTGAGTATTTTTCAACATGAACATTTTCTGGACCAGATCTTCCAATTCTTTATCTGTTATATATCCGTCTTTATTTGTGTCGGCTTCATAAAAAATTCTGAAAATTCAAGGTATTGCATTACGCTGCTGCCCTAAAAAATGTTGTATGATAAGTTTATAAATTGCAAAAATTCTCCTTGTAGTTTGGCCAAATTGTAGATTTTGTCCCTGACTTTTCGAAAGTGCAATGACCGTCCATGTGAAGAACTTTGGGTTGCAGTTTTCATCCATGTCTAAAGTAAAATGACTAAAATGCCTTGTCAAATAATGCAACCTAGGAACGAAATCTGCAACCAAAGTTCTCCATATAGGGGCGGTGACTGAACTTTCGAAAGGTTAGGGACGAACTACCATTTGACCAAACCGCAAGGATGACTTTTGCAATTTACTCTAAGTCTATTTTGGTATTTTATAGTATGCAAAGGACACTGTAACACCTTTTGAAGTAGGTAACACCGAGATTCCCTTGCTTGTCAACAAGATCTTCAAAATCTGCAAGCCTAATGAATTGATAGAAAAAGCGCGTCCTTAAGTTTTCTTGCTTCAAGTATGCCAAACTCCTGTACCGAATCCATGGATTTAGAACCTACATGCAGAAGGTACACATGCAAGTAATTTGATTCCATTGTTTAGCATTTAAAGTTTAGTTCAGAAATCACACGTTAGCTATTAGTAGTAGATACCTGATAACAAAAATATAGAAGTAATGACACGACTGATACTACGAGTGCCAACAAATTCATAGCTGGAGTGTTAATAAAATGTAGTAGTCCCACAATGGCAAACGGGATCAACGAACGAAGCATATTAACAGCCATATTGCTGGTCTCGTTGTCAATATTAACGCCCATATCTACAATAAGAGTAGCTTTAAAAGGGTGTAAAATGTTTTGGAACTATATCTCCGTGTGTTCATACCCCTAGCATTATGCAAATACAGTAAATGATTGTACACTTTACCTAAATTTTATTCTAAGTTATGCTACTTGACCCCACAAACTATAGATTAAGGAAATGATCTAACCAGTCAGAAATGAAAGTTTGTGTTTAAGAGACGACAAGCATTTTATCGATGAGTCTTTTTGATGAACAGATTCATGTGATGATCCGTTTCTAAGTTGTCTACTTGATGAGTCTTGTTGATGATCAGATTCACGTGGTGATCTCCTTTTAAGATTATCTCTACTAAATATTATTATGCGAATACCCCATACAAGTGTGAGAGTGATGACAGTCGATCCTGCGTACATGCTCACCCCGAAAGCCACTTGGTTTTGGGCATCTGAGGCCGAAGAAAGGAAGCCAGCGGCTGCAAAATAAAGAAAAATAAATTTTGATGTGAATCTGGAAGTTGAAAAATTAGTTTATTACTGTAGAAGTTATCTTTAAACATAATATTACTTGGCATATGATTAAGTCCTTGATGACTTCAACGAAACTTTCAATTTTATGGCTTTTGATGGTTTTTAAGGTGGTAGTGGTGTGGGTATGAGAAACTTATTGGAGCAATAGAAGGAAGATACCCATGACCAAAACCCTTATGATAATGATGAGTTGGATGATTGTTGTCTGACCGATGCTCAATTGAAACTTGCTAATGCGTATGATATTAGTTTTCATGGTCAGATTAGATAGGTTTTTTATTTTCTTTTGCATAAGTATGACATATCATTTTTTATGCTTGGTTAGGTTTTAAGCACTGTAGGCGCTTTTGATTTACCATTTTTGGTCTGAGGTGTGTGATTCAAGCACATCCATTGTACTTAATTATTTTTTGGGAGTAATAATATTTTACAGGGACAATCCTTTAAAAAAATTGATTGATAGTATTACCTTACTGAAGAATAGACATAGATTATTAATGCATAAGTTACAATGGTTCTTCTATACATCATTAAAGAGTGTGTTCATTCATGATTATAAAATAATGATTATAATACATATTTTGTAAAAATCTTATATATATATATATATATATATATATATATATATATATATATATATATATATATATATATATATATATATGGTGAGGATCAGGTACGTTTTTGTCTTTTAGTACGGATGGTACGGACGAATCTCAGCCCTCCATCTAGTCAACCATCTGGAAAAGGCGGAGTGGCAATATCGTAAATATCCCGTCTTTTTTTAAAATCGTTACTAATTACTATCGTATTAGCTTTTTTTCTGAAAAAATTCAAAAAAATCTGAAAAAATTAAAAAAATAAAGAGGACAACAAATAATTAAGAATTGCTGAAATTTTTTTTTTAAAAAAATTGTTTGTATCGTTAAAGGTATTGTGATATTAGCGTATAATTTTGACTTTTGTAAAAAAGTCAAAATCAGATTCTGATATCACATAAAACTTTTTTTTTAATAAAAAATTTAATATCACAATAACTTTTTTAATATCATAAAAACTTTTTCTTAATAAAAATTATTAATATCGCCGTAACTATCACGCTTTCTTAATATCACTCTAATACTCATACATTTTTTTTTTCAGTTTTTTTAATATCACCGTAAGTTTTTAATATCGTAATAAAAAAACAATTATATTAAGCTTTTCACTAATATCACGGTTCATTTTTACATGTAAAAAAGTTTAATATCAGGTTGGTTTTACAATATCACCGTAGCTATCATGGGGTTTTAATATCACGGCTCATAATATTGTTAATATCACGGTAGAACTCATAATATGGTTAATATCACGGTAACACTTATAATCAAATAAACAAAAAGTTCTCAGAAAAATCTGAAAAAAAAAAATGAAAGAAGATAACAATATTAAGGATCGCTCAAAAGGAAAAAAATTAAAAAAATCATTTTCATGGTTAATTGGTACCGTGATGATAGCGCTAGATCTTGACTTTTTTTAAAAAGTCAAGATCAGATCTGGATTAGACGGACCAGATCAATCCGCACGTCCGCACTTAAAAATTGTATCCGCACGTGATCCTCACTATATATATATATATATATATATATATATATATATATATATATATATATATATATATATATATATATATATATATATATATATGGAAAGGATCGAGTGCATTTTGAATTTTTAGTGCGGATGGTACGTACGAATCTCAGCCTTCCATCTAGTCAACCATCTGAAAAAAGCGGAGTGCAATATCTTAAATATTCTGTCTTTTTTTTTGAAAAAAAATCGTTAATATCATATTAGTTTTTTTCTTCCTAAAATAATTCAAAAAAATCAGAAAAAATTAAAAAAAGAAAGAGGATAACAAATCAATAAAAATAACTGAAAAAAAATTAAAAAAAAAAATCTTTTTCATCATTAAAGGTATTGTGATATTGGTGTTTGATATAAGTGAAGATCAAATCCTGACTTTTGTAAAAAAAGTCAAGATCATATTTTAATATCACATAAACTTTTCCTTAATGAAATTGTTAATATCACCTTAACTATCATGTGTTTTTAATAAATGTCTTAATATCACCGTAACTATCATGTATTTTTTAATATGACGGTTCACATAAAACCTTGATATCACATAAAATTGTCAAGATCGTATCTTGTTACCACATAAAACTTTTTTTTAACAAAATTTTTATATCACAATAAATTTTTTGATATCACAGAAACTTTTCCTTAATAAAAATGTTAATATCACCTTAACTATCATGTAATAAATGCAACTACTTATTATTATAAAATAATAAGTATAATATATATTTTATAAATATGTTTTATACAATCATAGATAATAATTAAATGTTGTGCAAGTATTAATTATTACTACAAATTAATGAATATAAAAGTGATACAATTCTATATGTAATTTTACAAATAATAATAATAATAATAATAAATAAAAAAATAAAAAATAAAAAAAGATAATAGCTACGTAATTTAATAAAAACGCAATTCATAATCTGTATATACGAACACAAAACGGTGGAAGTTCTCATCATCACTAATCAAGGTTCTATAAAGGAAGTGCTTTGTGAGAATACATAAGTCTTTGATTTTGATCCTCCTCATTTTTTTTTCTTTCTGTTTTTCATATTTATTTTGTTTAACATTGTGATCATCTGAGCTGTATTTGAGTGGGTGAGAGGTGTATAAATGCACAAGGCTTCAAAGTTTTAGAGCCTCAATATATATATATATATATATATATATATATATATATATATATATATATATATATATATATATATATATATATATATATATATATATATATTGTAACTTTCAAACGAGAACCATTTTATCCGCAAGAACTGAGAAAACCACCAAAAACATACATGCACGCCTTCAATAATTGTATTTTTGCACATATGTTTTCAAAACAACACATATGTTTTAAAAAAAAACATAGTTGTTCTAAACAATTTGATAAGAAATTCGAAATACAAAAAATTTCTTTGAAGGTGTGCATGTATGTTCTTATAAGACGTGCAACGACAATATTGCGGCCGTGTGTAAGGTTTTTGTGAAAAAAGAGGATGAGTTCATAATGATATTGAAGAACATAGGTGGATGTTTACGATTATTGATGATTTGCATGTATTTTTATTTTATTTTAAAAGGCGTGCATGTATGTTTTTGGTGATTCTCTCAGTTCTCACAGATAAAATGGTTCACGTAAGAAAGTCCCCCTATATATATATATATATATATATATATATATATATATATATATATATATATATATATATATATATATATATATATACTCTTTTATATATTTTGGGGCCTCAAGATTTAATTTGAACATTAAAATGTTAACAATATATGAAATCATGTTTTAAATATTTATTAAACTCATTTTCAAGTGGTTGAGAGTAACGAATAACTAATAAAATATTTTAGCTAGATGATTGCAATATATCTTTATTGTTATGTTTAGGTTTCATATAAACATTTGCGCATGACCTCCACTAACTCAGCTAGGTACCAGTGATCATCTTCGTTTATATATATGCATGTATATATGTGTGAATAGTTTATGTACATAACATGAAAGTAATGACATGTGATATTGAGAGCCATACCAACGAATAAGGCGATTCTTGGCAAAGCCTTAAGCACCCCAAAAACACTTTCACCAAATTTTCTATCGCCAATCCATTGGAACAAAACCTTACTTCCTGTACGCATCAATTCATCCCCCAGTATCATGAAATACATATACATGAACATCAAGAACACGCTTTCTAGCATCGTGTCTGCACATGGAAAGAACCCGTATAGGGACTTACACCTCTTTTCTGCATAGAACGTTGACGAGTTTGAATTTTCTAAACGTAGATTAGGAGGATTGTCGTTCGAGATGTTATGAAGACCAACAGGTATCACTGATGTTGAATATGTTTCATGATCTAGCCACCTGCCTTTCACCATGCTAATGATCATAAGCATGCTCAAAGTCAAGGCTATTACTTGAAAACTTTTCATTTTTGACATGTTGAGACGATGGAATTGCTATGAAATGTAGTAGTTAGTGCATGCTACTCAATTAAATTTTTAAGGATGCTTAAATAGGCCGTGCCACCATGAGTTTTCGATATTTTTATTATGAAGTCACAGTCGTCCTTAAATTTATTTGTCTATTCCACATTTGGAGCATCTCTAATATTGGTCCACGAGTTTTAATTGTTATAGCAGCAGAGTTCATCGGTTCGGTTGTTGTGTTTTGGGTTGTTTGGTTTATTCGGTTCAGTTAATTTGGTTAAATCTTTTTGGGCAAAAACCAAAAATCGAACCAAACTGAACAAAAAATCGAATTTGTATTCGATTCGTGTTTTGGGCTGACCCGAATATCCCAAATTACATTATTTATATAATTTTTATATTTTAATTATTTAGATTTTTAGAAGAAAAAAACATTTAAGCCTGAAAGTGTTTTTAAGTCTAACATAAAATTTTGATAGTCTTTTTACGTATATAAATATATAAAACAAAAAAATATATTTATATACCAAACCGAAAACCGAATATCTAATTCGGTAGTTCAATTTTGGGAATTTCAATTCGTTTACAAATATTTAATTACTCAGGCAACCATCAGCATAAACTAGCTCCAAGTTTGTAATTTATACATTGCTGCTAATGGTGACAAGGTGCTCGATTTTTTTTTCCTAAAGTTTGTATTCTACGAGGTGGATCACCCGCGCGTTGCCGCGGGATGTTTTGCCAAAGAAGTAGTTATTGCAGTTAACGACTGTTAGTTATAAGGACAAAATTTGCAACGAACATCTAAGATGGAGGACCAATTGAAGACCTCTAAGACGAATGACCAATTGTAAAAAAAAAAAAAAAAAAATTAACGACCGTTAATTATAAAAACTAAATTTGCAACGAAGCTCTAAGACGAACGACTAATTGTAAAAAAAAAAAAAAAAAAAAAAAAAAAAATTTAACGGTCGTTAAATACTTAACGGCCGTTAGTTACTGTACATTTTACTGTTCATTGTGATTGCTTTTACTGTAGCTTTGCTACTGTAGCAATTGATACAGTAACACCCTGATAAATGTTATTTATAGTAATTATATGTAACGTATTTCTAAAACAGATAAATGTGCTTCTAAAAAAACAAAAATGGTGAATGTGCTGGCCACGTTGCATTAAAGTTTCAACTACTATGTTTTCAATGACGTTTATCTACTTTTCATAGTACGTCATACGAATGATTTCATATCTTCTTACATCATAAATCATTTTTTTTTTCCTTTTATATATTGTTTCATACAACATAAATTACTAAATACTTGGATACAAGAGTAATCTAATAAAGCGAATACTTGCTAGTGTCGACAGATCGACTGACCGATGTCAGGACAAGCGTTTGTCACGACTGACGATGACAGCGGTGAACTGGCCGGCAAGTGATGTTTCATTTCAACTCAAGTTATTTTATATGGAAACAAACCAATCGGGTCAGTCTTGATGTGTAGCACAGTGCGACGGTGGTGGAAGTGGGGTGGTCACAAGTGGTGTTGCCTATGGACGTGGAAAAGAAAATGGTCGAACAATTTTTAGTAAGATGGCATATGGTAAACAATCAGTTAATTAAATAGAACCAACGGTATAATTAGAAAATCATATAAAGCTTCTGTGTCTGAATAAAATCCTTTCATGTACATATCACTAGCCAAATTGAAACTATTGTTCAAAATAAAACAGTGTGATTAACCGGCTATGCAAGTCCATTAACTTTTTAACACCTGTCCATTTTTTTATGACAAAATTTTAATGAGTTGTTAAGTGATTTTGGTACAATATTCTTTTGTCTACTATAAAATGACAATTACACCTTTAAATGTTTATGTTATTAAAGTTTTGCACCTCGTGCTCACGACTACTCTACTGCTATAAACAAAGACTTTAAGCGATGATCTTGTCCTTGTTGTCTTAAAGTAACCATGGGGACTGAGATGTCGTGATTAAAGAAACGATTTGAGGGCACTAGTGAACTAGGGTATTCAGGTTTTACAGTAATGTGAGTTACCCATACCTAATCCCAAATCCTACTTTATTCATAGTTTGTTTTTTCTCCTTTTTACACACAATATCTATTACCTCGTTATTCTGTGGTGGAGATTATATAACCTTCAATGACAAAGAAACGAATGAATTTATTTTAAGGGGCCTATTTCTTCCATGAAAGGTACTAAACACATTTATGAGATGAACTCCGTAATATTTAGATAGGTGGTGGTGGTGGTTTGTATTTATGGCGAGGCCGTGGTGTCAATGTATGATTGGAGTTTTATAAAAATGGCAGAGGTACACATAACAAAACAAAACTTACAAGTAGTACTTTCTTCACTGTATAAATTACACTGGGTTTATCTTTTATATAATAAAAAAATTATATTATTTCGGAGTGTTTTTTCAAAACTTTTCTCATTGAAAAAAAAAATAGACCAATAGAAGAACTCGACTTTGCTACCTATGCGAAATCAAGCAATATGATTGGTCAATAGAAAGTCAAAATTAAATTGATTTTTGTCAAAATTAATAAATTTTGTGGAGAAATTTGGTTAAGAAAAAAATGCAAAAAAATATAGGTGTAAAATTTATAAAAACTAAAACTTAAAAAAGATGAAGTAATTAATAAAACTTTAGTGGTTGAATTTTAAATAAATTTTACTACGTATAGAGCTAACTGTAAAATTACAAATTTTCATGTTTTTAATTAAAAAAAAAATAAAAAAATAAATAAATAAATAAAAATAACTCCTTACACTTTATGCCTCTTATAATTTATAATATTAAGTTTGTTTAAAATTACATGAGTATTAGTATTAGTTTTTAGACTTTCATCAATTAAAATTACAAAATTTGATAAATATGCGAATTGGTTTTAATATTGTTAGTTTTAAACTTTCATGCATTAGAATATTTTTTTAAATAAGGACTTATATTATTTTATTTAAAAGTTTAATTTATGCATATACAGAGTTTGAATATTAAATACGGCTAAATTATTATTAACGGGAATATAAATATCAAATGGTAAGCACGAGTTACTGTTATATGAAAATAAATATATGCGATTCTACTTATAACAACGACTCATGAAATTGTTATTTAAAATTTATATATCAATATCCATAAAAACATTTTAAAAACTTTACGGAGCATATTTTAACTTTATTAACGCTCATTATGTACAACTAAACTCGCACATTTTGTACAACATGACATCAATAGTTAAAGTTAAGCAAAAAACATCAACATCAACCTCAGGATGTCCGTCAGTTAAAAACGTTATACAAAGCTAATTTACTCATTTTGACAAGTGATATGCTTGATGCGTAGTAATCGCAACAGGCTTTACCTCTCGAGGGATCTCGAGAAGCTTACAACCCCCACCAGGCAGTGTACCTGATCGTTGTAGTATAGTATAGTGACAAGTACCGGGGGATTGATTGTTCAGCTTAGGAATAGTGTCGCTAGGATTAGAAAGCCTAATTACTAGTTCTAAAGGTGAGGGATGATTATTTTTGTATTTTTATATTTTTATGAAAGCAAGTAAAATCTCGGGTTTTGAAAGAGTGGGCGGAATTAGTTGCTATTCAACTAACCGAAAACTAAGATATAATCAAAATAAAATACAGAAAATGAAATTAAACTAATTTATACTAAGGTTGTGAGCAGTAATTGGAGAAAATGTGTTTACTTAGACTTCACTACTCCCTAGATATCTTGTACACGTTAATTACTTGTTATAATTGTATGGATGACGGATTGTATTCCTTAATACCATTCATGGGGTGGCATACATAACTCCCCAATTCTATGAGCTCTTATCTCCTCCTACACCATGACCCAGCACAACTATAGAGATTGTAAACAGTGGCTCATGCATTAAATACAACCAATAAAGACCTAGTACGCCTCGGTTCATGTTTCTTAAGACGTTCAAGCATGTTACCATTTGGAGATCTGCCAGTTTTCTTAAGCCTAACATATAAAATCATTCATCCAAAACAAGAATAAACAAGTAATCAACACATAATCAACATCTAGGTTTCATTAGATCTAAGCAAACACAAAGGAGATCTAGCCTAGCATAATGAAATTGAGACAAGAACAAGATATAGACAACCAACACATAGACATATTGATTGAATTAGAAGAACACTTATCTCAATTACAATCCAAGGTATCAAGGGTTTGGAACCCTTGAAAAACCTGTAAAAGTTGCACCAAATTCGTCTTTAGGGTTTCTCCAAAACTTCTCTCTTTTAATGTGAAAAACTAGAAAACTATATATAGGAAAATCGGGGTGACGGCGTCAAGAGCAAGGGTGTAACGCCGTCATCTCGTCGCCAAATACTTCCTCGGACGGCCTTGATCTACTTATGACGGCCTATGTGACGCCGTCATCAACCACGGTATTTTATTCTTGGGACTTTGACGCCGTCAAGAACAACTCTTGACGCCTTCAGGTACTGTTCCCAGCATAGAAATTTGAGACTTTGCCGTTTTCTTCACTTTTATGCTCCAAAAACGTCCGAAATGGCTTCTTTTCCAGAATTCACTCTCCAAGTGCCTAAACTCACAAAATGAACGATTTAGGGCAATATTTGATCAAATAAGTTCGGATTCAGGCTTAAATGACCCCCTAAAAACGGATCATTTTTCGCCTCATCAATGCTCTATTAGGTTGCGCCTTCTATTTTTTATTACTTTAGCAGAAAGTGTATTGTTCGCGTTCTTAAGTCCGAAAGAAATGAAGAAAAAGTGTACTTTTTGTGCCAATAGTTTGAGTATTAGCTAATTGATGTCTCTTTCAGGATATTTAATATACCAGTTGGTCCATATGCGTTGTTTATTCGAACTTGACACATTTAGGGTTCGTTTGGTAGGACGGAATGAAATGTCAAATGAATGAAATGAACAATGTAATGGAATGAATAGTGTAATGTAATGATTCATTGTCGTTATTAATCATGTTTGGTTTGTATGAAAGACGTAATGGAATCAATAATAAAAAGACTTAAATACCCATTTATGATAGGAAGTTAATTTAATGTGGTTAGTTAGTGAGGGAGTTTTATGTAATCTTAATTCCATTACAAGATGTAATGAAAAAAAAGTAGGGGACCCCGAAGGAATGATTTTGGTGTAATGAGTCATTCCTTGTAATGAAACATTACATTCTTTAAATGTAAACAATCAACAATTTTTCACTACATCGTAATAATATTTTCCATTCTGGCTTCGATTACAACATACCAAACACTACGTTAGAGACTGGGAATACAAGTTCATTACTAAGTATGCTAAAGTAGGAACCATAAAAAAAACCCCGAAACTACACCTGATGCATCAACTACGAATTTACTTTGAAGGTTACTTAGAACATATATTTGATATAATAGTTTGCTTATATGGTATATGTGTTTATTGAATTTTTAAATCAAGTTGTCTCTTGAATTTTTATATACTTAAACGGCAAACTCACATAATCCCAAGTTAACGTTATATAAATACCTTTGTCTCAGGCACTGATATGTGTTGCATTAACCTTATTCCAAAGTTGCAACAAAAAAAAAAAAAAACAAATCTCACAAGTATTTGATGAGTTAATTGCTTTTGAATTTGTTGTAATATAGAATAATGATGATCTAGAAAGAGATGTAACTAATGTGTCTCATTCACTTGAAAATCTTCTGCGAAAAGAATGAGACGGTTTACTAAAGTAGGACTTGCTTAAGTTATTGGAATTAGGACTGTTATTTTCTACTAATTATAGTAAGTTTTTAAAGGGTTTTGGAATCGTCTTAATAGTTAGATTCAGTGGTGATTAGGATTGTTTTAATGGCTGCCTTAGTTATTAAAGGATTTTTATGACTGTTTTAATTGCATAATTCAAAGTGTTTGAGACTGTTTTTAATAGCTGAATTGATGGGTTCTTGAAACTGCCTTGATAGTTGAATTCAAGGGTGTTTTAGACTATTTCAATTGCTAATTTTAGGGGTGTTTGGAACTGTAATAATAGCCGAATACAGGAGTGTTGCGACTGTTTTTAATAGGCATTGTTATTGCAAAATAAATTTGACTTATACTAAATTAATAGATAAATTAAAAGATGTAAAGTTCAAAACATTTTAAGAAAATATATTAGGTATTAAATACATGAAAATTTTTATGTTAAAACCCCGTGCGTGCAGTAAAAGTTACAAGTATTACTTTTTTTTTGAATACAGGTATCATCGTATATCAATATTTATATGACTGTAATTTTGTTTATGTAAAAGTTGTATTTTGCATGGAGCAACCAAATGTATTTTCTTGAATGCAACAAAAGAATATCGTTGTGTAACTTTTTTGAAAGGTTTTTTAAACACAAGAGTGTTCACACGGCCTATTCAGACTTAACAAAAAAATTCGATTGATATGAGAAAAGTCCTATACTGAACAATATTTATTTAAAGAACAATTCATGCAATTTTAACCATTTATTTTTGTACAAATAGAGAACTTATTTTTTTTTTAAATTAAAATATCTCGCAAACCGTTAATCTTTACGCGAAATTAATTATATCATCGCGACGAGAATAAAATTATATTTCTATATATATGCATTTCTATATACTTTCGAAGAATTTTTATTTTTATTATTTTGTTTGAACGGCGGATTTATTAGAAACTGGCAAGTTGCTAGAAAAGAATTACAAGCAAAGGGTACAAGGATTTTTCATCCAAGTAACCCAATTTAATTTAGAATAACAAAAATTAGAACACCAATTATAAGAAATTTGAACCAAGTCATAAAAAAAAAGCTTCTTACACAGATTCGTAGCACAAAAAAGCAATTGATTCCTAAAGCGCCAAATTAACCACCACTTCACATAACAAACACCTTCCAAGATCTCTTTCAGTCGATTAGAAAGCCGAGAGGAATTAAGCCATAGAAGCCAATCATCATAAGAGGCTAAATCAATGTCCTCGAGCACCCACCAACGCATAAGTTTCCTCGATAAATGACGAGCCATTGGATAGGAAAAGAAGATATTGGAACCGGATTCAATAGAGGCATGGCAAAACATGTGATTTATTACTTTAAGAATCACATGTGACTTGTGAAAAATAACAAATCATAAGTGATTTAATAAATCAGAAAAATAACACAATTACAAGTGATTTTCTGGGCGAAAATTTAACAAATCAGAAAAATGACAAATCACAAGTGATTTTTATAAATCACATGTGATTTTTCTGAAGGAAATTTTGAAGAAAAAATTAATCAAAAATATACAAAAGTTCATATTTACAGAAAGATAATTTAATTCTCATCGTGATGGTGTATTTTTTGTAGTTTGAAGATTTACCGTTTGCAAGATATGTTGTTTTAATAAAAATGTGAAAAATGGATGAAAGCTAAATGAAAGGCCACGATTTGTTGGTTTTAATTTGTGATTGTTGCAGATCACACCTCATACTGATATTCTTTAAAAGACTAAAATTATGATAACTTATTTAACACGCATCTTGGTCCGTGTGATGTATGGGTTTGGTTTACCATTAGAAAAGCAAACTCTTATTTTTATGCTAACAAATAAATTATATATATAAGATATATGTTTATGGATCAAGGGTAAGGATACAGTGAGAAGAAAATTTAAAATAGAATAATGATAAGTAATAATAACCGAATATTTGATATGCATCGACTTGAATTAAATGCATATCTATTCATTTAGATACATCATAATTAGTTTCAAATGTGATTTTGAAGTGAAAACGATGCAAAGTCGTACTTGCAACAAATTTGACCAATAGAGACGAAAAATACATAGGATTAGCCTAACTTGATGAAATGCATCTAATAAATGTATATATATCTAATTTTTAGCTAGAAAATATATTACGATGCATCTAAAAAGTCAGAGATGCATATAATTCAAATTGATGCATCTCTAATGTGTAGTTATAGTTATTTCTCAATCTTATTATTTTAAGTATTCTTCTCATTTGATCCTTAGTCTATGGATCAAACTATATACAAATGAGTTGAAGTTTTAATGATTCAAGTTAAGTTGACTTATAGTAAACTTGTTCATGTATTTATTCTATCTATCGCTTACTTTTTTTTTAATCAAAATTTGTTTAAGTCATGTGCTTAAATTAGATTTGGTGACGCTCGTTGTAACAGTTATTGAAAGGGTCGCAAATCGTAGTTTTTAAACATTTTTAATGTGATTCTTATAGTCGAAGGAAAAACTTATAAGTTGATAAGTAGGTAAGAGATTTTCAGAAAATCCATGAAATAAAACCAACATTGACGTCAATTATGCACCCACCCTCCTAGCTCAGTCTTTTAAGCATTATCGTGCATGATTCATGATCCGGTATGCATCTTGTTAATAAATTTCTTATGTAGTTATAAATGAAGCCATTCTGCATGCTACTCAACAGTGTGTAATATTTTCTTGTCAAAATGCATGTTAATATTAAGGATTTGCTACTTAATATAAAATGCTGAAAAGTGGTTTGTTTACCATTGTAGAAAAAATTGCAAAATTTACATGTTAATACTGTCTATAGTTTAGAACTTGTTTTAATAATGGTTTGTTTACCAATTTGAGTATGTACTCATGTAATTAACTTGAATATTGGTGGCAAGTGTTGACATAGCGTTGTTGTGTGACCATCACGCAATTCTTCAACTGTTTTAAAAAAAAAAGGTGATATTTATATATATTCTAAAAAGCGTGAGGTGCACTGTAGCAACAGTACTCACGCAAGTTTCGTCGTTGCTCCATTTTAGCCCCTGAGGTTGGTAGTCAAGTGCGAAGTTAGTCCTTAATAGTACTTAATGGTCGTTATCTAACATGTGTAGGGACCAACTTTGCAACAGGATGCCATGTTAAGGGACTGAAACTGAAAATTCATTTGCTACAGTACCAAACAGTGCAGAATAGTACTGCTACAGTGCCAAATAGTGTCTGGTACTGTTCCTAAGAAATTTACACTTTTAGTCCCTCGGTTAGCTGTAAATTCCATCGTTAGTCCTCCGTTAGCGATTTTTTTCAAATTTAGTCCTTACTAAAAAAAAAAAAATCTATCATTTAATTTCTGAGTTTATATTTAACACAACAATCCCGCAGCAAAGCGCGAGTGCCCCAGCTCGTTTTATGCTATTTTCACACTACATCTCTGATATTTAAATATTGGAAGGTTAAGTATCGTATGAAAGTTAAGGTATTTTAAGGCAACAAAAGTGATTATTTGGAGATTTGAAAAAACCACGGCTTCTAAGTTTCTCAATTTTTAATTATCACTATTAGTTAATTATTAAGTATAATAGTTAAAATTGAGTATCAAATTAATGCATTTAACTGAAGAAAATGAAAGAACAATCTCAAATTCTTTCATCATCATTTATGGTTGCAGGTTTATTGGAAATTTTGATTGATATGTTTAACTAATATATTAGAATTTTTGAGTAACAAAATTATTGCTATTAAATATGGCATAAACTAATGCATTCAATTGAAGAAAATTAAAGAACAATCCCAACTTCTTTCATCATCATATCATTCATGTAGGCTAAACGATTATCCGCGCATAGCGGTGATGGTGTAAAGTAGCGTTAATTTGTTTGTACATTTTTTTTAACTTCTATATGAGTGTGGAATAAGTAAAAGTGAGAATGTTAACCGTTTAAATAATGAAATATTTAATAGATTGCATTGCATTTTAAGTGAAGGTATTTTAGCCTTACAATATTACTTACTTTTTATGTTTTTAGCTTTAAAGCAAATGTTTTTTCTCTTTATATGTGGTATAAATTTAATGGTTGTAGGTCTTTTGGAAAACTTGACGGATGTGTTTAACTAACATATTAGATTTTTTTAGTAACACGTTTATTGCTTTCAGATACTAACTAATGCATTTAACAAAAGAAAATGAAAGAGAAATATCAATTTCTTTCATCATTATTTATGGGTAGGTCCTTTAGAAAAATTGACCGATGTGTCTAACTAACATATTAGATTTTTTGAATCAAATAATGTATGAATCTCAATGAAAAAATTATTCTTCGTAACTTTAATGCTTAATTAACTCGTACATATTTAATACCCTGACCCATTTTCTATTAGTCTTTCACATGCTTTGATGATTGAACGGATATCAATATTACTGCTTGTTAATTTTTAGTTATAGTGAACTTTATTATCATCAAAATGAGTTCTAATAGGTCAATTTATAGTTTTATAAGTAATAAATGGCGAAACTATACTATAACTATTTTAATTAGAGATTAAGTCATTAATACTCAAATTGATGGTAAGCAACTCAATTATTAGATACAATAGAACTATTTTAGTTAGAAACTTAAATCATTAATACACAAATTTGTAGCAAGGAACTCAGTTTTTTAGACGGGTTTTCTTAACTTGTGTCATAGTGGTACAAGTTTAGAAGTGTTAAATAAAGACAAATGTTTTTTTAAATAACTTAATTTTCCATATAAAACATGGGTACGTAATTTTAGTAGACATCATAAATTTAGAAAATTATTAATATCAACGAATATGAGAATTTGATAATTTGAGTTAATGTAATGCCTCTTAATCTCTACCACCGTGACACAAAGTAGAAATTCTCTTTTCAGATATAATAGAATTATTTTAATTAAAGACTTAAGTCGTTGATACTCAAATTTATGGCAAGCATATTTTAATTAGAGACTTAATTAAATCATTGATAATCAAATTTATGACAAGGACCTCAATTTTTAAATAGACCCAACATTGAATAGTTTTTCAGTTGACTAACAAGTTAAAGACTAATCAACCCTGATTCAGTAATTAGCTAGCTGAAAGGTATCCTCAACTGCGGTAGTCTTCAGAAATTTGAAGAATTAAGTTAGTATAATACATGAGGTTTGTTTCTCATTATAGTAGTTACAAGATACTGTGGTGTTGTGAAGCGTTGTGAAGTCTCAGATCGAAGTATACAGGAACACTAAAATAACGAGCTTGTGTGAGGAATACATTGACATCTTCTAAGTCTCCGTCATTTGGCTTAAGGCTTAATTTGCTTAATAGACATACATAAAGATGAGATGTTAATTGACTAGCTTATACCTAGGCCGACCCGTATAGGCTCTGGCTCCTCTTTTCATTATACAACGTTGACGAATTTGACATTCTTAGGAGGATTCTCAATTTCTCACTAGACATATTATGAACACCATCGGATATCACTGATTTGAATCTGTTTTGAGATCAAGCCACCTGTTACCATGCCACTGATCATAAGCATGCTCAAAGTCAAGGCTATTTCTTTGACATTTTTTAAATGTTGAGACTTGAGATGATAAAAATCTGAAGACTATTAGTACATATATTAGCTAGTACTGTTACTTAATTATATGGTTTAGGTCTTCAGGATTCTTGAAAAGGCTATGCCACCAAAAGTTTTCTATATTTTTCTTATTAAGTCAAGGTCAACATTAAAATATTTGTTAATTTCCCTACTACATTAAATAGGATGTCACAAACATTGAATCCCTACCAGTCGAAAGCTACTTTAATTCCTTTCAATCATTAATGCTATTTTCATTTGCGTAAATCTACTACTGTAGTATCTCTTATCATGGCTATTTTACCGGAACTTTAATTGGTTGGAAAAATATTTGCAGATAACCGTAGTTTCAGTCGGGACGTCTTTTTGATAATCAAAAGCGCTTGGCGATCTCGTTAACCACAATTCATCCATGAGAAAACAACCACGTTATTTTCACATTCTCTGGAGAACAAGATGTGCAAAAGATACTTTATGATTCGCCTTGGTTGGTCAAAGGTCATTGTATCATTCTAGGACCATGGAACCCTAATGTTCATATATATTACTGAAATCGACATTTCTTACTCCTTATCATTTCTTACTCTAACAAAACCTTACTCAAACTCAACATTTGGAACTTTGTAATACAAACCTTGAAAATTACAACCCTAAATTACAGATCGGACCTCTTCTATACCATCGATTCCTTGTGTTTCTTGCACTATTCTGATCTTGATACTCTTTAACATTCTTACTACTTGATTCTTGATTGCTTGGTGCTAAGATCTCACTTATTTTTTAGGTTTCCTTATCGTTTTTTAAGGGTTTTGATCGTTTTCTGTTTTCAAACCAACCTTAGGGTTTGTTCGATTATGCTTATCCCTCACTACCCTATATCCTCTATTGAATTGACATAATCACTATTGCTTGGGTATCATGGACGTTGGTTAGTTGATTTGGGTTTAACGATTAAAAACCCTAATCGCTAAGATTAGGGTTTTATCTTTTTATTCTTTGTCTTGCATGCTACTGCTGGTTGATTTTCGTGTTCTTGGATTTGGTTGTACTGGTATTGAGAGATGAATAAGGGTTTCTTGACTTCTAAAAGTGGGAATAAGGGTACGGCTAATGAACCTCATGTTGATGTTGCTGCTAGTGCTGCTCGTATGACACGTTCGAAGAAACAAGATGAGGGTGTGGATGGGGATGGCAATTCTGGTACGCCTCTGGTTCGTAAAGCTGCTAATCCTAGGTCTGATATTGGAAGCAAACATGACCTAAATCAAGTGAAGCCGGTTTCACTTGATAAGGATGCTACAGCCACTATTAGCATTGGTGAGTTGAGTTCAACCTCAATGATGAACCCTAATAGTGTCACTATGAACGTGGATGATACAACAAATTCCTCTAAAGGTGTGACTAAGCAAGTGGAGCCGGTTGATACTAATGTTGTTAATGTTTCACATGGGGCTAATAGTGATGATAAGGACAATGATAAGGCTGAGGTGGAGCAGCCTAATGGCTCTAAACAGCCTAATGTGGTACAATTACTATCTAATGCGCAAAAGAATTTTGATGAAGTCATGAATAAAATTCAACGTGAGATTGTTGCTAATAAGGCTTCCTCTTCTGATTTGCACAATTCGAGTGGTATAGGGCAACATTCTAATTCGAAAGGTAATGAAGTTAATGCAACAAATAATCCTCCTTCGAGTTCTAGTGTTGCTTTGCAAACCCAGCAGTTTGGAACTAATATGTATATGATTAAGAGTGCAACTTCTGGTCCTAATGCTTCTAAGGTTGATACTACAAGTGGTACTGGAGTGAAGTCGGTTTTTTACACGGGTGCTACTTCTAATGAACCTCAGAAACACGTGTCTAATTTTCGGAGGTTGGAATGTAGCAAAAAGAAGGATGATGTTGACCTTTCAGTTCCAATGAAAGTAGTGGAAGAGGTGAACACGAGGTTTGAGAATACTCTCTACGGTTACTTCCTTGGCCAACGCCTTGCTTTTCCTGTTGTTGATTACTATGTACGCAATGCATGGGCTAAGTTTGGTGTGAAAAAGGTAATGATGAATGCAAAGGGGTTCTTCTTCTTTAAGTTCAATTCAAAGAAAGGTGTTGATGATGTGCTTGAAAACGGTCCTTGGTTGATCAAAAATGTTCCTATTATTCTTAAACCATGGACTTGGAACACTAATCTACTTAAAGAGGATTTGACTAACATTCCGGTGTGGGTTAAATTCCATGATGTCCCCCTTGCAATGTTTTCTGATGATGACATCAGTCTTCTTGCCACACTGATTGGCACGCCCAAAAGGTTAGATGCTTTTACAAGCCAAATGTGCAAGGAATCATGGGGCCGTAGTAGTTTTGCTAGATGCATGATAGAAGTGCAGTCGGATGAGGTGCTTCGGGACAACCTCACTGTTAGGATACTATTACTTGATGGTTCGGGTTCGACTATTGAGAAGATACGAGTTGAATACGAGTGGCAACCACCTCGTTGCGACAAGTGTAAGATATTTGGTCATACTCTGACTGACTATCCTAAAGTTGTTATACCTCCTGTTCAGCCTACTAAGTCTGTTAATGATAGTTTCAAGAGTGTCAATAACAGGAAGAAAGGAAAGCAAGGTGGTCCTACAATTCCTGGTCAAGAGGGTTTACTAAACCTGTTGTAGGTAAGCAGTTTCAGTATCAACCCAAAAAGACTCCTCCTGAACCTAAGAAAGTTGGTGGCACTAAGAAGAAGACTTCTGATGGGGCTAGTTCTAGTGGAACAAAGATTTCTACATCTAACCAATTTGATGCTCTTAATATGGATGATACGGATGCGTTTGGTATTCCTACTTATGACACCAACAAGGATGTGGATGCTGGTCGTACAATGGAAGTTAATGAGGATGAGTAAGTTAAGACTGGTAGTCTGGTACTACATCACAAGAACCGCTTGTGAGTGATTCAATGGGAACTAAGGAAGTTGCTTCTACTCCTATAGTTGAGAAGATTAGTAAGCTTGAAAAGCTACTTATCGATGGGAAAACTACTCTTGTGGATGATGAAGGTCATCCTATTCCGTCTACCTCTGTCACTAAGAGGGCTAACACATTTTCTAAGGTGGGTGAGGTTGTGGTTTCTGATAGTGATGAGGATGAGGTTCTTAACACGTTTGACGAATCAGCAAATCTTTTTGGTGGTGGTCATGAGCGTGAAGATGAGTTTGATGACTATGATGATTACTCGAAGCAAATTTATGATCTTCAAGAGAATTTGGATGCTCTTAATGCCATTTATGGCTTTAATCTCCAAGGTCGTAGGAAGTAGTTTATATTTTTGTCAGAGTCTTTCAATAACATATGATAGTGGTTTTGTTTATTGTCTAGAAAATAGGAAGTATCTTGTTATGTAAGCTTTTCGCCTATGTAACGGGCTGAGATATGGGATTCACCCATATCCGTTGTACTTAAATGCTTTTTGGAGTAATATATTTACCGGGTCGTTGACCTTTTAACCAAAAAAAAAAAAAAAAAAAAAAAACCTTGAAAATAGTTTCCGCATTTTATACTTCTAAATATTCAGTGAATTCTTCATAAGGCATCCTAGCAAGTAGCAACCTTAATAAGAAGTACAACACTATTATCGTACCTTAAAGGTAAATGGAAGAAACAGCCTTCATTGTGTGCTTCTAAAGAAACCACATCGGTTCTAGGTATCATTTTCTTACAAATTTGAAAAAGTACAAATTAGGGTTTATAAATATATTAAACAAATTAAACGATTATAATTGCATAAACCATATGATTACATACGTGAAATAACATTCAAAAAAGGAAAAACAATGATAATTTTGGCCAATGTGTAATGAAACGAGTATATGAAATTAGGGTTTTTACAAAGATAATGTTAGGAGGAGTACCTCAGACTCACTGGTATGGCAAAGCTCTAGGCTAAGGATTGACTTAAGTGCAATCGCATGTTTGAAAAGAATTATAAACCGCCCCATGCACTTCCTTCCACTCGCCGAAATAAGATCAAAGATTGACATCTTGATACACATGATTTACCATAATAATAAATAGAGTCAATGCAGACTCCGCCGTAGGAATAGCCGCTTCTTTCTTGCTTGATAGGGGGCTTCCACCTAGAAATGAATAAATCGAGAGATGCTATGGAAGTATTTGATGTAAAAAAAAAAAAAAAAAAAAAAAAAAAAGCCTTTGTTAATAAGTAAATGGATCCCACATGCATATAACAGAGTAATTTAAAAAGATCATGCGACCAAGGTAATTATCTCTTGCCACGTCAAATACTCCCCCTAAAGATGCCTATATAATATAAATATTATAAAAAGTTTTTAAATTTAATAGGAAAATTAAAAATTGATTGCTTCCAATAAAAAAAATTAGTAAGTTGAATGCTTTTTTAAACCATTAACCTTAAAGACGGTGAATCTATTACCTTCTCAATTTGCTTATAATCTTAGATGTATTATGTACACTTGTATTATTCCATACGTACTCAACTAGTTGTTCTATATATAGTACTTCTACTCAACGTGGTTTTGAAGCTACACTGTGTTATTTATAGTTTTTAAATCAAAGTACACATCCACATGCAAATGTTACATGTTTTAGTGTAATCACTAATCAACAAGTTTTTAAGGAATATCCTTTATTGGGTATGTATTTTTATCATGAACCATCATTTTTAGTTTTACACCTTTGTTAAATTTGCCATAACTGAGGAATCAAACCATGTGACCGGGGGAGGGGGGGGGGGGGGGGGCTAGAACTCCAAATCACCGGGTGCACAATTTTTTTTAGTAGTATAAAGTAATTATAAATGTGTAATTTCACTAAACTAGCAAACAAGTTGATAAGACATGCATTTTCTTTTGACATATTAGTAAAGCAACTAAAAAAGACATATTTATGTGACACAAAATTTTGAGACAATGTTCATTTCGCAGAAATCATGATTTTTAACCAAAGTTTACACTAGACGACAAACATCCATTGGATTCCCATGGACCCCGGGAACCTCCTAGATCCCACCCCTGCGTGTAACCCTACTGTCTAATTTATTTATTTATTTTTTTTTATTTATTAATTTTTTTAAAATGATGAACTTATATTAATCACCAATAACTAACTCATACAGAGCAATGATTAAGCATGATAGGACATGCCCTATACAAATTCAAAATTCTAAGATAGAAATACAAAAGAATACAAGCTAAATTCACCAGCTAACTATTCAGTTCACCGTTCATCTAGACTAGTAATAGCAATAGTGATAGCTTTACTAGCTCTAGGACTACATGAAGAAATCCCAAACCTTAACTACATTACCATCACACAAACACCTTACCTGTGCTAACACCCAGAACCAATAGAGGCTGTTGTATGAGGCATCATCAAGGTTGGGTAAAACTTCAGTTCCATTGAGTATCCACACATCAAGCTACATTTCCATCATAATAGCAATTCAATGTCTACAATCAATGCAACTGCATCCTCACATGATTGTCTACATAGAGTTGCTACAGATGGCATCACTTGAAATTGCTATTATTACTAACATCTAAACGAAAAATATCAGTCTACATAACTTTCCCACATGGTTTTTCTGTATCATTTCATTTCAACACCTTCGCAACCCATTGGTTTTTACTTTTTATACTTTTCACCATAGGTCTAGTGTAACTTCAATGTTACTCTTATTGTATAATAAGAACGTCAACAATATTATGCTAAAGTTGGTCAAATTCACTTTTTAAGTTTTTTATGTGTTAGGATTTGAGTTACTCTTAGTAGTTAATATCAGCATAACACTGAGAATAACACTAAACCACATTATATCAGCGTTGAGTCAACAACGGTCATGCACCGTGGGTGTTTACCGGTTATGCAATTTATAAAACGCTCTTATAGAAATGCAATAATTTACTTTTTTAAACATCTAAGTAAACGTAGATAATCACATATCAAGTTGATCGTCAAAATGTCCAAAACATAACCCGAGTCCTCAATGATATGTTACATAAATACTTCCATGTGATATAAATGTATCTGAATTTTGAAGTGAACCAAATTTCCAATAAGCTTGGTACTGAACAAGCATATCTTAGCCATGTGACACACTATCACACCCATGTGCTTCTAAACCAGTGAGATAGATAAAGCAATCAATCTTCATTTGTTTGGTCCATATGTTAAAAGACAAAACCAAATAATGTATTTTGTACTTGTATTCTTACATTTTGATTTTGATTTGGATTAATATGTTTTACTATGTTCCTCACTTAAATACCATGATGTATTTGACCATTGTCATGCAAACAAATATGGTTAAAAATCTTGACAAAATCCTTAAATGATACTAGTTCATAAACATGACAATAGTGACATGTATACTTGTAAAATTGGTTTAAATAAGTTAGAAAGTAAATTTTGCCAGATCTCACCAATTTTTGACAAGAAATTGTTTTACAAATTTTGACTTGACTCGCCCATTTTGACCTGCAAGAATTTTACTAAGTTTGACCTGACGAGGCCGTTTTGACCCATAGAGCTTTTTTAATCAGTTTTGACTTGACCCGTCTGTTTTGACCCGTAAATAGTTTTACTGGTTTTGACCTGTCCCAAGGTTTCGACTAGCAAACATTTTTTTCTTAAATGCAGCGGGTCCAAAAGTTTTTATTTTAATTCATTTCTAGTTTCTTTGTATTATTGTTAAATAAAAAAATTGTGCACTTAGGTACTTTTAGTCTGGTTCTGAACTTGCAAAATTAATGTATTTATTATTGTTAAAAGGTTCCCTAACTAGTAAGACGCGGTCAGAGATGGCAGTTGTTTGTTTTTTTTGTGTGAGTCAGACGCGGTCAGTCGTAAACAACTTACTAGGTAAGAGTCGAAGATTAGGTCTTACTACCTCTTAACCCTTGTTCAGCTACCTCCCACACCCTTCAAACCCTCAAATCCCTTTAAACCCTCGCAAAATCCGAGTTAAAGGTTCTTTAGTCCAAAACCATCAACAACAAGATTCAAAAGGGCTGTGATTTTTTCTTGTTTTAGCTTTGGTATAAAAAAGTAATAAAAGGTTTTGCTTGTGTTTCGCCTCTAACGAAAGATAAGAAAAAGGATGAGGTGATATGAGTGTTGACTGCATTTGTGTGGAGGAGTGGTTTTTGTGTGAGTGATATTAGGGTGATAAGCCATGTATCTCCTTAGGTTTAGGGTTTAAATTATATATAAAAGACAACTAAAACCATTCAGACAATTATAAAAAATCAAACAACATTATTTCATTCACATTCAGACTTTATAACCGTCTCTTACAAGTAAGATGTGGTAGTTAGATTTAGACCCAAAACATCTTAACGAAACAAACAACACCTAAGTGACAAGTTGGATGAATTTCTAGGTAATTATCCCTAACTAAAATTACCACTCCATGAATAGATTGTCGAGGAATTGATGATTTTAACGACACTAAATCTGACCCTTCGTCCTTGCTATGATTAGTCATTCTATCTAAGATGCTCATAAGCTTCAAAAACAGAAATTTTTGGATAAAACTAACTGGGTCAACCTTGTGACACATCTGACCCGTTCTTCCAAATGATCATGTTTTGACATGAACTTGTTTTGACCATAAACCTGTTATAAGACACGATCTTCCCCTCCCATGTTGCCGCGCATAGTAGGTATCAAGTTCAAGAAGTTGCAAAAGCCATTTTTAATAATTCTGAAGTCAATTGGTCACCTCTTTCTGAAAAAGGTTTGAGCACGATTGCAATTGTCGAGCTTAGAAATCTGAATTTAAATCTTTCAGGTTTCTCTTTGAATATGTTATTCTTTATCGATCAATTGGTTCTGGGATAAGTAGAGTATTTCATTATCAAGGAGGTTGTAGGTAAAATAACAAATATTTAACAGGGACATAACTCTTAAGGTCTGTAATTATAAAACTTTGGATGTTTTAGAGGTAGATAGTAATTTTGCAATAGGGATTTTGTGTCTTAGTAGTTACGTAGAGGTAAAGTATCTAAAACTTGTAAATATTCTGAGATTAATCACAAAATATTGATTAAATCAAGGATTTTAACGACTATTTTTCTGCCAAATAATGCGACAAGAACTCAACTATGACACTATGTCACTCCACCTTATGAAAAGAATGATTAATTTTTTAGTTAAGAAACTTTGACTAATCGGAAAGAACACTCATTCAGTCATTCACATATGTTATCTTTGCGAATTATTCGTACATTTCTTTTACTATATTGACAACAACACTAAAATAATTTTTGTTTCTCATTAGATCAATTTTTAGATAACGTGGTTTTTTAAAGCCTGAAGTAGACAACAACACTAATATAATGGGCTTGTATGAGGAAGACTTTGACAATCTCAAGTTTTCCATTCCCTCACAAATGTGGCTTAAAACTTTGATTAAACATACATAAAGATGAGATGTCAATTGACTAGTTCATACCTAAGGCGCAACAAAAAAGTTTTTATTTTTTTTATTTTCTTTTCATTATTATTATTTTTTTTAATTATTATTATTATTATTTTTGTACCAGATTGCATTCAACAAGTCATGAATTTCTGGTTATTAGCATTCTCACATGTTTCAAAACTGAGTTCCAAATGGCTGATAATTTTTAACAAACAAGCAATCCGATTTCTCTTTTTCATATTTGTGCAAATTGCAGCGTTTTCTACTATACAGTCAGCCACACCTCTGCCATTGGTGATCGTGCAGCATTACTTGCCACTAAATCCATGATTAATGGAGACCCACAAGTTATCATGAGCTCATGGAACGACTCCGTTCATTTTTGCCAATGGAAAGGTATTACTTGCGATTCTTGTCACCCAAGATTCACCATCTTGGATCTTCCATCTTAAGGCTTACTTGGTTCTTTGTCTCCTTCCATCAGAAATCTAAGCTTTCTCAAGGTGATTCGGATCCAAACAACTCACTTTCTGGCGACATTCCAGCTCAAGTGGGGCGTCTCATTAGATTACAAGAGCTACGTCTATCTAACAAAGCATTCCCAAGGAAAGATTCCAGCCAGCTTAATCAATTGCTCTAATCTTAAAGTTCTTCACATGGGTTACAATAATCTAGTTTGAAAGATCCCAGATGAGTTTGGTTGATTGTCCATGTTAAACACACTAATTTTTCACGAAAACAGATTAGAATTGAAGGTAGTATTCCATGGTTCATCGGGAATCTGATATTTCTAGAGACTTTATCACTTGCCAATTGTGGACTTGGGGGGAGAATTCCAGATGTCTTCCACCAGCTGAGTAATCTGACAAGAATTGCACTTGATGGAAATAACCTTGTCAGTACCGTGCCACGTTCTTTTTACAATCTTTCGTCTCAAGAACTAGTATTTCTTGATTATAATAGACTTACTGGTAGACTACCTATAAATGTTGGTTTGATGCAGCCTCGTCTTAATGCATTTTCTTTGTCAGATAACCAGTTTACAGGTTCCCTTCCACCGCCCCTTCTCAGTTCTCCAGAATTAACAGTCCTAGATGTAGCTCGAAACAATTTCTCTGGAAAACTTGTCATCACTTCTTATAAAATATGCAAACTTACAACGGTGTCACTAAGTTCTAATAGTTTTGGAAGTGGGGAAGATGACGACGAGTTAATGAAGTTTATAGATGGTTTGTCGATTTTCAAAAATTTAGGACTGTTAGATCTCAGTTACAATAGAATGAGAGGTTTCTTGCCTGATTCTTTAAGAAATTTGTCAGCTTCACTATATCATGTGAGTGTGAGCTCCAACATTATTCAAGGATCACTCCCACAATCAATTTGCAGTTTGATCAATCTAACACGCTTGGGTATGTCCGATAAAATCATTAGAGCAAAGGGAGCCATAACTTAAGTTGAAAAATAACTCAGCGTCACATCAGCTTAACACCAAATAACACAACACCAAAAAACACGGAAATCTTAACACCAAATAACACCACTTTTTACAAATTTTCAAATTCTACCCTCAACAAATTCAATTGTTAAACATTCAATCATTTTATTAATAAAACCAAACATTACATTACGAAATAAAAACATTACAATTAAAAACAAACATACGAAACAAAACATACGAAATAAACTACTCCTCGTCCTCGTCGGTTGGTGGGGGTGGTGGATGTGTCAACTTATATTTATCTTTGATTCTCTGTTTTTCCTGCTTGATAAAATACGCCTCGTCCGGATCATCTTCACTCATTTTCATACCGAGAAACCTAAATTCCTCCAAACGTATAGTCGTCTTGTCTTTCATTCTAGCCGTGTCGTACGCCATTTGGGCCGCTTCCCGTCTAAGTCGAAGCTCGTTTGTCATAGATTCCAAGTTGCTTGTCGCACTTCCCCCAGTGCTAGCCGACGTATCGGACTTTTGTTTTTTGGCTTTTCTTTGTTTCCCGGCCGGACGTGGACGTACATCATCACCAAATAGCTCTTGGTTGCTTTGACCGGGGACGTCTCTGGTTAAGTCAATCGGTTCCGGCACGTCCCATTTTGGAGACTTCTTCAAAATTAACCACGCTTCTTCTTGAGTAAACGGCATATTTTTATGCTCGTCACGATACATTTTTCTAGCGTGCATCATATCATCAACTTCATTTTCACCACTTTTTTTCAAACGTACGGCACGTTTGTAAACCGCTTGAAACTTTTGGCAATTTGCATTCAACGAATGGCACTTGCTTGTTAGCATATCTTTGTTACGAACTTGAAAATTTTGCCGGTTGAACTCGTTCATAATCTTATACTAAAAAGCGATGCCCTTTTGAGAAACTCCAACATTCCTATCCTCGGAAACGGCCACCCAACACATGGCAAGTAAAACTTCCTCTTCCGGTGTCCAACGTAACGTAGTCTCGCTTACGTCGGGATTTTTTTCATCAAACCCCTCGTCGACTAGCTGTTTTTTTGCCTTTTTTTGGTTTTGCAACACGTTTACCTCCACGTTTGGTTTTGCATGGAGATGTAGCTTCGGATTCCACTTCCACACTAGCCGCTTGTGATGATTGGGTTTGTGGTGTTGGTGGTGTTTGTTGCTCCACGTTATTTTGTTGCCACATAAACATATATTGTTGTTGTTGTTCGGGTGTCAAGCTAGCGAATGGGTTAGGATTTGAAGAAGACCCGACGTTCGGGTTAGCGTTAGCATTTACAATACCCATCAAATTTTAAAAAATTGCATCGTCTCGGCCCGACATGTTTTGATTTTGTGAGAATATGAGTGTATGAGTTCTGTTTTTCTCTTGCTTGTGAGAATATGTTGTGTATACACTTCTTGTTGTTGTTGATCTATAAGGTGATTTTTTTAAACTAGCCGTTACCTTCAAACGGTAACAATTGATTTTTTTTTCTTTTCCCACAAAAATTAGCCGTTACCTTGTTCTTTGGAAGCCTGGGGTTTGTTTTGCACAAGAAAGAAACTACAATGCACGTTACAACGCAAGTTATTGTGTTAATTTGGAGCTCAACGCAACACCAACGCACAAGGGTATGAAATGGTTTCAACTTGGTAATGCGCGTTGTTTTTGTGCCATGTAGGATTAACACAAGATTTGCATTATGGCTCCCTTGCCTCTTAGTGGAATCATTCAACATTACTTGGGAAATAATTCCCCTCTATCGTTTCTTGATGTCATATCCAACCTGATTGAGGGATCATTCCCTCCATTGATATGCAGCTTCAAAAATCTAAGGCTAAAATTTTGTGGAATCATTTGATTTCTAATTTGGTGTTACCAAGTTGGAAAGAAAAGAGAATAGATGAAGCCAAATTAAGGCTAAAATTTCACTTCTCTCCAAATTATCCTAATTTGAAAAGAAGAAAAGGAGGGAGAATTTGGCTTAATTTCATTCCCTTTTCTCCTAAGAAATCTCATGAACATGATCATTTTTCAATTTCTTCTCTACTTCTCTTCTTTTCTAATAGAAACTCGAAAACATAGTGTTATAAAATTGGCGACAGCAATTTAGAATCTGAAAAAAATAAAAAAAATAAAAAATAAAAAATTAATCCAAACTAAAGTGTATGTTAAATAATTGTAGATGGGTGAAGCTCTATTATAAAAAGTTCAACCAAACAATTACATATTCATAGAGATATTCTAGAACCACATAATTTTTACAAAACAAAACTCATAAAATGATGTGGCATAGTGATTATTTGCTTCAAATATGAAATGATTTTTAAGTGAAGATAAAGATGAGGGATATTAACTTTAAAAATCATCATATTTTTCCAAAAATACTCTTCTGGATATCGAACAAAGTTTTTTGCTTATACGGGTACTAAAGTTTCAAATTCGGACTTTTTGAGGTAGCAATCTTTCAAATTCGGTCTTTTTGAGGTACTTTTGTGATATTTTTGCCCAAGATTTTTAACAATTTGAAGGGCAAAAATGTCATAAAGTATCTCAAAAAGTCTGAAATTAAAAGTTTAACACTGATATAAGCAAAAAAAAAAAAAAAAAAAAAAAAAACCGATACCCATAAGAGTATTTTTAGACAAATTTGATGCTTTTTAAAGTTATAATCCCTAAAGATAACCATATATTATATAACACCTCATTTTGTGGACTTTGTTTTATAAAAATTAAATGGTTCTAACGTATATCTGTTACATATCACAACAATTGTATTGTGTGAAGAGAATAATGGTCAGAGTGGTATGCAAAGGCAGCGGAAAGTGAACGGATTGAAGCCGGTTAAATTATTGCCGGCTGAAAAAAATAATAAATAAATAAATAAACTTATATTAGGCTTGATATTAGAATCGGTTATTACCCATAAACATATTATTATCATTAAACAATAATATATAGAAATACAATGCTCTAAAAGTAAGATAACTTGCTGGACTTAACCCATAACCATAATAAACATACTAAATGTGCTAAGCTATAATCACTAATAGCGATTTCATACCCAATATTCATCAATCTAAACGTGATAAAGATACATTTGATCATATCCATTGTCATTCCACTTCTTACGTATCCCACTTTGACATCGTTCAATTAGCTAATTAGCTAGCATTTGTCAAAACATAATAAATGTATACGGAGACCGGATATAGTAATATCTCTGAGATGGACGCCCAAAGAGGATAGGTGTCATGTTTGATCGCGACTATACCAACAATGGCACAAGATATCATGATGGCGAGCACCTCAGCCGAGTAGGTCCATGATAGTCCCTTTATTTATACAGTGGCAAGCAATGTTAGCAACCCAAGAAGGTTATTCATCACCAATCCATCGTAGATCTGCATTAGATAAACAAACTCGTGTTGTTAGTTTACATCATATATCATATATAGTGATGAAATTAATGGTTGATAAAATCTTACTTTTGAAATATATTTTTCATTTAATCAAGATTAATTGTTAAACATAAAGTAAGTGATGCATTAGTGAAAGTGTGCAAACCTCTGTAAATCTCAAAGAAGCGTTATTCTGAACAGTGAACATGGGGTTGAGCCTTGAGAAGTGCACCAATTACCTTTTTAGCATTCATGGCAATCGGGACCATAACAAATTAAATGAAGTGATGAGAAAAGGTATGTGAGCCGCTGTTGGGAATTGTATGACACTTGTTATGAAGGCAGATGAAATTGTGATAATGATCGCTATTCCAAATATAATATACACAATGCTTGCTTTAGGATTCTCCCATTTCACGGGTGTGTCAATTTCTTCCCAGCTATCCTGAAAATTTGCTGAAAGTATCAGTACATCAGTAACACAAAGATAAACCAATATATGAAATAATTTTAGTAAATCACATTTTCGTACTTTGCAATTGCGTCTTTTGGATCTTTAATGCTTTGATTATGATTAATCGCTTTCTCAGTCCATTTTATGAATCCATTTACAAGTTCCTTTTTCCCTACTGAATGATTCTTATCACCACCAAATTCCTTTACCAATTCGTCCAAGACTCTATCATGGTCTAATAGTATTCCAAACTGAAGAGTCTCGATGAATTTATTGTGAAAATAACCTATATAGGCAAAGTAGGTGAATCATGAAATATTTTTTTTTGGGTAAAAGGTCAAAGACCCGGTAAATATATTACTCCAAAAAACATTTAAGTACAACGGATATGAGTGAATCCCATATCTCAGCCCGTTACATAGGCGAAAAGCTTACATAACAAGATACTTCCTATTTTCTAGACAAGAAAATAAAACCACTACCACATAATAGTGAACGACTCGGACAAACATATAAACTACTTCCTACGACCTTGGAGATTAAAGCCATAAATGGCATTAAGAGCATCCAATTCCCCTGGAAGATCGTAAATTTGCTTCGAGTAATCGTCATAGTCATCAAGATCCTCTTCACGTTCATGACCTCCACCAAAAAGGTTTGCTGATTCGTCGAACGTATTAAGAACCTCCTCCTCCTCACTATCAGAAACCACAACCTCACCCACCTTGGAAAATGGGTTAACCCTCTTAGTTACAGAAGCGGACGGAATAGGATGACCTTCATCATCCACAAGGGTAGCTTTCCCATCGATAAGTAGCTTTTCAAGCTTACTAATTTTATCAACTATAGGAGTAGAACCAATATCCTTAGTTCCCATTGAATCACTCACAAGCGGTTCTTGTGATGTAGTACCAGTCTTAACCGACTCATCCTTATTAACTTCCATTGTACAGCCATCATCCACATCCTTGTTGGTGTCATAAGTAGGAATACCAAATGTATCCGTATCATCCATATTAAGAGCATCAAATTTGTTAGATGTAGAAATCTTAGTACCACTAGAACTAGCCACATCAGAAGTCTTCTTCTTAGTGCCACCAGCTTTCTCAGGCTCAAGAGGATTCTTTTTGGGTTGATACTGAAACTTCTTACCCACAGCAGGTTTAGTAAACCCCCTTTGACCCGGATTTGTAGAACCTCCCTGCTTACCCTTCTTCTTGTGATTGACAGTCATGAAACTATCAGTAACAGGCTTAGTAGGCTGAACAGGAGGTATAACAACTGTAGGACAATCAGTCAGGGTATGACCAAATATCTTACACTTGTCACAACGGGGTGGTTGCCACTCGTATTCAATCCATATCTTCTCAATAGTCGAACCCGATCCATCAAGTAATGGTATCTCAACAGTGAGGCTGTCCCGAAGCACCTCATCCGACTTCACTTCTATCATGCATCTAGCAAAACTACTACGGCCCCACGATTCCTTACACATCTGGCTTGTAAAAGCATCTAACCTTTTGGGCGTGCCAATCAGTGTGGCAAGAAGACTGAGGCCATCATCAGAAAACATAGCAAGGGGAACCTCATGGAATTTAACCCACACTGGGACTTTAGTCAAATCTTCTTTAAGGAAGTTTGTGGTCAAAGTCCATGGTTTAAGGATAATAGGAACATTTCTGATCAACCAAGGACCGTTATCAAGCACATCATCAACACCTTTCTTCGAGTTGAACTTAAAGAAGAAGAACCCCTTAGCATTCATCATAACCTTTTGCACACCAAACTTAGCCCATGCATTGCGAACAAAGTAATCAACAACAGGAAAAGCAAGGCGTTGGCCAAGGAAGTAACCGTATAGAGTATTCTCAAACCGCGTGTTCACCTCTTCCACTACTTTCATTGGAACTGAAAGGTCAACATCATCCTTGATTTTGGTACATTCCAACCTCCGAAAATTAGACACATGTTTCTGAGGTTCATTAGAAGTAGCAGCCGCATAAGAAACCGACTTCACACCAGTACCATTAGTAGTACCATACATAGGAATAGAAATGGCACTCTTATTTAGATTCCCATTACAACCACAAATTACACCAGTACCAATAGTAGTACCATCCATAGGGTTCCTTGTAAGATTAGCTTCAGAAGCACCAATGTCACATTGAATTTTGTTCATAGCATCATCAAAATTCTTATTCGCATTAGCAATCAATAGTTCCACATTAGGCTGTTGAGAGCCTTGTGAAGACGAAGAAACATCATCCATTGTAACATCAGCATACGTACCAAGTGAAACCGGCTTCACTTGCTCAGGCACATGTGCACGTACATCACAATCAACACCATCACCTGAACCACTACCCTTTTCCATCTTCTCTATGTCACCCCTACACCTGAATCCAAGGAACCTGACATCAACACATCAGCACCCTTATTCAGATCTCCACTTTCATCATCCCCACCCTTCCTAGAAGCCGTATCCTTTTTAGCACTCATAGAACTCAAAAAACCCCTATTCATCTCTCACAACCAGTAGAACAAACCAAGCAAACGAACACGAATAACCAGCTCAAAGCAAAACCAAAACAGAAAAAGTAAAACCCTAATCGCTTAGGGTTTACACAAGAAGCACAGCAAAACTAACCAACGTCCATATTCATCCACCCAATAATTAGTATTAGAATCAGTAAATAGAGGATGAGATGGATAGTAACCGGCTAAGGACAATAGAATAGTGCAGAGTCGAATGTATCCTTATGTCGGGTAAAGGAATAGAAAACGACTAACAACCCTAGAGTATGATCGATCTACCTCAAATTCAGAAGATAACGTGATGCAAGAAAAAAGGAGATCGATCAGAGTGATGTAAGGGTTGTTAGGGTATCGATTTTGTCACCAGAGAGAATCGGTTGTTAGGGTTTTTTTCGTAAATCATGAAATATTGTAAAAGCTAGAATAGGTTACGGGTCAATAATATTACCCTTCTATCTTATCTTTGTCACGCTCACCATCTTTCACTAGTTCATGCTTTTCATGGACTTGTTACAAGATTCTTGGCATGATTTGCTCAATTATCGTAAGAAATGAAGGTTGCTTGTTTATTGCTATTTCGTTAACATGCAAATCAAGTATTAAAATCTGAGAAAATTTTACGAGTTGCCTATGAATGACTAAATAATCATCGAATAATTAAGCGTAACTTGCCTGATTCCATGTATTCTTAAAATCAGATCCATAACTATTTGCCTCATTCTTCCATTTTTCTAGCAAATTGGTGCAACCTTGTTTGAACTCTTCCCAACTCATCTCTCACTACAACAGTGACCGCTTTTGGCAGGGACATTTTGAGGCTTTCGGCAGGGACATCGCCCCGCCAATAACTTTCGGTGAGGACATGTCACCGTCAAAAGTTCTACGCAAAAACCCCCTCGCTGATCACTTTCGGCGGGGACATTTGATTTTTTCGCAGGGACGTGTGGGTCCTACAGCCTTTTGGCGGCTGGTCAAACAATGTCCAGCGTGACATTTCTTTTGGCGGGGACATATCCCCGCCGAAAGTAGTATTCGTTGTTGTAACTAGTGTCTTAAACACTAATTAAATTAATGAAACACCTCTTTTGGCGGGGACAGGTCCCCGCAAAAACAGGTATCCATAGTAAAGGTCCTACCTTTTCGCGGGGACGTCTCCCCGCTAAAAGATACTTCAGCATCGCCAAATTCGCTACAACATTGCCAAATCTCTAAACATAATATCATATATAACCACAACGCTACAATATTGCCAAAACGCTTCAAAAATCATGATCACATCATTATCCGCAAATGGTTCTACAAAACTATACATAACCTAGTCATCCGTAAATGGTCCAAAACTATACGTGTAATCCATTTAGCGGGAATCCTAACAAATAATCTAAATAACACATAATAATCCATCAAATCTCCATAAATTTGTTTATAACCACTACAACGCCACATATAAACCGACCCAAACAACCCATACGCTACTCTCGAGTCTCCCCACTCCCCCCACTACCCCCACTCCCCACCTGGGTACCTCTAAACTGACCTTATGAAGCCTCCTATGATCCCGATGTCCCCGCCTGAGTCGCTAGCAGCTCGGGGAAACCCGGCTGACTCCTTGCCCACTCCAACAACACATCAAGCTATGTCCTTTGCGTGTAGAGCTCCTAGGACAGCTTCTGAACAGTTTCCTGGAGCGAGGAAGAGGAGGCTTGCTCACGGGCTCGTGAGGTGCTGAGAGTCGTCTGAACACCACCGTCGGCTAACACTCGACCTATGCCAGGAATGTGACCTCACTGCTAACCACCGACCACGTGGCACATAATATCGAGGTCAAACATAGTCGTCCCCCAGGAGGTGCTCTCTGTCTGCATCCGTATCAACTCATTCCGTTTAGTTTCAAAAAAAAAAACAAGAAAGGTAATATATAAGTCGTGATTTATTGATGCGTGTGTCAATCGTTGTAGGTATAGATTATTCTTATCAAGTTTTAAATTTATATTTAGCCGACTCAACCTATAACACACACTAACGAGCAGTGTACCCGATAAATGTAGCTAGTTGGTAAGTAGAATGTCGATCACTAAGAGTGGAACGTTAACACCTATAATATCTATCAGTAGTTTACTTCCTAAGTTAGTTTTACAACCTAATCTAACGCAAGGGGTTTTCAGTATGAGAGACTGGCACGAATTGAGTTGATTAATAATGTAATAAAACTAATGAGATAGAATACAACGAATGGCAAACACGTACACAAATAGATAACAGATACAAATAAGAGGCCTGGCGAATGATTAAGTAGCTTGTCACTTCTTTTGTTGCTAGTTTTATATGATGAGTGTCATAATCTCTTCTCTCTCATTGGTATCTTAATTATAGGCGAGTAACTCTTAATGATTACTTATGTCTATATTATTTAACCTTTTTAAGGGCTTACACTAACTTATAATGCTAGTGAAGTAATCATGGGAGGGGTATGGCAGCCCAAGCAAGCCACAACTAGACACAGAGGTTATCAAAGCACATATAACAAGAACCAAATAAACATCAAATAAATTGATCATCGATGGGAAAGCAATATAAAGGGGAGCAATGTGGCGGTCACAAGCCCAACAATCCTGATGGATTATAGTGTACTATTACAATAAAACAAAACTAATTAATCGAATTTAAACACTAGCACGACCTTCTTACTACTTTGAGATCTTCAATTGGGTGTGTCTTGTGTTGCCTCTTCGTTGTTATTCTTCTCCTTAGGGTTTATGTTGCAGCTTCTATAACTTTTGGCACTTTTGGCACATGAAATTCGGCTGTCTAATGGGGTATTTATAGTTTCTGTCACAGAGTTTGATGCGGCGAATCAACGTAGTTAATGTGGCACATGTACATAACTTCGTGTGAGGTCCAAGATTATTATATTCTGGAATATTCGTATACCATCTTCAGATGCGGCGTAAGTTGAATCTTCTATGCGGCGCATGTCCTTAAGTATCTTGGATAATCTTTCATGAAGTCTTGAGAATGATGCGCTGTATGTTAAGAATGTAATGCCGTGTATCTGGAATAGATGGAGTAGATAAGTCAGATCTTCTTCGTTAACCAAGATTTCATATGTGGCGCATGAGATAATTACATGTGGCACATTCTTCAAAATCAGGAATTGGTCTTCGAATTCATTTAAGTATGGTAATATGACATATCTGTCTAGAATTATACGGCGTATCTACTTCAATTCAATAGACTTTTTCCAACTTGATCCATTTAGCTCCACTATTCGTCCAAAATCATTAACTTTAATCAAATGCTTGTTTTTACCTGAGAATACTAAAGTAAGCGATTAAGTATCAATTCTCATAGATAATATAATAAAACAAGTCAAATATATAAGACAAATGAGGACAATATTATGTACTTATTTGATGTTATCAAATATCCCCCCACTTGAACTTTAATTCTCCCAAAGTAAACCTTAGATTAAACTTATAAAAATGTATCATAAATAAAAATTAGGATAAATTTTTATAATTAAGCACTTATTCATTTTATCATAATTGCACAATCAAACACTTAATGAACTAGAAATAAAATATAATCTCTCAATCTCACAACTAATCTAATTCGCTCAATTGCTTGGTCGTGACGAATATTCTATCATAGGCTTGGCAAGTATTCACATCTCCCCCACTATAGCTAAGGAGTAATGAGTCTAAAGCGGTAAAAAGGGTTGATATGGCTTAGGGTTAAACCTAGCTTCGTTCAAACATCTCATGCATAAACTTAGTAGATCGCTGGCATGAGTCCTTGATGCCTCAAACAACGGATGGTCACTAATGTATTTCTTGGATCGCTGGCGCGTTATTTGCATAACGGATGGTCACCATGTCCCTCATTGGATTTGCATGTAACAAAAGATGATCTAGCACAGTACATCGGCTTTTACTTACTACGTAATAGACCTCGAAAGGTAGATTGAAGGAATTATATTGTGAAGTGATAAGAGTTAACAGAGCTAAGTTTGTGTAATAATAATCTAATACTAAGCTTAATGTTATGTGAGTTGAACTTTCTAAACGATAAACTATCAACCTTTGTGAGTAACTTAGTACCTCAATTCTAGTTATCAAAAATAGAACAATACCCTCTAGTGGCTAAGAAGGTCGGTGAGCACCAGCCGGTAAATTAGTTGACAAAAAGGGAATAGTATTCACGAGTAAAGCTACATATGAAAGTATTAAATAGAAGATATACATGGCACCTAAATGGTTGAGACCTAACTTAATACAAAATGTGACTTCACTTTATCCTCATATATATACAAATGTTAGTCAAGAGAGAAGTTATAGATGCTTAAAAAATAATACAAACTGTATTATACTGAAAATATACTACTGTCTTTTAATCATAAGCTAAGCTAGTAAGCTTTTTTTCATTTCAAGAAGAGTTTCATTTGTCATTCTATTGGGATACTACTCTCCAATTGTCTCTTCTTATTGCATAAATCGTCCCTAAAGTTTGGCTAAATTGCATGTTTCGTCCCAAATGTTACGAAAGTGCAAGGATCGTCCCTGTGGGGAAACCTTTGGTGCAAGTATCGTCCTTCTAGAGAAACTTTCGGGAAACCTTTAGTGCAAGTATCTTCCCTGTGGGGACGATATTTGCACCAAAGGTTTCCCCACAGGGACGATCCTTACGCTTTCGTAATGTTTAGGACGAAATATGCAACTTGATCAAACTTTAGGGACGATTTATGCAATTTACTCTAATTTCTAATAAGAATTATATACATTGAAATGTACAAATGGTGTTATCAATTGTCAAATCGGTCTTGTGTAAAACTTATTTTTAAATTCTTAAACATATTCTTGTTTTACCCAATTTTCGGGACCAACAAAAGGTGAAACATCATTGCCATTCCATTACGATTAACCTCTAATTAAGAATGCTTGAATTTCCCTGGGTAGCCTAAACGGGATCCCTCTGTGTTTTAAAAACATCTCTGAGGGGGCCTAGTTGTTAGGCGTCTGCGGTTATGCTTATCTAGCTCGATTTACGGCTAGACTTTCACTAAGTAGTCTCAAAAGGGACCCTCTCTCTTTAACAAAGGTCATGCCTATCTAGCTCGATTTACGTCTATACAAACACCACTTCCCATATCTACTAAGCACTGACGTAAAACTACAACATGCGCGGAGTACAAAATACCATAGCAATCATCAATTTCCTATAAGACGCGCAAATTCGCATGGGGAAAATAACATAAACATACACAAACCACATGCAAGTAACTATTAACACAATACAACACTTCACATATAGTAACCGTTAGTTATGGGTGGCAATCGAGTCGTTTTCGTGTTGACCTATTCGGGTTCGCGTGTTGTCGGGTTAATATAACCTCTACCGAAATACGACACATTTATTAATCGTGTCAAGAAACTCAACCTTAACCCATACAGCATAACACATGTAACCCATTTGTGTCCCGTTTGACTAAATAGGTCAAGCAGTGAATATGGTTAGTGTTTTGTTGATTTAACTAGTTTAACTGCAAAAATGATATAAGGATAAAAAATATGATAAAACAACATACAAATAATTATAAAACAAATTTATGTGTTATAAGTGTTAATTTAATTTCAACGATATCTGAGGTATAATCGTAATTTACTCATAGTAATTACATAACAAAATACATTTAATCCACATCCAACATAAAAAACAAGGTTGTTTAAAAGTCTTACATACATTCACGGGTTGACATGTTTAATTCTTACTCAACCCAAACACGACCCGTATATTAAACGGGTTAGACGAGTTGACCTGTTTTTGACCCAAACCTGTTTATCCTCAACCCAAACCTGCTTAACTTCGTGTCGTATTCGTGTCGTTTATCATTTCGTGTCGAGAATTGCAGCCCCTACCAATAGTGATAAAAACAGCTAACAAATAATCAGAATAAAACCATATTGTAACTAAAAAATGGGTAAATTTTAAAAATAGCTCACCATTTTGGGGGGAAAAAACGTCCTTAATTACAATGCATAAAGACCTAATGATATTTTATAACAAAGATCGATCGGTTAATACATAAATTTGTTACAAATACTCTGGTGATACCAATTTCAAACAAATTTGTTACGTTTTTATTTATTTATTTATTTTAATGATAACTTGGGTTTCCGACTCGACATTGTGAGGCGACTAATCCCAGGGCGACTACCCTTTTGGATAGCCCGGAGTCTGCGCAGGTATATTAGAATGCAGCTTTTACGAGGCTAAAGTTAATCCAGGTTCTTCAAACTAAATAAAATGGAAAACAATCTGTGACTCTTGTATATTGCAAAATATAATATATAAGAATAACACACTGTCGATAACTTATGAAAAGAACTAAGAACCAGTATCACACTTCTAATAGCACCTCCTTACTGGTCCGATTACTGACACTAAACTTGGTTACTTCTGTTAGGCCTGTTCTAATACAACTGTGAATTGCATTTTGATTCGGGTTGTTTCGTGAGGGAGGAAGAGAAAGATCAGAGACACACAACACTTTATTTATTATTACTTGCCTTGAACATAAACTACAAACCACAACATATTCAAACTATAATAAACCAACACACAAATACATAAAACCACCACATAATTAAGAAACTATAATAAACTGCTAGTCCAAATTCAAACATATAGGTGCCTTTTCTTCGTGTTTCAGCTGCCACTTGGACTACTTATTTGAGTTGATCACAACAGAAACAGCTAACAAACGTAATCAAATACTCAACTGAAACACAATGATCATTCCCCTTAATCAGTGCAACAACGAAACATAACGAATTTCTCCATTGTTCCTTCACATACCGAGCATTTCAACACCTTAGGAATCCAACCACTGATCCAAGGAACTATAATATGATTGCAATGCTCAGATTTCTGCAATTTTTTAAAGTAGTCCCTTAACGCTGGAACAAAACCGTTCGATATATTTTTTTTCCAGTTACTAAACTCTTCTAAGCTCTGCAATGCCAAATCAGCATTGACCCTTGCCATCTCATTCCCCTTGCATATCAATGCCCACCCTTGGCCACTCCTATCAAAGCTCATCAGGGTCATCACCTCCTCCATTATTAGGTCGTTTTCATCGATTATCTCATGTTGCATTTTTGAGTGCAGCATTCTCTCAAGATGGGTCCAATAGGACCAAACTTTATAGGAGTCCGTCCAAGTGAAGCTTAGGTTCTTCTCACTAGTTGTATTTATTTTTTCCTTTGTTTTTGCACCTATTTTTGTTATTCTTTCTTCAGTTCCACTCTTTCCCACATAAACCATCTGCAGCTGGATACGTGCGACTTTGGCTGTATCTGCTGCTAATTTTGTAAACTCTCTGATCCACAAAAGGTTATCTCCTCCATAAAAACATATGTATTTCCCTTCAGCAATCTAGCAATGCACATAATTGAGAATAAATCAGTTAATATAGTTACTGTCATCTAGTAAAGTTAATTATTTAGTAAGTGGCGTAATTTACCCATTTTGATCGATCATTGCTGTCAACCAAAAGCCGAACTGCCAAACTTTGTGCCCAACTTTGTATCCCACTTTCCTTCTTTTGTTTCTCACTTTCCTTCTCGCATAATTCACGCTCTCTTTCGCTGGTGAAAGGGTAAGCGTCATTTTCCCAAATCCAAATCATATGGAGTGCATTTGATGATGCTACTCTGCCCTGCGGATCTAACACTACTAAAATCGGCTTCTTTTCAAAGTGCCACTCTTGCTTGAGGTAACTGATTACTGCTGGTTTTAGCGAATTAGAATGCACAAGCCATTTCATATTTGATTGAAGCAGATCAAGCTTCTTTTTATGCGATTCATTCGACGTCTCAGGACCGTCCACAACAGGTACCCAGACGACCTCATATTGATGATTTGGCTGCTTTTTACTGTAGATATTAGCGAGAAATCGAACCTCTGCATCCGAGATGTCAAGGTCTGATATAAGAAGCAATACATTCTTTTTCGATAGCTCGTTCACGTTAACCTGTAATAATCATAATAAAATAATTAAATCGATTGATAAGTTAAAGGTAAGTAAATTTAAGATCACATAAAAAGGTCGACGGTATTTAAATATTAACCTTAGCTCCTGAGAAGCCATAAAGAAGTGAATCGTCATCGAACAAAACGTTGATAATTTCCATGATGCCTTTATGCTGTAAAATGGTTTGCTGGATCTTGATAAAATGTGCATAACGATTCTTCTCATTGTCTGCAATATCATGTATAAACATTAAGGTGGCGTTTAGTTGGAATACATTTTCTTTCATTTCCTATTTCTTGTTTTGCAGGAAAAGGGAGGGGAGTTTGATTTCCACAAAACAATGAAAAATTTAGAAAACGCGTTTAGTCTGAGAAACATGTGTTTGTGTTTTCCATTTTCTAAAACTAGAAAAACATGTTTAAGTGTTGTTGTTTTATATCTCAATTCACTATTCACCTTAGTAATATTATAAAAACATCTTCAAAACACAAAAACAAATATTATAAACTAACCAACTAAATTATAAAATAACTAAAAAAATCTAATACGAGAAAATAAAGAAATTAAAAAAGTAAAATATAATAACAAATAACTTTTTCGTCTGCTTTTTTACGTTTTTCTTCGTTTTTGTTTGTTTTTTTACGTTTTTGTTCGTTTTTGTTTGTTTTTTTTACGTTTTGTCTGGTTTTTACGTTTTTGTCTGTGTTTTTACGTTTTCATCTAATTTTTTACGTTTTCGTTAGAATTTTTACGTTTTCATCCGTTTTTTTTACATTTTTGTCAGCTTTTTTACGTTTTCATCCATTTTGTTTTACATTCTTTGTCTGATTTTTTGGGTTTTCGTCTGTTTTTTTATGTTTTCGTTAGATTTTTTACAATTTCGTCAATTGTTTTTACATTTTCTTCAGTCTTTTTATGTTTTCATCTTTTTTTTACATTTTCATCCGATTTTTTATGTTTTCATCCGTTTCTTTACGTTTTCGTCAGTTTTTTTATGGTTTCGTCCGATTTTTTATGTTTTAGTCCGTTTCTTTACGTTTTCGTCAGTTTTCTTACGTTTTCGTCCTATTTTTTACGTTTTTGTCCGTTTTTTTACGTTTTTGCCAGATTTTTACGTTTTCATCTGATTTTTTATTCTTTGACCCGTTTTTATATGTTTTCATCAGATTCTTTACGTTTTCGTCCGTTTTTTACGTTTTTATCCGTAAAAAATTAGACGAAAACGTAAAGAATCGGACGAAAATGTAAAAATCTGACGAAAACGTAAAAATCTGACCAAAACATAAAAACGGAAGAAAACGTAAAAAATTGGGCGAAAACACAAAAAAATCTTACGTAAACGTAAAAAATCTTACGAAAACACAAAATAAACAGATGAAAACGTAAAAAATCAAACGAAAACTTAAAAATCCTAACGAGAATGTAAAAAAACAGACGAAAACGAAAAAAATCGGACGAAAACTTAAAAAACCTGACGAAAACGTAAAAAACCGGACGAAAATGTAAAAAAGTTGACAAAAACGTAAAAAATAGGACGAAAACATAAAAAAAACGGATGAAAACTTAAAAAATCTGACTAAAACGTAAAAAACGGACGAAAACGAAAAAAATCAGACGAAAACTTAAAAAAAAAAACTAACGAAAACGTAAAAAAAACGGACGAAAACGTAAAAAATGGACAAAAATGTAAAAAATATGACGAAAACATAAAAAATAGGGCTAAAACGTAAAGAATCAGACGAAAATGTAAAAAATCTGACAAAAACGTAAAAAAATCTGACCAAAACATAAAAAACGGACGAAAATGTAAAAAATCGGGCGAAAACGGACATAAACGTAGAAAGTCTGACGAAAACGTAAAAAACGGACGAAAACGTAAAAAATCTGACAAAAACGTAAAAAATAGACGAAAACATAAAAAACCTGATGAAAACATAAAAAAACGGACGAAGGCGTAAAAAACGTACGAAGACGTAAAAAAATCGGACGAAAACGTAAAAAATCTAACGAAAACGTAAAAAAATGGACGAAAACGTAAAAAATCAGTCGAAAACGTAAAACAACTGACGAAAACGGATTTGAGGTACTTTAATGGAAAATAGGGGAAAACAAAAAAGTGTTTTGTAGTTTTGTATATTAAAGTTGGAAATAGGAGTTTTGTGTTTTGTTGAGAATTTTATTGGAAAACACTAATTTGAACGCGATCTCTGTTTTCCTTGTTTTCCACAAAACATTTTATGGAAAACAAAGGTGTTTTCCCTCACCTAAACGCACCCTAACTCTTTATCTGAGTTCTTTTTGGATCATTGAAACTACAAATTTTTGAAGACTTGCCTAAGATTTCTTTTAGGAGCGTATGAAAGTTGTGAACCATATCAGCCAAGTCCAAAGGTACCCATGCCTCCGAGGTGGCTATGTACCTACATTTAGGATATAACTAAGTCTTGCTCAAATCTATGACGAAAAATAAAGGTGTCAAGATGTTTCAGGGGTTGGGTAACGATTTGTATAGTGAAAACGAGTTTGTTCTCCATTCCAAAGAAGAAATAATATAATTAAGAAAACTTACTCGTAATTCATGCCTAAAAGGCTGGTTAGCTGAGTGGCGCAAACTACCATACTTTTTATGCACCTGTAAGCTCCAGTGGGAATCTGAGTCCATGCTATGGATTTCCAAGGTAGTTTCTTGAATGCAATGATAAACTTAGTCACTTCTAAAATAGCCTTAATTAGGTCATTGAACGCATTACTTTGAGGCTCATGTGATTTGTAATGTTCTATGATGTTTGGCAACCGTTTGAGCAGCGCTACCGAATTAGCAAGTGGATTGGTGGCACTAGCAAATAGTTGAGCCACAAGCCAAAACTCTCCAAAGTTGACCGAAAATGCCCCTAATGAAATCACCATTTTCGCTTCCCAAGTGTATACAGAAAGCATGTTCAGGATTATCATCGTTAACTCATGAGGGTCTTCTCTAACTGAGCACTTGCAAGAAAACTGCCAACAGAATTAATAATCAGTGCTTTGCATGTTGTACTTTGTACTTTATACTTTTGTTTGTATGTTTTACGAACTTGTAGAGTTACAATAAACTGTATTTTGATTTTTGCATACATACTAACCTCGTGGGATATTTTATGGATCTCACGAGCTAAATCATCTGGGATTCCACGGACATTTCCAGCCAATGCATCAACATGCCCATCATGTGTCCCCTGATAAAACATGGTAAACAAGACAAAACTAAGGATGTTGTTTAATGGGTGGGGTGGATAATGGCTCATGAAGGGTACGCCAAAACAGCTATAGTTAGGGGGGGGGGGGTTGACTCGGAACACTTTTTTGTATTACAAAATCTGTTATATGCTAAAAATGTGGTGATTGGGAGGTTATATGCGAAAAATACACTTTGGGCGACCTTTAACCTGTTTGCAACAACAACAACAACAACAACATACCCAATCCCGCAAGAGCGAGGTATGGGGGAGGTAGAAGTGTAGACAGATCCTACCCCTACCCCAGGCCAAGCCTAGGAGTAGAGAGACTGCTTCCAGGGAGACCTCCGGCACGTGCACATGTGTGAGTGAAATAGAAAAACCAAAGTGCAAGGAGCAAAAAGAGCAACAAGGCAAACAAAGCACAGAGAACCAAACAAAGAGCAAGGAGCAAAGCAAGTAAAGCAAGCAAACAAAACATAGAGGGACGCAAGAGAAACAAGGAACGAAAAGGCAAAACAGACACAAGCAAGAAACGCAAAGGCAAAACAAACACAAGCAAGCAGGCAGCAGGCAAGAAGACAACACAGAAAACAAGCAAAGCAAAGCACCGGGGCAAAAGCAAAGACAAAGCAAAGGGCAAAAGCTAAGGCAAGGGGGCTAAAGCTAAGGCCAGAGGGGAAAAAGCAAAGGCAAAGGGAAAAGAGACACCACTAGCCTACTAAAAACCTAAAAGGGGACAAGCAAAGAGACCAAAACGCCTAAAGTGCAAAAGGGCCTACCAAACCTAAAACGCAAAGAGGCAAGGCAAAGGCAACCTACCACACGACCTAAACTACCCGCAAGTTCTAATCCTAGCTCTCCACTCGTTCCTATCTGAGATCATGTCCTCGGACAAGAGAAGCTCCTTCATGTCTAGCCTAATTCTATCCTCCCACCTGAGCTTAGGTCTTCCCCTCCTTCTCAAACCGTCGACCCTCAACTCTTCGACTCTCCTTACTGGCGCCGTCTGTGGCCTTCTCCTGACATGACCGAACCACCTCAACCTTCCTTCTCGCATCTTTGAGATTATAGTTTCAACTTCAAGTTCTGCTCTGAAAACTCCGTTCGGAATCATGTCAAGCATGGTCTTACCACAAATCCACCTTAGCATTCTCAGTTCTGCCACTTCCACTCTGTTAGCTTGGGCTTTCGTGATAGGCCAACACTCTGACCCGTACAAGATAGCTGGTCTGATCGCCACCCTATAAAATTTTCCCTTAAATTTAAAGGGGACTTTCTTATCACATAGCACACCTGACGACGCCCTCCATTTCGCCCATCCTGCTCTAATACGATGGGTAACGTCATCGTCAATCCTTCCTGATTTGTGTATCACCGCACCTAGATATCTAAAAAACTCCTTAGGTTGAAGAATCTGGTTGCCGATACGAACTTCCTCCTCGTTGTGGCCGATCTCGTTGCTACCGAAATCACATCTCATGTATTCAGTCTTCTCTCTGCTTACCCGAAGACCATTGTCTTCCAATGCCTCTCGCCAGTGCTCCAGTCTGTAGTTTAGCCCTTCGGCCGATTCTGCTACCAACACAATATCGTCAGCGAATATCATGCTCCAAGGGATGCCTTCTTGTATCCCTCTAGTAATCTCATCGAGAATCAGGGCGAAGAGGTACGGACTAATGGCTGATCCTTGGTGAAGTCCAACTTCCACCGGGAAAAACTCAGTGCACCCCACCGTGCACCGTACGCGGGTCTTCGCCCCCTCGTACATATCCCTAATGACTCTTAAGTATCTCCTTGGGGTTCCTTTTTCTATTAGAGTCCTCCAAATCAACTCTCGTGGGACACTATCGTATGCCTTTTCTAGGTCCAGGAAAGCCATATGCAAATCTCTTTGTCTTTCTCTATACTTCTCCATAAGACTTCTGAGGAGGTGGATAGCCTCGACCGAGGACCTCCCTGGCATAAATCCGAATTGGTTCTCTGACACCCTTGTCTCCCTTCTTAACCTCCTCTCAATAACTCTCTCCCAGAGCTTCATGGTGTGACCAAGTAGCTTAATACCCCTATAGTTGCTACACACTTGCGCGTCTCCCTTGTTCTTGAAGATGGGGATGACTTCACTGAGTCTCCATTCTTCTGGCATCTTGGCGCTAGAGAAGATCTTGTTGAAAAGGCAGGTCAACCAATTCACCCCTTCATCTCCTAGGCTCCTCCAAGCTTCTATGGGTATTTGGTCCGGGCCTACAGCTTTGTTTCTACCCATCTTCTGTAATGCAACCTTCACTTCTTCTTGGCTGATCCTCGAGTAGTAGCATTCTGGTAACAAATGCTGGCTAGGGTTATCTCCTTCCCCCCTTCCTTCGGTGTTCCTCTCGTTAAAGAGAGAGGAAAAATACTCTCCCCATCTCTTTCTAATACCTTCTTCACTCACGATGGTACATCCTCCTTCATCTTTGATGTATTTAATGTTTCCTAAATCCCTTCTTCTTTTCTCACGGGCTTTAGCAATTCTGAAGATATCGTTTGCTCCCTCTTTGGAGTCCAATTTCTTATACAAATCTTCGTACGCCTTGTCCTTCGCCTCTGCTACCGCCTTTTTTGCTTCCCTTTTAGCCACTTTATACCTCTCTTCCGCAGCTGCCCTATCCGCTTGGTTGCTCTCTCTACTCAAAAGAAACTCTTTGAACCGAGCCTGTTTCTCTGCTACTTTGATCTGCACCTCCTCACTGAACCACCAAGATTCCCTGCGGCTTGACTGGGTTCTCGCTGGCCCACTAGTCACGCCTAGGGAAAGCTTTGCTACGTCTCTGATGGTGCCAGCAAGGGTGTTCCACATCTGATCCGCATCCCTAGTAGATAAGTCCTCTGCCCGAGCCGAAAGACCCTCTGAGACTTTCGCTCTAAACGCCTCCCCCGCATCTCCGCTAAGATTCTTCCACAAAATCCTTGGCATCCCTGTCGCCTCTCTCCTGTGTCGACTCCTCCGGAAAAGAGTATCCAAGGCAACCAATCTGTGTTGGGATGCGCATGTCTCGCCAGGGAAAACCCTGCAGTCCTTACATGCCCTAAGGTCATCTCTGCGCACCAACAGATAATCAATCTGGGTGCTATGACCCCCGCTCTGGAAGGTAATTAAGTGGACTTCTCTCTTCTTGAAGAAAGAGTTTGCAACCACTAAGTTGTGAGCAGCAGCAAATTCTAGTATCGAGCATCCTTCATCATTCCTACCTCCATACCCGAATCCTCCATGAACCCCCGCGTATCCATCTGCAGTAGCTCCTATATGACCATTCAAGTCACCACCTATAAACAATCGTTGGTCTGCCGGGCACTCCCTCACGAGCTCGTCGAGGGAATCCCAGAAACTCCTCTTCTCTACGTCACTGCGACCCACCTGCGGTGCGTAAGCGCTGATCACGTTAACGGTTTCTCCATCAATAACCAAAGTAATCTTCATGGTTCTATCGTCCTTCCTGATCACTTGCACTACATTATCCTTAAGATCCGCCGCTATAATGACTCCAACTCCGTTTCTTGCTGACCTAGAGCCCGAGTACCAAAGCTTGTAGCCGTTTCCCTCCCTCGAACTAGACCCCTTCCATTTAGTCTCTTGGAAACACGCTATATCAACCTTATGTCTCCCCAAGACGTCAGCAAGCTCAAAGAGCTTACCGGTCAAAGACCCTACGTTCCAGCTGCCCACTCTGATCCTACGCGAACCCGCTACTCTACCAACACCCCTAAGCACCCTAGACCCGCCAACCCCTACCCCTACCCCTCCTACCCCTACCCCAACCCCACCCGCGCCGGCAGGACATGACCTCAGGTGACCATCGCCAACTACAGCGTCTATCCTACCCTCCGGAAATCAAACACAAGGCAGAAGCACAAGAGCAAACCTGTTTGAGTTAACTATAACCCAAATCAACCAATTTAAAAATACGTTGGTCAAAATTGTCACCTTTACAAGATACATAAGCATGTTACACATATAGAATTGTACATACATCGTTGACACCCTTAGAGCTTGCAGAAATAGCATGACTGAGTGTTTCTTCAATGACATGAAGAATAGGCTCCAAATCCATATCTCGACCATCAGGTGAATGGGTAGCAAAAACCTGCTTCATCATTGCACTGTCATCAGAGGAACTCCGTTCCTTCTTAACCAGTTGCTGCTGTTGTGGTTGGGGCTGCTGTTGCTGCATTTTGCGATGTTATTGGACCGTTTTGGTACAAAGCTGAAAAGCTAAAGAGAGAGGAGGTATGTTTGGTGTTGTTTTTTGAATACGCTATGTAGGCAATTTATAGTGATGAAAAGATGGGGGATATTTCAAAGTTGATATTGGATCAGCATAAGCAATATCAAGAGTAAGAGCAAAATTTGAAACTAATACCTCTAGTCTATGCTCATGCCATCCTCATTACAAACCTGCCAAAACCACACACATGCCATCCTTAAGCAATGTTGTTTACATGTGAAGCAATGTTCAATTGTCATGTTCTACCTAGTTTTGGTCAGCAGAAACATAAAATTTTTAAGAGTAAAGCGCCCCTAAATCCATTCTTGGTGATCTTTATTGCTCATTAGGCTAGTTCAGAAAAAGTGGTTCATTTTGTCAGACAAATAAAAAACGTGGTTCATTGTAAAAAAAAGTGAAACATAACAAAGGATTTTGGATTACCGTGTGTGTGTGTGTGTTTTAACTATGCGTGTTTGTTAAATGTGTTTGTAAATTAAGAGAAAAAGAAATGGCATTTTATTAACTTCACAAGGCACTTAAGGAGCCAAGATAACATTCGTTAGCCAAAAGGACCAAACGTGCAGCGTTTGGTAAAATCAGGGACCGCCTTCGCCACATATTTATTTTCTGGGACCAAACGGGCGAATTTTAACAAGTTCAGGGACTATCGATGAAATTTTGTCTTATTATTATTATTACTGCTATTATTATTATTATTATTATTATTATTATTATTATTATTATTATTATTATTATTATTATTATTATTATTATTATTATTATTATTATTATTATTATTATTATTATTATTATTATTATAAAAGTTTACATAAAATTGGATCAGAGTCTAGACACAAGCTGTCCTCCCACTCTTTTCTAAATACAAAAACTCACTTTATGAAAGATAAATGCACCACTCTTAGCATTATTTGCGTGACTAATAGAAATAGACTTAATACGTGATAGTGTCCAAAGCCTCCGTATTGAATTCCCCGAACATAAAAAAAGCAAATGGTATGAACTTGTATCCGTTGTCCTCATATTTGGACGTGTCATTATTATTATTATTATTATTATTATTATTATTATTATTATTATTATTATTATTATTATTATCGTCATTATTACTATAGCAACTCGTACATTTCAGGCTATAATTTGACTATTTATTTTGACTTATTATTATTTTAGTTTTAAGTAATATTACTTTTATAAGTAATTACCTAAATTCAATCGTGTACGTTTAACTCGTAACCAACACTAGACTATAATCAGTCTATGCGTTTTAAGCATTTTATTTTTCTTATAGTCGTATTTAAATGAACTATTATTATTTTATGATTTTAATGCAAACCATATACCTTTTACGTTTTACACGTACTGAACCTACGCTTCTTGGATTTAACAACTTATAAGCGCTCCGTTAATCTTATCCCATATTTAATATAGTAATATAGAGTATATCGATAAGCTTTAACATTTTTATAAGTATTACATTTTTACGTTGGCCGATTTTAAATTTCGTGATGGTGAACATTAAAATATTTGTTAATTTCCCTACTACATTAAATAGGATTTCATAAACCTTAAAGTTTTCTCGATCTCTCCCACGTGTCCGTTCATCATCCCTACCAGTCGAAAGGTACAGTACTTCCGTTCAATCATTAATGATATTTTCATTTGCGTAAATCTACTACTGTAGTATCTGTTATCATGGCTACTTTACCGGAACTTCGTTTGGATGGAAAAATATTTGCAGATAACCGTAGTTTCAGTCGGTTTGTTATCTTTTCGATAATCAAAAGCGCCTGGCGATCTCGTTAACCTCGATTCATCCATGGGAAAACAACCACGTTATTTCTTACTCTAACAAAACTGTTAGTGCAAATATTATGATATTTAATCTATACAGTCTCGTTTGTTTTGATTGATGACAAACGTATAACTTGATACATAATGTAAAATGTACAAGTTACTTGTAATCATAGTTTGTCTCAACATACATTCAACACCTCTCAACGTCTCGAGTCGTCGTATGCTACAACACAGGTTCGTACATGTTTTTTTTTTTTTGGGTAAAAGGTCAATGACCCGGTAAATGTATTATCCAAAAAAACGTTTAAGTACAATGGAATGTGGCTGAAGTACCACATTAACCTCAAGCACAGGCGCTTGATAAACAAGTGTTTATGACATGCCATAAACACAAACCAAACCTAGTTAATTACAAAGTAACAAACTAGGTATAACAGCAAGACAAAACATGAGATGCGAACATCCCACATCCACCCAGCAGCACGAACCGTTGAAGTACATAGAATGAGGGTGCAATCCCTCACCACAGTCCTAACGGACAACTTATAGCCATCACATATATCTCTGCCAACCTTCAACTTGTACAAACGTGTTAGTAGGTATAAAGAACTACCCACCCAACACGTCTGCCAACCTCACAGTCCGCAACGCAAGTCCAGATGCATCGAGGACCAGTAAAACCAATCTCTAGGGTTTTTGAAACCCTAACTTCCAAATCAAAGAAGCACAAAAAACCATAACCCTCTCCCACACCCACGTACAAACCACAACCAATCCATACAGGACCTTACCAGCACCAAAACCCAAAGAATGGATTACTTTCAGATCGATAGACGATAGTATCGAAACCCTAAAAAGGTTTCGATTAAGCATTAAGGGATAACCAATCACAACCAAAAAATAGATATGTAGCAGTTAACGACCAGAGATCATGTGTGTAAAAAAACGAAACCCTAACAGAGATCGACATTCAAAGATCATGTTTAAATCGAACCACTGATAAAAAACCAGTGAATTAGGTTAAACCGATAAGCACAATAGAATCAGTAGGGACGATTTAAAGAAAAATAGGAGATAAAAGCAGCACGCCATTTCACAAAATACACAACCTACTAATCCGATTGCATACCAAAGGTAGAGATATGGATTAGGAGGATGATAATGGCCGGAAAAGGTGTAGAAGTGGCGGCCAAAAATCGCCCCTAGGGGAGAGAGCGTTTAGGGTTATTTTTCCAGCTTGTGTGACTCCAAGTAGGTTCGTACATGTTTGTTATGTAGTATTATGATCAAACTCCTTGACTAACCATTTAGAATGACTAAAATACTTTAGGAGTCTTTAAGTATTTTAGGTGTCAAAGTACACTTTAGGTGTTAAATAGAATAAGTGCCACATTAGGTGTCTAGATAATATTAGTAAGTTTACAATACATAAAAATGTGTCTTATAACAACATAAGTACATAAAACATTTTTAGTAAATTACTAAATATTATACAGCTAGCTAATATATCTTTTATACAAGTAACTTACCTTTTTAAGTTAGTATATACATTTGTCTAAATGTATTTTTCATAAAATGGAAAACTAAATTTGGAAAGATCTTGATTAGACTACACATAAATATAGAAAGACATTGTGTCATACATCTTGTAAGAGATGTCATAGAATCTTGATTTGACATATTGTGTTTTGACTTAGAAGATCTAGATTTAACATATTGTGTATTGACTTGGAAGATCTTGATTTGACTAAAGATCAATATATTTGGAACATGGTTTTGGAACATGGTTTTATCTTTGTTAGTTTTGGAATATGGTTTTGGAAAACCCCTTTGTAAGTTTGACTATATGATAAAGTCTTATCGTAGTATATAATTATTCCGAAGAAATACCGGTGAAAGTATTTCCCCGGGTCGTTCTCCCAGCGAAGGTTGAATGGAGTCGTGATTTTCGGTTCGTGAATCGTGAATTGAATAGTGTAAAATATTGATTTTTGATATTTATACTACAAACGGGAACTAAATGCAAACTAGGGTACGGAGAATCAAATAAACGCACAATTAACAATTAAAAGGCAAAGGACATAGCAAATAACGCAAATCCCGAGCTATTCCCGAGATTTTAAAAAAACTAATAGTGAAATTCTAAAGCTAAAATGATAAAATGCAAAGTTAAGGGATTAAAAATGCAATTATAGGAAACTAGAATGAAAAGTAAAAGGCTTTAAAAATATATACAAAGTAAAGGGCTAAATATGCAAATATATGAAACTTATTTAAAACTAAACTAATTATATGCAAAATAAATGGACTGAAATGAAATTAATAAAGACTAAGGGACTGAAAATGCAATTAACAGAAACTATTTTAAACTAAATATTGACAGGAATGGCAGTTTTACGAGCTCACTTGCGGATCGAATATAAGCACTCAATTAAACTCCAATTGAAAAACTAAAAGAAGATCTAGAAAGCCAATGCTACAAAGAAGCTAAAAATCACAAAAGCCTTAAAATTAACAAACAATTGCACACTCTAAATTGCCTTACACCTGATCCTTTTCAAACAGTTATGCTACAAAATTCATGAACAGGTTTGAATCAAGCACTTTGCAATTCAATTTAAAACAAGTGAAAATTTATGAAATTGTGTGAAACTGAAAACATTAGGAATTTGCAATATGAAGTTTATACAAAATCTATTTCAAAGCTTTTATAACAACAAATGGTCAGTCTAAATTGCTCATGAACATAACAGATTACACAAAGAGTGCACCAGCAACACAGATTTATTTAACTATTAATTGAACTCTAATATTTGACCAAAGTGGATTTCAAACGCAAAAATCTCATAAAAGTGATATGACGAAACTGTTAAAACACTTGATTCACTTACTCAAACACTTAGAAAAACTAAATCACACAGATCACAAATTCATTATATCAACTATACCAGCAGACTTGAGTTAACAAGCTATTTTTTACATTTCACCAAGTAAGCTTCCCAATTATGCAGGAAACAGTCTAAAGAGTATAAAAGTAAACTAACTAACTTAAGAGATCACTAAATGAGCAACAATAAAAGTTAGCACTTAACTAATCCAAACACCCTTATATATGCAATTATCACTAAGAAACTGTGAATCAAGCTATAAAACACTAAACTAAAGATCAAATTAACAAAGATAACTCTATAAGAAGCTATTAGAACAACAAATTGCAGCAACCAACTACTAGAACTCAAAAACTCAGTTCAAACGATTTAAGTTCAGTTAACTATGCTATTCATGAATTCAACTAAAACAAATATAAAACTAATATCAACTATCAACTATTCTACTGTAAATGATAACTAAATAACACAAATAACAACCAAGCAATTAGATCTAATCTATTTATATGATGAACTTCAACGTAAAACTGAAATAGAAGTGAGACCTTACTGATTCAATTCCCTAACTGACATAGGGTGCACTTCAACCAAAGCCTATCTTTAGATAGGCTCAAAACATCAAATACCATGAAACTTAACATCAGATTCCCAAAATTCACCATCCTGGATCTCCTTTGACTATCGTTGACCAAATCACCATTAACTATTAAACACAGAACTGGATTGAAAGAACTTACTACAAACCTTTATTCTGCTTAAATGAGCTTATGAAAGTAGTGAATGTAAACTAGAAGTAGATTAAATTGCAATGAAAATTAAATGAGAAAGTATGCAAACTTGAAATTTTATTAAAACTTAAAATGATTACAAAGCTTTTAAATCTGAAATTTAATGAGCTACAACTAATTTTATACTAAAAACGTATAAAACTATCTCTACAATATATCTACTCCTACTCCTAGACTAACAGCTCCAAAATGAGGAGAGGCATCTCTATATATAGCCTGATTAGGAGAGGATTGGGATATCTCTGGAAGCTTCACGAATCCCAATATCAGCCTTTAGATCAATCTAATCATTACACAATCAATTACAGCCCTTGGATTGTACTGTTGAGGTGTCACAGCCAATGGGAGTGCTGGGAATTGCCACTCTGTCATTCCTATGCGTCATTCCTCTGCCAAGTGTGTCAGGAATATCAATGGAATCTTATTTGTACTGGTAAATTGATGGGGAGCTGGGTAAATGGAGGTGAATGGGGATGAACAGTAAATGGTTATAAAGGGTGGGTTTGATTTTTATTAACGGTTTGACTGGATTTGGGGATTTTGACAAATGGTTATAATAAAAAGGGTTGGATCCGGGTTAGGTAAGGATGGGTCATGGGTTTTATTTTGTGGACTAGGTTGGGGGTAAAATTGATTTTGTGGGCTTGGTGTGTAAGGATTGGATTTATAGGTTTAAGGAATTTGGAAGATTTAGTATTTAGGAATTAGGATTAATTTAGGTTTAGGGGTTAATTTTGCCATATTGCAAACTGAAAAGACTTTTTTTGTCATTCCATCAAAATTAAACCAAGGACTGATCTTGACATTCAAAGGTAGATTTTGACATATTAGCTCAAATGAGATCCATAATCGAGAAATCCGTCCAAGCCTCGGCTTTTGACCTCATTTCCATGTCTCGTGCTCGTGTTGTCGTGTTTCCATGATTTCTGTCCATTTCTACAATATCCGTACCTACACATGTAAAAACACAAAAACATCGTATATTTGACATAATTGGTTAGTTTTTGGTCTTATTAGTCCGGTTTTGGTCGAATAAAAGGTGTGTAAATTAATACACACCAAAATCCCCCCGACTAAAGTATTGCCGTGCCCTCACGCAATGTGATCAATTCACGCTTTTGAGATAAATAATTTCGATACTCTTTCTACTAACTTTGAAAAGTAGCAAGGAGGTTTAAAAAAGATTACAAAATCATTTATTCCAAAAACGCCCCGTTTTCCAAACTTTATTCTTTATTCCTTTATTCTACTTATACTATCTATTTTTTTGTACTTTTTCATACTTCACACTTGTGACGGTTTATTGAACTTTCATTATTTTGCAATAATTATTAGGGTCAACGAGTAGAAACACTTCTATTAAGAAGCGACCATACGGATAAAAATCGTCATCCTTGATTTTTCACGAGTCCCCAAACTAAGCTTACAAACGAGATCACAGCTTATCTACAAATTAGATGCTAACACTACTCATAACAGTTACTTGTGGAAACTTCTTACTCCCATTTCCTAGGTTTTTGTATCTCAATATTTTATTTTGTTGAGAAATGAATTGCTTCATATTTTCTCGTTTCGATAATTTTTAAGTCCGATAGTGATACCTAAGTTAAAACGATAAGTAGTTATTCATTTTCTCTTAAGAACCACTGCAATAGAAATTCGGTCCATTTCAAGGAATTAGGGGTACATACAATATCAAGGATATAAGTTGCGGAGTACGATCACGTGCACCTCATGTGACTGATTACTAATCACTTATCACATGCACCTCACGCGCCAACAACTTATTGATACATACATAGCTCTTATTCAACAATACTTCAACTTTCACTTTTTCATTTTTCTCATTTTTCATTTTTCACTTTTTTTTCATACTTTTCACTTTTTTCTTTCTTTCTTGACTTTTTTCTAACAATAATGGAAGCTTAACGGGTAGCTCGAAAACCACATAGATAATCAACTTTTGACTTTTGATTTTTTTCACTTTTCGCTCTTATTTTTGGTGTTCCTTGATATGTACCCAATTTCCAGAGCAAAAATTCTCTTAAGAAAACAAAGAACTAAATATTATTCAAACCGAAATACCACTAATTAACCTAGAACATCTATTTATATATGGGTGACGTTTCTGATGGGAGTAAAAAGCCACAAGTACCTCTCATGAGCTCTAAAGAGAACCACTACTCCACGTTTAGCATCTAACTTCTAAATAAACTCTATCATTTCTCGCTCTTCGCAATTTAAGATTCCAAGTAATGAAACCCGCGAATACTTAGCCGATAATCAGCCACGCATATATAAAGTCAGTTACGGAAACTTGCAAACTCTAGAAGAAGAATTCGCGTTTTCTAGCTCCTGATGTAAAAGACTAGCGAAAGCTTTTAAGCTGCGCATGTATAAAGTCAAGTACGGGAACTTGCAGATTCTTAAGAAAGAATTCGCATTTTATAGCTCCTTGTGTACAAAACTAGCACAAGCTTATTTGATTATCATTGGTTAAGGGAACAAGCTAGGGCTCAACACGCCCGGTCAAGTCAAAATATTTATTCCTACTCTCGCCAGCAAGAAAGTCAACAAGGTGTCAAAACACTTATTCAAACTTTATTATATTTTTGTACAACTTTTTTCACTTTTTCACAACTTTTTGTGCTTTTTCATTAAAATTTTTGAAATTTTCAATTTTTTCAATTTTTTTATTTTTGGTGGAAAAACGGAGTTGCAAGAGTGCACGACTTGTGAAAAATGCAAGGTCAAAATCGAATCGAAGATTCACCCTCCCTCGACTAGAACGAAACATTGTCCTCAATGTTTGATGGGTTAAGGCAATCCTAACAAAATTCTAGGCCGTTTATTAATTATGCCAAAGAAAACGTTAGTCGATAAGATTCAACGGATATAGGATTTCCAAGTAGCACCGATGAATGGGACTCCAAGTGAAGAGATAACGAGCACGAGAGTCATCATAAATCATGGACAATCCTGAACAATCATCACAAACAACCACAGAACATAAGAGTAGAAGAGGCACCCCCTCCTCACATTATTTGTTAGAAAATAGAAAATAAGAAGATGAAATTGGATAAACATGGGTTGCCACCCACGAAGCGCTTGTTTTTGTTCACCGAGTCACATGAGCTTGACTCGATCCCCGAATTAATTCGTCCTTGGGGAGAGCAAAGAAAACGGCCACTTGGCACAAAAGATACCAGGGTCAAAAACGGTGTCCTCACTCCTGGTGGAGTGGAAAAGTGACGAAGTGATGAGATAAACAAAGAATGGGTGAAACACCCAGATGATAATAGCAAAGTCTATTTCTGAAACCTCGTCCACCATTCTAACAATATCTTCATTCAAACCGGATTCAAAAATTTCATCGGGTGGTTTTGAAGGTGGACGAGAAGAAAGCAAATCGGAAGAAATATCATTCTCGTCATTCTCAATACCCGGTGGTATCGAGTCATCCGTAGCAAGAAATATATCGACATCCTCTAAAAGAGGGTTAAGTGACGGATTATCGGCAATAAGTAAAGAGTCGATCTCAAAGTGAAAACACTCATAATCCAGAAGAGAGATATCAGCATGAATAGTGGGATTGCCACTACTCGTCTCTTCAAATCGAAAGATTTCAAGCTCGGGTAAGAAATCACTATCCATATCAGGGATAGGAGAAAAAGTCGGAGGATCATTTAATGCTTCAATACGAGAGATAAGAAGATTGACATTTAACAATGTTTCACGTAGAATTTCATCTCGTATTTCCACATCATCATCTTCTTCATTATCATCTTCAAAGCTTACAAACTCAAGAGGTTCTTCATCAACATAATCGATCTCTCCACATGATATAGAATCGTCGTCGTCAGAATCGGAGAATATCTCATCCCGATTATCATCAAACGGTATATCATTCGTATCAACTTGATCATCAAAACGATTATTTTCAACAAGTTCAGAATCATTGTTAGAAATCTCCTTAGACTCACTTGGGATTGGTGATGCGTGGGAATCGCACCTTGCTTTACCTCTCGAGGGATCTCGCGAGGCTTACAACCCCCACCAGGCAGTGTACCTGATCGTTGTAGTATAGTATAGTGACAAGTACCGGGGGATTGATCGTTCAGCTTAGGAATAGTGTCGCTAGGATTAGAAAGCCTAATTAATAGCTCTAAAGATGAAGGATGATTATTTTTGTGTTTTTATATTTTAATGAAAGCAAGTAAAATCTCGGGTTTTGAAAGAGTGGGCGGAATTAGTTGTTATTCAACTAACCCAAAAACTACTTTATAACTAATTAAACTAATGAAAATGAAATTAAGCTAATATTAAACTAAGGTTGTGAGCAGTATTTGGAGAAGTTGTGTTTACTTAGACTTCATTACTCCCTAGATATCTTTTACATGTCAATTACTTGTTACACTTGTATGGATGACGGATTGTATTCCTTAATACCATTCGTGGGGTGGCATACATAACTCCCCAACTCTATGAGCTCTTATCTCCTCCTACACCATGACCCAGCACAACTATAGGGATTGTAAACAGTGGCTCATGCATTAAATACAACCAATAAAGACCTAGTACGCCTCGGTTCATGTTTCTTAAGACGTTCAAGCATGTTACCATTTGGAGATCTGCCAGTTTTCTTAAGCCTAACATATAATATCATTCATCCAAGAACAAGAATAGACAAGTAATCAACACATAATCAACATCCAGGTTTCATTAGATCTAAGCAAACACAAAAGAAATCTAGCCTAGCATAGTAGAATTAAGATAAGAACAAAAGATAAACAACCAACACATAGACATATTGATTGAATTAAGAGTATACTTATCTCAATTACAATGCAAGGTCTCAAGGGTTTGGAACCCTTGAAAAACCTGTAAAAGAGGCACCAAAATCGTCTTTAGGGTTTCACCAAAACTTCTCTCTTTTTAATGAAAAAACTAGAAAACTATATATAGGAAAATCGTCCTGACGGCGTCAAGAGTAAAATCTGACGCCGTCAACTCGCCGCCATACACTTCCTCGGACGCCCTAGATCCAATTGTGACGGCCTATGTGACGCCGTCACCACCTACGGTAAATTAATCTTGGCCACTTTGACGCCGTCATCTCTCCATCTGACGCCGTCACCAGCTACGGTAAAATATTCATCTTGTCTGACGCCGTCAAGAGCAAACCCTTGACGCCGTCACCTTGTATTTCCAGCTTGGATTTTTGGTACTTTGTCGTTTTCTTCACTTTATGCTCCAAAAAGGTCCAAAATAGCCTCTTTTCCAGAATTCACTCTCCAAACACCTAAAATCACAAAAGGAACGATTTAGGGCAATATTTGATCAAATAAAGTCGGATTCGGGCTTAAATGACCCCCTAAAAACGGATCATTTTTCGCCTCATCATATACCCTTACACTTGAGATTTGCTTGTCCTCAAGCAAATGAGCTTTTATTCTACTCAAAAGACAAGTTAGGGGTCATTTAACACTAATATAAAAGTAATTACAACAAATAATCGTTCCACTAAAGACCAATAGACAAGCACGGAGGTCATACACAAGCACCTCACAAATAGTGTTTAGATACTCACATCTCTCGGGTGTAAGAAAGTAATATAACATTATGGAAATGGAAGATATCTCTCACTACCTGTCATAACAAAATAGATTACCATAGGCTTGGGAAAGGATCAAACCTCCACCACGTGGCGTAAGCACCTAGGATAAACTATCAAAGAGGTCTTTTAAAAGGGTTATAACGTTAGGTGTAGGGATATGAATTACACGGTTTTGTTGGATAAAGGGAATTTTACTGGTGGCGAGTTAACAATCTTAGTAAATTACATGTACAAGATGGCGTTGCTAAGCCAAGACTAGACTCGACTTAAGCTAATAAATGAAAAATAACAAAAACATAAAATGAACATAGAATGAAATCGGGATGGTAGTCCGTTTTTTTTTTTTTTTTTTTTTTTTTTTTTTTTTTTTTTTTTTTTTTTTTACATACAATCTTACCCTACCATCCAAAATAATACATCATAGGGGTTTGAGCAATCCCCTTACACTTGAATCTTTACATACTTTACATTAAACTATTCTAATGACTCGAATTAAGAAAATCAAAACACTTGGAGCACTTTTAAGATTAACGCACATATGGGGGTAATAATATGATGTTCTTCCCCATTACTCCATAAAATAAGTACTTACCCATGAGTCCCAATCGTCCCAAAACAATATGTACAAGGATATGACTCGACTTAGCAACCATGTAATCAATTAGAAAGTTAACTTAGGGTTTAACAAATAACAATAATGCACTAAAAATGAGCGCATACACGGAAGGCTAAGGCGATTTGGTTGTACATTTAAGTGGGGTGTAACAAATTCTTCCTTTAAGTAAAATGCTTAAAGTTAGAAACGAAAAGATAGGCTCGGAGGGGTGTACTAGGGGTATCGTGTACTAAAAATGAGTACAACGCAAAGGGTGTGGGAAAAATTAGTTGACTTAACTAGCCAAGTAATATGACTTAAATGGTCAAGTAATTATAATACGGGTTTAACACAAGGGTGATCCTAATGCCTCTTATCATGTAGTAAATCCTACCACACGAATGTAGTCTCACTAGCGGTCTCGGGATGCATCACTAACGCAAGTTCTAGAATCTAAATGCTACCGGTACACTCATAAGCACCAATAATAAATGCTTTTCCTATCAAAACTAAAGGCGAACCTCACATCTTTGGGTGGAAAATTTTTCTAAATATACGGTTATGTGCTAGTCATACAACCTCCTATCCATGAGACGCTTGCTATGGCTAAAGTTTCACTCCTAAATGTTGTAAAAAATTTTAAATTTGGCGCTAAAATTGCACTAACAAGTATTTCTCATAGTTTTATTACACATCTACTATTAAACAAAACAAACTCAAGCGAAAGTGCATATGTAAGGTATCATCTTTTTACCCTCCCCTTACACTTAGGATGAACATTGTCCCCAATGTTCAAGTAAAGAATCTAAAAGTGAAAAAGTAAAGAGAATGAAATCAAATACTCCCCTGATTCGCTCGGTATGGATTTTAGGTTGGCCAGGTTAAATCTTCCTCCAAGAAAATGAACAATCAAAGCTTCCCTTCCAGAATATAAATCATCTTCTTGTCTTAAATAACCTGTAAATCCTGACAAAAGTAGACAAGGCAACCTCGCGTAAAATCGGCGGCATCCTATATAAGTTACTAAATCCTAGAAAACAAAGTAAGATATAATGCTTGTGGAATGAAGTTTGCAGATTTCCTGGAGATTATAAAACTTAATAATTCACAAAAACCATAAGACTCCGTTAGAAAAACAAAACGGGTAAAATTTCCAGATTTTTGACTCTTGACGCCGTCAAGAGCAATTGCCTGACGCCGTCAGAATGGACCTGCAGAAATCTTTATGTTAAGTTTCCGGAAAATTTCTGGAAAAACCTTGTCCTACTTCCTGGAAAATCCTGCAAAACTTCATTATGACTCAATACAAGCATTTGACTCTAACAAATACGAATATACATGTTCATTAAATATTGTGGAGAATCATGATCGGTTTGTTTCTTAAAAACATATTTGGGGTTTCCCCTTACACTTATCTTTTGCAAAAATACCTTTAGGTTGAAGTTAAGACTAGGCCAAACAACATAATAAAGTATTTCACATTTTAATTGAGAAACATGATCAACCAACAATAAAAATAAAACATGCATACGGAAGCAAATAACAATCAAACAATTAAAATCACACAAAACATGGGTTGCCTCCCAAGAAGCGCTTTTCTTTTTTTTACGAGTCTTGTAGCTAGACTCAAAGTCGTGGGCTACCGTGTATCGCTTATGCTCACATAACCAAGTGTGAGCCATCTAATAGTCGCCTCATCTTTCTTATATTCTTCTCCTAACTCTAGGCACCCGCGATAGTATTTTTTATTCTTTTCATGCGTGTACTTAAGTCCCTTTTTCTTATCATTCTCACTTAGCATTTCCATGGGCGGATACCTACTACACTTTTCCATTGAAAAACCTTTGAACCTAGGGTGCGCGCGGGGCATTTGATAAACAAAATCTTCATCCCCATCCGAAAATGTAATTAGCCCTTCTATGAGTTTTTCATCAAGGTTGGTCAATCGTTTGAAGGGTTTTCCACACACAACTTGGGTCAATTTATTATCAATAAACTCTCCTAGATTTTCCATAACCATGAACTCAACAAGATAAACCAACCTTCCTACAAACACGTGCAATGGTATTGCCTTAGCAACAACGTTGTCCCCTTTGTATTCTAACTCATCTACCATCATTTTATTATATTCGTTACGTGAAATTATGTTCATTGGAAGAGATGAGTTGAGATAGGCATTAAAGCTCTTAAATCCAATCTTACAAGGGAATTGCATGTTAAATGAACTATCGCACTCAATCCTAGTTCTAGGGTCCACATACCTAAGAGGGTTTATTTCCTCTTCCTTCTATCCTCATTGATTACGTCACCATCATCGAGATCCTCATCGGAGTCTGAATAGTAAAAAGGACTAGCCCTACGGTCATCATCATGATCAGACTCTTCTAGTTCAGAATTATTGTCAAAGTGGTGATTGGGTGAGAGGTTAGGTGGGTTCTCATTTTCTGCTAAAGGAAGTGGGGCGGGTAATTGGAACATCCTACGACGAAAAACACGAATAACAGGAATCAGCCGATCAATGTTATTGTGATTCATCGAAACAGTTTACGAACAAAGACACAAAGAAATAAGATAGACTAAAGAAGATCTAAAAATAAAAATAAAAATCTTAATAGAAAGGAATCTAGCAAGTAGACCTAATAAAAAGAAATCCTAACCTAGACAATAACTATTCCCCGGCAACGGCGCCAAAAACTTGATGCGTGGGAATCGCACCTTGCTTTACCTCTCGAGGGATCTCGCGAGGCTTACAACCCCCACCAGGCAGTGTACCTGATCGTTGTAGTATAGTATAGTGACAAGTACCGGGGGATTGATCGTTCAGCTTAGGAATAGTGTCGCTAGGATTAGAAAGCCTAATTAATAGCTCTAAAGATGAAGAATGATTATTTTTGTGTTTTTATATTTTAATGAAAGCAAGTAAAATCTCGGGTTTTGAAAGAGTGGGCGGAATTAGTTGTTATTCAACTAACCCAAAAACTACTTTATAACTAATTAAACTAATGAAAATGAAATTAAGCTAATATTAAACTAAGGTTGTGAGCAGTATTTGGAGAAGTTGTGTTTACTTAGACTTCATTACTCCCTAGATATCTTTTACATGTCAATTACTTGTTACACTTGTATGGATGACGGATTGTATTCCTTAATACCATTCGTGGGGTGGCATACATAACTCCCCAACTCTATGAGCTCTTATCTCCTCCTACACCATGACCCAGCACAACTATAGGGATTGTAAACAGTGGCTCATGCATTAAATACAACCAATAAAGACCTAGTACGCCTCGGTTCATGTTTCTTAAGACGTTCAAGCATGTTACCATTTGGAGATCTGCCAGTTTTCTTAAGCCTAACATATAATATCATTCATCCAAGAACAAGAATAGACAAGTAATCAACACATAATCAACATCCAGGTTTCATTAGATCTAAGCAAACACAAAAGAAATCTAGCCTAGCATAGTAGAATTAAGATAAGAACAAAAGATAAACAACCAACACATAGACATATTGATTGAATTAAGAGTATACTTATCTCAATTACAATGCAAGGTCTCAAGGGTTTGGAACCCTTGAAAAACCTGTAAAAGAGGCACCAAAATCGTCTTTAGGGTTTCACCAAAACTTCTCTCTTTTTAATGAAAAAACTAGAAAACTATATATAGGAAAATCGTCCTGACGGCGTCAAGAGTAAAATCTGACGCCGTCAACTCGCCGCCATACACTTCCTCGGACGCCCTAGATCCAATTGTGACGGCCTATGTGACGCCGTCACCACCTACGGTAAATTAATCTTGGCCACTTTGACCCCGTCATCTCTCCATCTGACGCCGTCACCAGCTACGGTAAAATATTCATCTTGTCTGACGCCGTCAAGAGCAAACCCTTGACGCCGTCACCTTGTATTTCCAGCTTGGATTTTTGGTACTTTGTCGTTTTCTTCACTTTATGCTCCAAAAACGTCCAAAATAGCCTCTTTTCCAGAATTCACTCTCCAAACACCTAAAATCACAAAAGGAACGATTTAGGGCAATATTTGATCAAATAAAGTCGGATTCGGGCTTAAATGACCCCCTAAAAACGGATCATTTTTCGCCTCATCAATTGGGACGAGATTCTCAACACTAGACTTATTGAATTCGTCCGATTCCGTTGCCGGAATAGTGTTAAGATGCTCGTCCCCCATTTTTAGAGAGTCTTCGGGTTCTACGGGAGAAGAGATAGAATCATTTTGAGGATTTAGATTGATCGTAATCGTGGAATCATCATCATACAAACAACACTAACAAAATTGGAATTTTCTTTCTTCAACAAGAGGTTCTTCCATCGATTTCTCATTAGGCTCAGGAGTAGATGTCATTCGATTAACCATCTTTTTCAACTCATCCATCATGGATTTGATTTCAAAAATTTTATTAGTAAAATCAGAAGACTGTGGGGGTTGGTAAAAACATGAGAATCGTAATATGAATTCGGCTCATAAAAATTTTCAGACGATCCCCCACAATGTTCAAAATTTGATTGATTTTGAAATAAATCACCATTGTAATACGAATTTGGTTCATAAAAATCATTTTGAATATAACAATCAAGGCTCGGATTGTAATCGATAGACGTGTCAGCACTCGGGGCATAACACATACAATCGGTGTATCCACATACATCACAAAAACATCGCCCACACGGCATTCCTTCTTCGGACGGGTTTCCACAATTATAGCAGTAAAACGAAGGTGGTGGTGGTGTATAAAAATTGGGAATGTTTGACGAATTGTTGAACGTATTTTGATCATACGTATGAGAATTACAATTCAAACAAACGCCATCACGGATATTATCACCACATTCGTCGCACGTACACCACACACACAACCCTCCGAAGAACGGTTCTCCACAATTGGAACAAAACGTATCCATAAGAATTAAACGTAAGAGGGTTTGAGAAAAAGAATCAAATTTTTAGAGGATAAGAAGATTATTTTTGGTTTTTATATTTATAGAAAAACAAATCACAAAAACTTTTATTTTCTTTTTGTGAAACGTTACGTTAATTGAAACCGTTTCTTTCTAAACCACGCGAGACGAAACGAGATAAACGAATTTTCCCGCTTAATCGGTTGTTGAATTGAAGTAATCCGACAATCAATTAATTTCACGTTTTCGTTATATTGTTAGGCTTATTTGGTTTACAACGCCCTTTCTTTTGATCGAGTCGAGGCTGTAACTTTATTATTTTTTTGGTATTTTTGAAAACACTTTAGGAAAAGTGTTTTTGATTTTTCAATTTTTATATTTTTATAAAAATATATATAAAATAGAGGAAGGCTTAACAAAACACGATTTTTCAAAACGAATATTCAAAACTCACGTCGACCTTCCCCGGCAGCGGCGCCATTTTGATAAAGTCTTTTCGTAGTATATAATTATTCCGAAGAAATAACGGTGAAAGTATTTCCCCGGGTCGTTCTCCCAGCGAAGGTTGAATGGAGTCGTGATTTTCGGTTCGTGAATCGTGAATTGAATAGTGTAAAATTTTGATTTTTGATATTTATACTACAAACGGGAACTAAATGCAAACTAGGGTACGGAGAATCAAATAAACGCACAATTAACAATTAAAAGGCAAAGGACATAGCAAATAACGCAAATCCCGAGCTATTCCCGAGATTTTAAAAAAACTAATAGTGAAATTCTAAAGCTAAAATGATAAAATGCAAAGTTAAGGGATTAAAAATGCAATTATAGGAAACTAGAATGAAAAGTAAAAGGCTTTAAAAATATATACAAAGTAAAGGGCTAAATATGCAAATATATGAAACTTATTTAAAACTAAACTAATTATATGCAAAATAAATGGACTGAAATGAAATTAATAAAGACTAAGGGACTGAAAATGCAATTAACAGAAACTATTTTAAACTAAATATTGACAGGAATGGCAGTTTTACGAGCTCACTTGCGGATCGAATATAAGCACTCAATTAAACTCCAATTGAAAAACTAAAAGAAGATCTAGAAAGCCAATACTACAAAGAAGCTAAAAATCACAAAAGCCTTAAAATTAACAAACAATTGCACACTCTAAATTGCCTTACACCTGATCCTTTTCAAACAGTTATGCTACAAAATTCATGAACAGGTTTGAATCAAGCACTTTGCAATTCAATTTAAAACAAGTGAAAATTTATGAAATTGTGTGAAACTGAAAACATTAGGAATTTGCAATATGAAGTTTATAAAAAATCTATTTCAAAGCTTTTATAACAACAAATGGTCAGTCTAAATTGCTCATGAACATAACAGATTACACAAAGAGTACACCAGCAACACAGATTTGTTTAACTATTAATTGAACTCTAATATTTGACCAAAGTGGATTTCAAACGCAAAAATCTCATAAAAGTGATATGAAGAAACTGTTAAAACACTTGATTCACTTACTCAAACACTTAGAAAAACTAAATCACACATATCACAAATTCATTATATCAACTATACCAGCAGACTTGAGTTAACAAGCTATTTTTTACATTTCACCAAGTAAGCTTCCCAATTATGCAGGAAACAGTCTAAAGAGTATAAAAGTAAACTAACTAACTTAAGAGATCACTAAATGAGCAACAATAAAAGTTAGCACTTAACTAATCCAAACACCCTTATATATGCAATTATCACTAAGAAACTGTGAATCAAGCTATAAAACACTAAAATAAAGATCAAATTAACAGAGATAACTCTATAAGAAGCTATTAGAACAACAAATTGCAGCAACCAACTACTAGAACTCAAAAACTCAGTTCAAACGATTTAAGTTCAGTTAACTATGCTATTCTTGAATTCAACTAAAACAAATATAAAACTAATATCAACTATCAACTATTCTACTGTAAATGATAACTAAATAACACAAATAACAACCAAGCAATTAGATCTAATCTATTTATATGATGAACTTCAACGTAAAACTGAAATAGAAGTGAGACCTTACTGATTCAATTCCCTAACTGACATAGGGTGCACTTCAACCAAAGCCTATCTTTAGATAGGCTCAAAACATCAAATACCATGAAACTTAACATCAGATTCCCAAAATTCACCATCCTGGATCTCCTTTGACTATCGTTGACCAAATCACCATTAACTATTAAACACAGAACTGGATTGAAAGAACTTACTACAAACCTTTATTCTGCTTAAATGAGCTTATGAAAGTAGTGAATGTAAACTAGAAGTAGATTAAATTGCAATGAAAATTAAATGAGAAAGTATGCAAACTTGAAATTTTATTAAAACTTAAAATGATTATAAAGCTTTTAAATCTGAAATTCAATGAGCTACAACTAATTTTATACTAAAAACGTATAAAACTATCTCTACAATATATCTACTCCTACTCCTAGACTAACAGCTCCAAAATGAGGAGAGGCATCTCTATATATAGCCTAATTAGGAGAGGATTGGGATATCTCTGGAAGCTTCACGAATCCCGATATCAGCCTTTAGATCAATCTAATCATTACACAATCAATTACAGCCCTTGGATTGTACTGTTGAGGTATCACAGCCAATGGGAGTGCTGGGAATTGCCACTCTGTCATTCCTATGCGTCATTCCTCTGCCAAGTGTGTCAGGAATATCCATGGAATCTTATTTGTACGGGTAGATTGATGGGGAGCTGGGTAAATGGAGGTGAATGGGGATGAACAGTAAATGGTTATAAAGGGTGGGTTTGATTTTTATTAAAGGTTTGACTGGATTTGGGGATTTTGACAAATGGTTATAATAAAAAGGGTTGGATCCGGGTTAGGTAAGGATGGGTCATGGGTTTTATTTTGTGGACTGGGTTGGGGGTAAAATTGATTTTGTGGGCTTGGTGTGTAAGGATTGGATTTATAGGTTTAAGGAATTTGGAAGATTTAGTATTTAGGAATTAGGATTAATTTAGGTTTAGGGGTTAATTTTGCCATATTGCAAACTGAAAAGACTTTTTTTTGTCATTCCATCAAAATTAAACCAAGGACTGATCTTGACATTCAAAGGTAGATTTTGACATATTAGCTCAAATGAGATCCATAATCGAGAAATCCGTCCAAGCCTCGGCTTTTGACCTCATTTCCATGTCTCGTGCTCGTGTTGTCGTGTTTCCATGATTTCTGTCCATTTCTACAATATCCGTACCTGCACATGTAAAAACACAAAAACATCGTAAATTTGGCATAATTAGTTAGTTTTTGGTCTTATTAGTCCGGTTTTGGTCGAATAAAAGGTGTGTAAATTAATACACACCACTATAAATAGGAGTTCATACTTTACTTGCAAACTTGATGAAAAACTACACACACATAGATATATAGGAAACCATGTAGAAACACACATGAGTCACCCTTTCCATAATGATCATAATGCTTCTAACATTCATCATTGTTGTAAGCATATCATACTTCATGATCCACCAAGGTCACAAGATCTTGAAGTTATCATTCATTAAAGCATTCCAACATATGAAGATTCAAGGGCACTTGACATTCTCAATGGTTGAAGACTTCTTATTCAAGAAGTTCATGTAGATTAGACATGCATATCCATTAGACTTTTATGTCATGGATCATCATTGTATCATAACAATATAGATAAGATGATTTATGTGTTTGTGCCATAAAACACAAGGTTTTTATGTTGGGCCACAAAACATAGCGGGAGTGGTTGTACCCTTGGTAAAGTACTCGATATCTAGCTTAGTGTCGGAAATATTGTATAAGCGACGATAGGAGTGGTTGTACCTTGTAAAAGAACTCGGTATCTAGCTTTGTACCGGATATAGTGTAAGCGACGATTGTAAGGTTTTCTCCGCCGAGAAGGGAGGTTGTTGATCTAGTGAAGTAACTCTCGGGTTGGGTACTCGAGGAGTGGAGTAGGGCGAAGAGGAGATACGTGACCGAACCACTATAAATCCTCGTGTTCGGTTTGCACTTTCCTTTTACTTATTGCTTTACTTTAATGTTTGCATTATGTGATTGTTTGTGTTATGACTTGTTGATTGTACTTGTGTGATAACATGTTTTAAGTTATGTTAGTCATAAACTACAAGTAACATCTTTCATATTAGAACAAGCTAAAAATGGACATTTGATACAACAAGTTTAAAGTTTTTAAATGGTAAACTATTCAACCCTCCTTCTAGTTTTCCACAATTGGTACAAGAGCCTCGTAGCTCTTATTTTCAAAACAAATGGTTTTTAAAATGGAGTACGATCCATGTATCAAATTACCATTGAAGCGGAATATAATATGAAGAATGTTTCGCAAAGTATACTTAGAAATTTTGTGGTTAAATGTTACTTTGTATACAAGCTTGAAGGTGTCCTTGAAAAATAAAAGAAAACATTTCTCATAATTTGTAAGAGTCAAATTATGTGGTTATAGCTAATGTACGTTAAACACGGTTTTAAAAGGAGTGTTTGGGATAACTAAAAATTTAATTGAATAATCACCTCCGTAAATGATTAGATGACTCAAATAAGAAGAAATGATGTTAAAATAGTTGTATTAAATGTTTACTAACAAATCTAGTAAGTCCTACACATTTTCGCTATGCGAAATACATGTTTTTAGCATTATGTGAAATTTTGTTACAGCAGACCCGCGGATCCCGCGGAACCCTTAGAAGGGTTCCTTGCCCTTTGGACAAGGGTTCCTTGGCCACACAGTCAAATTTTTTTGTTAACTTCAAAAATTAATAACTAATTAACCGTAAGTCTGTAGGAGTCGCGCCACCTATCAATTTGAAGGGAATTGTGTCTACTTTCTTTTAAAAATGATGTTATGGCCTAAATCTAAGTCAAAATATTAAAGCAAATACTTCAATGTGTTTAAAATATCAAGTTTCATTTTGACGTAGAAACTCAAACTTTTGAGTTAGGCAATATAAGTTAGTATCCTTGAATATTGACATTATTTTCTTTGAAACTAAAGAATTTTGTGATATTCATATATACGAAGGAAACTAATCAAGTTTGGTATACATCGTCATATTTAAACGCAAAGTCACGAAAAGTATATTTCTTTTTATGTTATGCTAAATGACTACTTGTTTTAGTTGTATGCATATATCGTATTTGCTTATTGAAAGTTGTGATTGCATTTGTTTATTTGTGATTCATGAGTGTCAATCTTGTCATGATATTCATTTGCTTGTTTGTCTAATTCATGTTTATACACAATAGGATATTTGCTAGATTGTGTGTACTAAGTTGAATATTTGTGTTTGTATTGCTTATTGATTTAGATATTCTTCCTTGCATATGTTATGTGACTATTTGCATAATTCACTTAGGAATGAGAATTAAGTAATACTAATTAAATATCTTGGAATATGGTCACGCGTCTAATGAGACACTACATTTTTAAACATGTGGTATTCTTGTAAAATGGTGTTTGATATACATGCTTCTAAAATGATGTTTAATGAATGTGTCGTGCTATAAGAAAGAAACTTATCTTTGAATGATCATGTAAACTAACCGTATCATGTTTGGATGATAACACTTTGTTTTTATCAATTTTCCATGTTTGGCTTAATTTCCATTTATGGTAGGCTCATAATCATCGGCTTAATCTATATGCTAACATGGGTTAGAATATGTATTTTTGGTTTTAATCTATCACATCTAATTAGGTGCATATGTTCCAAGTATTATTAGGATACTTGAATGGGTTTCGGGAGTCAATAAATATCCATTGTTAAGGAGTGTTTGGCACTACTTAAAATTTGAATTATTTGGTAGTTAAACAATGTGTTTCATGGATATATGTACTTCTAGGATCTTTTTTTATCTTTGTACATTGTCTTGTATTAACGGATATGCATGTAGACAACATTTGGGATGTTGTCAAATTTTCAAGTTTATGGATATTTCACTAAGTATAGTGAAATTCGCTAGCCCCCGGTCAAAGTCTATCGGTAAGAGTGTTTCTACATCCATTTCTTGCATTTCCTAATCAGATATGGTATAAAGTTTTGTTTTTAGGAGTTTTTGAAAAATTTGAAAATCGTCTCAATGGTCAAAATAGTGGACTGCCACTTTTTTCAGACCTGGCGGAACTGGCGGAACCAAATATTGGGTTCCGCCAGTGCATTTTCTGGGTACTCCAGAATTTGGCCCAATGGACCAGGCAGAACCAAAATCTGGGTTCCGCCTGTGTATTCGTATGGTTCCGCCAATCCTGCATCTTCCTTCTTAAATTTTCATTTAAGACCTCACTCAAGATCACTCAATTTCATCACTAGGATTCTTCTCACTGATGTTCACTCCTATTAGGATTAGTACTTCTCACTTGCACCTATACGATAATCATCTGTAATAACACTTTCTAAATTTCGCAAGAATGATCCAAGATACCTTTCTCCTTAAAGGAATGAATCCGGAAACTTTCTCCTTGCAATTCTCGAACCACTTAGTATTTATGATCACTACACACATTCACTACATTCTTCCATCCCTAACTCATCCTTCATTCACTTATTTGGTGACTTGACAACTTCCTAACAAATCGGGACTCATTATTTGCAAAGATTACATACAATATCAGAATCACAAGTCCAACTTATGACTATAGATATTGTCTTGTATCTACATATGTTACCTCACTTGGTTAACATGAAAATAATGTGTCATCCTTCAAGACGATAAGGATTTACATCGAGTCATAACTTACTCTTAAGTTATAGATGTATTATCGAGTCTTGCTATCCTTTTATGCTATCCAATCTCAACTAAGTAGGATAGACAACTTAAGTATTTCGTTCGAAATATTCAAGTAAACTTGACTTACTACCATAGTCATTAAAAGTCATATCCGAAATTCAACACCCAAGTAGTTTAACAATGTTTGTTAAAACGCTCATCACAACTAGAACACTTATTGTAGTACTCTCCCAATCAATAGGAACAAAAACAAATGTCAATAGGTTTTCATCCTTAAACATTTAGCACTTAAGTTCACTTGTTCTTTCACCATCATCTCATCACATTCACCTTGTGATATATCTCAGCCCATAAGCTTCACAAACATGAGCAAAACTTCAAACATCTTCCTCATAACGTTTCATCACTCAAACCTCAAACAACCAATGTGAAATGAGGAACCGAGTTATCCTTTGTCCTATCAATATCAAGTCATCCACCATTTCCATGCCCTTAAAGAAACCAAGAGTCAATATCTTCATCACCAATAACTCCACCTAGTCATCTTCACAAGAAGATTCCACAATGTAACCAAACAAGTGTGTCATCCCCACTACAACCTAACCCATTAAGATTAAACCAACTTTCATGATACATAAACCTATGTTCACCCTTGTGTCGCTCTTTGAAACAAAGGGCAATTGTCATATCCATACACTCATTAACATATTTGTCTATGTCGTCAAAAGTCAAGTGAATTTCATTTTGAAATGCGTCTTTTCCACTTTCTAGCAAGTGAAGAACACAAAGAAGATATCCAAGTTTCAAGTGTTGTCAAGCAATCACCACCTCATTTCATATATCCACTCTCGGTCATCAACCATACTTTACCACCTATAGGATTAGAACCTTCACCATCAAATAAGCATGAAGCACACATTCAATTACACTAGGTTTAAGTAGTATCACTTTCACAAGTTATTAAAGTATTAGCAATACTTTTAACTTCTGCATATGTCTCATTAAACCTCAAATCAACATCTGCAAGTTCTAGGATATAGAGCCTCCTCATCATCTCGTCATTCTTGTTTTCATAAGCATGGTGACTTTATTCCACGTGATAACCCTACTTAATGAAAGACACCATATGTGTCTATTTCCTTTCAAGCATTCATCATAACCAAATCTTGCTCATAACCTATGCCTATTCTACTCATCTCTATAGCACACACAAGATCTATTGAATTTAGTAATTTCACTTAGATTCCTGTTCCAAAGAGCTTTCTTGAGAACGTTCTTAACATATTCCATTATCACACACAAACACATCTCTTGGTCTTTGATGATCAAATCACTCTCATAACACATACTCAAACTCAACATAAAAGATGTCTCTCTTTAGATCATTCAACCATAGATTCCAAACACAAAGATTAAAATCTTTTTGCATTACACATACATGTGTCGATTGCATGTTATTTGTTTGATATGATTGGATATCTTAACATAACCATGATAACTATTTGATTGATTCATGTGTAAATCTTGGTTATATCTTTATGATTCCTGCAAGCTTATATGTTTCGTGTTACTATATATCAACATGATTTGTATGATATTTTCATTCTTTATTTATATGATGTTTTGCATGATTAACATGTTACTTGTTAACACATGATATGTCGTTTTGGTACATGATACTTTTATATGATATTCATATATTTGAAAGCTTGTGTATGTTGTTGTCATTTATTAGATACATGCTTAGGATTATCTATATAATACTTGCTCCAAAATGTTATCGTTTAAACATGGGTTGCATAAATTTTTCGTCTTGTCTCTTTCGTAACTTTGTCACACTATTTGTTCACTTCGTGTGCACTTATTATTTGTAGAAGTACTCTTGGTATGATAAACATTTAGAAGACGTTTTATCATACAAATTTATCACATAGATTGTTATATGCTTAAGTGTCTAAGCTTAACAACAAAACAATTTCACAATGAAGTGTTTTAAATAATGTCATGCTATTGCTTAGTATAATTATTTGTTGCTATGTGGTAACTTTATGTCTAGTAGTCGAATGCGTTGTTTGTATTAGATAATTGTGGAAAACTAGAAGGGGGGTTGAATAGTTTTACGTCGTTTTTAAATTGTTATAAAAGTTTGTTTAAAAGTTTTCTTTGTTTTATAAAATATAGATTCGATGCTATATGAAATCAAGTCGTGCACAATATGAACAACACTAAGTATGTACGATAAAGCAATAATAACGTAAGTAAAGAAATAGATAAGGGTTGGAAAGATCGAACCGAGAGACAAGAGATTTATAGTGGTTCGGCTACAAGGTCACTGATGCGTGGGAATCGCAACAGGCTTTACCTCTCGAGGGATCTCGAGAAGCTTACAACCCCCACCAGGCAGTGTACCTGATCGTTGTAGTATAGTATAGTGACAAGTACCGGGGGATTGATCGTTCAGCTTAGGAATAGTGTCGCTAGGATTAGAAAGCCTAAATACTAGTTCTAAAGGTGAGGGATGATTATTTTTGTGTTTTTATATTCTTTAGAAAGCAATTAAAATTCTCGGGTTTGAAGGATTTGAGCGGAATTAGTTGCTAATCAACTAACCCAATACTAAAGATGCAATCAAAATAAAATACTAGAAATGAAAATAAACTAAATTATACTAAAGTTGTGAGCAATAAGTGGAGAAAATGTGTTTACTTAGATTTCACTACTCCCTAGACATCTTTTACACGTTAATTACTTGTTATAAATGCATGGATGATGGATCGTATTCCTTAATACCATTCATGGGGTGGCACACTTAACTCCCCAATTCTATGAGCTCTTATCTCCTCCTACACCATGCCCAGCACAACTATAGGGATTGTAAACAGTGGCTCATGCATTAAATACAACCAATAAAGACCTAGTGCGCGTCGGTTCATGTTTCTTAAGACGTTCAAGCATGTTACCAATTGGAGATCTGCCAGTTTTCTTAAGCCTAACATATAAATCATTCATCCAAAACAAGTATAAACAAGTAATCAACACATAATTAACATCTAGGTTTCATTAGATCTAAGCAAACACAAGATAGATCTAGCCTAGCATGATGGAATTAAGACAAGAACAAGATATAGACAACCAACACATAGACATATTGATTGAATTGAAAGAACACTTATCTCAATTACACATGTAAGGTATCAAGGGCTTGGAACCCTTGAAAAACCTGTAAAATTCGCACCAAGTTCGTACTTAGGGTTTCTCCAAAACTTCTCTATTTTAATGTGAAAAATTATAAAACTATATATAGGAAAAGAGGTCTGACGGCGTCAAGACAAAGCTTGTGACACCGTCACCTCGCCACCAAAACTATTCTCGGACTACCTTGATCTACATTTGACGCCGTCAAGACTTAATTATTTCCAGGCCGTCATGACTTTTACTCTTGATGCCCTACCTTCATGACACCGTCAAATCTGTACTGGGTCGTCATGGAATTTTGCTCTTGACGCCGTCAGGGAAATACTCTTGACGCCGTCACCTACTGTTCCCAGCATGGAAAATTAAGACTTTGGCGTTTTCTTCACTTTTATGCTCCAAAAACGTCCGAATTGCTTCCTTTTCTAGATTTCACTCCCAAAGTACCTAAAATCACAAAAGGAACGATTTAGGGCAATATTTGATCAAATAAATTCGAATTCGGGCTTAAATGACCCCCTAAAAATGGATCATTTTTCGCCTCATCAGTCACCTTCCTTGCCCTACTCCACTCCCCGAGCACCTAACTCGAGAGTTTTCTTCACTATATCAACAAGCTCCCTTATGGCGGAGAAAACCTTACACACCAATTTACACGCCACAATAACTTCACAACTTAATCACAACTTCTACACAACTAGTTCACACCTATTCACTACTTAATCACACCACTTCTTCACACCAATCTTCTACACACCAATCTTCTTCACACCTATTCTTCTACACACCAATCTTCTTCCTAACTTATCTTCTTCACAACTATTCTTCTAACCAATCACACTATATATCAAACTACACTATCTTCTAACAAATATTCACAACTAATCATACAATGAAATAATAACAATGATGATTCACTAACAACTTAGATGTGGAGATCACAACAAGTTGTAATACTTCTTGTCTTGAGGGATAGAAGTATTCTTATCTTGCACTTGATGGGATGATGTTTGGATCACTTTGAAACAAAGATTTAAGAATGTATGATCAAAGGATTTATAGATTGGAAATGGAGATCTAGAACAGAAAGTTCTGGAGTGCAAAAGGTAAGGAAAAAATCCAGGTTTATGGTGGTATTTATAGGCAAAAGATTCTGACAGAGGAGCGTGGCCGGTCCCCTTAAATCAAGGCCGGTCCCCTTAATTTTAAGGGGACCGCCCTTTATAATTAAGGGGGCCACCCAGCTGAAACGGCCAGAAACTTTGTCTTTTAGTGGGGAAAGTTTATTTGGTGAAAAACTAACTGATTTTGGTTAAAAATTTGAATTCATATATTTAGTATGAATAAAACATTTTTCTTTATTACCAAAAGTGTTTTTCAAAAATATATAATATGTTTATATAATTAAATAAACTTTGCATTAGTTAATTAAATACCCCTTTGATCATAAATTGCACTAAACACTTTGTTTATTCATACCTTAAGTGATTTGGATGTAAAGAGAAATATTAATCACTAAATACTTGTTTATGTCACAAGTTTTAGTTCTATGAGTTTATATTTTGTGATAATTAAAACATAGAGATATTGATAACATGTTAATAATGTTTTTAGGCATTATTTATGTCAACAATAATATCTTTAGATTTTTATCTTATTGACATCTTTTGTCACTAACAAATGTGTTTTAGTGGATTGAGAACTAATCACTTGCCATCTCACTTCGTTCTAGCTTTTATATGCTCATCTCGCATAACTATAATCTCTTTATTGCTACGTGTGTTAGTAATATGTTTTATGGAACCCCTACACTTGCATATAGTTTTATAGCTAATAGGATTGAGTCTTAGAGATTTGAAATTTGTGTTTGGATATCTTTCAATCAACCTCTTTCTAATTCGCATTAGTGATTCCGCTTTCCAAAATCACCTCGATAACAATACTCTAATCCTTTCCACCTCCTTTGAGAAAACCACATGCCTCGTCATACGATCATCTTGCATTGATAGAGAAGAGCTACATGACTTTAAGGATAAAGTTCTTTGTATGCTAACCAACATCCGCAAAAACATTACCAAGCTCATCGTTTTCATTAACCTACACCCTCCTAAACACTTCATCATCATTCTTTATACAATGCACTAGACAATATGTTGGATGTCCACCTATTGAGGAGGAGAGAAATTCATTCACATATTTGTATTTTGTCAAATTGTATTTAAAGAACATCTACTCATGTTTCTTACACCCTAAAATACCAACACATAGGTACACTCCATTTAGTTAAAGTCGGTTCACAAAACCACAAGTGCTTCAAGCCTTTGACCTTTTCTCTTTTTTAATAGTTCAAGCCTCTTTCACCCCCAATATCTCATCAAGTGAAAAACACATCATGTGTTTGACAAAGTTATTCACTTCCACAACCAAAAACTAAACCAAATGGAGTCTAGGATTCTTCTCTCAAAACTAGGACTTCAAAACCTCATTTTCAAGAACACCATCATAGGATCTCATCTTCTTCTTGCTCGACACATATCATGCACGTCATTGTCAGCGCAAATGATATATTAATCAAAGCCATCATTCCCAACACTTTCTCAACACATTGGTCTAACCAACACTCTCGCATCATATGTTGTCATTCTCATCCTCATATAGGTATTTAGCATTTTTTTTTACTCTTTTCATATGGAATTCTTGTTCCTAGGTGCCTATTGTCCTCACTTCCTTTCAAAATCATTCAAGCATGTATTATGGCAAGATACCTCATCTTTGGTAGATGATAAAGTCATATTCATTGTTTATCACTCGAGTTGTGAATTTTAGGATTGCATGAGTCGATATGTTCTATCTTTATCTTTCGTTAGAACATTTGCTATACACACGAGCTTCTAATTCTTTAAATAGTTGTCTACCCATCACCACTATTAGCACCATCCTCTTTAAGCGTTTCAACCTCATGTCTTCCTTCTAGGCTTTGCTTAGTAGGTTCCTATCATATTATATTCACGTTTTTCTTATGATTGCATTTCTTTTTAGAAGCATACACCTCATGAGATTTTTTGGTTTCATGGTTCTCTACTTTGAGTCGCTTATATCATTTATATATTTACATCTTACTTTTCTTTGAGATGAAATATATTGCACTAACTCTTTAATTGTAGGTTCACCATTATATACGCTCGATTGTATATAGCATAATCATTTAAGGATGATGTTTGCATCGAATATTTTCCTTCTTTCATTATAGGTGCTTCTTGACGTAGGAGGAATATCCATCAAGCACTCATATTGCATCTTCTATACACGTTGTTGTAGAGGACATGCTTGTCTAAACACAAAACTTCCACTATACTAACTTTTGTTTTGTAGGTTCATATTGACGCCCTAAAACAAAGGGAGCTTCCGTCAAGCATAGGAAAATTATTGTCTTATACTAACCTTTATTTTGTAGGATTCTTCATCCTTGCATCATATACGTTGGTACCCTAGCAACGGGGAGTATTGATCAAGGGGGAGTCGATCAAACACTAACCTTTGTTTCTTTTGTAGCTTTCTTATCCTTGCATCATATACATTGGTACCCTAGCAACGGGGAGTATTGATCAAGGGGGAGCTAATCATGCACTAACCTTTGTTTTTGTAGCTTTCTTATTTCTTGTGTCATATACGTTGGGACCCTAGCGATGGGGAGTATTGATCAAGGGGGAGCTACAATCTAGGGGAAGCATGCACGCATTTATCTTTATTCTTATTCTTCGACACACTTTTGTGTTTCGACAAAAAGAAGGAGATAAGTCAACATAGTCCAACATGCATTTTATTCATCATGCATTTTTCGTATAATTTTTATGTTGCACAACACTAACCTTTATGTAGGTCAAGAACTTAATTTGATCCATAGATCCGCTAACAACCTAAAGGACGCAACAACCTTAGGAAATTGGAGTTGAAGAATTAACTTCACTAGGGATGATGCAAGCTCGCCATTTCAGGGAGAAATTAAGTTAACTCCAAGGACACACCCCTTTTTGTTTCGACAAAAGGGGGAGAAGAGTGTAAATGGAGAAGAAAATGTAGAAGGTGTTGCGGATACAAGTAAGTTATACGGACACAAGTAACTTTTTACATTTTGCGTTCTATCACGTTTACATATTTTGTCATCATCAAAACAGGGGAGATTGTTAGTGCAAATATTACGATATTTAATCTATGCAGTCTCGTTTGTTTTGATTGATGACAAATGTATAACTTGATACATAACGTAAAATGTACAAGTTACTTGTAATCATAGTTTGTCTCAACATACATTCAACACCTCTCAACGTCTCGAGTCGTCGTATGCTACAACACAGGTTCGTACATGTTTGTTATGTCGCATTATGATCAAACCCCTTAACCAACCATTTAGAATGACTAAAATACTTTAGGAGTCTTCAAGTATTTTAGATGTCAAAGTACACTTTAGGTGTTAAATAGAATAAGTGTCACATTAGGTGTCTAGATAATATTAGTAAGTTTACAATATATAAAAATGTGTCTTATAACAACATAAGTACATAAAACATTTTTAGTAACTTACTAAATATTATATAGCTAGCTAATATATTTTTTATACAAGTAACTTACCTTTTTAAGTTAGTATATACATTTCTCTAAATGTATTTTTCATATAATGGAAAACTAAAGTTGGAAAGATCTTGATTAGACTAGACATAAATATAGAAAGACATTGTGTCATACATCTTGTAAGAGATGTCATAGAATCTTGATTTGACATATTGTGTGTTGACTTAGAAGATCTTGATTTGACATATTGTGTGTTGACTTGGAAGATCTTGATTTGACTAAAGATAAATATATTTGGAACATGGTTTTATCTTTGTTAGTTTTGGAACATGGTTTTGGAAAACCCCTTTGTAAGTTTGCCTATAAATAGGAGTTCATAGTTTACTTGCAAACTTGATGAAAAACTACATACACATAGATATATAGGAAACCATGTAAAAACACACATGAGTCACCCTTTCCGTAATGATCATAATGCTTCTAACATTCATCATTGTTGTAAGCATATCATACTTCATGATCCACCAAGAAGGTCACAAGATCTTGAAGTCATCATTCATTAAAGCATTCCAACATATGAAGATTCAAGGGCACTTGACATCCTCAATGGTTGAAGACTTCTTATTCAAGAAGTTCATTTAGATTAGGCATGCATATCCATTAGACTTTTATGTCATGGATCATCATTGAATCATAACAATATAGATTAGATGGTTTATGTGTTTATGCCATAAAACACAAGGTTTTTATGTTGGGCCACAAAACATAGCGGGAGTGGTTGTACCCTTGGTAAAGAACTCGGCATCTAGCTTAGTGTCGGAAATATTGTATAAGCGACGATAGGAGTAGTTGTACCTTGTAAAAGAACTCGGTATCTAGCTTTGTACCCGATAAAGTGTAAGCGACGATTGTAAGGTTTTCTCCGCCGAGAAGGGAGGTTGTTGATCTAGTGAAGTAACTCTCGAATTGGGTACTCGAAGAGTGGAGTAGGGCGGAGAGGAGATCCGTGACCGAACCACTATAAATCCTCGTGTTCGGTTTGCACTTTCCATTTACTTATTGCTTTACTTTAATGTTTGCATTATGTGATTATTTGTGTTGTGACTTGTTGATTGTACTTGTGTGATAACATGTTTTAAGTTATGTTAGTCATAAACTACAAGTAACATCTTTCATATTAGAACAAGCTAAAAATGGACATTTGATACAACAAGTTTAAGGTTTTTAAATTGTAAACTATTCAACCCCCTTCTAGTTTTCCACAAAAACCTTACTCCAATTCAACATTTGGAACTTTGTAATACAAACCTTGAAAATAGTTTCAACATTTTACTTCTAAATATTCAGTGAATTCTTCATAAGGCATCCTAGCAACCTTCATATGAAGTACATCATCGTTATCGTACCTTAAAGGTAATGGGAAGAAACAACCTTCATTACTTTTAAAGAAACCCCATCGGTTCTAGGTATCATTCTCTTACAAATGTAAAAAAAGTACAAATTAGGGTTTATAAGTATATTAAACATTATAGAAATTAAACCGTTGGAAAATACCTCGACAACAATCCGAAGTTCGATCGCGGAATGCTAGATAGCGAGTTGTATCGAGCTCAAGTAGCAAACACTAGAGACTACAATATACTACAAAGAACCGACCGAATATTGCACACGATATACCCTCGTACCAAACCTTTATTAAAACACCTAATAAAGCTATTACAACGAGGAAGAAGAATGAATAACTAGCATTCCCCATCTCTATTTATAGAGATGAGGAGGTGGAAACCTTAGCTTGCACTCCAAGCTACCTAATCCTAGTTTATGTCTAACACCTAATCTAATTACAAAGTACACTTAAGCCCCTAATCTATGTTTAAGTTACTACTAATATATAACAATTTACACCTTAGGAGTAACACTTAAACATAACCGATACTCAGCACCTTTTCCACGTGCTGGAACCTCAGACGGGGACCAACTTGTCGACCAGGCATTGTACTTTTGTAATTTTCCAAGATTAGCATCCGTAGAGTCCTTCACTTTCTTCTTTTCAGCAACATTACCCTCTGCACTCTCTTGACCAGGTACTCCGGTTAACGTAATGTCCGCCCCCACCTTTATACCAAGGTGTACCTTATCCTGCTCCTTTACCAAGCAGTCCGTGTTTGTCTTTTCTTCAAGTTGTTTAACCTCCAACTTTCTTTGAGCCACTGCAACATCATCGTTACTAACCTGAACAACCTCAGCTTCACGATTCCCTTGAGCTCCCTGCAGTTCCACTTCAAACCAAACTCGTTTATCAACCAGTACTCCATGGACTCCTATTTTAACACCAGGACCAAGTTGTTTGAACCCAACTTGTTTATTACCAAGTTGCTTGAATCCAACTTGTTCTGAACCTCCATGCTTTTGTACACTTTTGCTTCAAGTGTATACACAAAGTTCTCTTTCCTGATCCTAGTCATCATAACTCGACAACCTTTGATCACCTTGACTCTACCCATCTGCATCTTCATAGTATAAACCTCTTTTTCAAGAGTACCCAATGAAATCAAGCTTTTTCTTAACCCTGGAACATACATGACATCTTTCAGTATAAAACTTGAACCATCATGCAACTGCATCTTCACTTTTCCTGTCCCTTTGATAGTGCATGTCCTGTTATCACCTAACTGAACCGAACCACCATCAACATCCTTGAAGTCATATAAGAAATCCCTCATAGGTGTCATATGATAAGACCCACCTGAATCCATTACCAATTCAGTCATCTCATCATTCTCGACTACCATCAAGGCTTCTCCAAAGTAGGTGTTACCCTCGTCATCAGAAGAATCAAAATCCTGATCATGCTTACCCTTCTTGACGAACCGACTTGACTTCTTCCTTGGACAGTCTCTCTTCAGATGATCCTCTGAATGACATCTGAAGCACTTGAGTTTACCAGTTCCACCGCTTGACTTGAACCGCGAACTTCCACCTGAATGAGCTTTCCTTGAATGATCTGACCCTCCCCTTACATATAACCCGTCACCAGTTTCTTCCTTTGTGCCTTCAATTCTTTTCTTCAACTCTTTTGAATTCAGAGTCGCCAAAACATCCTCCATTGTCAAGGATTCCCTCCCATACAACAATGTCTCCGCAAAGTTTTCGTAAGATTATGGCAACGACATAAGTAACATAAGTGCTTGATCTTCATCCTCAATCTCGATTTCAATATTCGCCAAATCAAGTATCAACTTATTAAACTCATCTATATGATCACCCAGTTTCGTACCTGGACTCATATAGAAAGTGTGCAGCTTCTTCTTCAGATACAGTCTGTTTGCTAAGGACTTAGTCATATAAAGACTAGTCAACTTCGCCCAAATTCCTGCAGCAGATATTTCTTTGGCAACTTCCTGTAAAACCCAGTCTCCCAAGCATAGAATCAAGGTACTGTATGCCTTCTTCATCAAAGCAGCTTTTTCTCCTGCTTTCATGTCCACGGGTAATGTCTCTAATGCTACATCACATCCCAGTTGTACCATTAAAGCACGCATCTTTATTTTCCATAACCCGAAGTCATTCTTCCCATCGAATTTTTCGATGTCAAACCTAGTTATAGAACTAGCCATTCTTCTTATACCTTGCTAAAAACCTTGTCAAGTTGTTTCTTAACCAACTTTACCGATAAGCCTCACAAGCCGTGAGCAATATTCCCCTTGTTGCTAAAAATCTTCTTGCAAATCGAATTTATTAGAATAACCCTAAACCCTCGATTTCGAACAAGCAAACCCAATCGTAAACTTTAAACCCAAGCTAACCACGATCGAAACTTGAACCACAAGAAAACCCACAGCAAACAACCCTTTAAGTCCAATCGACCTAAACAACCTTATATCAAAAAACACGTTTAAGAAAAAACCCCTAAACACGAGCACCCTTGAAGTTGTCTTTTAGTGAACCCTTCTTGCAAAATCGATTCTTTAGACAAAATCCTAAACCTCGACTTAGATTAAACACTAATCGCAAATATTTTTTTTTAAAGAAAACCACGATTACAACTTATCTACAAGAACACAAAAACAATCAACAAACTATTAATTAAATCGTTTTTCTCTTTATAACCAAAAAGGACAACAGGAACTAGTATATTGTTGATTTTAAAATAGAACACCAAAATAATCAAAATACACAAACTAACTAATAATCAACATAATCAATTAAACTCCTTGTGCCCTACCCATGTGATGAATATATAAATATTCTTTGTTTTAGATAAAAAAAAAAAAAAAAAAAAAAAAAAAAAAAAAAAAAACCCACCAATCACGTGCTTTTGCTTAATATACTTCGTCTTCTCCGATTGACAAAACCCGCAACTTCTAATAACCCGAACCTCGAACTAAGTCGGCACCTCGGATTCACTTGAAACCTGAATCTAGCACTCGAACTTCGATGAACACAATAACCGCGGTTCTTGATACCACTTGTTGGAAAATACCTAGACAACAATCCGAAGTTCGTTTGCGGAACGCTAGATCGCGAGTTGTATCGAGCTCAAGTAGCAAACACGAGAGACTACAATATACTACAAAGAACCGACCGAATATTGCACACGAATATTGCACAAGAATGAATAACTAGCATCCCCATCTCTATTTATAGAGAGATGAGGAGGTGGAAACCTTAGCTTGCACTCTAAGCTACCTAAACCTAGTTTATGTCTAACACCTAATCTAATTACAAAGTACACTTAAGCCCCTAATCTATGTTTAAGTTACTACTAATATATAACATAAACAATTATAATTGCATAAACCATGATTACATACCTGAAATGGCATTAAAAAAAGAGAAACAATGATAATTTTTGGCCAATGTGTAATGAAACGGCCTTATTCATCAATCCAAACAAACAGTAATGGTAATGATACATTTGATCATAAACATTGTCATTAATTAAACCTCTTACGTATAACACATTGACATCGTTCAATTAGCTAAGCTAGCATTTGCCAGAACATAGTAAATGTATACGGAGACTTGGGTATAGTAATATCGCTGAGATGGACACCCAAAGAGGGTAGTTGTCACGTTTGATCGCGAATATACCAACAATGGCGGAAGGTATCATGATGGCGAGCACCTCATCCGTGTAGGTCCATGATAATCCCTTTAGATCTGCATTAGATAAACGACCTCGTGTTTTCAGTTTACATCATATATCATATTTAGTGATGAAGTTATCGGTTGATAGAATATTACTTTTTAATTATATGGATCAAATACCTTCCTAGTTTATTTGGTTAAATAATGTTCAGATAACATTTCCATATTAACTGTATAACAAAAAGTAAGTGATGCAGTTGTAAAAGTGTGCAAACCTGTGAAAATGTCAAAGAAGCATTTTTCCGAACATGGCGTTGAGCATTCAGAAGTGCACCAATTACCATTTTAGCGTTCATGGCAATCGGGGCCATAACAAATGAAGTGAAGAGAAAAGGTATGTGAGCCGCATTAGAGAATTGTATGACACTTGTTACGAAGGCAAATGAAATTGTGATCATGATCGCTACACCAAATATAACATACATGATGCTTGCTTTAGGTTTCTCCCGTTTCATGGGTGTATCAAATTCTCTCCAGCTATCCTGAAAATTTGCAGAAAGTATCAGTGCATCGGTAACAAAAAGATAAACCAATATATGAACTATTTTTGGAAAATTACCTCTTCAAACTTTGCAATTGCCTCTATTGGATCTTTGATGCTTGGATCATGATTAATCGCTTTTTTGATCCATCTGATGAATCCATTTACAAATTCTTTTTTGTCTACCGTATGATTGCTATTATCATCAAAGTCCTTAACTAATTGGACCAAGACTCTATCATGGTCTAATGGTATTCCAAATTGAAGAGTCTCAATGAATTGTTTTAACTCATATTCTCTATGTATTTCATCGTTATTATCTTTGTCGTATTGTGAAAATAACCTATATAGGCAAAGCCAATCATGATTTTTTGTTAAAACTAGAATAGGCTACTGGTGAAGAATGTTACCCTTCTATCTTTTCTCTGTCAGGTTCACCATCTTCTTTCACTAGTTCGTACTTTTCAAGGACTTGTTTCATGATTCTTGGCATGATTTGCTCAATTGTGGTGAGATTGGAACGTTGATTGTTTATTGCTATTTTCTCAACCTGTTAATCAACTATCAAAATTTGAAAAAAGCCCGAGTTGACAATAAATGACTAAATTATCACTGAATAAGCATTACTTGCCTGATTCCAGATACGTTTAAAAGCAGATCCAGAAGTATTTGCCTCATTCTTCCATTTTTCTAGCCAATTGGTGCATCCGTGTTGGAACTCTGACCAACTGATCATTCCACTTTTGTCCATATCGAAGTGTATCAGAATCTCCGCTTTAGCATACTCCTTGGATATAGTATCTTTTCCCAACTCGAACACTTTCTCAACCAGATGTTCCAATTCATCATGCGATATCAATCCATCTCCATTATTGTCGGCTTTATCAAAAATTCTGAAAAAAATCAAGGTATTGCATTACTCTGCTGCCCGCAAAACTGTTATATTATAAGTTTATCTTGGTATTTTATATACAAAAAGGACAATGTAACACCTTTTGAAGCAGGTAAAGTTGGGGTTCCCTTGCTCGTCTACAAGATCAACGTGTGCAAGCCTTTGGACATGATAGAAAAAGCGTGTCCGTAAGTTTTCTTGCTTCAAGTATGCTAAACTCCTGACCCGAATCCATGGATTTCCAACCTACATGCAAAAGGTGCACATCCCAAAACTTTCATTGTTTAGGCATTTAAAAGTTGATTTAAAATTCTTTATGACTCTGAGATATAGTGATAAATTACAAGTTAGCTACTAGTACATACCTGATAACAAAAATATAGAAGTAGTGACACACATGATACTATGAGTGCGAACAAAGTCATAGCTGGAGTGTTCATAAAAGATACTAGTCCCACAAAGGGAAACGGGATCAACGAATGAAGCATAATTACAGCTATATCTCTGGTCTCCTTGTCAATATTAACGCCCGTATCTACAAGAAGAGGAGTGTCAAAAGGTGTAACATGTTTTGGTACTACATGTCCAAAATGTTTTTCTAGTCTGCGAGTCCTCGACTTATCTCATAATGGGTTTGTAGGCCATCTCCCTGGGAAATATCTTCAGAATTTCAATTCCATGAAGGATGCCCCAAAGAAGAGCTCAAAACCAGAATACTTGACCATAAGTGGAAGGACTTACGAGGTCATAATTGTGGTAAAAGATTTGGAACTCTTATTTCAAAAACTTTTGGTTGACTACGTTGTTGTAGATCTATCTCATAATAGATTTGAAGGAGTGATTCCAAATGTCATTGGTAGCCTTAGCTCATTGAAAGTGCTTAATTTATCTCACAACGGCCTTTATGGTCGAATCCCGAGTGCTCTAGGTAATCTCTCTAATATCGAATCCTTAGACCTATCTTGGAACCAATTCACAGGTGAGATCCCTCAAAGACTTGCAGACGTAACGGGTCTTGCAGTCTTAAATCTATCACATAACCATCTCGTGGGACGTGTTCCACAAGGAAAACAATTCAACACATTTGATGCAAACTCATTTGGAGGGAATTCGGGACTTTGTGGGTTTCCATTACCCAAAAAGTGTGAGAATCCAAGTACCCCAAATATTGAAATTGATGGTGATGAAGAGGACGAGGAGAGTCGATTTACGTGGAAAGTAGTCATGTTGGGATATGGATGCGGAACCTTTCTTGGATTAGTGTTGGGATATCTCATGTTGTCAACCGGAAGACCAAAGTGGTTTAATGCAAATGTGGATGCAATAGAGAGTATGATCCACACAAGGCGAAACAAGAGAAGATACAGGTATATCGGGAAATGAAGTTGGATACTGAATATTACCATGTGTATCACATGTTTTCCTGTAGCTGGAATGTTTTAAAAAGGCAAAGACTTTCAATTAATATTGTTTCAGATTTGGGAGGATCATGCATCTATGTAAAAATTTGAGAATATGTATATTTAACTTATTGAAAAGGTTTGTTAGTTAATGTAATTGGTCAGTGGGTGATCATGTGTTAAAATGTTATTATTATATTGAATCTTACTAGTAAATCTGTTTGTTTTTGTATTTGATGGGTCTTACACAATGCCAGACCTAGAAGCTAAGCTAACGTGGTTCGTGGCCATCATTTGGTACATGCCTAAATACGCCCGTGGTCTTACAACCATAGTGATCGACATATTCTACCAACACGTATAGCGAAAACTGTTATATAAATTATATGTCCGAAAAGGTGGCTGGTAAGTGGCTCGAAAGTTTAAGAAGAAACCCATGAAACACTTTGGGATGATTAAATGGTAAGGCTTCGTACATTAATTATAGCAAAAAAGACTCCAATTTCTCTTAAGGACAGAACTTGGTGTGGTTGGTTAGAGGTTTTAGATACTAAGTAATGGGTGAGGTGCGAGACTTTCTTGCGAGAACAATCTTATATGCGATAACTGAAAGAACTATCAAAAATATACATGCACGCCTTCAATAATTGTATTTTTGCACATATGTTCTAAAAACAACATAATATGTTTAAAAAAAAAACATAATTATTCTAAAGAATTTGATATGATATTGAAAATACTAAATTTTTCTTTAAGGGTGTGCATGTATGTTCTTATAAGGCGTGCAACGACAATATTGTCGCCGTGTGTAAGGTTTTTGTGAAAAAAGAGGATAAGTTCATGATGATATTGAAAAACATACGTGGATACTTACGATTATTGATGATTTGAATGTATTTTTATTTTATTTTAAAAGGCGTGCATGTTTATTTTTTGTGGTTCTCTCAGTTCTCGCACATAAGATGATTCTCGCAAGAAAGTCACCCTGGGTAAGGTAATCAAAAGTGATGCTTGGTTTAAGGTAATGCAATCACTCATTACCCTACAGTGGGTAATCTACCATTCCTCAACAATTTGAGGGATATACCATTGCATTCCTTTGCATTACCATTATATTTGTCTTTCCAATTCCTTCATTTCAACCAAGTGCCCCCTAAGAGTGGAATTTTGGGGGGGGGGGGGGGGGGGGGGGGGGGTCGTGGCCCCATCTCCAAAAACTTTAGCCACAAATACATTTTTTATCCTTACACTTTGTAGTGCTAGGCATTATTAGTACTAGTGTTAAATGAAAATGTAAATTGGCCATCTAAAATAAATCGTTGCAATTTGATCTCTCGCAAAAAAATACGGGCGTATTTTTGGTGGCACGTCAAACAAAAAGGAAAAAAGAAAAAAAAAAAGAAAAAAAAAATAGGTTACCCTTATTGTTTTGCATTGTTTCCTTAGCACACCAGTTAAAAAAGTCCAAACTTGTGATTATTTGAGTGTAAATTATGGTAAGTTAACTTTTTAGACACGTTTGACTATAACCAGTTAAAAATCGAAAAAATAAAAACCCTTATCAGTTATCGAAGCGTTTTATTTTGCAAACTCAAAAATACTCACATACCAATGGACCAATCAGAAGCCTCCATTTAAAAAAACATAAAACACACGGAGAGACCATTTTTGTCAACTTACCCCACCAACCCCACCCCCTACCTCTCACTTTACATACATCAGATATTATAAAAAACCAACTTTTTCTCTCTAACCATCATCAAAAACCACCATAACAAATAAAAAATAACCACTTTTTAACCATTCAAATCATCAATAAAACACAAAAATTGAAGAATCATCGAGTGCACAAGCAGATCCACGAAAAAACCGGTTCAAAATGAACCTACTGAATCTCGGGATGAAGGTATGATGCTTCTGACTAATTATTTAGTTGTTTTATTAGTTGTGTTTTTTAGTGTTTACATTTGGTTGAGTTTCTGAGTAAAAAAAAACTTTGTATACATGGATGCACACCAAGTGTTTGATGAAATGTGTGACTGAAAAGTATCACTAGTGATACTTGAAGTTGAACTGTATATGTGTGTATCACCACTGATATTTGAAGTTGAACAGTATATGTGTATTATCACTAGTGATATTTGTATTTGACTTAACTGTGCAAATCACATAAAACACACAGAAAATGAAACAATCGACATCTAAAACAACGAATACTTTAGTTTTTACTGTTATAGAATCATTATTAGTGTGTTTTACTAGTTAATTTTCGATAATTTATTATGTTGTGATGATTTATGTGATAATATGAGAGATTAAAAGTTAGGTTTAACAGAACAAAAGATATATTGTGATGCTTCTGTTTGATTTGTGGTGGATTTGTATGTTTAATGATTGTGCATGTTTCAAAAGGTTTTACCGCGGTATTTGAAAACAATATTGACTGGTAGTATATTACATGTGATATAAAAGTTAAATTATTGTTGATTGGTAGAATATCTATTGTTATTTGAAAACAAATAGTTATTTGTTTGACATATGATATTGAAATCAAATGAACTATTCGTATACTAACAAAAATTATGAAAATATTTTGATGCAGATTTGAATGTGACCTGTGCAAAAAACAGCCTCATCAAACGAAAAGAATCAACAACAAGTGCAATTGTCGTTGAAAAAAGCACAACATCTCCACAACCAAATTGAAGAAGCTCAACCACTTGTGATATCACAAGTTCCTCCATTACCACAATTGATTCAACAAATAGAAGAAAGCTGACACACATGTGATATCACCAGTGATATCACCTCTGTGATATCACTTGATATCACCAGTGTTATCACCTGTGATATCACAGGTGGTATCACCTGTGATATCACATGTGATATCAAAAGTTCCTCCAAAAGCATCTGGGAATAAAATGAAGGTGTTGGTTGATGAACCAATGAAGAGGACGATTGTTGAAGAACAAAGTAAATAAAACAAGTTGATGAAAACAGTTGCGTTGTTATGTATTAATCTGTACGGTTATAAATAAATGTGTATAGTTGACAAGTTGGAAGTCAATAGTATGTATTTAGTTTTGACTGAATCATGTTATTTGTCACAAGAGATTCAAACTCACAGAAATGGGTCATAGTGAGCAATTGTTTAATCCACTGTATTTGTGAATATTTGTTTGATAAAGTTTTGAGTGGTATTTAGTTTAATATGGTAATATGAAAAGTGAAAAGTGTCATACATGTAGTATCACCAGTGATATTTGAAGTTGAACTGTATATGTGTATTATCACTAGTGATATTTGTATTATTACTTGTGAAATTTTGTATATTTTATAGGTTTTTTTGTTTACTTGTTAAGCTTTATTTTACTAGTGCTATTGAGTAAACCTAACAATTCAGATAAAAAAAAAATAAAAAAAAAAAAATAATAGTATCACAAATGATATACAAGTCCAAGATAAAATTAGCAATGCTATTAAATAAACCTAACAATTCAGTAAAAAAAATCAATCAATCAATAAACAAATACTTCAATTGCAGCGACTGAGAAACCGCCTACACTTTCAACTACACCACCGCCCAATTGACATTTGAAACTTTTCCCTTGTTTGGACAAGTATGTCTATTATGATCAATTAAACTACAAATATTACAACCCTTCTTTTGGTTCTTACTTTTCTCGATAGCTTTCTCACGTCCACCCTTAATACGGTCATTCTTATGTCCTTTAGGAGGATTCTTTATACCCATAAAATCTTGAACAATATCACAAACTTTTCGGGGTGGAAGACTTGGCAAATCAGTCTCAACTTTTGACTTTAGCTCTCTCAGGTTGTCTACAAAAGTAGTCCAGTATCATAGACAGCTTATCAGTAATTACAACAATAAGAAACAGATTATCAAATATATCACTGGTGATACTACACATATATCAAACATATCACTGGTGATACTACGTATATATCAAGCATATCACTGGTGATACTACATATATATCAAGCATATCACTGGTGATACTACACATATATCAAGCATATCACTGGTGATACTACACATATATCACACATATAAAATCCAATAATGATCTTCATTACATACTCAGCATTAAACTCAGAGATGGTGATGATGAGATGATGATCGGAACAGTGATGGTGATCGGAATAGTGATGGTGATGATGATCGGAATGGTAATATAACTGATTTATGAATGGAATGAATGAGATCAGAGGAAACACACATGAAGTGTGTGTAAAAAATAAAGCGAATGAAAAAAGAAAAAGAAAAGAAAGGGCTTTATATAGTTGGGAATATTAATGTTAAGCATATTAAATCTTAGATTAATCTAGGCCATTAGATCAAAAAGGATGGAGGGTGGGGATTTGTCCATTGGTATGTACAAAAATAAGGGTATGCAATTGAATTTTCCTCTACAGTTATCAGTTATCAGTTATCAGTTATCAGTTATCACATGCAAAGTATAACAACCAAAAAAAAAGAGAGTAAATTACACCGTTCGTTTATGTGGTATAGGCGAAATCCTTATTACATTCCCTCGAATCTTTTTTGCATGACTAGTCCTTATAATGAAGTTTCGTAACATAATCGATCCTTATCAGTAACGGCCATTAAATACATCCGTTAAAATGCCTCATGTGACTGCAAGGCACATGAGGCTATATCAGTCTTTGTACACTTCATCTTCAAGCTTCTTATTTTTTGTTCTTAAAGCTACTAAACATAACCATAATCCCATTTCCCTTAAACTTTAACTCTAAAACCTTCTTAAAACCAGCAGCCAACATAAAACGGGTACTCATTCGATTTTTAAAACCGATTAATCTTCAGTTCTTCACCATCATCTCTCCACTGACAAAAAACATACTTCTATGCTTTCAGACCTGAGCCGCCATTCACAATTGCCACCATCAGATTTGCCCGCCGTACTCATATCATTTGAATGAAGGGAGGAGAAATTCTATAGTATATAATTTTTCTTCTAAAAAGATAACTTTCAGTTTAAGGGTTTTAATATATATTCTAAAAAGACAGTGAATCTATCACCTTCTCAATCTGCTTATTATCATAGTTGTATACATGTAGTATTCCATACGTGCTCGATTAATAGATTGTCGAAGAGCTGATAATTTCAATGACACTTATTCTGACCCTTCATCCTCACCATGATTTATTCTATCTAATATGTTTCATTAGCTTTAAAAAGAAAGAAAGAAAAAAAAATGGTGAAAAGTAACGGGTCAACCTGACCTGTTCTTCCAAATGATCACATTTTGACCCAAACACTTACCCGACACAACGTCCCCCTCCCATTTTCCGCCCATAGTAGGTATATATCAAGTTCAGAAGTTGAAAAAGCCTGCTGTTTCATTTGTAAATGATTTTAATTTTAAAGTCAATTAATTACTTTTTTTCAATAAGTAAGATTGCTCAGTCACAATTAGCTTAAAAATCTGAAACTGAATAATATTTCAGTTATCTCGTTGTATATGTTATTTTTTGAGTTGGCGGTAAAAAAACATACATTAGCACAAAAAGTATCGAATCACCAAAAATTTGACTTTCATAATTTGTGGTAGAGTCAACATTGGCAGGGATAACCTGTATTGGTCTAAGGAAAGATAAATGAGAGTAGGGACTTCATTATTAAGGGATAAGCTTAAAATTTCTGACAGGGACAATCAAGGGCTAAAATTCTAAACCTTTGGTGTCCTAAAGTCTCAGAAGTAGACAAGAACATTCAAATATGGGCCTATATGTGAAAAACTTTGACAATTTAAAGTCTTCCCTCACAAGTGTGGCTCAAAGCTTTTGACTAACAAACACATATTAGGGAGAAGATGTTAATTGACTAGTTTATGCCTAAGCACAACAAAATAGAAAAAAATTATACCAGATTGCATTCAACAAGCCATGAATCCTTGGTTACCAAACAAGCAAGCAATCTCATTTCTTGTCTTCGCATTTGTGCAAATCATAGCGTTTTCCACAGTTATCCATACAAAAGCTGTTGATGATCGTGTGGCATTACTCGCCATTAAATCCAAGATTAATGGTGACCCACAAGGTGTCATGAGGTCATGGAACGACTCCATTCATTTTTGCCAGTGGGAAGGTATTACTTGCGGTTCCCGTCACCAAAGAGTCACCAACTTTAATCTTTCATCTCGAGGCGTATCTGGTTCTTTGTCTCCTTCCATTGGAAATCTAAGCTTTCTCAGGGTGATTCTGCTCCAAAACAACTTACTTTCTGGTGAAATTCCACCACAAGTGGGCCGTCTCATTAGATTAAAAGAGCTACATCTATATAACAACTCTTTAAAAGGAAAGATTCCAGCCAGCTTAGCCAATTGCTCTAACCTTGAAGCTCTTCACATGGGTTCCAATAATCTAGTTGGCAAGATCCCAGATGAGTTTGGTTCATTGTACATGTTAAAGCTACTTAATTTTTACAAGAACAAAATAGAAGGTGGTATTCCACGGTTCATTGGGAATCTGACATTTCTTAGGTCTTTATCATTTGCCGATTGTGGACTCGGGGGAAGAATTCCAGATGTCTTCCACCAGCTGAGTAAGCTGAGAAGAATTGCATTGAATGGAAATAACCTTGTCGGTACCGTGCCACCTTCTTTTTACAATCTTTCGTCACTAAAACAAGTACTTTTTGATAATAATAGACTTACTGGTGGACTACCTCTAAACATTGGTTTGACGCAGACTCATCTAAATGTATTGTCTTTGTCAGATAACCAATTTACAGGTTCCCTTCCACCGTCCCTTCTCAATTCTCAGGAATTACAAATCCTAGATGTAGCTCGAAATAATTTTTCAGGAAAACTAGTCATCACTTCTCGTAAAGTTTGCCAACTTGTAATCATATCACTAAGTTCTAATAGTTTTGGAAGTGGGGAAGATGACGATGAGTTAATGAAGTTTATAGATGGTTTGTCGATTTGCAAAGACTTAGGACTGTTAGATCTCAGTTACAATAGAATGAGAGGTTTCTTGCCTCATTCTTTAGGAAATTTGTCGGCTTCACTATATCATCTGAGTGTGAGCTCCAACCTTATTCAAGGATCACTCCCACCATCAATTTGCAGTTTGATCAATCTAACGCACTTGGGTATGTCCGATAATATCTTTAGTGGAATCATTCCAAATTGCTTGGGAAATATTTCCCGTCTATCATTTCTTGATGTCAAATCCAACCTGATTGAGGGACCATTCCCTCCATCGATCTGCAGCTTCAACAATTTAAGGTATTTGGATATGTCCAATAATAGCTTTGGTGGAGTGATTCCACAATGCTTTGGAAATATCATGTCTTCTCTTGAGGCGATAGATTTGGGGAACAACTTTCTTCGTGGCACCATTCCAAATGTATACAAGAAATGTGGAAGATTAGAGGGGCTTATTTTGAATGGAAATCAATTAGAAGGAGAGGTTCCAAGCTCTTTGTCTAAATGCCAATCCTTACAAATACTTCATTTGGGAAACAACTACTTAAATGGCACATTCCCCATTTGGTTAAGTGATCTTCCAAAGTTGTCAGTTCTTGTTTTCAGATCAAACACTTTTCAAGGTCCCATTGAAACGTCTTCTACAACACAACTCCCATTTTCTAGTCTGCGAGTCCTCGACTTATCTCATAATGGGTTTGTAGGCCATCTCCCTTGGAAATATCTTCAAAATTTCAATTCCATGAAGGACGCCCCAAAGAAGAGCTCAAAACCAGTATACTTGACCATAAGTGGAGAGTTTTGCAAACTCAAAATTGTGGTAAAAGATTTGGAACTCTTATTTCGAAAACTTTTGGTTGACTACACCATAGTAGATCTATCCCATAATAAATTTGAAGGAGAGATTCCAAATGTCATTGGTAGCCTTAGCTCATTAAAAGTGTTTAATTTATCTCACAACAACCTCATTGGTCGAATCCCAAGTGCTCTAGGCAATCTCTCTAAACTTGAATCATTAGACTTGTCTTGGAACCAATTCACAGGTGAGATCCCTCAAAGACTTGCAGACATAACAGGTCTTGCAGTCTTAAATCTATCACATAACCATCTCGTGGGACGTGTTCCACAAGGAAAACAATTCAACACATTTGACGTAAATTCATTTGGAGGGAATTCGGGACTTTGTGGATTTCCATTACCCAAAAAGTGTGAGAATCCAAGTACCCCAAATGTTGAAGTTGATGGTGATGAAGAGGACAAGGAGAGTCGATTTACGTGGAAAGTAGTCATGTTGGGATATGGATGCGGAACCTTTCTTGGATCAGTGTTGGGATATCTCATGCTGTCAACCGGAAGACCAAAGTGGTTTAATGCAAATGTGGATGCAATAGAGCGTTTGATCCACACAAGGCGAAACAAGACAAGATACAGGTATATCGGGAAATGAAGTTGGATACAATATTACCATGTGTTTCACATGTTTTCCTATAGCTGGAATGTTTTAAAAAGGCAGACAAAGAGTTTTAATTAATGTTGTTTCAGATTTGGAGGATCATGCATCTATGTAAGGATTTGAGAATATGTATATTTAATTTATTGAAAAGGTTTGATAGTTAATGTAATTGGTCAGTGGGTGATAAAAAAAAATGTTATTATGATGTTAAAATGTTCTTATGATGTTGAATCTTACTAGTAAATCAGTTTGTTTTTGTATTTGATGGTCGTACATAATGGCAGACCTAGAAGCTAAACTAACGTGGTTCATGGCCACCATTTGGTACATGCCTAAATCCGCCCGTGGTCTTACAACCATAGTGATCGACATATTCTACCAACACGTATAGCGAAAACTGTTATATATATTATATGTCCGAAAAAGTGGCTGGTAAGTGGCTCGAAAGTTTAAGAAAAAACCCATGAAACACTTTGGGATGTTTAAATGGTAAGGCTACGTACATTAATTATAGCAAAAAAGACTCCACTTTCTCTTAAGGACAGAACTTGGAATGGGAGGGGTCGTAGCCCCCTCTCCAAAAATTTTAGCCACAAGTACATTTTTTATCCTTATACTTTGTAGTGTTAGGCATTATTAGTACTAGTGCTAAATGAAAATGTATATCGGTTTGGTTGCTGCTGCATGCTGGTTGTGTTTTCTGTTACTTGTTTTTTTTATTGTACGAGGGTTTCTATATTATGGAGAAGGGTTTTCTGATTAACAATAGTGCGTTCAAAGCTACGAAAGGTGGCGGTATATTGTCTGGTGGTAGTGATAGTACGAGTAAGTATCCCTCATCTAGTGTGGCCGATCATACTAGACTGCTGAACGAAGACCTTGTGACTAATATTTCGGATAGTACGGTGAAGCTAACTTGCCACAAGGTGATGGTGTCCGTGTTGCACCAATGGCTGGTCAAATGAGACCCATTGATATTAAGTCTCAGGTGCCAAACTCTTATTCACTATCAACACAGGCTGATGGAGGTATTAATGTTAATGTGGAGTCGGTGAATGCTGGTCATGATGTATCTACTAATTACTAATTCAAGTCAAGTTAATGTTGAGCAGTTGGTCCTAAATGCGCGTAAGAAGTTTGATGAAGCTATGAATAATGTCCAACATGAGATTGTCGCTAATAAAGTTTCTAATGCTAACATTAATAGTGATTTGGAGCAGCCTACTAATAAGAGTGGAAGTGGAGTGCAATCGGTTTCCTATGCGGGTGCTACTTCTACTTATCAAAATAAACATGTGTCCAATTTTCGTAGCTTGGAATGTAGCAATAAAAAGACTGGTGTTGATCTTTCTGTCCCGATGAAAGTTGTTCCTGCTGTGGATTATTATGTTCGTAATGTATGGGCTATGTATGGATTACAGAAGGTTATGATGAATGCCAAGGGGTTCTTTTTCTTTAAGTTCAGTTCGAAGAAAGGTATTGATGATGTTCTTGAAAATGGTCCATGGCAGATTAGAAAATCACCTATTATCCTTAAACCATGGACATTGAACAACATCTTACTTAAAGAGGATTTGACTAACATTCCGGTGTGGGTTAAATTTCATGATTTTCCTCTAGCCATGTTCTCGGATGATGCCTAAGCACAACAAAATAGAAAAAAAATAATACCAGATTGCATTCAACAAGCCATGAATCTTTGGCTACCAAACAAGCTAGCAATCCCATTTCTTGTCTTCACATTTGTGAAAATCATAGCGTTTTCCACAGTTATCCACACAAAAGATGTTGATGATCGTGTGGCATTACTCGCCGTTAAATCCATGATTAATGGTGACCCACAAGGTGTCATGAGCTCATGGAACGACTCCATTCATTTTTGCCAGTGGGAAGGTATTACTTGCGGTTCCCGTCACCAAAGAGTCACCAACTTTAATCTTTCATCTCGAGGCATATCTGGTTCTTTGTCTCCTTCCATTGGAAATCTAAGCTTTCTCAAGGTGATTCTGCTCCAAAACAACTTACTCTCTGGTGACATTCCACCTCAAGTGGGGCGTCTCATTAGATTACAAGATCTACGTCTGTATAACAACAATTTTCATGGAAAGATTCCAGCCAGCTTAGCCAATTGCTCTAGCCTTGAAGTTCTTGATATGGGTAACAATAATCTAATTGGCAAGGTCCCAGACGAGTTTGGTTCATTGTCCATGTTAAACACACTAATTTTTCACAAAATCAATTTAGAAGGTGGTATTCCACGGTTCATCGGGAATCTGACATTTCTAGACACTTTATGGTTTGTCAATTGTGGACTTCGGGGGAGAATTCCAGATGTCTTCCACCAGCTGAGTAAGCTGACAAGAATTGCATTGCATGAAAATAACCTTGTCGGTACCGTGCCACGTTCTTTTTACAATCTTTCGTCTCTAGAAGAAGTATCTCTTAATAATAATAGACTTACTGGTAGACTACCTATAAACGTTGGTTTGATGCAGCCTCGTCTTAAAAAAAATTCTTTGTCAGATAACCAGTTTACAGGTTCCCTTCCACCGTCCGTTCTCAATTCTCAGGAATTATCAGTCCTAGATGTAGCTCAAAACAATTTCTCTGGAAAACTAGTCACCACATCTCGTAAAATTTGCAAACTTGAAATCGTGTCACTAAGTTCTAATAGTTTTGGAAGAGGGGAAGATGATGATGAATTATTGAAGTTTGTAGATGCTTTGTCGATCTGCAGCTTTCTAAGGTATTTGGATATGTCCAATAAGAAGGGTGGCAGTGGCAAGCAGTATCACCATCGGCAAGGGGATGCCGGCGGTGAACACCGCCGCCACCTAGCCGGCAACCCCAACGGCATGGTGTGAACGGCAAATATTGCCTCCGAGGCATCCTTGTTTCAAACCCAAAAAGTGACCGTTGCATTAATTGTTTTGAACGATGGAGGAGCGTGTGGGCCAAAAAAAAAAAAAAAAAAAAAAAAAAAAAAAAAAAAATCCTACAAACAATACCTGTTTGTTGGTGGCGGCTTCAGGGGTTTTCAGCAAAGAAATACTCCACATGGTTGTTTGTTGTGTCATTGTGTGTAAACTGTAAAGTATAGCTAGTTTTATGGATTTTTTGGTGTATTGGGCTTGCCAAACAAAGTCCATTGGGTTTAATTATATGTAGTTATTTCCATATGGTTGTTTGTTGTGTCACTTTTTACCGAATATATGTAGTTATTTCCTTTTTTAAAAGAATAATGTCATTTTCTTTTAATTATATTTTTTTAAGTATCATGTAATTTTTTTTTAGTTATTAATAAAATATTATGTTTTTATTAAATTGTTTAATTGAATTTATGAAAATAAAAAATAAAAATTAAAAAAATAAAATTAGTTGGGAGGTATGAAAAAGTCATAGTTGCCACTAAAAAGGGGTTGGGAGGTATGAAAAATGATGAATGAGGTGGAATGATATTATTGGTAGATTTCGGAGGTATGGACGATTTCGGAATCATGACTGCCAGTGTCCTAATAGCTTTGGTGGAGTGATTCCACAATACTTTGGAAATATTATGTCTTCTCTTGAGGTGATAAATTTGGGGAACAACTTTCTTAGTGACACCATTCCAGATGTATTCAAGAATTGCGGAAGATTAGAGGGGCTTATTTTGAACGGAAATCAATTAGAAGGAGAGGTTCCAAACTCTTTATCTAAATGTCAATACTTAAAAGTACTTGATTTGGGAAACAACAACTTAAATGGCACATTCCCTATTTGGTCAAGAGACCTCCCAAAGTTGTCAGTTCTTGTCCTCAGATCAAACAATTTTCAAGGTCCCATTGAAACGTCTTCTACAACACAACTCCCATTTTCTAGTCTGTGAGTCCTCGACTTATCTCATAATGGGTTTGTAGGCCATCTCCCTGGGAAATATCTTCAGAATTTCAATTCCATGAAGGATGCCCCAAAGAAGAGCTCAAAACCAGAATACTTGACCATAAGTGGAAGGACTTACGAGGTCATAATTGTGGTAAAAGATTTGGAACTCTTATTTCAAAAACTTTTGGTTGACTACATTGTTGTAGATCTATCTCATAATAGATTTGAAGGAGTGATTCCAAATGTCATTGGTAGCCTTAGCTCATTGAAAGTGCTTAATTTATCTCACAACGGCCTTTATGGTCGAATCCCGAGTGCTCTAGGTAATCTCTCAAATATCGAATCCTTAGACGTATCTTGGAACCAATTCACAGGTGAGATCCCTCAAAGAATTGCGACATAAGGGTCTTGGAGTCTTAAATCTTTCACATAACCATCTTGTGGGACGTATTCCACACGGGAAACAATTCAACACATTTGATGTAAACTCATTTGGAGGGAATTCGGGACTTTGTGGATTTCCATTACCCAAAAAGTGTGAGAATCCAAGTACCCCAAATGTTAAAGTTGATGGTGATGAAGAGGACAAGGAGAGTCGATTTACATGGAAAGTAGTCATGTTGGGATATGGATGCGGAACCTTTCTTGGATTAGTGTTGGGATATCTCATGCTGTCAACCGGAAGACCAAAGTGGTTTTAATGCAAATGTGGATGCAATAGAACGTACGATCCACACAAGGCGAAACAAGAGAAGATACTGGTATATCGGGAAATGAAGTTGGATACTGTATATTACGTGTTTCACAGGTTTTCCTATAGAATGTTGATAGACAGATTTTCAAATAATGTTGTTTTTTATTTGGTAGGATCATGCATCTATGTAAGGTTTTGAGGATACACTACAAGAAGAAAGTCATTTAGTGACACACAAAATGTGTCAGAAAATGTCAAAAAAACTGTCACTAATTACTTTTTTTTTCACCTTCACTTATAAAAAGTGTCATTAAAAAGCCAGGCGGTAAAAGTATATAGTGACAGAGTTTCCTGACACTTAATAGTGTCAGAATAGGTTGAAACTTTTCCTGACACATAAATGTGTCACCATAGGCTATTCTTAATATTATTCTCTTCACTGCTCTGCTACTAGCAGCAGGTACCATATTAGTCTACTATATTCCTAATTAAAACATGAACAACTTGTAATTAAAAACAAAAAACTGAGATTCAAACCTATTTATTATTTCAACCATAAATCGATATAGACCAAGTATTTTGTCTAACCACAAACAAGAAACGAACATCTTTCTCAAGTATGAAATGCAAGTATTTTGCCCAACTCTAAATGAGATAAAAAAAATAATAATAATAAAAATAGTCATGCTTGGTCTTCGCAATGCTCATGTCGTTTACTAGCAGAACCACACATATCTGTGTTTAAGGTACCATATCACAATTCTTCATTGTTTCCTGTAAATATTGCACGTAGAAAAACTGCTCAAAGGCTTGCACATTTAAAAACTACGTAACTAACTGTGTTTAAGCCATAAACCTGGCAAACCTGACACAGCTTAGAAAAAATTGGGTCAGGTGGGTAAAATTTTCATCATCATGGGTTAGAATTTAGGTACTTGTTATTTGGGTCATTCGGATCATTTAGTTTTTTCTTGTTGAATTCTCGGTGGGTCAAATGGGTCATGAAAAGGGTTAGAATTTAACTCATTTATAGTTTTTGGTACTGAAATAGATCAATTCGTTTTGACCACCAACCTTTTGACACATTTCTAAAGGATGACCTTTTTGACCCATGACTCATTTGACCCAAAACCCACTTGACCCAAACTGACCCATTTGCCACCCGTAATTTTAAGACTTATCGAAGCTAAAACTGATGAACTAAACAATTACCTGGTGTATGAAGACGATTTGCGTCTGATTTGTTGACAGCAATTAAAGGGCTTCCAAGTATTTTAGGACAACTAATTTTTTTCCTGTGAAAGTTGCACGTTCAATAACAGTTAAAGCGCTTGCTACTTTGCAAGCATTATTTACCATTTGCTGAAGTAACTGCACGTATATAAATTGTAAGAATCAACAAGTACCTCAAGTATGATGATTAACAGCTGATTTATTGATAGTAATATCATTAACACCTGATTTGACTCCTGTAGAAACTGTGCATACAAAAACTATTTAACTCTAGCAAGCATGAAAACTGTACACGGCTTACAAGTACTATTTAAGGCTTCTTGATGTACTTGCACGTATTAAAATTGTTACAGTCTCCAGTCTACACCTCAACTTAATAACAGATAAACCACATTTTTCACAAACTCACTTTGAATGAATTTATAAATGATATTTTGAAAGAATTAACAAATTTGACAAATTTATAAACAAAAAAAATATATACCATTTTATCCATATCTGGAGGATAGAAGCTGGCATCAGGTGGTTTCAAGATGGGAAATGCAGCTTTATATTCAACACCTTTCCATCCAACCACTGGTTTTGTTGCTTTAGGAAGCAAATTTACAGCAGAGTCAACAGTTGTCAAAAACGCTTCATTTTCATCAAGACAAGGCCTGCAAAATACACACCCATAGGAGTCTAATGGTATCTTTTGAGTAGTGGTTTTTTCTTGTTTAGAGAATTAGAAGTATCTTGTTATGTAAGCTTTTCTGCCTATGTAACGGGCTGAGATATGGGATTCACCCATATCCTTTGTACTTAAACGTTTTTTGGAGTAATATATTTACCGGGTCTTTTAACCTTTTACCCAAAATACACACCCAAAATTCTACTTTTTGATATCACATATCAGAAAGAGTGACAAGTACAGTAATATGAGAAGATCATATTGGATATATGCTATAGTACTTCTAGGGGCAGTATCTTACCATGGACTCTTATTTATCAAATAATATTTCCATTTTAACATGTCCAACTCAGATATTTACCATGTCCGTTTAACCATTCCCTTAAAGATGAGTGGCTGTACCAAACCTAATTCAAGGAAAAAAGGGAACAGAATTAGAATATATTTTATCAAAACGTTTACCAATTTTAAAGTATAAGGTAGATCATTCCGTAAAAAATATTATCCATTATTTGACCTGGTGATAAAAAATATCATCCATTACTTTTGCAGCTTGAATGAGTAAAGCCAGAACTTCCTTGTCCTCATCTGTCAGACCGATCAACTGTCACATACTCACATAAAAGTTTAATTAAAGTCCTTTATACACAGTTATAATCAATAGGTATAAGTGTAGAAAAAACTTCGGCAGTAAGTGAGATAGGAGCATAACGAGAAGCTTTTTTTGCAGAAGCAAACTCTGTGCTTCCGTGTTTTCTTGGTAACTATATAAAGCTAAAAAATCTAAATTATATGAATATATAATAGTTAGGAAAATTTAGATTGTAACTTATGATTTGAAATGGTTCATTATTCACTAAAATGGTGTTACGAAGCACAGTATATACATCACAATATTCAGATGTTAATGTATCTTAACTAATTATAAAGGGTGTATGGTCAACAAGTCAATGGGTGAAAACTGAAATTAATGTATTCTCCAAAATACCCTTGTATACCCACAACCAATCCCCATCCCCATTAACCGCTATCTACTTTTTTTAATTATCTTTTTTCTCTTTTTCTCTCCTCGTTATCACTTCCCACGTCTCACACATATCCCCACAAAAGTATACACGTCAAACAAGAAAGATGAAACACAGATCAAGATACATCACTCTCACCTTTCTCTCCTTCCCAAGATAATGATCGGTCCTTATTTTTTGCTATCTACCCGAATCAAAGTTAAGAAAGCATGTTGAAACCTTTCCTCTTTGTCTCCTTTTATTGTCGCTCGAAGACCAGGGATCCACACAAATCTCATCTCAATCTCACACAAATCTCATCTCAATCTCACCAAACCGAACCACAATGTTTTGAGGTAGTTTTTGAGGTTTTTCGTAGATTTATGTATTTTTCATGGTTTGGATGGTGGTTTATCTAGAAAGCAACCACCACCGGACCACCAATGAACCCCGGCCACCACACAACAGCTACAACCGAGAGGTATTTTTCGAGTTTTATTCATAGTTATATATATATTAATTAAAGTTATAAAGGTTTTTTTTTATTGATCTCTATATTTTATTTGTAGATCTATGTTTTTTATTTATTTATTTATTTATTATTTTTTGGTACTTTTTTCTACAGTCGTTGCCGCCACCGTCATCGGAAACTGCTGCTACAACCGCATCCAAAGAGGATTTGGGTATCATTTTTATTTAATCAATGTGAGTCAAGATTTCAACTTTATTACATGGGTTTTATTTAACTGATGAAATGATTAATGGGTTGTGTTTATTTTAGTATTTAAGCAATTGGGTATCATTTTTTATGTGTTCAATAAGGTGAAATTTTCAAGATTCTTGGATTAATTTGAGTAAAGATTTGAACTTGATTATATGGGTTAGTTTTAAATGATGAAATATGAAATGGGTGGTGTTTATTTTAGTCTTTAAGGAATTGGGTATCATTTTTTTGTGTTCAATAAGGTGAAATTATAAAGATTCTTGGATTTATGCGAGTAAAGATTTGAACTTTATTATATGGGTTAGTTTTAAATGATGAAATATGAAATGGGTTGTTTTTATTTAGTGAAAGTTTACAATGATCTTTATTTGATTCTTGTCTTGGTTGTCACTTTGGTTATTTGTACGGAGTATTATATATAAGTACACATGTGTGTGAATATTTTATGCAGGTTGATCACATGGGTTATGACTTATGAGATGTGAATGTACTAACCACCGCTTCAGATTGAATCAAACTGGTACACTATCTATGTACTTTTATCTCTATGTTATTTTTGGTTAATTTAAGTGTTTTCTAAGTTAATTTAAGTTGTTTTTTTTAGTTAAATGTACAAAAAAGATAAATGTAATGTGTATAGAAGTATAAAAAAGAAGTATTTTCAATGAAGTATGTGGTTCATTCTGGTTTATGTTTTAGTACTTGTTGTGGCGTTGGTTTGAGTTTGTTAATTGTTTGTAGTTGTAGGAGGAGCATTGAAGATGAGGACGGTGGGGCGGACGTTTGCAATTATTATAGCATCCCTTTAGTAGGTTTTATCCTCTTTAAGAAGTCAATGCTGACAAAGGTAAATTGAATGTAAAATTTAAGATAGCATCTCTTTAGTAGGTTTTATCAACTACAATGATTAACAAGAAAGTAAAATATAGGGCTATTAATACAATGTTTACTAATGATCCTGCTTTTGATGATCTTATTTAGGCACCAACAAGAATCTCTGGTCAAAAGTTGGTTTCTTTTTCCAATTTGGGAAGAAGCAATCTCCCAGTCTCATTCCACCTTCAGGTTACATATGATGTAAGTGATTCTCCTTTTATTGTACATTTAAGTGCATTGATACGAATATACATGGAATGAACCATAATGCCTATTGAGCTTAGGACGACGGCACCACCAACCGACGCCACCTCCACCGGACTCCACGAACTCATAAACCAACACACCACCAAAACCTTCCATCTTCAAGTTTTGAGGTATTTTGATAGATCTATGCGTTGTGAAGATTTTTTTTTTTTTTTTTTTTTTTTTTTTTTTTTTTTTTTTTTTTTTTGTAAATCTATATGTTTTTTTGTAGATGTATAGTTTTTTTTGTAGATCTATTGTTTTTTTTGTTGATCTATATTTTTTTTCGTAGATATATAGTTTTGATATCACCAGATTCTCCAAGTTTTGATGGTTGTATTTATAATTTTTTCGATATTTTTTTAGATCTGCCTCGCCGGAATCTTTCCTTGCCGCCAGAAATGTATTGTTTCTTTCTAAAATGTGTTTAAAAGTTCGATGTGTAAGTCCTTTTATAAGTTTATCTATGAGTTTCCTTTTATTTAATTTTGTTGTAACTTCGTTTTTAGTTGTTTGATATAGTATATATTTTTTAATAAGTTTGTTACTGATTTGTTTTTTAAATTGTAGGCATGTATGTAGATCTATTGTAACCACCATTGGAGTTTGTTGCCGCTGCTACCGAATCCGTTATTGTAAAGTTGAAAGGTATGTTTGGCTAACTTCTATAATATTTTATACCGTAAAGCATCTATTTACCGAGATTGGCTTCTTTTTTTTTTTTTTTTTTTTTTTTTTTTTTTTTTTTTTGTATGTGGTCTCAGGTATGTTTGGATCTGTTAAGATGCTTTTTAGAGTTACTACCCATCGGCTGAAACTCGAGACAACCTTACTACCATCGAACATCGTAATCATGTGTTCATTTATTTTGGGGTTTCATGTTTGTTGTTGAAGGCATATGTTTATATTTGTTGTGGCAGTTTTGAGTTAGTCAATTTTTATAGTTATAATGCTTCGTTCTCTTCTATTTTTGCATTAGATCCAAAGCTTTTTTGAAAACCATTATTAGTCATATCCGTTTTTTATCATATTGAAGCCGGTGATATGATTTGAGGCTAATGATGTTGAAGCCGGTGATATGATTTGAGATCATTTTTTATGCATTATGGCATGTCATGTGAATCTTGAATTTTGGTTTGGTGATTCAAAACTAAAAAGTGAATGAATTTGTCTTATAGGGAAATGAGAATATTGACTATGAAGTTTGAATTTTGGTGGTGGTTCAAAGTAAAAAAAAGACGGTTTGTTCGAGGTGGTTTTGGCATCTCTATGTTATGACAAAAAATGCCTCCTCGAGCTAACAAACATTTTGGTTTAAGCGAAAGGTTAGGGAGTACTATAAAGCAAGAGTTGTTCAAAAAAGTGGGACAAAAGCTTTTTCATTTAACCTACTCTTAGTATTTTTTGTCAATGTTTTTGAAATAAAGAGATGATGACTTTATTGAGTGGTATACTTTTTGTTTTTAGTGTGTAAAAAGCCATGGAACCTGTAACAAATTAGATCACATTACGAACAAATTTTGAGATAGGGATTTGTAGGCTTTTGCAGCCGCCGCAAAAAAGAGAAAAATGACTTATATTGACTATCAAATTTTAACATTTGAATAGACTAAAAAAATACTGTTGTAAAGTAAGAAAATAATAAAGTATCAAACACAACAATGTGACTTGAAGCTTATGTTTCAAACGTATAAAAACCTTAATGAGGACTTATGAACCAATTACTAAATATTTGATTACCTTTTTGAACAAAGTCAAAAGTTGGTTGTCTATAAAAAAATGTTTAGCATAGTCCATAATCCATATCAAAGAGTTCACTAAGTTGGTTGTATATCCTCGCAAATATGATTAATGTGAATTATATATCATCACTGAAAAGATAAGAGTGAAGGCTTTTTAAATGAGATTGCGTTTCAAGAATATGCAATTATGCGCGAGTACTTGACTATTAAATAAAATTTCAATTTGATTACCGCAATTTCGAAAAAAAAAAAACTCACATAAGGTTGATTGAAAATAATACATTGTTGCCGACTTGCTGCTAGGTAACCATGCCACTAGAAAAAAAAAATCGAGCAAGATTATCTAACGCTACAAATACATTTTGTTGAAAGAAAATTACTCCCCGCCAAAATATTTTCAAAAACTGGATACCGCTGCCGCTAGGCGCGGGTATTCAGCTAGAAAAGAAAATGCCACTAGGTTAGTCATCAAAAGATAACATTCATATTTGAACTTATCACATGTTCCAATTGTGACTCAAAGAACTTATCACATGTTTCAATTGTGTCAAGTCTCCTTCACATCAATCAAAACACTTTATTTTGTGTGGCTAAATAATTTTTTTTTGAAAGACTCAAATAACTTAAAAATAACTAAACTTTTTAAACATTTTGAAAGACTCACAAATTTACTATATAAAACAACTATAATAAAAGTTACTTACAAATTTACTATATAAATCACAAATATACACCGCTGCCGCTAATCGCGGGTACTTTTAGAAAAAAGCGTATACATGAAAAATATTTTATCGCCACAAAATTAGTCACCGGAATTTAATTCATGTAGCCCTTTTCCTATGGACTTTGTATGTCCACTATAGGATACTTACTGAGTTTGAAGTATGTACAGGGGATGGGTTCACGGGATGTAATGGTCATATATGTTGCAAGTACTCAATGCTCCCGCGGCAACGCGCGGGCGAACCAATCATTCAAACTATAAAAGTACTATGATTAAGCTATGATTAGACAATATATTACAACTTTTTTTTTATTATTGTTTTAGTTTATTTTGATATTTTCATGTTCATGTTAAACATTACACGAAACACTTATCACAATATCGCAACTATAAATGTTTTTATATGTTGTTTGATAGATGTTAAGAATTTTTCTTAGACTTTAGTTATCGTGTAGTACAATCGTTTGCAATTACATTATGATATGTTCACGTTCTATTTTGAACGCTACACAAAACACTCACAATATCACAAATCGTTAATTATCTGCCGCTAGGAACCGTTGCTATGCACATGTATTCGTCTAGTACATATAAATGTGCTTATATGCTCAAAGATGTACCTTTTGGTAATGATGTCAAATAGTTGACCATATGGTCCATCAACATTATAGGGAGCATAATGAGGGTCTCCGTTAGCAAGTTGACTTTTATTGGCGAATGAGAAGGGGGTTCTGCTTATTTTGATGGCTAATGAGCTTGTTTGAATTCGGAAAAGCTCACTTTTTTTTTGGCTTATGAGCTTGTCATAAGCTGAAAGAGACAGGCTTATGAGATTTTTTCGAAATTCAAATAAGCCGGCAAAATTAACACCTAACTTAAAAACACATCAATTCTACAAGTTGTATTCAATATCTTCAATGGTTCAAGTCATAGTGTCCTAAATAAAACTAGCTTATGTTCCTGCTTCAACTATTTAACTCTGGTTTTATTGAAAGTCTCAGAAACTATTCTCACAGAATCTACAAAGAGCTAAGAAGAACATATCCAAGTTAGGGGAGTCCTAGAGTTGGATTTATGCATGCTAAACATGTATGATAACATATCATAGGCTTATGATTCATAGTTCTATGAGGCTTTAAAACCTAAATTATTTAGAGGTCAAAAGATAGCAAACTTTCACTTATATCACTTGCTAAACTGTCCTGCATATCAGATTAAAAAACATAATCACAGGTCAAAAAACAAGCCTGAAGACTAAAGTTAGTCAATCTACTAAAAGTGAGATTTGATCTACCTGCACACACATCAAATTATCAATTTACTGAAGTTCAGACTTCGGTAATGGAATCAATAGCTTGCCCGAACAGGACCCTAGCTTTATTGCAAGCCAAAAATCTTGATCAATTTCCGGGATCGTTGTGGCATGAACTCATTTCTGCCTTTCCTCACCCCCGCCGACTTCTGTGGATTTAGTTACGAAATTTTATGAAGACCTAGTTACAGAAATTAGTTACAGAAAACATAGTTGCATTGATTAAATTTGTTTTTTGTCTTCTATTTTGAATAAGGGGAGTAATCAAGACATTCGATAACCGGGATGAAACAAGCTAGAACAGATCAGATTTGATATCAAAAAAAAAGTTGAGCCGAAAATCTAACTAATTTAATTCATATAGCATATAGCATACACCCTAAACACTGCACACAGAAGCCACTTTTGTTGCCAAATTTCTAAGGGCAGAGCACGGCATCCAGCCTCGTATAACCATATGTCAGACAAGTAAATTACATAGCAATTTCAAAACAGTGGATCTTACACACAACTGCATTCAGAAGGTCGTCACTTTTCCTTCGTAATCATTATAAGTATTGATAACTTCCATTTTTTGTCACTATTGAGATGTATTCTATCTTATTTCACTAAAATATATAATTGATTAACTTCCATTGAGTTATGATCTCAGTCAAATGTTTTATATCTTATGGGGCGAATTGAGGAACCAAAAACAAGTGTACAGTCTAGAATTTGAATTATTAAAATATTAGAAAATAAAATGCACCTCTATATAAATTTCTACCAGGTAGATAATAAAAGGCCTTAGCGACATCAAACTCAATTTTCCTCGTTGTTCAAACCTCACTCGATAAACATCTTTGGACGGCATAAACGCGCATAGAATTCTATACAACAATCAATCCCCACTAACCGCTTGCACCTACCTACCTACCTATGGCTAGTTTTGCCAAACATAGCACGTGTACGAGTAACTAACAAACAAAATAGCTTAATAAATCCTATCAGAATGAGCTTATTAAGTTGAGCTTATTTGAAGTTGAGCTTAACAAATATCAACTTAATTGAGTGATGATGATATCAAAATACGTCATTAATTTCACAATAATTACCCTAACGGTGAGCTTAAAAAATAAGCTCAACTTCATAAGCTTAACAGATATCACAATACATCATTAATTTCACAATAATTACCTAATTGAGTGATGATGATGAGCTTCGATTAAACCATACGGTGAGCTTCGACTAACGGTGACCTTCGACTAAACCATAACCTGTGCTTGGATTACATAACCTGAGCTTCGATTTGGGAAAGTGAGACAAGTTTTGCAATATCATGATGTTCATTAAGGGTTTTAATCTGTTACACACCAGCATTTGATGTTTGTAGTGGGGCTAATATATTCTAAAAAGACGGTGAATCTATCACCTTCTCAATCTGCTTATTATCATAGTTGTATACATGTAGTGTTCCATACGTACTCGATTAATAGATTGTCGAAGAGTTGATAATTTTAGTGACACTTATTCTGTCCCTTCATCCTCGCCATGATTAATTCTATCTAATATGTTTCATTAGCTTTAAAAAGAAAGAAAAAAATTTGGTGAAAACTAACGGGTCAACTTGACCTGTTCTTCCAAATGGTCACGTTTTGACCCAAACACATACCCGACACAACGTCCCCCTCCCATTTGCCGCCATATAGTAGGTATCAAGTTCAAGAAGTTGAAAAAGCTTGCTGTTTACGTTCGTAAATGATTTTAAAGTCAAATAAATACTTACCTTTTTTTTTCAATAAGTAATAGTGCTCAGTCACAATTAGCTTAAAAATCTGAAACTGAATAATATTTCAGGTATCTCGTTGTATATGTTATTTTTTGAGTTGGTGGTAAAAAAATATGCATTAGCATAAAAAGTATGGAATCACCAAAAATTTGACTTTCATAATTTGTGGCAGAGTCAACATTGGCTGGGATAACCTGTATTGGTCTAAGAAAATATAAATGAGAGTAAGGACTTCATTATTAAGGGCTAAAATTCTAAGCCTTTGGTGTCCTAAAGTCTCAGAAGTGAACAAGAACACTTAAATATGGGCCTATTTGTGAAAGACTTTGACCATTTAAAGTCTTCCCTCACAAGTGTGGCTCAAAGCTTTGACTAATAAACATATATTAGGGAGTGTTGGAATAGTATTAAATGATTTAATGGCATACTACTTAATTTCTATCAAATACCATCATGGATGTTTATTTCAATATTCAAAGTTGTTAAAATATTTCATCAGTTTTGATTGACCAAGTTTGGTGTTTCACATTTGAATATTAATGAGTTTAATGTCTCTTTAAATTGGTTTATTGCACCATTAAAGAGCGGAGCCTATACATGAATATAAAACCTTCATGTAGACTCACTCATTAGATAAATGAAAAAGATCACACATTATCATCTAATTGTTTCAAAACGTTCTTTTCCATATTCGTGTATCAACAATTCATTTGGGGCAATTGTTTTATGCAAGTTCCAAGTCATCTACCATGAGTGCACATGTTGGTTGACTAGTTGTGTTAACCTTGGGGAGCGATCGGCATTCTAGGATTGCACCACGGTCGTGCCGAAATTCGCTTTCAAGGCAGTGATTCTTTCACGGCACAACTTTGGTTTCGAGTAGCATTTTCTTTTACCTTTGTCTTGTTTCATTTGTTTTGTTCTTATTATAGTTTAGATACAATTTTAATCCAACAGGGAGAAGATGTCAATTGACTAGTTTATGCCTAAGCACAACAAAATAGAAAAAAAAAAGTATACCAGATTGCATTCAACAAGCCATGAATCCTTGGTTACATAACAAACAAGCAATCCCATTTCTTGTCTTCACATTTGTGCAAATCATAGTGTTTTCCACCGTTATACACACAAAAGCTGTTGATGATCGTGTGGCATTACTCGCCATTAAATCCAAGATTAATGGTGACCCACACGGTGTCATGAGCTCATGGAACGACTCCATTCATTTTTGCCAGTGGGAAGGTATTACTTGCAGTCCCCGTCATCAAAGAGTCGCCATCTTGGATCTTTCATCTCGAGGCTTATCTGGTTCTTTGTCTCCTTTCATTGGAAATCTAAGTTTTCTCAGAGAGATTGTGCTCTACAACAACTTACTTTCTGGTGAAATTCCACCACAAGTGGGCCGTCTCATTAGATTACAAGAACTACGTCTATATAACAACTCTTTCCAAGGAAAGATTCCAGCCAGCTTAGCAAATTGCTCTAACCTTGAAGCTCTTGACATGGGTAACAATAATCTAGTTGGCAAGATCCCAGACGAGTTTGGTTCATTGTCCATGTTAAACACACTAATTTTTCACAAAATCAACTTAGAAGGTGGTATTCCACGGTTCATCGGGAATCTGACATTTCTAGACACTTTATTGTTTATCAATTGTGGACTTCGGGGGAGAATTCCAGATGTCTTCCACCAGCTGAGTAAGCTGACAAGAATTGCATTGCATGAAAACTTTTGGTTGACTACACCATAGTAGATCTATCCCATAATAAATTTGAAGGAGAGATTCCAAATGTCATTGGTAGCCTTAGCTCATTAAAAGTGTTTAATTTATCTCACAACAACCTCATTGGTCGAATCCCAAGTGCTCTAGGCAATCTCTCTAAACTTGAATCATTAGACTTGTCTTGGAACCAATTCACAGGTGAGATCCCTCAAAGACTTGCAGACATAACAGGTCTTGCAGTCTTAAATCTATCACATAACCATCTCGTGGGACGTGTTCCCCAAGGAAAACAATTCAACACATTTGACGTAAATTCATTTGGAGGGAATTCGGGACTTTGTGGATTTCCATTACCCAAAAAGTGTGAGAATCCAAGTACCCCAAATGTTGAAGTTGATGGTGATGAAGAGGACAAGGAGAGTCGATTTATGTTGAAAGTAGTCATGTTGGGATATGGATGCGGAACCTTTCTTGGATCAGTGTTGGGATATCTCATGCTGTCAACCGGAAGACCAAAGTGGTTTAATGCAAATGTGGATGCAATAGAGCGTTTGATCCACACAAGGCGAAACAAGACAAGATACAGGTATATCGGGAAATGAAGTTGGATACAATATTACCATGTGTTTCACATGTTTTCCTATAGCTGGAATGTTTTAAAAAGGCAGACAAAGAGTTTTAATTAATGTTGTTTCAGATTTGGAGGATCATGCATCTATGTAAGGATTTGAGAATATGTATATTTAATTTATTGAAAAGGTTTGATAGTTAATGTAATTGGTCAGTGGGTGATCAAAAAAAATGTTATTATGATGTTGAATCTTACTAGTAAATCAGTTTGTTTTTGTATTTGATGGTCGTACATAATGGCAGACCTAGAAGCTAAACTAACGTGGTTCGTGGCCACAATTTGGTACATGCCTAAATCCGCCCGTGGTCTTACAACCATAGTGATCGACATATTCTACCAACACGTATAGCGAAAACTGTTATATATATTATATGTCCCAAAAAGTGGCTGGTAAGTGGCTCGAAAGTTTAAGAAAAAACCCATGAAACACTTTGGGATGTTTAAATGGTAAGGCTACGTACATTAATTATAGAAAAAAAGACTCCACTTTCTCTTAAGGACAGAACTTGGAATGGGAGGGGTCGTAGCCCCCTCTCCAAAAATTTTAGCCACAAGTACATTTTTTATCCTTATACTTTGTAGTGTTAGGCATTATTAGTACTAGTGCTAAATGAAAATGTATATCGGTTTGGTTGCTGCTGCATGCTGGTTGTGTTTTCTGTTACTTGTTTTTTTATTGTACGAGGGTTTCTATATTATGGAGAAGGGTTTTCTGATTAACAATAGTGCGTTCAAAGCTACGAAAGGTGGCGGTATATTGTCTGGTGGTAGTGATAGTACGAGTAAGTATCCCTCATCTAGTGTGGCCGATCATACTAGACTGCTGAACGAAGACCTTGTGACTAATATTTCGGATAGTACGGTGAAGCTAACTTGCCACAAGGTGATGGTGTCCGTGTTGCACCAATGGCTGGTCAAATGAGACCCATTGATATTAAGTCTCAGGTGCCAAACTCTTATTCACTATCAACACAGGCTGATGGAGGTATTAATGTTAATGTGGAGTCGGTGAATGCTGGTCATGATGTATCTACTAATTACTAATTCAAGTCAAGTTAATGTTGAGCAGTTGGTCCTAAATGCGCGTAAGAAGTTTGATGAAGCTATGAATAATGTCCAACATGAGATTGCCGCTAATAAAGTTTCTAATGCTAACATTAATAGTGATTTGGAGCAGCCTACTAATAAGAGTGGAAGTGGAGTGTAATCGGTTTCCTATGCGGGTGCTACTTCTACTAATCAAAATAAACATGTGTCCAATTTTCGTAGCTTGGAATGTAGCAATAAAAAGACTGGTGTTGATCTTTCTGTCCCGATGAAAGTTGTTGAAGAAGTGAACATCAGATTTGAGAATACTCTATACGGTTATTTTCTTGGCAATCGCATTGCTTTTCCTGCTGTGGATTATTATGTTCGTAATGTATGGGCTATGTATGGATTACAGAAGGTTATGATGAATGCCAAGGGGTTCTTTTTCTTTAAGTTCAGTTCGAAGAAAAGTATTGATGATGTTCTTGAAAATGGTCCATGGCTGATTAGAAAATCACCTATTATCCTTAAACCTTGGACATTGGACAACAACTTACTTAAAGAGGATTTGACTAACATTCCGGTGTGGGTTAAATTTCATGATTTTCCTCTAGCCATGTTCTCGGATGATGCCTAAGCACAACAAAATAGAAAAAAAATAATACCAGATTGCATTCAACAAGCCATGAATCTTTGGCTACCAAACAAGCTAGCAATCCCATTTCTTGTCTTCACATTTGTGAAAATCATAGCGTTTTCCACAGTTATCCACACAAAAGATGTTGATGATCGTGTGGCATTACTCGCCGTTAAATCCATGATTAATGGTGACCCACAAGGTGTCATGAGCTCATGGAACGACTCCATTCATTTTTGCCAGTGGGAAGGTATTACTTGCGGTTCCCGTCACCAAAGAGTCACCAACTTTAATCTTTCATCTCGAGGCGTATCTGGTTCTTTGTCTCCTTCCATTGGAAATCTAAGCTTTCTCAAGGTGATTCTGCTCCAAAACAACTTAGTTTCTGGTGACATTCCACCTCAAGTGGGGCGTCTCATTAGATTACAAGATCTACGTCTGTATCACAACAATTTTCATGGAAAGATTCCAGCCACCTTAGCCAATTGCTCTAGCCTTGAAGTTCTTGATATGGGTAACAATAATCTAATTGGCAAGGTCCCAGACGAGTTTGGTTCATTGTCCATGTTAAACACACTAATTTTTCACAAAATCAATTTAGAAGGTGGTATTCCACGGTTCATCGGGAATCTGACATTTCTAGACACTTTATGGTTTGTCAATTGTGGACTTCGGGGGAGAATTCCAGATGTCTTCCACCAGCTGAGTAAGCTGACAAGAATTGCATTGCATGAAAATAACCTTGTCGGTACCGTGCCACGTTCTTTTTACAATCTTTCGTCTCTAGAAGAAGTATCTCTTAATAATAATAGACTTACTGGTAGACTACCTATAAACGTTGGTTTGATGCAGCCTCGTCTTAAAAAAATTTCTTTGTCAGATAACCAGTTTACAGGTTCCCTTCCACCATCCGTTCTCAATTCTCAGGAATTATCAGTCCTAGATGTAGCTCAAAACAATTTCTCTGGAAAACTAGTCACCACATCTCGTAAAATTTGCAAACTTGAAATCGTGTCACTAAGTTCTAATAGTTTTGGAAGTGGGGAAGATGATGATGAATTATTGAAGTTTGTAGATGCTTTGTCGATCTGCATCTTTCTAAGGTATTTGGATATGTCCAATAAGAAGGGTGGCAGTGGCAAGCGGTATCACCATCGGCAAGGGGATGCCGGCGGTGAACACCGCCGCCACCTAGCCGGCAACCCCAACGGCATGGTGTGAACGGCAAATATTGCCTCCGAGGCATCCTTGTTTCAAACCCAAAAAGTGACCGTTGCATTAATTGTTTTGAACGTTGGAGGAGCGTGTGGGCCAAAAAAAAAAAAAAAAATTCCTACAAACAATACCTGTTTGTTGGTGGCGGCTTCAGGGGTTTTCAGCAAAGAAATACTCCACATGGTTGTTTGTTGTGTCATTGTGTGTAAACTGTAAAGTATAGCTAGTTTTATGGATTTTTTGGTGTATTGGGCTTGCCAAACAAAGTCCATTGGGTTTAATTATATGTAGTTATTTCCATATGGTTGTTTGTTGTGTCACTTTTTACCGAATATATGTAGTTATTTCCTTTTTTTAAAGAATAATGTCATTTTCTTTTAATTATGTTTTTTTTAAGTATTATGTAATTTTTTTTTAGTTATTAATAAAATATTATGTTTTTATTAAATTGTTTAATTGAATTTATGAAAATAAAAACTAAAAATTAAAAAAATAAAATTAGTTGGGAGGTATGAAAAGGTCATGGTTGCCACTAAAAAGGGGTTGGGAGGTATGAAAAAAGTATGAATGAGGTGCAATGATATTATTGGTGGATTTCGGAGGTATGGACGATTTCGGAATCATAACTGCCAGTGTCCTAATAGCTTTGGTGGAGTGATTCCACAATACTTTGGAAATATTATGTCTTCTCTTGAGGTGATAAATTTGGGGAACAACTTTCTTAGTGACACCATTCCAGATGTATTCAAGAATTGCGGAAGATTAGAGGGGCTTATTTTGAACGGAAATCAATTAGAAGGAGAGGTTCCAAACTCTTTATCTAAATGTCAATACTTAAAAGTACTTGATTTGGGAAACAACAACTTAAATGGCACATTCCCTATTTGGTCAAGAGACCTCCCAAAGTTGTCAGTTCTTGTCCTCAGATCAAACAATTTTCAAGGTCCCATTGAAACGTCTTCTACAACACAACTCCCATTTTCTAGTCTGTGAGTCCTCGACTTATCTCATAATGGGTTTGTAGGCCATCTCCCTGGGAAATATCTTCAGAATTTCAATTCCATGAAGGATGCCCCAAAGAAGAGCTCAAAACCAGAATACTTGACCATAAGTGGAAGGACTTACGAGGTCATAATTGTGGTAAAAGATTTGGAACTCTTATTTCAAAAACTTTTGGTTGACTACATTGTTGTAGATCTATCTCATAATAGATTTGAAGGAGTGATTCCAAATGTCATTGGTAGCCTTAGCTCATTGAAAGTGCTTAATTTATCTCACAACGGCCTTTATGGTCGAATCCCGAGTGCTCTAGGTAATCTCTCAAATATCGAATCCTTAGACCTATCTTGGAACCAATTCACAGGTGAGATCCCTCAAAGACTTGCGACATAAGGGTCTTGGAGTCTTAAATCTTTCACATAACCATCTTGTGGGACGTATTCCACACGGGAAACAATTCAACACATTTGATGTAAACTCATTTGGAGGGAATTCGGGACTTTGTGGATTTCCATTACCCAAAAAGTGTGAGAATCCGAGTACCCCAAATGTTAAAGTTGATGGTGATGAAGAGGACACGGAGAGTCGATTTACATGGAAAGTAGTCATGTTGGGATATGGATGCGGAACCTTTCTTGGATTAGTGTTGGGATATCTGATGCTGTCAACCGGAAGACCAAAGTGGTTTAATGCAAATGTGGATGCAATAGAACGTACGATCCACACAAGGCGAAACAAGAGAAGATACTGGTATATCAGGAAATGAAGTTGGATACTGAATATTATGTGTTTCACAGGTTTTCCTATAGAATGTTGATAGACAGATTTTCAAATAATGTTGTTTTTTATTTGGTAGGATCATGCATCTATGTAAGGTTTTGAGGATACACTACAAGAAAAAAGTCATTTAGTGACACACAAAAAGTGTCAGAAAATTTCAAAAAAACTGTCACTAATTACTTTTTTTTTCACCTTCACTTATAAAAAGTGTCATTAAAAAGCCAGGCGGTAAAAGTATATAGTGACAGAGTTTCCTGACACTTAATAGTGTCAGAATAGGTTGAAACTTTTCCTGACACGTAAATGTGTCACCATAGGCTATTCTTAATATTATTCTCTTCACTGCTCTGCTACTAGCAGCAGGTACCATATTAGTCTACTATATTCCTAATTAAAACATGAACAACTTGTAATTAAAAACAAAAAACTGAGATTCAAACCTATTTATTATTTCAACCATAAATCGATATAGACCAAGTATTTTGTCTAACCACAAACAAGAAACGAACATCTTTCTCAAGTATGAAATGCAAGTATTTTGCCCAACTCTAAATGAGATAAAAAAAAAATAATAATAAAAAAAATAGTCATGCTTGGTCTTCGCAATGCTCATGTCGTTTACTAGCAGAACCACACATATCTGTGTTTAAGGTACCATATCACAATTCTTCATTGTTTCCTGTAAATATTGCACGTAGAAAAACTGCTCAAAGGCTTGCACATTTAAAAACTACGTAACTAACTGTGTTTAAGCCATAAACCTGGCAAACCTGACCCAGCTTAGAAAAAATTGGGTCAGGTGGGTAAAATTTTCATCATCATGGGTTAGAATTTAGGTACTTGTTATTTGAGTCATTCGGATCATTTAGTTTTTTCTTGTTGAATTCTCGGTGGGTCAAATGGGTCATGAAAAGGGTTAGAATTTAACTCATTTATAGTTTTGGGTACTGAAATAGATCAATTCGTTTTGACCACCAACCTTTTGACACAATTCCAAAGGATGACCTGTTTGACCCATGACCCATTTGACCCAAAACCCACTTGACCCAAACTGACCCATTTGCCACTCGTAATTTTAAGACTTTCGAAGCTAAAACTGATGAACTAAACAATTACCTGGTGTATGAAGACGATTTGCGTCTGATTTGTTGACAGCAATTATAGGGCTTCCAAGTATTTTAGGACAACTAATTTTTTTTCCTGTGAAAGTTGCACATTCAATAACAGTTAAAGCGCTTGCAACTTTGCAAGCATTATTTACCATTTGCTGAAGTAACTGCACGTATATAAATTGTAAGAATCAACAAGTACCTCAAGTATGATGATTAACAGCTGATTTATTGATAGTAATATCATTAACACCTGATTTGACTCCTGTAGAAACTGTGCATACAAAAACTATTTAACTCTAGCAAGCATGAAAACTGTACACGGCTTACAAGTACTATTTAAGGCTTCTTGATGTACTTGCACGTATTAAAATTGTTACAGTCTCCAGTCTACACCTCAACTTAATAACAGATAAACCACATTTTCCACAAACTCACTTTGAATGAATTTATAAATGACATTTTGAAAGAATTAACAAATTTGACAAATTTATAAACAAAAAAAATATATACCATTTTATCCATATCTGGAGGATAGAAGCTGGCATCAGGTGGTTTCAAGATGGGAAATGCAGCTTTATATTCAACACCTTTCCATCCAACCACTGGTTTTGTTGCTTTAGGAAGCAAATTTACAGCAGAGTCAACAGTTGTCAAAAACGCTTCATTTTCATCAAGACAAGGCATGCAAAATACACACCCAAAATTCTACTTTTTGATATCACATATCAGAAAGAGTGACAAGTACAGTAATATGAGAAGATCATATTTGTAACACCCCCAAAATTTGATACAGCGGAAGACTCAACAAGCTTTCGGGGTGCTACGGGGATTGGTATCCAACACAAGACAATATAGAACGAGATAAAGTAAACATAGTAAAAACACAACCAAATACGAGGTTTTAAGGTTTACATTTATCCCAACATCATTCAGAGTTAGGCCCAAAATAAAATAGCAATAGGTCCAAATTTAATTATCAGAGTTTTAGAAAATATAGATCCATAACCGTGTGCCACAGCCGAGCCTTCCAATCCAAGCATGCACCTCAACACTTAATTACCTGAGAAAACGTGCTAAAAGTCAGCTTTCGCTGGTGAGATCATAGGTTTAAATTCAACTAATAATATAGTGGACATATACGCAAAACGCTTGCTAGCTAGACTAAGGATTTGCTAAAAGCCTGCGGATACCCTCCGCTCTCAACATAACACACGGAAACCCTTCCGTAATAACCAAAACACACGGATACCCTTCCGTAACAACATAGATATTCGGGTAACCCCCGCAATACCAATAAATACTCGGATAACCTCCGAAGTATTAACAACCTATAGGTGCACACTACAGTATCTAATAAGTCAACCTTGAATAGTACACACGAAACTATGTGACTAAAGCTGACAATCCAATTAAGCCAACCTTGAATAGTACACACAAAACTATGTGACTAAAGCTGACAATCCAATTAAGCCAACCTTGAATAGTACACACAAAACTATGTGACTAAAGCTGACAATCCAAATAACCAAATAAGCCAACCTTGAATAGTGCACACAAAAGGTGTGACTAAAGCTGACAATAGATCCTAGTCCATACGCATAGCAAGTTTTAGAAAGAATAATAAAAGCGATAATAGTCCACGTAAAATAATTTGCACGTTTCTCACCCCAATCGTTGAAAACATAGTTCAAGAGTAAAAAGTGGGGCTATGACTCACCTCAAGTCCAGAAAATAGCAAGACGAGGTAGGTAGCAATAAGATGTATGATAACTCACGAAACAGCAACTACGGACTTGGCACGACCTAACAATATTAACTCTTTCAGAAATCATTTCCTCAGATATATAATATTCCCAAACCCGGACGAGAATCCGTTTTATTACCGAAAATCCATTTCGTATTAGTTTGGTGTATTTGCGTTTGGTATCCATACGGGTGGTGGGTCGACTCAAAACAACCCAACAAGATTGCATATAGAACATATAATAAACTATAGATCTAATATTAGCCCAATATATCATTTAAATAAATCGCCAAAGTTTACCAAATCCGTCGATTTGATAATCCTCATATTTATTTACGTAATATACCGTTCCAAGATTACACCCAATCTAAAGCACATATAAAGCACATAGCACGTAATTACTATATAGTATATATCATAGTTTAATAAATTCCTCATATATATCGTCAAATTGGCCAGATTTCCCGATATATATACTCGCAATCTATTACCCTTTACATATACTACAACCTATGGGCGTCGTAGGATACGATGCCCACTAATATATTCGTTTCATATAATCAAACAACCCGGCTCAATCTTACGGTTGAGTGGTTATTTACTTATAGAAAACGTCTATATTAGTCGTCATATATCCGAGACAACACGAATGTCGCAAATAATAACTTACCTGGACCCGAGTGACGACAATTTCGTCTAACTCAATAAGTTTATTCGTTATATATCCAAAATGACTTTTTATTAAACGTTTCATAATTGTCGGGAGTTTCCCGTTTATAACACAATTTCTAATAATAATAATACGTTTAATTAATATTACACCACTTTCGTAGCCTAATATGTATCTAATCGTATTATTTATAATACGACTCGTGATTATTATTATTATTAATATACGCGTTTATATAGTTATATATACGTTACTCACGTATATACTTTCGTATAAACGTTCATATTACTAATAATTATTATTACGAGTTTTATTATTCTCGTTTTACTTTTAATATTTATTGAGTTACACGAAATGGTCATATGTCCGAGTCATGACTCTCAGCTCATTGTCCAAGTCCAATAATAAACCAAAGTCATAAATAATAATCTCCGTCCAATCACAATCTCAACCACGGGCTACAACAATAAGGTCCGACTACGGTACCCAACTAACCTATCTCCGTCATCTAACGACCGTCTCATAACCGGTCCTCATATCATATACCACTCGACAACAACTTCACAATATCAAACCATAACCAATAACCAATATCAAATATCCAATTCGGCCCAAAGTGTTCGGCCGAGAAATAATACCACGACAAAATAACAATAACAATAATAATCAACGACAATATACACTTAGTTCACATTAGACAATTAATAACATTAACCAAGTCAATGTGTGGGTCGGTTTACCAAGTCGATCCGAGCCCTCGACTCACTTGAGTCTCGGCTCAATACTACGAGTCGCGATGACTCGAACTAAACATACAACCATCACTTAGCTCACAAGAGCACCACAAAACAACCAAATAATCCACTCGACCTCAAAAGGTCATCGGCAACAAAATAAAGATGCGGCTAAGAGTCGCGACCCACCGGGGTCAAACTAAGGCAACCACGAGCCCAAAGTTCGAGCTACAACCAAACGAGAACCCCATACGGGTCTCATCCTAGATATACGAGCGACCAAGTTGACCCCGAGACCTCAAGGGTCTCGGTTAGGCTCGGATTAAAAATCAAGCCATCGACAAAAACCAAGAAACACCCGAATCCATCACCAATCGTACCCAAATCGACCCAAAAAAAACAAGTACTCGAGCACCAAAGCTCGGATTTACACCACACCCGGATACCAAACTTAATAGAAAACGTTTTTCATCCAAGATCCATAAGCTTATCACGTTTTTAGTTAAAAAACCCATTCGGATCTCCTCGATTCGTGACCAAGAGTCACGGTTCGAACCCATAAATAGAGTTAAAACTCATCCTACCTTCCAAAACAATATGAAATCGAATGGTACTTCAAGAAAGAACACGAAAATGATGATGACCTTGAGATTATTTGGTTCGGATTTGGTGTTAATGGGGGAGTTATGGCGCGTGTTTTAGCTCAAAAGAAAGAGGAGAAGGAGAGGAGTAAGATAGTGGTGGTGTTTTAGTGTGGTGGTCGGCGGTCACGTTGTGGTGGCCGGATTATTGGACCGGCGGCTAGGGTTAGATTAGTGAGGGAGATGAGAGAGTTTGAGAGAGAGAGAGAGTAAAGTGAGTGTTGTGTTGTGTGTGTGTGGTTACAACCGGACCCAAACGGACCCTATATTAACTTTTTTTTTTTTTTTTTTTTTTTTTTTTTTTTTTTTTTAATAATAATAATAATAGATGTAATAATAATAATAATAATAATAATAATAAGGATATTATTACCATTGAGCGGGTAATGTGGGTGGATGTAAAAACACGTGGCCCGAACCCGAACTCATTTTAAAATTTCCATATTACACGAGAACCTCTCGTAATCAATTAAAATAATAACGGCTCGTTAAGATGAATCATAAAATTACGTTAGGTAATCCTAGTGCCAAGGTCAACGTAGTTCCAAGTGAGAATTCAAATATACATCACCGATCACATAATCAAAAACGAATTATGAACATAATTCGCGAATACCATAACGTCATTAAATAAAATTTCCATAAAATAGGTCTTACAAGTTCGTTGTGAAATGAAAATTTCCAATAAAAATTATAAACGAACTTATATCGAAATGCGGATTTTTAAAATGGCTCCCTAAACTGCCGGTTGTCACATCCTCCCCGTCTCAGAAGGAAACCCGTCCCGGGTTTCACTCGGAAAAATGTCCATCTACGAAGTGAAAAGCTTCGGATATCTCTTCCTGAACTCGTCCTCACGTTCCCACGTAAATTCTGGTCCATGTCGGGAGTTCCAACGAACCTTGACGAGCGGAATGCGACTCCTCTTGAGTCGTTTAACTTCACGATCTAAAATCTCGATCGGCTCCTCCACGAAATTCAATTTCTCATCAGTACGAATGTCCCTCATTGGAATGACGGGCATTTCATCAGAAAGACATTTCTTCAAATTACTCACGTGAAACACGTCATGAACTTTGCTCAGTTCAGACGGTAATTCCAACCTATAAGCCACGGGCCCAATTCTTTCTAAGATCAAGAATGGTCCAATGTAGCGCGGGTTGAGTTTACCACGTTTCCCGAAACGTATTACACCTTTCCAAGGCGGGACTTTCAGCATCACTTTGTCTCCAACCTGGAACTCTAAAGGTTTACGTCTCTGATCGGCGTAGCTCTTCTGCCTATCTCTGGCGGCTTGCAACCGATCACGAATCTGAGTTACTTTCTCGGTAGTTTCTAAAATAAACTCAGGGCCTGTAAGTTGACTATCTCCAACTTCTGCCCAACCAATAGGCGAACGACACTTTCTGCCATACAAAGCTTCGAATGGTGCAGCCTTAAGACTTGTGTGGTAGCTGTTATTATAGGAGAATTCCGCAAGGGGCAAATACTTCTCCCAGCCTTTACCAAAGTCTATGATGCATGCACGAAGCATATCCTCTAGCGTCTGAATGGTCCTCTCACTTTGACCGTCGGTTTGGGGATGATATGCAGTACTCATATCAAGCCTCGTCCCCAAAGCCGTTTGAAGTGATCGCCACAAAGCTGACGTAAAACGACTATCACGATCCGAAATAATAGATATCGGGACTCCATGACGCGAAATAATTTCTTTCACATATAACCTTGCAAGCTTATCCACACTATCATCTTCACTAATAGCTAAGAAATGAGCAGACTTTGTCAGACGGTCCACAATTACCCAGATAGCGTCACAACCGCTAGCCGTCCTCGGTAATTTGGTAATGAAGTCCATAGTAATCCGCTCCCATTTCCAGACTGGAAGTTCTGGTTGCGTTAGTAGTCCTGACGGTCTCTGGTGTTCAGCCTTAACCTTGGCGCATGTCAAGCACTTACTAACGTACGACGCTATTTCTGCCTTCATATTTGGCCACCAATAGAACTTCTTAAGATCTTGGTACATTTTATCGGAACCAGGGTGAATGGAGTACTTTGACTTATGCGACTCATGCATAATAAATTCTCGAATTTCTCCATATAACGGTACCCAAATCCGATCTCCAAAACATAACAATCCATCCGAACGCTTAACAAATCCTTTCTCATTATCAGCCATCCCAAATATGTTCTCGGCAGATCTATTTTCTGCTTTCAATGCTTCTGTTTGAGCTTCGAGTATCTGAGATGGTAATGGCGATACGATAGTCATTCCCAGTGACTTAACTCGTAATGGTGGTATTCTTTCCTTTCGACTAAGAGCATCAGCAACAACGTTTGCTTTACCAGGATGGTAGCGAATTTCACAATCATAATCGCTTAGCAACTCGATCCAACGTCGTTGTCTCATGTTGAGCTCTTTTTGATTCAAGATGTGTTGTAGACTTTTATGGTCAGTAAATACAACACACTTGGTTCCGTACAAGTAATGTCTCCATATTCTTAAAGCAAAAACCACAGCACCGAGCTCCAAATCATGGGTAGTGTAGTTTTTCTCATGCTTTTTGAGCTGTCGGGAAGCATAAGCTATCACCTTCTCTCGTTGCATTAACACGGCTCCTAAACCTTTATGCGAGGCGTCACAATAGACGACGAAATCCTCGTTACCTTCTGGTAACGCTAAGATAGGAGCACTACACAACATTTTCTTAAGCAATTGAAACGCTTCCTCTTCTTTATCTCCCCATTCATACGTAACACTCTTTTGAGTCAATTTGGTCAATGGTTTAGCTATCTTCGAAAATCCCTCGATGAATCTTCGGTAATAGCCAGCTAAACCCAAAAATTGACGAACTTCGGTTGGGGTTGTAGGTGCAGCCCAATCTTTTATTGCTTCAATTTTTGCAGGATCCACGTGGACTCCTTGTCTATCAATCACGTGACCCAAAAATTGTACAGTCGGAATCCAAAATTCACATTTCGAAAACTTGGCATAAAGTTTCTCCTTCCTGAGTAATTCTAAAATGAGTCTTAAATGCTCCTCATGCTCTTTCTCACTCTTTGAATAAATCAGAATGTCATCGATGAATACAATCACGAACTTATCCAAGTATGGCTTACACACACGATTCATGAGATCCATGAATATTGCTGGTGCGTTAGTCAACCCAAACGGCATCACCTGAAACTCGTAATGCCCGTAACGGGTTCTGAAAGCCGTTTTCGGAATATCCTCCTCACGAACTCGAAGTTGATGATATCCCGATCTCAAATCGATCTTTGAATACACACTTGATCCTTGAAGTTGATCGAACAAATCGTCGATCCTAGGTAACGGGTATCGATTCTTCACCGTTAACTTATTTAACTCTCTATAGTCAATACACATACGAAGCGATCCATCCTTCTTCTTCACAAACAAGACTGGGGCTCCCCAAGGTGAAGAACTTGGTCTTATGAATCCTTTTTCGGTTAACTCCGCCAATTGTTTCGACAACTCTTCCAGTTCGGTAGGTGCAAGACGATAAGGTGCTAGTGCTACAGGTACAGCACCAGGTATCAACTCAATCTGAAACTCCACTTGTCTAGTCGGTGGGATTCCCGACAAATCATCGGGGAACACATCAGGAAATCACGAACTATAGGCACATCTCCAATGCACTTTTCCTTTTTCTTCGTCTCTCTCTTCTCAGAAATTTGAGCTAAGAAAAGATAACATCCCTTCTCCATTAGCTTCGGTAACTTAGTGCAAGAAATCACCGCTAATCGGGATGGGCTCCTAGAATCCTTTCGGTCTCCTAGTATATTTAGGACCTCCTTTCCGTATGGTACACGCACGATCTTCTCGTCGCAAAGTATGTGAGCACGATACTTCGACAACCAATCCATACCAATGATTACATCAAAACTTCCTAACGTGACGGGTAGAAGATCTATGTTGAAGGGTGGTTCAAGAAATTTAGTGTACAACCGTGAATGATGGTATTAATCCTTTCTATGTTTCCATTAGCTAACTCAATATCATATCCAATTCCTAAGGCCATCGGGGGTTTCTCTAGTAAGGGTGCAAATGTAGTGGACACAAAACTTCTATCGGCACCAGTATCAAACAGTATGGAAGCATAACGATTATTGAGAAGGAACGTACCAGTAACGACGTTCGGATCTTCTCCTCTCTCGTTCCCGAGCGCATACACTCTTCCTTGAGCAGCTCCAGCTTCCACACGTTGGTCCCCATTATCTTGTCGTCCACGATTTCCTCCAGCTCCACGGTTTCCATAATTGTACCCATTACCACCCGAGCCTTGATTTCCACGGTTCCGCGATTCTCTACACTCATTCCTATATTGTCCCTTCTTTCCACACCCATAACAGGTAACATCTGCCTTGTTTCTCATCTCAGGAGCAGCTTGAACCATTGCAAGAGGTCGAGCTCTACAGTCCCTAGCTGTATGTCCTTTCTTTGAGCAATTCTGGCATTTCACACTACACCATCCAGTGTGATGCTGATGGCAACGATCACACTTGGGTGCGTCACCGTTCTGATTCTTCTTGTCTCCATTCCCAATAGCATAAGCCTTAGCTTGTCTCTTGCTTCGGTGATCATTACTCTTAGAGTGACGGTCTCTCTTTCTCTTTCCATTCTTCTCCTTATCAGCTTCTTCTAATTCCAACGAATCCATAAGTTGTTGAGCAATGGTGATTGCCTCATGGATGTTTGCAGGCCTAGCAGAAATTACATCATTCCTCGTAGCTACAGGCAATCCATCAGTATACCTCTCAATCTTTTGAGTCTCGGTTTTCACCATGTCAGGGCACAACAAGGCCAACTCCTGGTAACGACGATTGTAAGTCGCCATATCATTACCTTTCACCTTGTGATTCCAAAACTCAATCTCTAGCTTCTTGACCTCATTCCTTGGGCAATAAGTCTGAATCAACAAGGATTTAAATTGCTCCCAGGTCATAGCATATGCTACATCACTCCCAACTGCATTTCGGTAGTTGTTCCACCAAGTCAAAGCTTCATCCTTGAAAGTAAAAGAAGCAAACTTTACTTTCGCATTCTCCGCACAACCACTGACATTAAACACTGACTCAGTCTTCTCAATCCATCTAACTAAGTAAACCACTCCTTCATTTCCACCAAACTCAATGGGTCCACAAATCTTGAATTCCTTATATTGACATCCATTAGCACGAACAGGTGGAAAAGTTCCAGCAGAATTGTTGGAATGATTTGACTCAGCGAGTAGTTCAGCAACTCTTTGCTCCACGAGTTGGTTGATCATTGCTTGATCCACAGTAGGTGCATTAAGTGGAACATGACCATTGTCTCCCTGAACATCGACATTTTGATTCCTGTTGTTACGGTTAGTGGTGTCCAGGTTGTCAGGAGTAGGGGTTTCAACATTTCGAGTAGGTCGACGACCTCGACGAGCAGGAGTAGGAGTAGTCACAGCAGGACCAGTCCTGGTAGACCTAACAGGGTTTCGACGGGGTGCCATTGATCTGTAACATCACACAAGTTCATAAATCTCCATTAGAACTTATCGACATGCTCAACAAAACATCTCAACGAAATCAAGTCATAGCAAGAATGGCAACGACACGCTATGTAATAATAAGCGAATAAGGACTCAATTTCCATAACACCCAAAATCACATAATACCATATACTAATAACCATCAACCATTCAATAGCGATCTAACATCGTTCCAACTAACGGATAACACAAAACATACTAATCGTTCCAAAAGAGACGAATACCGAACAAAATACATCATAATATGATAACTAGCTTTTCTAACCGAACACTCCTCGGCTAAGAAAGCAGCAAGATAATATAACTCAAGCAACTAGCCACGTGGCTGACGGAGAATCCTCAACTCCTGCCTCAAGCCATCAAGATCCCTCCATAACGATCCTAACTCCACGCTATGGGTGTCTCGGTCTCTCTTGAGGTCAGCCACCTCCTTCTCTAACTCGGCATTCCTTTGCCAAAACTTGCGGTCGGCCTCACGAGCAGTAACGAATCCTCGCTGCAAACTATCGATATGCTCATGAACATCCCTCATAACTCTCCTCAGCTCAGTAGCCCTGCCCACAGCGACAGTCAAATCAACTCTCAAATCTGCTAAAAACTCTCCAATAACTCTCTCAAGTCGATCAGATACGTGTGCAACTCTGTCACTAAGCTCAGTAATCCGAGCCCACAACCTGCCAACCTCACCCAACTCTGCATGCTCAGCAGAAACCTCCGACAATGCATCCGACTCAACGGGACTACCAGGTGGCAGCACAAACAAGAACGGATGATCAGGTGAATCGGGCTCAATCGGGTGTACAGGTGAATCAGGCTCCTCAGCCTGAGCTGGTGGTGCTAACTCATCATCATCATCATCAGGCATCTCATCCTCCTGAGGGTCATCCTCCTCCTCAGGGTCATCATCATCACCATGCTCAGCCTCCTGAGGGTCATCCTCCCGCTCAGGGTCATCAGCCTCATCCTCACCCTCGTACTCCTCCTCCTCATCGGAAGAGTACCTCATCACTCGTCGTCTCCTACTAGGTGAACCATGTGGAGATGTAGTGGGTGATCTAGGACGACGACGCAATGATGTGGGTGGCGCCTCAGACAGAAGAGAATGAGCATCAATCTGTAAAGGTGATGGAGTAGAGCGTACCGACATGCGTGCTGTAGCTCGGTGGGCAAAGCGTGGTGCCACACGAGCCAAAGCCTGATGAAGAGTAAGCTGCCTCGATGTACCAGGGAGCCCTAGAGAAGATGAGGGTCCCTGCGTAGATGCAGCAGGTAGTGCTGAAGTAGAAGCTGCCTATGACACAATAGCTGTAGACATGGCCATCCGGTAAGGGTCATCAGATGCCATAGTGATCTGTGCAGGTAAAACTGGTGCAGTAAGGATGTCCTCGACGACATCAGGCATATGGGAGGCGATAGTATGTGACAACGGCGTAGGGTAGGTGTAAGTGTTTCAAAACAACTTAAATCACAACTCATAAAATCGTACCAAATATTCACATCAAATAATACCATATAATCTTAATAAAAGAATTTCAAACACCGCATTTCTAAAAATGTTTATAAAACATATAGACCATATAAATCCTCAAGAACGCCATCTTAATACTAAAATCCATAAACCTCAAATCATCTCAAATATCTCATAATACCTCGAATAATAGAAGATGCTTCGGCTTGGCGGGCTGGCGGGCGGTAGTCAAGGATCATTTTCTATAAAAATACGGTTATAGTTTAGGCGTTTATTTACCTAGTTCTCTATAACCTTGGCTCTGATACCAATCTGTAACACCCCCAAAATTTGATACAGCGGAAGACTCAACAAGCTTTCGGGGTGCTACGGGGATTGGTATCCAACACAAGACAATATAGAACGAGATAAAGTAAACATAGTAAAAACACAACCAAATACGAGGTTTTAAGGTTTACATTTATCCCAACATCATTCAGAGTTAGGCCCAAAATAAAATAGCAATAGGTCCAAATTTAATTATCAGAGTTTTAGAAAATATAGATCCATAACCGTGTGCCACAGCCGAGCCTTCCAATCCAAGCATGCACCTCAACACTTAATTACCTGAGAAAACGTGCTAAAAGTCAGCTTTCGCTGGTGAGATCATAGGTTTAAATTCAACTAATAATATAGTGGACATATACGCAAAACGCTTGCTAGCTAGACTAAGGATTTGCTAAAAGCCTGCGGATACCCTCCGCTCTCAACATAACACACGGAAACCCTTCCGTAATAACCAAAACACACGGATACCCTTCCGTAACAACATAGATATTCGGGTAACCCCCGCAATACCAATAAATACTCGGATAACCTCCGAAGTATTAACAACCTATAGGTGCACACTACAGTATCTAATAAGTCAACCTTGAATAGTACACACGAAACTATGTGACTAAAGCTGACAATCCAATTAAGCCAACCTTGAATAGTACACACAAAACTATGTGACTAAAGCTGACAATCCAATTAAGCCAACCTTGAATAGTACACACAAAACTATGTGACTAAAGCTGACAATCCAAATAACCAAATAAGCCAACCTTGAATAGTGCACACAAAAGGTGTGACTAAAGCTGACAATAGATCCTAGTCCATACGCATAGCAAGTTTTAGAAAGAATAATAAAAGCGATAATAGTCCACGTAAAATAATTTGCACGTTTCTCACCCCAATCGTTGAAAACATAGTTCAAGAGTAAAAAGTGGGGCTATGACTCACCTCAAGTCCAGAAAATAGCAAGACGAGGTAGGTAGCAATAAGATGTATGATAACTCACGAAACAGCAACTACGGACTTGGCACGACCTAACAATATTAACTCTTTCAGAAATCATTTCCTCAGATATATAATATTCCCAAACCCGGACGAGAATCCGTTTTATTACCGAAAATCCATTTCGTATTAGTTTGGTGTATTTGCGTTTGGTATCCATACGGGTGGTGGGTCGACTCAAAACAACCCAACAAGATCGCACATAGAACATATAATAAACTATAGATCTAATATTAGCCCAATATATCATTTAAATAAATCGCCAAAGTTTACCAAATCCGTCGATTTGATAATCCTCATATTTATTTACGTAATATACCGTTCCAAGATTACACCCAATCTAAAGCACATATAAAGCACATAGCACGTAATTACTATATAGTATATATCATAGTTTAATAAATTCCTCATATATATCGTCAAATTGGCCAGATTTCCCGATATATATACTCGCAATCTATTACCCTTTACATATACTACAACCTATGGGCGTCGTAGGATACGATGCCCACTAATATATTCGTTTCATATAATCAAACAACCCGGCTCAATCTTACGGTTGAGTGGTTATTTACTTATAGAAAACGTCTATATTAGTCGTCATATATCCGAGACAACACGAATGTCGCAAATAATAACTTACCTGGACCCGAGTGACGACAATTTCGTCTAACTCAATAAGTTTATTCGTTATATATCCAAAATGACTTTTTATTAAACGTTTCATAATTGTCGGGAGTTTCCCGTTTATAACACAATTTCTAATAATAATAATACGTTTAATTAATATTACACCACTTTCGTAGCCTAATATGTATCTAATCGTATTATTTATAATACGACTCGTGATTATTATTATTATTAATATACGCGTTTATATAGTTATATATACGTTACTCACGTATATACTTTCGTATAAACGTTCATATTACTAATAATTATTATTACGAGTTTTATTATTCTCGTTTTACTTTTAATATTTATTGAGTTACACGAAATGGTCATATGTCCGAGTCATGACTCTCGGCTCATTGTCCAAGTCCAATAATAAACCAAAGTCATAAATAATAATCTCCGTCCAATCACAATCTCAACCACGGGCTACAACAATAAGGTCCGACTACGGTACCCAACTAACCTATCTCCGTCATCTAACGACCGTCTCATAACCGGTCCTCATATCATATACCACTCGACAACAACTTCACAATATCAAACCATAACCAATAACCAATATCAAATATCCAATTCGGCCCAAAGTGTTCGGCCGAGAAATAATACCACGACAAAATAACAATAACAATAATAATCAACGACAATATACACTTAGTTCACATTAGACAATTAATAACATTAACCAAGTCAATGTGTGGGTCGGTTTACCAAGCCGATCCGAGCCCTCGACTCACTTGAGTCTCGGCTCAATACTACGAGTCGCGATGACTCGAACTAAACATACAACCATCACTTAGCTCACAAGAGCACCACAAAACAACCAAATAATCCACTCGACCTCAAAAGGTCATCGGCAACAAAATAAAGATGCGGCTAAGAGTCGCGACCCACCGGGGTCAAACTAAGGCAACCACGAGCCCAAAGTTCGAGCTACAACCAAACGAGAACCCCATACGGGTCTCATCCTAGATATACGAGCGACCAAGTTGACCCCGAGACCTCAAGGGTCTCGGTTAGGCTCGGATTAAAAATCAAGCCATCGACAAAAACCAAGAAACACCCGAATCCATCACCAATCGTACCCAAATCGACCCAAAAAAAACAAGTACTCGAGCACCAAAGCTCGGATTTACACCACACCCGGATACCAAACTTAATAGAAAACGTTTTTCATCCAAGATCCATAAGCTTATCAAGTTTTTAGTTAAAAACCCATTCGGATCTCCTCGATTCGTGACCAAGAGTCACGGTTCGAACCCATAAATAGAGTTAAAACTCATCCTACCTTCCAAAACAATATGAAATCGAATGGTACTTCAAGAAAGAACACGAAAATGATGATGACCTTGAGATTATTTGGTTCGGATTTGGTGTTAATGGGGGAGTTATGGCGCGTGTTTTAGCTCAAAAGAAAGAGGAGAAGGAGAGGAGTAAGATAGTGGTGGTGTTTTAGTGTGGTGGTCAGCGGTCACGTTGTGGTGGCCGGATTATTGGACCGGCGGCTAGGGTTAGATTAGTGAGGGAGATGAGAGAGTTTGAGAGAGAGAGAGTAAAGTGAGTGTTGTGTTGTGTGTGTGTGGTTACAACCGGACCCAAACGGACCCTATATTAACTTTTCTCTTTTTTTTTTTTTTTTTTTTTTTTTTTTTTTTTTTTTTAATAATAATAATAATAGATGTAATAATAATAATAATAATAATAAGGATATTATTACCATTGAGCGGGTAATGTGGGTGGATGTAAAAACACGTGGCCCGAACCCGAACTCATTTTAAAATTTCCATATTACACGAGAACCTCTCGTAATCAATTAAAATAATAACGGCTCGTTAAGACGAATCATAAAATTACGTTAGGTAATCCTAGTGCCAAGGTCAACGTAGTTCCAAGTGAGAATTCAAATATACATCACCGATCACATAATCAAAAACGAATTATGAACATAATTCGCGAATACCATAACGTCATTAAATAAAATTTCCATAAAATAGGTCTTACAAGTTCGTTGTGAAATGAAAATTTCCAATAAAAATTATAAACGAACTTATATCGAAATGCGGATTTTTAAAATGGCTCCCTAAACTGCCGGTTGTCACAATATTGGATATATGCTATAGTACTTCTAGGGGCAGTATCTTACCATTGACTCTTATTTATCAAATAATATTTCCATTTTAACATGTCCAACTCAGATATTTACCATGTCCGTTTAACCATTCCCTTAAAGATGAGTGGCTGTACCAAACCTAATTCAAGGAAAAAAGGGAACAGAATTAGAATATATTTTATCAAAACGTTTACCAATTTTAAAGTATAAGGTAGTGTTGGAATTATTATATCATGACCTTCATATAAATAAACCGAGTACATCAAAGTGAGCATGAGCGGAAGCAATTATAATAGATCGAATAACATGTAATTAATTAATCATTAATATAAATTGTAAACGTACCTTTATGATTCTAGCCCGAACAAGAATCAATGCAATCTTCCGGAACCAAGAACCCTAATTAGGGTTTATAAGGATCATAAGAATTACCCCTTACCTTTTTGTAATTCAATCCAAGAATCAAACAATAGTGTGTTTGATTCACGTTCTTGTACACACGTACTAATTCAAGAAAAAGTTTATGCAAGTAATAAACACAAAACCTTTTTTAGATCTATGAAAATCGAAAACCCTTAGGGTTTTGTTTTATGGATCGAACAAGAAAAGAAGGAGAGAAGAAAACACCAAGATGTGTGTGTACAAGTTATGAGAAAAACCTACACTTTGGGTTTGCTTATATACTACACAATACTTGGAGCTCAAGTCACAATGACGGTGGGTTACACCCTTGGGCTGATCGGTTTGGTATCCCCTAGGGGATTCCGGAACCTTCTCTTGTTTCCATGTATTGTCTAGTAATTACTTTCCTAATCTTCGTTTAATAATTAATTAGTCATTAATCAATAATACTAATTATTATTTATTTGTTTTGTGTTTAATAATTAATTATAACATTTTATAAATAATTATTACATTTCCTCTTCATACGTATTGTGTGCAATCCCGTGATCTCGAGTTCGATCCTAACATACGTCTACTAAAATAATGTCCATATTCTAACAGCTCCCACTTGGACATATTTTAATAGTGTAATCACATCGGTTAGCGTCTTGCAACACGCCGATGCCTCTAGTACGATCTCGAGCAAGGCTCCTGGACAAACCTTTTAATGATTTCTCATTATTATTATCCTTTTGTTTCTAATACCTCGTTAATAAGGATATGGATTAAAGTCATTCCTTAATTAACCATTCTGTTTCTCGTTGTTTATGATTGATTAAGATTACCAAATCTTCTGAACATATTCAGAGAAGATCTTGGGTACGGCCGTACATGCATCTTACCAACCCTACGAGGGGCCCAGCAGTATTAAACTCCAAAATAAATTTGAAGGAACAAATTCTATCTTGACTACAAGCAAAACCCACAAACTTTGTAACACTTCCGAAAACAACCCTTATGACTACCAGTTACGTATAGCGTTAAGTTGTTCCACAAAAATGTACTACATTCATGACACTTATCTTGCATCTCAAGTCTGAGGATAACTTCTCATGATTTACTTAATGACAAAATCCATAAAGTAACATCATGTAGTTGGGATAAGTCCTATATTCAGTATCATCGAATATCATCTGAAATGGCATGACTACGCATCAATATACTTTAAGTATATTATACCAACCTTCAGATTTGTCTTAATATAATAATATTCCCATATTATTAACTGACAATGGACAATTTAGAATAACATTTATTCATGGATTAAACATACAAATATAGGATACAATATATTATAAATTAAACATACCATGTATTTCAATTTATTATAATAATTGTTTAACATCCCTTATCCAAACACTAAATAGATCAATGCATGAAAATCTTGTTGATGAATTATGTCTCAAGTAATGACATTCCTACTTGTTGACAAAACATAAATCATCCAACTTTGATCTATCGGAATTTTAAGAATACTTATTTCTAGAATTCAATTATTGAAATTCTTATATGTGTATAGTCAACTATTTTGATAATGCCATATTTCATAAAAATGTGATACATCCTTAACCACCAATTTATGATAATTAAACTTCCAAACATTTTAAAGTTTAAAGTATTCTTATTCTTTTAATGTATAATGCAACTATGCTTTTAGTAAGCATAACTAGTAACAGCCAAGGATGAAATCCTTACCATAACTAGTATTGAGTGTCATCTCAATTTCATTAGCATCATTGTATGCAACAACAATATGCTATTAAAACTTTCCGTAAACTATAATATCTATTGTGTAATGTTTGATGCCCTTCAAACTTTCAAGTTTGTTGGCTATGACAATTTTCACAACAATTGAAAAATGGTTCATCTATAGAATTTGGAAGCTATTCCAGATTTTAGGATGTGATTCTATAATCAAACATATTCTTATTAGAATATTACACAAGTTATCTAATAACTTTTAATTAGATATTAATATTGCCAAATCAACTTGTAATCAAGTATGATACAACAAAACATGATATACATGAAAATCTATGAGTCATACTTAGATTTTATTCATGCCATACATATCTATTTAGACTTTCTAAATAATATATCATGTTATACATATTAGATTTATTTACCGCACATGTTTCAACTATAAACATTGATTCCAAGGTTATATGTCTTATTTTCTAAATCTTTCAAGTAAAGTTTCATTCCATACTAAGACTTAACCTTTAACTTATATGGAATGTTACTTTTATATGTGCCACAACATATATGATTTAAGAAATTAAACATAATACTCCCACTAGCTTTTAGGAATACTTATAAATTATCTTATTTTAATTATAACTCATAACATGAATTTAATAATTAAGCATAAGAGTAATCTTCTAGATGCATGCATTTATCCATCCATGGATCATTGCACCATGTACACTTTCAAAGATTTATTTGAATTCATAAACTCCTTTTTGATTACTTATCGTCCTCGCTCAAGTAATCATTCATGAAAGAGTTTTGACATTCTATTGTCAATTTCATATAAATGAAACTAAATATGACAATCATAATCTTTATATATTTAATGTGTTTTAGAAAAGAATATTCAATCACAGTTAATTGCTTAAGTGTGATTAATAATATTGTCATAAAACATACATTAAATACGTGTACAATATTGTCCATATGATTTCTATACAAAGATTTAAACCACAAGGGTTACTTTATCTTTGAAGAAACTCATCTTCATTTTCTAGTCTAACTATTAAGATAAATCAAATTTCAAAAATTGATTATCTTTATGGACAGCATCTTAATCATTCATATCATGTATACTTTACCTAATTTCATATTTGGTAATGTAACATAATGATTATCAGGTTTACAATAATCCTGTAAATCATAGCCCTCAGCATATTAATCAAATATCTGAGATATATTGCTATTCTATGAATGATAATTCCATCATCTTGAGATTTACTAGTGTATTTTAGAAGATTATGTATCTTGTAGTTTTATCCTTTAAAGATCAAAACTCCCACTTGCTTTTAGCAATTTAAAGACTATCTTTAAATACTTAGCAAATTAAGCAATAATACAATATTCTCTTTTGGGATATTACAAATACATATTGACAGTTCCTAACTTTATTTTGTTAATAACCTCTTCATAAGCAGTTACACAAATTTGGAACTTCAATTTAAGACTTAATGTGATTCATCACATTCCATCATATGATAATGTCTTATTAATCTTCTATGTTGGAGTTTTATTAAATATGTCCAAGTCATACTTAACATTCTAACCTTGATAACTTTTGGAAGAAAAGAAGTCATAGTTATCTTTAATCAAACAATATAACAAGAGTTTGATTTTCCTAACTGAACATACCATAAACATTTGATATTTCATTAGTATTAATATTGTAAGACAATATAACAATATTAAAGATAACCATATTCCTTTTGACTTGTCTATTTACCAACTAAGTCATTTTAATGGTATAATAATATTCAAGCCTATTACATGCCTTATAACACAAGTACTTTTTAGAAAGTTACTTCATGTCCATGTCTTTACAAGAAAAACATAAACTGTTATAATCCCACTATTCGTTATAAGTCATTTAACAATTTAATAACTTCATGTATATGTTTTAATTAAAAAACACAACAAGATAACGTCTTACTTTATTATAAGTCTTGTAACAATTAAAAGACTTTATGTTTATATCTTTACAATGAAACATAAACATGTTTAACTAAAGTAATTATGAACACCATCTTTTGGTTTCAATAGTAATTTCAAGTTAATTTATTACTTCACAATAATGTAAATAACATTATTTCTTCATTTATTTATGTCATTCCAAGAACACATAAATATTCAGATTGAAGTAGCATTAGATTACTTAATTAATTTATGTCATTCCATGAAATCATAAATCTATAAATTAAAGTAGTCTTGATATCATATTGACACATGTTCTAATAGGTATCTAATTTAGAAACTGCAAATTCTCATAGTTCAATTACATCAGTTGATCTGCTAGTAATGAAAATATGAAATTCACCTTGTTGTTGCAATCTAGTTAAGTCTCACATAACATAAATTGTAACACCAAGTGTTTCTTGAATTAGCTTAGTATAATTCATATTAGAACATTATTCTCTTACCTTGTAGTCAAGAGAATCCATTGAATCATATCTTTATGAGTTGTTTCTTGCACACAATAAAGATAACATTTCTCCCACTTGTGCATGGAACAACCTCATATAGTTGATAAACAACACGCCATGCATTTGTTTATGTGATCAATATGGTTGTGTCATAGATTTTAGCATAACAAGTATATGTAAAACAACAATGTCTAGTAAGGAAACGTACAAGACTATCCTTAAAAGTATGAGTGTCTACACTTGGAAAGTAATTATCTTTAGCTACCAAGATATCAAAGCTTGTAACTCCCACTGAATTAAAGATCATTACAATAATCCCTTATTCAGTGATAAGTACACAATACTCCCACTGAATTTGACAACATTGTAAATGTTTCATATCCAGTAAAAGAAAATAGTGTACTTTTAACTTTCCTACACCTTTAATTGTCCATACGTAACAATTACTTATGCACTAAAAGTGTATTCTACTACGTAAATGATGGACTATCCACCAAATGCTTTTAACTTGAAAAATTGGGCATGCAATTTCTTCCTTAATAGGTCTACCATCCTACAATGTATGTAGCACCTTTAAAATCGTAAAAACAACTAGTTTGTCTTTAAACATTTTGCAGTAATTAGTCTAGCTTCTAATTATAATAACTCATAAAATGTCATACATAATTTTCTGTTAACCAAATATCATATTTGTTACTAAGAATTTAATCACCGAATGAGGATGATAAAATCCCTATGAAAAATGTATGCAATTTTCTTAACCATTAAAATTTGCTATGAGTTATATTAGAATTTAGACATATCTAATATTCCTATTATCCTTTCTCATTCATGAAAAGGAACAGGATTGTGTCTCACTCTTCCTTCATAGAAAGGAGACTTCTTTTGTCTTTCAAGTAAATCTTTCTTAATCAAACATTTGTTTGAAAACAGAACTTGATCAATTTACCAAAGCCCAAAATACGTTTACGGTTTGAACGTTGCATTAATACACTAAAACGAATTACAAAATTCAATTTCAGTATTTTCGATAATTAGATCTTTAAGAAAATAAAATACCCATTGGCAAATATTCATATAAACCATAGTATTTTCTTAAAGCTAGGATCCTAAATTGACATAGTACCATTACATCAGTTGATCTGCTAGTAATGATAGTATTCAACAAGGTAATTGTCGAACAATAATTGCCAACATCATATTGCAATTCCTAGATTTATGGGATTTACAATCACAAAACTTTTGTAATGTAAGCATGTTTGATCCCCATCTTAATGCCTTGAGTCCAAGTCTCACTTCCTACTCAATTTAAGTCGTCTAACTTAAAAACTGCAAACTCACAAATCCATCACATCAGTTGATCTGCTAGCAATGAATTTATGAAATTTACCTTTCCATTGCAATCTCGCCAAGTCTCACTTGACGTAAATTACAACTTCAAGTGTTCTTAATTAGATGGCATTCGACTTAATTTATAAGGATATAAATATTTTGACGTGATCAAAATAATGTATGAAGAAGCATGCATACAACTTCATAACATTGGTTTTATAAAACAATTTTATTACCAATTAGCTAAGAGTAAAATAACAAAGTTTTGATTGAGGTATCGGGTTCACCAATTAAAGAATAACCATCAATTATCGTCCACTATATCGTACTTTTGCATAATCCCGAAAGCTTAGTGTTTCGGATAATCATTGTGGAATTGTGGATTATTCACCCTTAAGATGACAATGTACATGTAATGGTTGTTCGGTAAGTCTAATTTACACACAAACGAGCGTTAAGACAGAATGTTGTCTCTCTAAGGCCACAATTTAATGCGTTGCCATCCTTATACCCATCTTATAGTGCGTAAACTTCGGTCGAGCCTATTTAACCATTACGTACAAAAACATCAATCAACCAATTCTTTGAGATTTAAACTCTTAAAAAACCAAAACAATTTCGCCATTATCTAGTCCGTATTATTTTTCTATTCAAAAATTACCCTTTTCGTTTATAAACATGTCTAACACAATAAATAAACAAAAACAAGTAATATATAATAAAAAATAAAACAACTAAATAATCAAATATACATAATCATAACAATTAAATATGTATAAAACATGTAGCCACATGCAAATCTTATTAACAAGTCCTATTAATAATCAAATCTAGGCGTATAACGTATTAATTCAATTAGGGCTTTCTTTTTCTTAGAAAAAGAGCCACATACATCGATAAATCGATTGCGTAAGCCAAAATTAAATAAATACCACATAGCACATAATTGATTACTTAATATTGGAGTCTTCCCCAATTCGACATCTATAATAAATTTACATGTTTTAATATAACTTAACCATTAATATATATAAGCAATTTAAACCATTTAAATAACACAATAAAAATCCATGCAAACATGCACTTTTCATGGATTTAGTTTAACAATTAACATATAGCACCAAGATCGTTTACTAAAACGCATAAACAATTACATGACATCTTAGGGTTTCTAGTCAATTTAAAAAAAATAAAAGCAAAACCCTAATAAACCCTTAGGTCATTCGACCCAAAAATTAGGGTTAGGGAAAAAAAACATAAACCCTAAAAAAACATGTAACTATACGAATCAAATCCAATTTTTATGCGTTGCGATAATTAATTACACATTATAACGGCTCTAGATGCCACTGTTGGAATTATTATATCATGACCTTCATATAAATAAACCGAGTACATCAAAGTGAGCATGAGCGGAAGCAATTATAATAGATCGAATAACATGTAATTAATTAATCATTAATATAAATTGTAAACGTACCTTTATGATTCTAGCCCGAACAAGAATCAATGCAATCTTCCGGAACCAAGAACCCTAATTAGGGTTTATAAGGATCATAAGAATTACCCCTTACCTTTTTGTAATTCAATCCAAGAATCAAACAATAGTGTGTTTGATTCACGTTCTTGTACACACGTACTAATTCAAGAAAAAGTTTATGCAAGTAATAAACACAAAACCTTTTTTAGATCTATGAAAATCGAAAACCCTTAGGGTTTTGTTTTATGGATCGAACAAGAAAAGAAGGAGAGAAGAAAACACCAAGATGTGTGTGTACAAGTTATGAGAAAAACCTACACCTTGGGTTTGCTTATATACTACACAATACTTGGAGCTCAAGTCACAATGACGGTGGGTTACACCCTTGGGCCGATCGGTTTGGTATCCCCTAGGGGATTCCGGAACCTTCTCTTGTTTCCATGTATTGTCTAGTAATTACTTTCCTAATCTTCGTTTAATAATTAATTAGTCATTAATCAATAATACTAATTATTATTTATTTGTTTTGTGTTTAATAATTAATTATAACATTTTATAAATAATTATTACATTTCCTCTTCATACGTATTGTGTGCAATCCCGTGATCTCGAGTTCGATCCTAACATACGTCTACTAAAATAATGTCCATATTCTAACAGGTAGATCATTCCGTAAAAAATATTATCCATTATTTGACCTGGTGATAAAAAATATCATCCATTACTTTTGCAGCTTGAATGAGTAAAGCCAGAACTTCCTTGTCCTCATCTGTCAGACCGATCAACTGTCACATACTCACATAAAAGTTTAATTAAAGTCCTTTGTACACAGTTATAATCAATAGGTATAAGTGTAGAAAAAACTTTGGCAGTAAGTGAGATAGGAGCATAACGAGAAGCTTTTTTTGCAGAAGCAAACTCTGTGCTTCCGTGTTTTCTTGGTAACTATATAAAGCTAAAAAATCTAAATTATATGAATATATAATAGTTAGGAAAATTTAGATTGTAACTTATGATTTGAAATGGTTCATTATTCACTAAAATGGTGTTACGAAGCACAGTATATACATCACAATATTCAGATGTTAATGTATACATATAAATGTGCTTATATGCTCAAAGATGTACCTTTTGGTAATGATGTCAAATAGTTGACCATATGGTCCATCAACATTATAGGGAGCATAATGAGGGTCTCCGTTAGCAAGTTGACTTTTATTGGCGAATGAGAAGGGGGTTCTGCTTATTTTGACGGCTATTGAGCTTGTTTGAATTCGGAAAAGCTCACTTTTTTTTGGCTTATGAGCTTGTCATAAGCTGAAAGAGACAGGCTTATGAGATTTTTTCGAAATTCAAATAAGCCGGAAAAATAAACACCTAACTTAAAAACACATCAATTCTACAAGTTGTATTCAATATCTTCAATGGTTCAAGTCATAGTGTCCTAAATAAAACTCGCTTATGTTCCTGCTTCAACTATTTAACTCTGGTTTTATTGAAAGTCTCAGAAACTATTCTCACAGAATCTACAAAGAGCTAAGAAGAACATATCCAAGTTAGGGGAGTCCTAGAGTTGGATTTATGCATGCTAAACATGTATGATAACATATCATAGGCTTATGATTCATAGTTCTATGAGGCTTTAAAACCTAAATTATTTAGAGGTCAAAAGATAACAAACTTTCACTTATATCACTTGCTAAACTGTCCTGCATATCAGATTAAAAAAACATAATCACAGGTCAAAAAATAAGCCTGAAGACTAAAGTTAGTCAATCTACTAAAAGTGAGATTTGATCTACCTGCACACACATCAAATTATCAATTTACTGAAGTTCAGACTTCGGTAATGGAATCAATAGCTTGCCCGAACAGGGCCCTAGCTTTATTGCAAGCCAAAAATCTTGATCAATTTCCGGGATCGTTGTGGCATGAACTCATTTCTACCTTTCCTCACCCCCGCCGACTTCTGTGGATTTAGTTACGAAATTTTATGAAGACCTAGTTACAGAAATTAGTTACAGAAAACATAGTTGCATTGATTAAATTTGTTTTTTGTCTTCTATTTTGAATAAGGGGAGTAATCAAGACATTCGATAACCGGGATGAAACAAGCTAGAACAGATCAGATTTGATATCAAAAAAAAAAGTCGAGCCGAAAATCTAACTAATTTAATTCATATAGCATATAGCATACACCCTAAACACTGCACACAGAAGCCACTTTTGTTGCCAAATTTCTAAGGGCAGAGCACGGCATCCAGCCTCGTATAACCATATGTCAGACAAGTAAATTACATAGCAATTTCAAAACAGTGGATCTTACACACAACTGCATTCAGAAGGTCGTCACTTTTCCTTCATAATCATTATAAGTATTGATAACTTCCATTTTTTGTCACTATTGAGATGTATTCTATCTTATTTCACTAAAATATATAACTGATTAACTTCCATTGAGTTATGATCTCAGTCAAATGTTTTATATCTTATGGGGCGAATTGAGGAACCAAAAACAAGTGTACAGTCTAGAATTTGAATTATTAAAATATTAGAAAATAAAATGCATAACCTCTATATAAATTTCTACCAGGTAGATAATAAAAGGCCTTAGCGACATCAAACTCAATTTTCCTCGTTGTTCAAACCTCACTCGATAAACATCTTTGGACGGCATAAACGCGCATAGAATTCTATACAACAATCAATCCCCACTAACCGCTTGCACCTACCTACCTACCTATGGCTAGTTTTGCCAAACATAGCACGTGTACGAGTAACTAACAAACAAAATAGCTTAATAAATCCTATCAGAATGAGCTTATTAAGTTGAGCTTATTTGAAGTTGAGCTTAACAAATATCAACTTAATTGAGTGATGATGATATCACAATACGTCATTAATTTCACAATAATTACCCTAACGGTGAGCTTAAAAAATAAGCTCAACTTCTTAAGCTTAACAGATATCACAATACGTCATTAATTTCACAATAATTACCTAATTGAGTGATGATGATGATGAGCTTCGATTAAACCATACGGTGAGCTTCGACTAACGGTGACCTTCGACTAAACCATAACCTGAGCTTCGATTTGGGAAAGTGAGACAAGTTTTGCAATATCATGATGTTCATTAAGGGTTTTAATCCGTTACACACCAGCATTTGATGTTTGTAGTGGGGCTAATATATATTCTAAAAAGATGGTGACCTTCTCAATCTGCTTATTATCATAGTTGTATACATGTAGTGCTCCATACGTACTCGATTAATAGATTGTCGAAGAGTTGATAATTTTAGTGACACTTATTCTGTCCCTTCATCCTCGCCATAATTAATTCTATCTAATATGTTTCATTACCTTTAAAAAGAAAGAAAAAAATTTGGTGAAAACTAACGGGTCAACCTGACCTGTTCTTCCAAATGGTCACGTTTTGACCCAAACACATACCCGACACAACGTCCCCCTCCCATTTGCCGCCATATAGTAGGTATCAAGTTCAAGAAGTTGAAAAAGCTTGTTGTTTACGTTCGTAAATGATTTTAAAGTCAAATAATTACTTACCTTTTTTTTTCAATAATTAAAAGTGCTCAGTCACAATTAGCTTAAAAATCTGAAACTGAATAATATTTCAGGTATCTCGTTGTATATGTTATTTTTTGAGTTGGTGGTAAAAAAATATACATTAGCATAAAAAGTATGGAATCACCAAAAATTTGACTTTCATAATTTGTGGCAGAGTCAACATTGGCTGGGATAACCTGTATTGATCTAAGGAAATATAAATGAGAGTAAGGACTTCATTATTAAGGGCTAAAATTCTAAGCCTTTGGTGTCCTAAAGTCTCAGAAGTGAACAAGAACACTTAAATATGGGCCTATTTGTGAAAGACTTTGACCATTTAAAGTCTTCCCTCACAAGTGTGGCTCAAAGCTTTGACTAATAAACATATATTAGGGAGTGTTGGAATAGTATTAAATGATTTAATGGCATACTACTTAATTTCTATCAAATACCATCATGGATGTTTATTTCAATATTCAAAGTTGTTAAAATATTTCATCAGTTTTGATTGACCAAGTTTGGTGTTTCACATTTGAATATTAATGAGTTTAATGTCTCTTTAAATTGGTTTATTGCACCATTAAAGAGCGGAGCCTATACATGAATATAAAACCTTCATGTAGACTCACTCATTAGATAAATGAAAAAGATCACACATTATCATCTAATTGTTTCAAAACCAATCTCTGTTCTTTTCCATATTCGTGTATCAACAATTCATTTGGGGCAATTTTTTTATGCAAGTTCCAAGTCATCTACCATGAGTGCACATGTTGGTTGACTAGTTGTGTTAACCTTGGGGAGCGATCGGCATTCTAGGATTGCACCACGGTCGTTCCGAAATTCGCTTTCAAGGCAGTGATTCTTTCACGGCACAACTTTGGTTTCGAGTAGCATTTTCTTTTACCTTTGTCTTGTTTCATTTGTTTTGTTCTTATTATAGTTTAGATACAATTTTAATCCAACAGGGAGAAGATGTCAATTGACTAGTTTATGCCTAAGCACAACAAAATAGAAAAAAAAATTATACCAGATTGCATTCAACAAGCCATGAATCCTTGGTTACCAGCAAACAAACAAGCAATCCCATTTCCTGTCTTCACATTTGTGCAAATCATAGCGTTTTCCACCGTTATACACACAAAAGCTGTTGATGATCGTGTGGCATTACTCGCCATTAAATCCAAGATTAATGGTGACCCACACGGTGTCATGAGCTCATGGAACGACTCCATTCATTTTTGCCAGTGGGAAGGTATTACTTGCAGTCCCCGTCATCAAAGAGTCGCCATCTTGGATCTTTCATCTCGAGGCTTATCTGGTTCTTTGTCTCCTTTCATTGGAAATCTAAGTTTTCTCAGAGAGATTGTGCTCTACAACAACTCACTTTCTGGTGAAATTCCACCACAAGTGGGCCGTCTCATTAGATTACAAGAACTACGTCTATATAACAACTCTTTCCAAGGAAAGATTCCAGCCAGCTTAGCAAATTGCTCTAACCTTGAAGTTCTTGACATGGGTAACAATAATCTAGTTGGCAAGATCCCAGACGAGTTTGGTTCATTGTCCATGTTAAACACACTAATTTTTCACAAAATCAACTTAGAAGGTGGTATTCCACGGTTCATCGGGAATCTGACATTTCTAGACACTTTATTGTTTATCAATTGTGGACTTCGGGGGAGAATTCCAGATGTCTTCCTGTTAGTTTTATAGACAAAATAATAATAGTCGTGTGTTAGGATCGAACTTGAGATCACGGGATTGCACACAATACGTATGAAGAGGAAATGTAATAATTATTTATAAATGTTATAATTAATTATTAAATACAAAACAATTAAATAATAATTAGTATTATTGATTAATGACTAATTAATTATTAAACGAAGATTAGGAAACTAATTGCTAGACTTTACATGGAAACAAAAGAAGGTTCCGGATCCCCTTGTGGGATGTCCAACCGATCGGCCCAAAGGAGGCACCCACCTCCTTTGTGTCTTGAGCTCCAAGTAATCTCTAGTATATAAGCAAACCCAAGGTTAAGAGTTTTCTCATAACTTGTACACACACAAATTGGGTTTTCTCTCCTTTTCTTCTCCCTTGGTCGAACCAAAACCGAACACCCTTAGGGTTTCGAATTTCTTGTCTCCAAAATTGTTTTGTGGAATTTACTTGCATAATCTTTTCCTTGAATTAGTACGTGTGTACAAGAACGTGAATCAAACACACTATTGTTTGATTCTTGGATTGAATTACAAAAAGGTAAGGGGTAATTCATATAATCCTCATAAACCCTAATTAGGGTTCATTGGTTCCGGAAGATTGCATTGATTCTTGTTCGGGCTAGAATCACTACGGTATGTTTACTATTTAAATTAAAGATTAATTAATTACATGTTATTTGATCCTTTATTATTGCTTCCGCTCATGCTCACTTTGATGTACTTGGTTTATATATATGATAGTCATGATATTATAATTCCAACAGTGGCATCTAGAGCCGTTATAATGTGTAATTAATTATCGCAACGCATAAAATTGGATTTGATTTGGATAGTTACATGTTTGTTTTTAGGGTTTGTGTTTTTTTTCCTAACCCTAATTATGGGTCGATTGACCCTTATTAGGTTTTAGGGTTTTGATTTTATTTTTTTTTAAAATTGACTAGAAACCCTAAGATGTCATGTAATTGTTTATGCGTTTTAGTAAACGTGGTGCAATATGTTAATTGTTAAGCTAAATCCATGAAAAGTGCATGTTTGCATGGATTTTTATTGTGTTATTTAAATGGTTTAAATTGCTTATATATATATTAATGGTTAAGTTATATTAAAACATGTAAATTTATTATAGATGTCGAATTGGGGAAGACTCCAATATTAAGTAATCAATTATGTGCTATGTGGTATTTATTTAATTTTGGCTTACGCAATCGATTTATCGATGTATGTGGCTCTTTTTCTAAGAAAAAGAAAGCCCTAATTAAATTAATACGTTATACGCCTAGATTTGATTATTAATAGGATCTTTTAATAAGATTTGCATGTGGCTACATGTTTATACATATTTAATTGTTATGATTATGTATATGTGTTTATTTAGTTGTTTTATTTTTTATTACAAATTACTTGTTTTGTTTATTTATTGTGTTAGACATGTTTGTATAAACGAAAAGGGTAATTTTTTGAATAGAAAAATAATATGGACTAAATAATGGCGAAATTGTTTTGGTTTTTAAGAGTGAAAATTTCAAAGAATTGGTTGATTGATGTTTTTGTACGTAATGGTTAAATAGGCTCGACCGAAGTTTACACACTAAAGTGATGGGTATAAGGATGGCATCGCATTAAATTGTGGCCTTAGATAGACAACATTCATGTCTTAACGCTCGTTTGTGTGTAAATTAGACTTACCGAACAACCATTACATGTACATTGTCATCTTAAGGGTGAATAATCCACAATTCCACAATGATTATCCGAAACACTATGCCTTCGGGCGTAAGCAAAAGTACGATATAGTGGACGATAATTGATGGTTATTCTTTAATTGGTGAACCCGATACCTCAATCAAAACTTTGTTATTTTACTCTTAGCGAATTGGTAATAAAAATGTTTTGTAAAACCAATGTTATGAAGTTGTATGCATGCTTCTTCATACATTATTTTGATTACATCAAAATAGTTATACCCTTATAAATTAAGTTGAATGCCATCTAATTAAGAACACTTGAAGTTGTAATTTTCGTCATAGTGAGACTTGGCGAGATTGCAATGGAGAGGTAAATTTCATAAATTCATTGCTAGCAGATCAACTGATGTAATGGATTTGTGAATTTACAGTTTTTAAGTTAGACGACTTAAATTGAGTAGGAAGTGAGACTTGACTCAAGGCATTAAGATGGGGACTAAACATGCTTACAATACAAATGTTTTGTGATTGTAAATCCCATAAATCTAGGAATTGGACAAATGTTATGCCAATTACTTGTACGACAAGTTACCTCATATTATACTTTCATTACTAGCAGATCAACTGAATGTGATGAAACTATGTTTATGGAGGATCCTAGTTTTTCAAGATTATTCTATGGATTTATTTTCCTTGGGTATTTTAATTTTCTTGAAAAATTGTATTATCGAAAATACTAATGTTTTGAACTTTCTTTATCTGTAGAAATGGCTCAAACTGATAACACCAACTTACGTTCTGTGTTCAAAACTTATTTTGAACGAGAAAAATTGACTGGCTCGGAAAATTTCAATGATTGGTACCGTTCACTAAGGATTGTCCTGCGAGTGACTGGTCAACTCGAGATCTTGAAAACGCCTTGCCCTGCTGAACCTGAAGGCACGGCAGCTACTGATGCTGCTAAAGCCAAATGGAATCTTGATACTAAGGAACATATTGATGTGGCCGCAATGATGTTAGGGGGAATGTCCACAGCTCTTCAAAGACAGTTTGAGGAGTATTTTCCCAAGGACATGATTGATGAACTCAAGAAACTTTATGAGAAACCATCAAATGTAGAGATTTACGATTTGATGGAAGCTCTACATGGTTGTAAGCAAGGTCCTGGTGAACCTGTGAGTGCTCATGTGTTGAAAATGAAAAGTTACATGGATCAACTACAAACACTTGGGAAACCCTATGACAATGATATGGCTGTGAACTTAATCAATAGATCCCTTGATAAGGAATTTAGTGGTTTTGTGAGGAACTTCAATATGCATTGCGTGGGGAAGACTGTAAGTGAATTGCACGCACTGCTCATTGATTATGAGAAAGGTACACCACAAAAGGCTCCTACGCCCCAAGTACTAGCAATACAAGGGGGTAGAATTAACAAGCCAAATGCGAACAAGAAGAAGGGTAAAGGAAAGAAGAAGGATGATAAGAATAAGCAGGTTATGGCTTATCAACCACCTCAACCTAAGAAGAACCCTCCTATCAAGAATAATCCAAAGAAGGATCAAGGATGCCATTACTGCAAGGTGATGGGCCATTGGAAGAGGAATTGTCCTCTTTATCTCGATGACTTGCGAAACAATAAGGTTAAGAAGACTGGGCACATGGGCGCCAGCACTTCAGGTAACTTATTTGTCATTGAATTATTTACTTTATCTCGTGAAATAAATTCCTGGGTATATGATACTGGATGTGGTATTAATATATGTAATACACTGCAGGGGTTTAGAGAGGAAAGGAGACTAGCTTATGGGGAGCAATTTCTGCATGTGGGCAATGGAGCACAAGCAGCAGTTGAAGCCATAGGATTGTTTGATTTAGTTTTACCTTCGGGTTTAGTACTTTGTTTAAACAATTGTCATTATGCACCTTCTATAATTAGAGGTGTTGTTTCCTTTTCATGTTTGTTGGATCTTGGTTTTTCTCATACTATTGATGGCAATAAAATTTCTGTTTCTTTAAATGGTGTATTTTATTTTAATGCTGTTGCTGTGAATGGTGTGTTTGAATTTGATATGAATAATTGTATGACTTCCAACAATAATAATAATTCGATGTACAGCATAAGTAAGAGAATCAAGTATGACTTGAATTCGTCTTACCTTTGGCACTGTAGACTTGCCCATATAGGCAAGACTCGCATGCAAAAGCTGCAACGTGAAGGGCTTTTGAATAATATCAATGATGAGTCATTTGATAAATGCGAATCTTGTATTTCTGGGAAGATGACGAAGAAACCTTTTCATAATAATATGAAAAGAGCTTCAGATCTACTTGGTTTAATACACACGGATGTATGTGGACCACTTAGACATGTGTCAAGGAGAGGTGCTGTCTACTTCTTAACTTTTACGGATGATTTCAGCCGTTATGGTTATGTTTATTTACTTAAGCATAAACATGAAGTGTTTGAAACATTTAAAGTTTTCAAAGCAGAAGTAGAATTGCAATTGGGAAAGAAGATTAAAGCTCTTCGTTCTGATCGAGGTGGTGAATACCTTAGTCAAGATTTTAAAGATTTCTTAACTGAGAATGGAATTGTCCAGAATCTCACATCTCCATATACTCCACAACAAAATGGTGTATCTGAGAGAAGGAATCGTACATTGTTGGACATGGTTCGATCAATGTATAATCTTACTAATCTTCCTTTGTCTTTTTGGGATTATGCTCTTGAAACAGCTGTTCGTATTTTGAATATGGTTCCCACCAAGAAGGTTGATAAGACACCATATGAGATATGGACTGGAAAAGCTCCGAACTTGTCTTATTTAAAGGTCTGGGGTTGTGAGGCGTATATTAAACGTGACTCACAAGATAAACTCCAACAAAGATCTGTTAAGTGCATTTTTGTAGGATACCCTAAGGAAACTATGGGTTACTACTTTTACTACCCACCTGAGAACAAAGTGTTTGTTGCAAGATATGGTGATTTTCTTGAAAGTGAATTTGTGGTTCAAGAAATCAGTGGGAGGGTATATGATCTAGAAGATGATCTAAATAATGCATTGCCTTCAGAAAACACTAGCACACTTCCTATAGAACCGGAAAGTCTGGGTCCTCCACCGGAAGTTGAAGTAATTCCCATTCGCAGATCTGTGAGATCTGTGAAAGCTCCTGACCGTCTATGTCTTAATGTAGAGGTCGATCAGCATACACTAGGGGATCTTAATGAACCTACTAGTTATAGAGCTGCCATTAATAGCCCTCAAAAAGCTAAATGGAAAGCTGCTATGGATGGGGAAATACAATCCATGCATGACAATGAAGTCTGGGAAGAAGTTGACTTACCTCCTGGTGCCAAGGTAGTTGGGAGTAAGTGGCTTTATAAAATCAAGACTGACATGGATGGATATGCACACATTTATAAGGCTCGTCTAGTTGCTAAAGGTTTTACTCAAACTTTTGGAATAGACTACGAGGAGACGTTTTCTCCTGTAGCAGACATAAGAGCTATAAGAATACTCATAGCTATAGCAGCGTACTATGACTATGAGATTTGGCAAATGGATGTGAAAACCGCTTTCTTAAATGGTCATCTAGATGAAGACATCTATATGGCACAACCAGAAGGGTTTGAAAATCCAGAATTTCCAAATCGTGTTTGCAAGCTTAAGAGATCCATTTATGGATTAAAGCAAGCATCACGACAATGGAACAAGAGGTTTGATGCTGAAATTAAAAAGTTTGGATTCACTCAAAATCTTGATGAGCCATGTGTGTATCACAAAGCTAGTGGGAGTAATAATGTAACTTTCCTAATTCTATATGTTGATGACATATTGATCATGGGAAAAGACATTCCAAGTTTGAAAGCTGTAAAGGCATATCTTGGAAAGTGCTTTTCTATGAAAGATTTAGGAGAAGCTGCATATATTCTGGGAATCAAAATCTATAGAGATAGATTAAGGCGGTTAATTGGATTAAGTCAAAGTGCTTACATTGACAAAATATTGAAAAGATTCAATATGCAAAATTCCAAGAAAGGATATTTGCCGATGGAAGTAAAACATGGCTTATGTAATGAGTTTTGTGCTTCAACACCTAATGAGGTGGCTCGCATGAGTAAAGTTCCTTATGCTTCGGCTGTAGGATCTATTATGTATGCAGTTAAATGCACAAGGCCAGATGTGGCGTTTGCTCAAAATATTACCAGTCAATTTCAACAGAATCCAGGTGAAAAACATTGGATTGCTGTTAAACATATTCTTAAGTATTTGAGGAATACAAAAGATATGTTTTTGGTATATGGTGGAAATCCATCTACAGAACTTTGTGTTACAGGTTTCTGTGATGCATCCTTTCAAAGTAATAAAGATGATTCGAAGTCTCAGACGGGTTATGTCTTTGTTATCAATGGAGGAGCTGTAGATTGGAGGAGCAAGAAGCAGAGTACAATTGCGATGTCTGCAACAGAAGCTGAATACATTGCTGCTTCGGAAGCTGCTATGGAGGCTGTTTGGATTAGGAAATTCGTTTCTGGGCTTGGTGTTATGCCTTCAATTGAATTACCTATTAATATGTATTGTGACAATTCTACTGCAATCATATTTGCCAATGAACCTGGAGTCATGAGGGGCACCAGACATTTTCTACGGAAGTATCACTTTGTTCGTGAAAAGGTTGACGAAGGTGAAATAAATCTGTTGAAGGTTCACACAGATGATAACTTAGCTGATCCGTTCACTAAAGCTTTGGCGAAAGAGAAGCTTAATGAATTGGCCAATGGAATTGGACTTAAATTAGCTAGTAGTTTCATGCATAACTGTGATTAGTATTTGGATAAAGGATATTGTAAACAATTATTATTTTAATGAAATAAAGTATGTTGGTATGTTTATTTCTGTTATTAATTATTGTTGTCCTATTTTTGCATGTTTGAATCCATGAATAAGAGTTATTCTAAATTGTCCGTTGTCAGTTAATAATATGGGAATATTATTAAATTAAGACAAATCTGAAGTTGATATAATATACTTAAGTATATTGATGCGTAGTCATATCATTTCAGATGATATTCGATGATACTGAATATAGGACTTATCCCAACTATATGATGTTACTTTATGGATCTTGTCATTAAGTAAATCATAAGAAGTTATCCTTAGACTTGAGATGCAAGATAACGGTCATGAATGTAGTACATTTTTGTGAAACAACTTAACGCTATACGTAACTGGTAGTTATAAGGGTTGTTTTCGGAAATGTTACAAAGTTTGTGTGTTTTGCTTGTAGTCAATAAAGAATTTGTTCCTTCAAATTAATTTTTGGAGTTTAATACTGCTGGGCCCCTCGTAGGGTTGTCAAGGTGTTTGCGTGGCCACGCCCAAGGTCTTTTATGAAAGGTTCAAAAGATTTGGTAATCTTGTCAATTTCAAAGAACGAGAAACAGAATGGTTAATTAAAGGAATGACCTAGATCCATATCCTTATTAACGTAGTATTAGAAGCAAAGGGATAATAATAATGAGAAATCATTAAAAGGTTTTCCAGGAGCCTTACTCAAGTTGTACTAGAGGCATCGACGTGTTGCAAGACGCTAATCGATGTGATCACACTATTATGATATGTCTAAGTGGGAGCTGTTAGTTTTATAGACAAAATAATAATAGTCGTGTGTTAGGATCGAACTTGAGATCACGGGATTGCACACAATACGTATGAAGAGGAAATGTAATAATTATTTATAAATGTTATAATTAATTATTAAATACAAAACAATTAAATAATAATTAGTATTATTGATTAATGACTAATTAATTATTAAACGAAGATTAGGAAACTAATTGCTAGACTTTACATGGAAACAAAAGAAGGTTCCGGATCCCCTTGTGGGATGTCCAACCGATCGGCCCAAAGGAGGCACCCACCTCCTTTGTGTCTTGAGCTCCAAGTAATCTCTAGTATATAAGCAAACCCAAGGTTAAGAGTTTTCTCATAACTTGTACACACACAAATTGGGTTTTCTCTCCTTTTCTTCTCCCTTGGTCGAACCAAAACCGAACACCCTTAGGGTTTCGAATTTCTTGTCTCCAAAATTGTTTTGTGGAATTTACTTGCATAATCTTTTCCTTGAATTAGTACGTGTGTACAAGAACGTGAATCAAACACACTATTGTTTGATTCTTGGATTGAATTACAAAAAGGTAAGGGGTAATTCATATAATCCTCATAAACCCTAATTAGGGTTCATTGGTTCCGGAAGATTGCATTGATTCTTGTTCGGGCTAGAATCACTACGGTATGTTTACTATTTAAATTAAAGATTAATTAATTACATGTTATTTGATCCTTTATTATTGCTTCCGCTCATGCTCACTTTGATGTACTTGGTTTATATATATGATAGTCATGATATTATAATTCCAACACTTCCACCAGCTGAGTAAGCTGACAAGAATTGCATTGCATGAAAATAACCTTGTCGGTACCGTGCCACGTTCTTTTTACAATCTTTCGTCTCTAGAAGAAGTAACTCTTAATAATAATAGACTTACTGGTAGACTACCTATAAACGTTGGTTTGATGCAGCCTCGTCTTAAAAAAATTTCTTTGTCAGATAACCAGTTTACTGGTTCCCTTCCACCGTCCCTTCTCAGTTCTTCCGAATTAAAAGTCCTAGATGTAGCTCGAAATAATTTCTCAGGAAAACTAGTCATCACTTCTCGTAAAATTTGCAACCTTGTAATCGTATCACTTAGTTCTAATAGTTTTGGAAGTGGGGAAGATGATGATGAATTATTGAAGTTTGTAGATGCTTTGTCGATCTGCAGCTTTCTAAGGTATTTGGATATGTCCAATAATAGCTTTGGTGGAGTGATTCCACAATACTTTGGAAATATCATGTCTTCACTTGAGGTGATAAATTTGGGGAACAACTTTCTTAGTGACACCATTCCAGATGTATTCAAGAATTGTGGAAGATTAGAGGGGCTTATTTTGAACGGAAATCAATTAGAAGGAGAGGTTCCAAGCTCTTTATCTAGATTTCAATCCTTAAGAGTTCTTGATTTGGGAAACAACAACTTAAATGGCACATTCCCAATATGGTCAAGAGTGTTGGAATTATTATATCATGACATTCATATAAATAACCAAGTACATCAAAGTGAGCATGAGCGGAAGCAATTATAATAGATCGAATAAAATGTAATTAATTAATCATTAATATAAATTGTAAACATACCTTTGTGATTCTAGCCCGAACAAGAATCAATGCAATCTTCCGGAACCAAGAACCCTAATAAGGGTTTATGTGGATTACAAGAATTACCCCTTACCTTTTTTGTAATTCAATCCAAGAATCAAACAATAATGTGTTTGAATCACGTTCTTGTACACACGTACTAATTCAAGAAAAAGTCTATGCAAGTAATAAACACAAAACCTTTTTTATCTTATGAAAATCGAAACCCTATGGGTTTGTTTAATAAGAATCGATCAAGGAAAAGAAAAGAGGAGAAAACACCAAGATGTGTGTGTACAAGTTATGAGAAAAACCTACATCTTGGGTTTGCTTATATACTATACAAAACTTGGAGCTCAAGGCACAATGGAGGTGGGTTGCACTCCTTGGGCCGATCGGTTTGGCATCCCCTAGGGGATTCCGGAACCTTCCCTTGTTTCCATGTTTTGTCTAGTAATTACTTTCCTAATCTTCGTTTAATAATTAATTAGTCATTAATCAATAATACTAATTATTATTTATTTGTTTTGTGTTTAATAATTAATTATAACATTTTATAAATAATTATTACATTTTCTCTTCATACGTATTGTGTGCAATCCCATGATCTCGAGTTCGATCCTAACATACGTCTACTAAAATAATGTCCATATTCTAACAAAGAGATCTCCCAAAGTTGTCGGTTCTTGTCCTAAGATCAAACAATTTTCAAGGTCCCATTGAAACGTCTTCTACAACACAACTCCCATTTTCTAGTCTGCGAGTCCTCGACTTATCTCATAATGGGTTTGTAGGCCATCTCCCTGGGAAATATCTTCAGAATTTCAATTCCATGAAGGATGCCCCAAAGAAGAGCTCAAAACCAGAATACTTGACCATAAGTGGAAGGACTTACGAGGTCATAATTGTGGTAAAAGATTTGGAACTCTTATTTCAAAAACTTTTGGTTGACTACATTGTTGTAGATCTATCTCATAATAGATTTGAAGGAGTGATTCCAAATGTCATTGGTAGCCTTAGCTCATTGAAAGTGCTTAATTTATCTCACAACGGCCTTTATGGTCGAATCCCGAGTGCTCTAGGTAATCTCTCTAATATCGAATCCTTAGACCTATCTTGGAACCAATTCACAGGTGAGATCCCTCAAAGACTTGCAGACATAGGGGGTCTTGCAGTCTTAAATCCTTCACATAACCATCTTGTGGGACGTATTCCACACGGGGAACAATTCAACACATTTGATGTAAACTCATTTGGAGGGAATTCGGGACTTTGTGGATTTCCATTACCCAAAAAGTGTGAGAATCCAAGTACCCCAAATGTTAAAGTTGATGGTGATGAAGAGGACGAGGAGAGTCGATTTACATGGAAAGTTGTCATGTTGGGATATGGATGCGGAACCTTTCTTGGAATAGTGTTGGGCTATCTCATGCTGTCAACCGGAAGACCAAAGTGGTTTAATGCAAATGTGGATGCAATAGAACGTACGATCCACACAAGGCGAAACAAGAGAAGATACAGGTATATCGGGAAATGAAGTTGGATACTGAATATTACGTGTTTCACAGGTTTTCCTATAGAATGTTGATAGACAAAGATTTTCAGATAATGTTGTTTTTGATTTGGTAGGATCATGCATCTATGTAAGGTTTTGAGGATATGTATATTTAACTAAAATTGAAAAGGTTTGTTGGTTAATGTAATTGGTCAGTGGGTGATCATGTGTTAAAATGTCATTATGATGTTGAATCTTACTAGTAAATCAGTTTGTTTTTGTATATATATGATGGTCTTACGTACACAGTGGCAGGCCAGAAGCTAAACTAAGTGGTTCCTGGCTAGTGGCTACCATCTAGCTAGGACATGCCTAAATCCGCCTGTGGGCCCTTACAACCATAGTGATCGACAATTATTAGATCTTAACTATTTATAAAGCATGAATGCCGTCCCTTAAATTTAAAAATTCTTAAATAAAAGAAGAAGATCAAATAACATACGGTTGGACTTTTAATTCTAACACCTTATAATACTACTCCTTATAAATAAAAAATAACAAGCATATCTTTACTACATTTTACTTTGCTCTAACAATAAAAATGGCGAGTTAACACACGGTTGCTCCTTAAACTTTTATCATTTTTTTTTCTGATCCATTAACCTTTTTCTCGCAATGACTAATAATTGAATCCGTAAGTTTTGCATCATGAGTCAAACTAGAATCACGATTTCGCAAATATAATTATTTGTCGTTATAAACCGTTGCTTTGCGCAGATATTTATTTAGTATATTATATGTCCGTACAAGTAGGTTGCTCGAAAGTTTAAGAAAAAAAACCCATGAAACACTTTGGGATGATTAAATGGTAAGGCTGCGTACATTATATCAAAAGAGACTCCACTTTCTTCTAAGGACGAAACTTAGCGGGGATAGGGAAGGGTCGTGGCCCCATCCTCAAAATTTTTAGCCACAAGTACATTATTTACCCTTATATTTTGTAGTGTTAGGCATTATTAATAATAATGTTTAGGGGTGTCATAAAATATGACTCGACATGGACCCGAACTCGAATAAGGATACTCGGGTCCAAAATCTAACTCGGGTCAATCGGGTCAACCTGAGTACGAACTAGGGTCGGGAATCGGGTTCAAATTACTTTGCATATTCGGGTTCGGGTCAACCCGGCTAACTTGAGTTTTTTTTTTTTTTTTTTTTTTTTTTTTTTCGATCTAGTTTGAAGGCCCAAGTTACTGCACCGTCCATGTACTAAAGTTAGAGCATATTCTTCCAATTGTTGATGTGAGAGATATGGTAAACTTGCATGTTCTTTCATTGAAACTAAGCATTCTACTACCAATGGTTATATAAGTTTGCTTACCAAATTTGATAGTTACTTGAATCAATGCTTAGTTTTATGACCAGATGTTAATTTTTCTCTTTATATGTTCTTATTGCACCATCAAATATTTGACATTACGTAGCCTAAAATGTGTCAGTCAATCACAAATTGACTAGTTTACTGGTTTTAATATTTTGGAACTCTTAATTCATTTGACATAAATCATTGCAAATCTTTGTTAATACTTAATAGTCAGAAAAACAATTTGGCATATCTCATATGCATTTTAACTACTGAGCCAAAAAAAAAAAAAAATGATTTAGTAAATGGCACAAAACCAAACCCGACTTGACCCGACCCGTTTTGACCATAACCCGACTAACCCGAACTCAAGTAGGGTCAGGTTCGGGTATATTATTTTTAGTCTCGACCCAACATAAACCTGACCCATTTGACTCGAACCCGACCTGATTAACACCTCTAGTATTGTTTAATGTTAAATGAAAATGTAAACATGTTGTTTTTGGATAACCTTAGGGATGAATGTTGTAATTTACTCCAAGAAAAAAAATTCCTTTGGTTGTTGTTATCTTACTAATCAAGACAAAACTACAAGGACTAAATAGCAAATAACCCACCGCCGTTATAAAACATAAAACCCTTATTAAACCCACCCCCAAATTGTTTTTCTTTAAAAAAAAATAAAAAAAAAATGAATCATATAGATGCAGCAGAAGAAAGGATTGTGTCAGAGAGATTAAGACAAAAACTTAATGAAGTTAATTCTGCTGCTCAATCTCAGCTCAATGTTGTTCAGGATCATGTTAATTTTACCCTACAGGTTTTTTTTTTTTTTTTTTTTTTTTTTTTTTTTTTTTTTTTGATATATATGGGTTAGTTTTTGTAATTAGGGGGTGTTTGTTTTAAAGCTTATTTATCGGTTTATTAGCTTTTTTTTTTTTTTTTTTTTTTTTTTTTTTTTTTTCGTTTAGGGGGTGTTTGGATTAGCTTATTTTATGGGCTTAACAGCTTATTGAAATTTGTAAAAGCTGATAAGCTCATTTTTATGGGCTTATGATAGGTTAAGCCCATGGCTTAAGCCATGGGCTTATATTTATATGCTCATAAGCTCAAAAAAGCAAGCTTATCGGCTTTTCCATATTTCAATAAGCTAATAAGCCCATAAAATAAGCTAATCCAAACACCCCCATATATTTTCTATGCCCGGATTTTCTAGCTTATTTATTAGCCCATAAGCCAAGAAAAAGCTAATCCAAGGGGGTGTTTGTTTAATCTTATTTATGGGCTTATGGGCTTATTTGATTTTGGCTGATGTTTCATAAGCTTAATTTTTCCGGCTTATTTTGAGACTTATGGCTTATGCATATAAGCCTATAAGTATAAGCTGGAAAATTTGGGCTTGTGAAATAAAAGCCGAAATCAAATTAGCCCAAAAGCCCGTTAATAAGCTTAAACAAACACCTCTTGGATTAGTTTTTTTTTGGCGTATGGGCTTATTTGGATCTTGAAATGCTTATAAGCTTAAAAAAAATCTACTGTTTGGTTTTTTGTGAATATATTGAGATGGGTTTATGGAAAATTTTTATATTATAGTTTGATTTGGATGTATGTATTAATTGTGTATGACATTGTTATATTTTCATGTAGGGGGTGTTTTTTTAAGCTTATTTTATAGGCTCAAGATTTATATAAGTTTATTATGTAATAATAAGGCTATATAAGTCCACAACTTTCAAATAAGCTGAAAAAATAGGCTTATGAAATATAAGCTGGAAATAGATAAGCTCATAAGCTCAAATTTTTATTAGTTTTTTAAGAAAAAATACTGTTTGGTTTTTTGTGAGTGTATTGAGATGGGTGTATGGAGATTTTGTGTATTATAGTTTGATTTGGATGTAATGGATTACATTGTTATGTTTTTAAGAAAGGGTGTTTGTTTAAGCTTATTTTTGGGCTTTCGAGCTTATCTGTTTGTTTAAGCTTATTTTATATGCTCAAAATTTGTATAAGTTTATTATGTAATAGTAAGGCTATATAAATCCACAATTTTCATATAAGCCGAAAAAAATAGGTTTATGAATTATAAGCCGAAACAGATAAGCTTATAAGTCAATAAATAAGCTTATAAGTCAATAAATAAGCTTAACCAGACACCCCTGTAAGGGTTTGTAAGATAATTGCGATTAAGAGGATGTTTAGATATTGATATCGCTTTTTTTTTTTTTGGTATATGGGCTTATTGGATCTTGAATAGCTGATAACATTTTCGGGTTTTGAACTAATCAACTTGAGTTATTGGCTAAGGCTGTGTCTAGCGAAGAGCTGTTAGGATCATTTTACACTTTATTATTGTAGCTACTATGTCACCAAACACTTTTATAAAACAAACCGCTAATGCGTAGTTGTGCCAAACATAGCCTTCTTTAAGTCTATGAATTCAACTTGGTATGCTCATTAGCCGAATAAAATAGGCTTGTTAGCTTTGAAAAAGTCAAGTAAATCCATAAGCCCAAAAATCAGCTTAACCAAACACCCCCTAATCTGAAGTATAGTTTTTTTCTTATTATAGCTATTCATGTAACGTAAGAATTATTTTGGTGTGATTAACATTTGAAAATATTGATGGATGTGCAGAAAGCGTACTTCAGATGTGCGTATGAGTGCTTTGACAGGAGGAGGAAGCAGGATGATATAAGTCAGTGTGTTGAGAATTGCAGTGTTCCGGTTCTTCAAGCTCAGAATCTTGTTGAAGGTGAAATGGCTAAATTTCAGGTAAGCCCGTCTCAGTCTAAATTTTTTTGTTTGTGTTGATTTTGGGAATAGATCTGTGATTTGCTGGTTGTGCTGGTAAATATGTTGCTACATAATTTGCGTTACGCTGTTTAATACTGCAATTGACAAGAGTTTCTTCTCTTGTTTCTTGAGACATTTTAGATCTGATATAGTTTTAGTTATGGCATTAGATTTTCGGCATTGGTGTCCCCCTTTGGTCGACTTTATATCTGCAAGCCTCTCCGTCAAGGAAGTTGTTCATCTTTTTACTATTTCAGCTTAGCTTAATGGAAACAGTTGTCCCTATACAGGGTGCTTTTATTAATCAAACGTTTTAGAGGGGCTCTAAATTTATAAGCCGAAACAGATAGGCTCATAAGCCCATAAATAAGCTTAAACAAATTCCCCTGTAAATGCTAAAACTTTTCAGATTGCTTGTTAAAACTTCTTTTGCTTTTATTATTAATCAGATAAAGCAGTTTCAATAAGCAATCCTGAACACCCTCAAAATTTTGTATATCTTGACCCAACATTTTACCAATAACTACACTTGTCATAAATATTGAGATGTGTATGGTCACAACCCAACGGGTAAAAGTAATATTCGGCTACTTTTTTAGGTCATTACCAAGAACTAAACCTTTTTTGCGACATACAAAATTAAACATCTAATTTGTATAGAAATAGAATACTTCAACACAGTGTTACCTGCAATTGCGGATATAGTGCATCTTCCAATCTCCTGAACCTCATAGGATCGTCTTTAGGTCTGATGACCGCATAAGGCAAACTGTTTGAACTCAGGAATCAGAAACTATGCAATCGTGGGTGTATCAATGCAGTTATGCAGCCTGGCAATGCATAATCTAGTAACTTATACTCTAAAGTTATGCCCATCCTGACCTAATATGGTCGTTTGTTATATACCTATTCCATAGAATCTTTACTGATACTGATACTGATACACTTCAAGAACAAGTATGATTAATGATAGTATGATAAATATTTACAATGTGCATTGATTCTGATTCTGATTCTGATTTTATCATTATTTTCTATCTGCTTCTGCACTTAATACGCCACTGTAAAAGCATCTACATCATTTAGCGTTATTGCTGATGTAATGATTGCTTGATGAATACGTGTCGTATATGTACCGGCGATTCTTATTATTTCTTTGGTTTTGTGAATCCAAACCTACGTTTGTCTAATCATAAGACATTTGAGCTTCTTATCCCATGATTAAAAATTTAAAAGTAATGGATTATACAGTAATTACTAGAGGATTTGGGCCGTTACAGCGTAGTTCATGTTTGTAGCCTGTAATAGTTAACCTTTGTTTTCATGTGTATAGGAACGATTGAATCGGTCGCTTATGGTCTGCCAAGACAAATATGAGGCTGCAAAGCTCCAAAAGAGATCCGGTGCAATGCAGGATATGGAGTCATGTGTTAACCTAACAATTGAAGATAACATCAACTCATTACCACATTTAGCTGAAAAGTTGAAGGCTTCACTTGCCTTCAATCCCACATTTGAGTGAAATCTGCATCTTTTTGTAATAATTTATTAGAAATTGTTATCAAGACTGCTATGGAGAGATTAACAAGCATATGCCAATATACATTTGACTTGGACGGAATTCGTTTGCTGCCATAATGTGGTGTAATCTGACTGCAATTTAAATTTATCTGATGGAACTAAAATAATTTATCCGATTTTATTCTTGCCTCACCAATGCGGTGAAATTTTGTCGGTTAATGATGTGTTGCAACAGTGATAAACTGATAATGGAACCTGAAGTTGGGATAAGTACAACTATTTTTTCATCTCACAATAAGTGTCCACTTATGGTCTGCGTTTCTAGGAAAGTACCAGTGTTCTCTTATCAAGAAATAGGGATAATTGCGTTTGAGTTTTTTGCATGACCATAGCATTTCTAAAAAGTATTTAACATAATATGTATTCTTAAATGTATTTAACGTAATATGTATTTTTTTTTCTTATAACAAAACTATTAAACCTCATAAATAATAAATTCTTTTGCAGCCAATCACCATCATGATACATGATCGTTGTTATCAACTTTTATGATATCTAAAGAGTAACGACAGTAAAAAGATCAGCCATCGCCCTCATTTCCTATGTTCTTCATTGCCGACTCCTTTATTGGTGACGGTAATGATGCACGACATGAACCGGATCTAAAGTACCAACAACATGAGCAAATTGAAAACATAACAGTCTAATTGGTGACGGTAATGATGCACGACATGAACCGGATCTAAAGTACCAACAACATGAGCAAATTGAAAACATAACAGTCTAATTGGGGGAACACCGTCGTTCAAATTCGGTTCGATTGACTTCCTTCATGTCAGATCGTATATTGTTCCTTAGTTTGTTATGGTATTAGTTTCTTTGATTGTATTATTCATCTTGATTGGGTCTTTTGTTTACGCCACTATGATCGAAATCATGTTCACGTCGGAACCATAGAAAGAATTATCCTAGTGTGTGGTCTCGATTGGTGACGTCCGAGTCATATCATACATCATAACTATCGTCTGTGAAGGAGTCGGCAACAATGAGGGGAGAATGAGATGAGGACGATGACTACTTAAACTACATATTTTTCATAGGTTTTTATGATTTTATACAAAGAAAAAAGAAAATAACTAAGTACTATGTTAATTATTTTTAAAAATACATATTTTGTTAAATAAAATTTTAAAATACCATGCTCACATAAAAAACTCTTGCGTTTTATATATCTTACTTGTCACGTTTTTTATTTTGATGAAGCAAATAAAATTTTTTGCAACTTAATCCTTGAACTTTTGAATTCCGTCAATTTGGTGTACCAGACCACCACAACTACCTCCCTCTTAAAGCCCACTTAAAAATAAGGTCTTGATCCAAAAGCGACCGCCATTTGTTCAACATGATGTTTTTGCTTCTATGAGGTAATCTAAAGGTGTTAAAGAGTTGATTTCTTCCATGAGAGTGTCCTGACGCGAGGGTTTCATGTCGAAGCAAACTCTATTTCGAAAGCCCAAATGACCCATGTGGAGGTGTTGACAACGACATCGAAGCAAGTTTTTCCTTGTAAAACAAAGAAGTGGCAACAATGAGGAAGTTATTAACCACACTATGTGTGACATGGCTAGATGTGGTGACAAGGCTGCCAATTTGACATTATAAAATTTGAAACCTGTTAATGACTTGGCCGGTTATCTATACACCAAGATGACGAAATTCAAAAGTTCAAGGATTAAGTTGCAAAAACTTTAATTTAATTTTATTTATTTATTTTTTGAGAATAAGATTAAAAATATTTATCTTTATCTTAAAAAATTGAAAAAAAAAATTAAGATGCAAAACTATTATTCGCTAAAAAAAAAATAAAAAATAATAATAATAATAATAATAATAATAATAATAATAATAATAAGGGCATCCACTATTGTGGGTTTATGAAAAGGTCTAAATATGATGAAAAGGTATATGTTTATTTCATGTCTATGTGGCATTAAGAGGTCCTAATTCTTAAACCTCTTTATAAATTCAATACATTTAATGCATTTGTTAAAAAAGACATTTTATGAACTTGCAAAGGTTTATACTATAGTGAATGTAGGTTTATAAAATCAAAAAGTCTAAAATTTATTGATATATTAATATATAAACTTTTGTAAAAGGTTTATGATAGTGGATGTTCTAATAAACACTTTCCACTGTGGGCGAAAATGTCGGCTTTCGATTCTCGTCTTGATCCCACCGACCCCTATTCATCTATGCACCATTAATTCATCTATGCCCCTATTATTATTATTATTATTATTATTATTATTATTATTATTCATCTTCCACTGTAGCGAAAATGGTGATCTGCTCATACCGTTTTTCCTGCCTACATTGATTTTCTTTTCGTTTTTTTATTCAACTCTCTTGGTTGGATTGAGGTAATTTTCCTGTTGAATTTCTTATTCGATTGGATCAGGTTTCTAAGGTTTTTCTCGCTACCCTAGTCGTTTCGTCTTAGGTGCAGTTTGCAGTTTTGCGTGCTGTGATAAGTGTTGTGGTTTGCATAGTTGGTTTGCTGTGTTTGGTTTTTCAGGAAGGATTGCGGTTTACGTTGTCTGTGTGGACCCCACTTGGACTGCGGTTTGCATGGTATTTTTGATTTCTCAGGAAGGTTAGCGGGTTAGCTGTAGGCCCCACCCTGGACTGAAACTTGCGATTTGCCCTTCTCCTTTGTATTTCCTGCACTTGGTGATTGTAGGACCCCACCTTTGGGTGTGATTTGTTTATTATTAAAGACTTTGTGGTTTGCTTTTAGTTTTGGGCTTGCTAGGCTCATTTTGGGCCCTTTTTGACATAGACATACTTTGGGTGTTGGACTTATACCTTGCGTTTTGTCCCGTGGGTTTTCTCGTCCCTTGGTTCAAATGTTTTTGTGGATTGGCTTGCATTATGGCAATCACGCAATTTCATTGCCCTTTTGCAGGTTTAAGCGGTTGTCAAGATGGTAGTGGAAATGGGCTCACCAAAACCTCGCTGCTCGCTCACCTACGTGACCGTTACTTCACTAAGGATGCTTTACCTACCACTAAAAATTCCCTGGCTACTAATCTTACCATTTTTGAATCGGCTGAGGTCACTTTCAAGCGTATGGGGATTTGGTTGTGCGGAGTGTGTTTTAAGACACATACCCTTCGCTCTAAATGCCGTCATGGATCTGATTGTGTGTCGCCCCCTGACTTTGGTAATGGTGTTGTTAGGTTCGTGTTGTTTGATCTCGCCAAGCCACCAGTTCCTTCTTCTGTCCAGCTTACTCTTGACAAGGGTTCGACTTCGGAGAAGCAGTTTGGTTTTGATTTACAATTAATTGACACCTTGCTTTCCAAGGGGTTGCATACTGTCAAATCTATCCCTTCAAAGTGTCGTTTGGGATTCGCCCGCGTACTGAAAGGAGCCCTTGATAAGGTGATCTGCACACCTGAGGATATTTCTTGTTGGGTCAGTCTATTAGTCATGCCTCTTTGTCTCCCGAAAATCTTTAGCCCAAGGAGCAACATGGAGTGTAGATCGGCCTTTAAACGCCAACACCAGGAAGAATATATCGCTAATGCCATTAGTTTCTGGGGTATGCCTGGTGGTGGGTTACAGCTTGTTAAAGAGGTTTTAGCTGAACTCTCCCCTGCATGGTCTAATATTGATGACGACAACTTAGACGTGGGGGAGCGTAATGTCAAACAATGTAAGAGGAGGGTTTGTGATGGCCATTATACTGCGGTTGTCAGAGTTCTTTCTTCTTCAGGTGTTGCTCCTTATAATGATACCACCCTTGAGGACCTTAAGGCTAAGCACCCCTTCAAGTCTGCCCCTTCTTTTCCGGATATACCGATTGATCATCACAACCTCGTTGCACCTACTGTTGTGGTTCTTGATATGATCAAGAGTTTTCCCCGTGGTACCTCTTGTGGTCGTGACGGATTACGTGCCCAACACCTTTTGGATTGCTTTAGTGGTGCGGTTGTGGCCATTTCAGATGAGTTAATCGATTCTATCACCCAGGTGATTAATCTTTTTCTTGGTGGTAAATGTCCTAGGGCGTTAGGGGAGTTCATTGCTAGCGCCCCCTCACACCGCTGATCAAACCCGGAGGGGGTATCCGTCCCATTGCTGTGGGGACTGTTTGGTGACGTTTAGTCTCCAAGGTTGGTGCTTCTATGATTGGCCACTCCTTAGACGGCTATTTGAATGATCTCCAATTTGGTGTCGGAGTACCTAGAGGAGGGGAGGCTATTCTCCATGCTGTGAATAGGTTTATTGAAGATCGTGGTGACGAGGAAGGCCTTTCGATGCTACTGGTGGATTTCAAAAATGTTTTCAACTTGGTTGACCGGGGGGTCATGTTACAAGAAGTTCGCCTGCGTTGTCCTGTCATTTCCCGTTGGGTTGAATTTTGCTACTCCAGCCCAGCTAGATTATATTATGGTGAACACACTTTATGGTCACACCAAGGGGTACAACAAGGTGATCCACTTGGACCTCTTCTCTTTGCACTTGTGCTGCACCCATTGGTTTGCAAGATCAGAGACTCTTTTAGTCTTCCCCTTTAAGCGTGGTATTTAGACGATGGCACGATCATTGGCGATACTCTGACAGTTGGAAAGGTTTTGGAGCTGATTATGATGGATGGACCTCATTATGGGTTGCATCTTAATGTCGAGAAAACCGAGGTTTTTTTGCCAAAGGAGGATCCTAGAAGCAGGCTTGCAGGCGTTTTCCTGCCTAATATTGCCCGACCTTTACACGGTGTCAAATTGTTGTGGGGACCTCCACTATAGACCTTGTGTTTAGCAGTGAGCTTGTTATGAAGAGGGTTGCTAAAACCATTGAGCTTATGGAGGCTGTTGCTAAGCTTAATGACCCTCAATGTGAGTTGCTACTCCTTCGGGCATGTGCTGGAATTTCCAAGTTATATTTTTCTATGCGCACGTGCCCCCCTAAGGTCTTCGGGAAGGCTCAAATTGCCTTTGATGCGGCACTTCGTTCTTCTCTAGAGCGTATTGTCACTGCCTCTGGACCTGGATTCGGTGAGTGGCAATGGAGACTAGCCACTCTACTTTTTGACCTTGGGGGACTTGGTGTATATGTTGCGGGTGACATATTAAACTATGCTTTCCTTGCATCTAGACTCCAATCTACTAGCTTGCAGACTAGGCTCCTCCGGCATTCTGGCATCGTAACTTCTGGTTCCTCCTTCGATGAGGTCTTGCACACGTTTAATGCTAAAATGGAAACTGACCTTTTAGGTAGCTCAAGTGAGATCGCTGCCCCCAAACTCATTAAGAAACTGGCAGACGTATATTTCACACGTGTTGCCAAAATGGCCGAATCCACCTTTTGCTTATCTGCTAGACAAATGGCTTTATGGAGATCGCAAAATGAGGACCACACTTCAGACTGGCTTAGGGTGATCCCGATCTCTGGGTTGGGACAGAGCATGAATGCCAGAACTTACCGATGTGTGTTGTGCTATCGGCTGGGTATTCCCCTATTCTCTACTCAAATGCCATGCTCAGCTTGCTCCAGGGTATTTGTGGGGGACACTTATGGAGATCATGCGGTTTCATGTGCTGGTATCATCGAGATTAAACAGCGACATAATATAGTACGTGATACCATTGTTAACATATGTTCTCAGTCGGGGATCTCGGCTCGTAAAGAGATTGACATTGGGTTATGTGGAAACAGGGACAAAACCTTACGCCCAGCTGATGTGTTACTCTATTCTTGGGATGATGAGCGGGACACATGTGTTGATTTGACAGGGGCTTCTCCCCTGACACAGACGAATATGGCTGATTTTGCACCGGGGCGCGCGGTTGTTGAAGCTGCACAACGAAAACGGGCCAAGTATGAGACTAAATGAGCGGACATTGGTTATGGGTTTCTCCCCTTCTCATTCTCTTCCTTGGGAGAACTTGAGAAGGATGCGGTGACATTACTTAAACGCGTCCGTAGATTCTCGTTGACTCGGGGCATTGGAGCACGTGCCGCTGATCATATTTTTAGTAGGATTGGCTTTGCTATTGCTAAAGGAGTGGGGCCCAGCTTGTTTCTCGGCTCCCCTCTAATTTCTTGTAAATCCTATGATTTTCTAATGAAGTGATGTTTTATATAAATAATAATAATAATAATAATAATAATAATAATAATAATAATAATAATAATAATAAACATGCAATTACCCACGAGAAATAAGATATCATATTATTCGGTAATTAAAATATTTATCTTTATCTGGGATTACTTATTTAAATAGTTATCTTTATCTTAATACGAATACGTAACCAGTTAGACTTACATATAAAATACATATATTAAACGTAAGGAATCCCATACACACCTTACAATTACCTCTCACACTAAAACACATTAGTGGATCATGGAGTACGATTCTTCAGCTATTCCCACAAAAAAGGTTGATGAGGTTGCCATCTCCATTAGCGATGCACTGCCTCTGTCCACTGCCAAACCGCCGTAAGTTCTGATCAATTACATTATTATTTTAGTTTAGAGCGTTGTTTACTCGTTGTCCAATGTTTTATATATAACGATTTTACGTTCTGAATTGTTACATCTAAGTTCATGTTACTTATTCTTTTCTCGTTTTCAAGTTGATTTATGTACAATATTAATGTGTGTTTTTAGGCTAATCTAAGTTTCTTTTCTGGTGTTATGTTGCAGGCTTGATGACAATTGCCTAGCTATCGATTATGCGTATTCCATGACTTTATACTTCCTATTCGTATTATCATCTTGCATTATAGACGAAAAAAAACTTCCTTTTAAGATTCACCGTGTATTCATGATCACATACATTGTTCCACAATTTGTTGCCGTAGCATCTGTTTTGACTTTGATTTTTGCATGTAAGTACTTGCAAAGCTCGATAATGGATATATATAATACTATGGTAAAAATTATCTCTATCTTCTCGGCTATCATGGCATCTATATCTCTTACGTTTGTGTTTTTTATCCCTCAAAATCTCATTTGCATTGGCCATCTAGTCATCATAAGTTTGACCTTTGCGATAGGAGTTGCATGTTACAACTTCAAGAAAGATGTATGGGAATCAAAAGCTCTCCAAGTGTTCCAACCTTGTCACGAGACCAATTACTCGGTGATCACTTTTACACCTTTTTTGATGGTGTTGTCTTTGTTTATACCGATGGAGTTCATATGGACTAGGTTATCAATCATGCTTGTTTTAGTTGCAATCACATTTGGGTATTCCTATGTTAAGGTAACGAAGGAGAAACATGCACGTAATTTGGAAGTCGATCCGTTGATCCAAGAAGATGAGAGCAAATTTGTCAGTTAAAAAGTTCCTTACAAGATTTTGGAGTTAAACATGTCTATGCAATTTAGTTTTGGGATCTTTGATTTGGTTTAATGTCATTCTAGTTAATGTAATGTCCAGTTTTAACGTTGTTGACACTTAAAATCTTTATTAAATCTAGCATGTATTCTGTGATGAAATCTTTATCGTTTTTTGATTATGCAATCTGTGTTGAAAGTAGTATGTTGTTTCATGTAATCTTTCTTTAGTGCTGGATGCTGTATAGTAATACTAGTTACAATACACGGGGTTTTGGGGTGAAAATAACTATAAATGTTGTTTTTTTTTTAAATACACAAATTCTAAAAAAAAAAAAATGTCACTTATATTCAAAACTCAAGTGGCATAAACCAATTGTTGAAATTAAACAACATGCATAATGCAAGATTATCATTTTACCATAGGCATTCAGTTTGTCTTAAAGCAACCCGATACTAATGCCAATTGCAAAGGCATTTGATTACATTCTGATGGATGATCAGCAGCTCTGCATGCACAGTGATTGTGCTGCAGCAGACTCAGCAATGGTCTCAGCATGTTGAGTTGCATTGGTCTCGACGGGTTGATCAGCATTTGATGGCTCAGGTGTAGTTTTGGGGGGTTTTTAAGGTTCCAACTTTAGCATCATTGCTCATCAACTTGTATTTGTGGTCCTTAACGTGTCAAGTTTGAATAAACCAAGACAATTCAACTGTTAAGTCTTTCTCTTCAAAAGGCATTTTTTGCTAGAGCTCTGCAAGCATCTTTTTCGGCGAACAACACATATATGGACCACCTGGTCCATCAAACATCCTGTAAGAAACGTCAATCAGTTAATGCTCTAACTATCGGCACAAAACACTTATTTCTTTCTTCATACTCTAAGTAGTATATATCCTTGAGTAGAACTATCAGCTAAAGAAGAAAACTTAAAACATATATGTTGTTATGACTTATGAGTAGGGCTGAGCAAACGGACCGGCCGGACCGGACCGACCGACAAAACCGACCGGACCGAGACCGACCGGACCGGACCGACCACATTCGGTCCGGTCCTCGGTCTAAGCTTTTTGCCAAATTCGGTCTCGGTCCGGTCGGTCCGGTCCGGTCCGGTCCGGACCGACCAAAAACCCGAAAAAACTTGCCTAATTGGACCGGACCGACCGAAGACCGACCGGACCGAGACCGGACCGAGACCGGACCGACCATATTCGGTCCGGTCTCGGTCTATGGTTTTCCGGTTCTCGGTCTTCGGTCCGGTCCGGTCTTGGCCGGTCCGGTCCGGTTTCCGACCGATGATCACCCCTACTTATGAGTGTGGTATGACTAACATGTAATACCTTTTCTAATGTTATATATCATTCAAAGTTTGCCCAAATGTTCTCCCTAAATAGCATATCACTAACAAAAGGCACAACAGACACAAATATGATTGCTATTAATTTGTTCTAACTTTGATTTAGCATAAAGATGTGATGGACTTATGGTCAAATGTTGACTCATACCAAATATTGTTTCATGACTTCATGGGCTAAATACTTAATCTTAATAATTCACTTCTTCATTATAAAAAAATGTCGTTATTAAATGACTCACTATTTAGCTCTTTACCACTGTTATTGAAAGTGTCTCTAATTAGCTATTGTTTGACTTTATATGTTACTAGTCTATAGACCCGTGATAAATCATGGGTAGCTAATAACAAGTTGCTCGTAAAAACATAAATTCAAACAAAAGAGATAAGTAAAAAGTAAATTCACAAGTAATTTCTTACATACTATTTCATTATAATCTCAAAGTAATCTAACATAAAACAACCATTACAAATAATGAAAACTCATGATCTGCTATATACAGCTTATTGGATAAAACAATGGTTTGACCAATCTTTGAAACTTAAAATAGATGGTTTCCTTTGAATTACATTGCTTCAAAGTTGTCCAACTGCACTTACGAGTGATGCAATGAAAGCACATTTTGTAACACTCTTTAGCAGACAATGATGAATATAAGGATAACGATAAGCAATCCAAACAGCCTCTAAATCTCCTTTATAAGCAGTTTCGATAAACAATCACAAGTAGCCCCTAAAATCGATTTCAATAAGCACACTAAGGTTTGTTTAATAAGCAATTCCAAACAACTTTCAGCAATCCTACTCTCAAAAATTGAAGTCGATTCATTTTTGCTCTGTTCTCAGCCGTAATGCATTTGACTGTATCTATGGTAACTACAGTGTATATAAACTTCACCACATCTTAAGCCGTAACAAGACCCACAAATCACATTTAGGAAGCAAGAATCTTCATTTAAAACATACAAAATTAAGCATTTAATTTGTATAACTTCAGGTTTAATGATAACATACAGCCAACTGTTTGAACTCATGGATCAGAAATTATGGAACCGTGGGTGTATCAATGCAGCTATGCAGCATGTCAATTCATAATCTAGTAACTTATACACTAAAGTTATACCCATCCTGACCTAATATGGCCGTTTGTTATATACCTATTCCATAGAATCTTTACTGATACTGATACTGATACACTTCAAGAACAAGTATGATTAATGATAGTATGATAAATATTTGGGATAATTACCAAAATAGATGAGTCGCCCAAAGCACATTCCTTGAATAGATGTTTTTAAATCACTTTCCTCCGGCGGATCAGGGCAACTTGGCGACTGAGCAACCTTCATAATGGGTTATACAGTAATTACTAGAGGATTTGGGCCGTTACTGCGTAGTTCATGTTTGTAGCCTGTAATAGTTAACCTTTGTTTTCATGTGTATAGGAACGATTGAATCGGTCGCTTATGGTCTGCCAAGACAAATATGAGGCTGCAAAGCTCCAAAAGAGAACAGGTGCAATGCAGGATATGGATTCATGTGTTAACCTATCAGTTGAAGATAACATCAACTCATTACCACATTTGGCTGAAAAGTTGAAGGCTTCACTTGCCTTCGATCCCACATTTCAGTGAAATCTGCATCTTTTTGTAATAATTTATTAGAGATTGTTATCGAGACTGCTATAGAGAGATTAACAAGCATATGCCAATATACATTTGACTTGGACGGAATTCGTTTGCTGCCATAATGTGGTGTAATCTGACTGCAATTTAAATTTAACTGATGGAACTAAAATAATTTATCCGATTTTATTCTTGCCTCACCAATGCTGTGAAATTTTGTTGGTTAATGATGTGTTGCAACAGTGATAAACTAATGATGGAACATGAAGTTGCGATAAGTACAATTATTTTTTCATCTCACAATAAGTGTCCACTTGTGGTCTCCGCTTCTAGGAAAATACAAGTGTATCAAGAAATAAGGATAATTGCATCTTTATGTATCTTATTTGTCACGTTTTTCATTTTGATGTAGCAAATAAAATTTTTGCAACTTAATCCTTGAACTTTTGAATTCCGTCAACTTGGTGTACGAGACCACCACAACCACCTCCATCATAAAACCCACTTAACAAACATAGTGTCTTGATCCAGAAGCTACCGCCATTTGTTCAACCGGATGTTTTTGCATCTATGAGGTAATCTAAAGGTGTTAAAGAGTTTTTTTCTTTCATGAGAGTGTCCTGACGCGAGGGTTCCATGCCAAAGCAATCTCTATTTCGAAAGCCCAAATAACCCATGTGGAGGTGTTGACAACGACATCGAAGCAAAGTTTTTCCTTGTAAAAACAAAGAAGTAGCAACAATGAGGAAGTTATTAACCACACTATTTGGGCGAGAAGATGAAGATAAAAGGGTGTTTGGGAATTTGTTTTAAATGTGTGATATGGCGTTCTATATGTGTGACATGGCTAGAAGTGGTGACATGGCTGCCAAATTGACATTATAAAATTGGGCAAATACTATAAATTAAAAAGCATTATACTTGTTTTAAAATATATTTTTGGGTATCGAACAAATTTTTTTCCTCATTTGGGTACTAAACTTTTATTTTTTCGTCTCTTTGAGGCACTTTGTGACATTTTTGCCCCTTAAATTATTAAAAATCCAGGGGCAAAAATGTCACAAAGTGCTTCAAAGAGACCAAAAAATGAAAGTTTAGTACTCAAATGAGGAAAAAATTTATTCGATACCCAAAAGTGACTTTCTTGGCAAGTATAGTGCTTTAATATGGTATTTGCCTTATAAAATTTGTAACTTAATTGTTAATGGCTTGGCCGGTCATCGGTACACCAAGATGACAAAATTTCAATGATTAAGTTGCAAAAACTTTTATTCGCTACATCAAAATAGAAAACATGACAAATAAGATTAAAAAAAATGCAATTACCCACGAGAAATAAGATATCATATTATTCGGTGATTAAAATAGTTATCTTTATCTGGGATTTACTTATTTGAATACTCCGTAGTTATCTTTATCTGGCATATAAAATACATATATTAAACGTAAGGAATCCCAGACACACACTAACAGGGAGACATACTACAAATTAAAACTCTATAAAAGTCATATATTGTTGGAACTTATCTATACTATTTATAAAGAGTAAATGGTCAAAAAGTCAAGAAGTGAAAAGTGAAAAACTTAAATTAATGTTTTGCCTAAATTACCCTTAATTAATGCATTTAACACTCTTTAATACCTTTCATTTAAAACTTAATCAAAACTTAAATGAAATTATGGAAACTTACATTACACATTAAATATTTTTGTCAACTTAAAAACATGGAAAGTTAAATGAATAATTAATAAATGAAAACATAAAAATGCAATGTTTTGAAAATCGGGTTCGAAATCGACCCGGTCGAGTCACCGGGCACCGGTTCGACCGGTTAGACCGCCGGGTCAACCCGGTTTTCAATTTATTATTATTTTATTTTTTTGACCGGGTCAATCGGTTCGACCGCCGGGTCAACCGGTTTGACCACCGGATCAACCCGGGTTTTTATTAAATTTTTTTGAAAAAATGAAACCCGGCTGAGTTTCGAGAACCGGGTTGACCCGGGTCACTCAAAACCTGGCGGGTCACATCGGTTAACCCGGTTTTAGAAACCCAGGTTGTTTTGACCCGTTTTTTCGGCCGGAACCGGTCGAACCTGTTAACCCGGGCGGGTCAACCCAGGTTTTATTGTAAAAGTATAAAATTGTTTTGTCAACTTAAGAATGAATACACACGTATATAAAAATAAACTTTTAAATACTAAATGAGTAGCCGTACATAGAAACGGAATTTTATAGCGGCAGATAATTATAGTGATATTTTGGTTACACAAAACGTTACACAAACCACTTAACCAAAATATCATTATAATTTAATGCCGCTATAAAATCCCGTTGCTATGCACGGGTACTCGTCTAGTAAGATTAAATAAACACACCTTACAATTACCTCTCACAGTAAAAAAGACATTAGTCGATCATGGAGTACAATTCTTCAGCTATTCCCACCAAAAAGGTTGATGAGGTTGCCATCTCCATTAGCGATGCAGCGCCATCGTCCACTGCCAAACCACCGTAAGTTCTGATCGATTACGTTATTCTTTTAGTTTAGAGCGTTGTTTACTCGTTGTCCAATGTTTTATATATAAACATTTTACGTTCTGAATTGTTTCATCTAAGTTCATGTTTAGAGATGGCAAAAAGATCCGTACCCGACGGGACCCGATCCCCAAATCCGATTTGACTGGGGAATCCCCTAGTTGACCGGGGATGGGGATGGGGACGGGGAATCCCTGATTTATAAAACTGGGGATGGGGGCGGGGATGGGGATAACAAAAATCCCCGATCTCGAACCCGAACCCGAACTTTTAATGTATAAGTATACACTGCATAAGTTATATGTATATTAATACTACATGTACTTGTATATGTATATTAATACTACATGTACTTGTATATGTATATGTTAGTGAGTAGTGACATGTATTATACTTGAAGTATATATATGTATATGTGATATTTAGTGGATCAAATAATTTTAAATTATTAACCACTAACTATTATTATTCTACCAATATTTTGTCCAAATACACACATTCGATGCAGTTTATTTTTATATTATTTATGATGTTTTAGTATTTACGATCTTTAAAGTTGAATGACATTTTAATTAATCTAACTATTTATGATGTATGCTTTTTAAGACATTTATAGGTCAGTTCTTTATATTTTCGATTACTTATGTAATTTTTATGCTCAATTTATAAGGCTGAAAAATCCCCGAATCCCTGTGGGGATCCCCAATCCCCATTGGGGATGGGGATGGGGATGTAAAACGATTCCCCTATGGAGATGGATGCGGGGATGGGGATGAGGAGTGAGAAACGGGGATGAGGATGGTATATATGATCCCCGATAATCCCCGCCTCGTTGCCATCCCTATTCTCATGTTACTTATTCTTTCCTCGTTTTCAAGTTGATTTACATACAATATTATTGTGTGTTTTTACGCTAATCTAAGTTTCCTTTCTGGTGTTATGTTGCAGGCTTGATGACAATTGCCTAGCTATCGATTATGCGTATTCCATGACTTTATACTTCCTATTCGTATTATCATCTTGCATTATAGACGAAAAAAAACTTCCTTTTAAGATTCACCGTGTATTCATGATCACATACATTGTTCCACAATTTGTCGCCTTAGCATCTGTTTTGACTTTGATTTTTGCATGTAAGTACTTGCAAAGCTCGATAATGGATATGTATAATACTATGGTAAAAATTATCTCTATCTTCTCGGCTATCATGGCATCTATATCTCTTACGTTTGTGTTTTTTATCCCTCAAAATCTCATTTGCATTGGCCATCTAGTCATCATAAGTTTGACCTTTGCGATAGGAGTTGCATGTTACAACTTCAAGAAAGATGTATGGGAATCAAAAGCTCTCCAAGTGTTCCAACCTTGTCACGAGACCAATTACTCGGTGATCACTTTTACACCTTTTTTGATGGTGTTGTCTTTGTTTATACCGATGGAGTTCATATGGACTAGGTTATCAATCATGCTTGTTTTAGTTGCAATCACATTTGGGTATTCCTATGTTAAGGTAACGAAGGAGAAACATGCACGTAATTTGGAAGTCGATCCGTTGATCCAACCAATGATCCAAGAAGATGAGAGCAAATTTGTCAGTTAAAAAGTTCCTTACAAGATTTTGGAGTTAAACATGTCTATGCAATTTAGTTTTGGGATCTTTGATTTGGTTTAATGTCATTCTAGTTAATGTAATGTCCAGTTTTAACGTTGTTGACACTTAAAATCTTTATTAAATCTAGCATGTATTCTATGATGAAATCTTTATTGTTTTTTGTTTATGCAATCTGTGTTGAAAGTAATATGTTGTTTCATGTAATCTTTGTTTAGTGTTAGATGCTGTATAGTAATACTAGTTACAATACACGGGGTTTTGGCATGAAAATAACTATAAATGTTGGTTTTTTTTAAATACATAAATTCTAAAAAAAAAATGTCAGTTATATTCAAAACTCAAGTGGCATAAACCAATTGTTGAAATTAAGAAACATGCATAATGCAAGATTATCATTTACCCATAGGCATTCACTTTGTCTTAAAGCAACCCGATACTAATGCCAATTGCAAAGGCATTTGATTACATTCTGATGGATGATCAGCAGCTGCTGCAGGCATAGTGATTGTGCTGCGGCAGACTCAGCAATGGTCTCAGCATGTTGAGTTGCATTGGTCTCGACGGGTTGATCAGCACTTGATGGCTCAGGTGTAGTTTTGGGGGGTTTTTAAGGTTCCAACTTTAGCATCATTACTCATCAACTTGTATTTCTGGTCTCTTAACGCATCAAGTTCGAATAAACCAAGACAATTCAACTGTTAAGTCTTTCTCTTCAAAAGGCATTTTTTGCTAGAGCTCTGCAAGCATCTTTTTCGGCGAACAACACATATATGGACCACCTGGTCCATCAAACATCCTGTAAGAAACGTCAATCAGTTAATACTCTAACTATCGGCACAAAACACTTATTTCTTTCTTCATACTCTAAGTAGTATATATCCTTGAGTAGAACTATCAGCAAAAGAAGAAAACTTAAAAACATATATGTTGTTATGACTTATGAGTGTGGTATGACTAACATGTAATACCTTTTCTAATGTTATATATCATTCAAAGTTTGCCCAAATGTTCTCCCTAACTAGTATATCACTAACAAAAGGCACAACAGACACAAATATGATTGCTATTAATTTGTTCTAACTTTGATTTAGCATAAAGATGTGATGGACTTATGGTCAAATGTTGACTCATACCAAATATTGTTTCATGACTTCATGGGCTAAATACTTAATCTTAATAATTCACTTCTTCATTATAAAAAAATGTCGTTATTAAATGACTCACTATTTAGCTCTTTACCACTGTTATTGAAACTTGAAAGTGTCTCTAATTAGCTATTGTTTGACTTTATATATTACTAGCCTATAGACCCGTGATAAATCATGGGTAGCTAATAACAAGTTGCTCGTAAAAACATAAATTCAAACAAAAGAGATAAGTAAAAAGTAAATTCATAAGTAATTTCTTACATACTATTTCATTATAATCTCAAAGTAATCTAAAATAAAACAACCATTACAAATGAAAACTCATGATCTGCTATATACAGCTTATTGGATAAAACAATGGTTTGACCAATCTTTGAAACTTAAAATAGATGGTTTCCTTTGAATTACATTGCTTCAAAGTTGTCCAACTGCACTTACGAGTGATGCAATGAAAGCACATTTTGTAACACTCTTTAGCAGACAATGATGAATATGTGGAATTGTAATACCAACCATCTTTTTCGGATTCACAGGAAATTAAGCTAGGTTGTAAGACTTAACACTTTATGAGTTGACACTATTGGCAGCTTTCTAACATGCAACTCAAAGTACACCATTTGTTTCCTTTAAAGGAAATGGTTTTGCTAACCTGACCATGTAAAGCATCATTCAACATCACTCTATATTTAAGCAATCAAGCTCTAGCATTTGCAATAAATGGTGTGGTCTTTTAGAAGTGAAGTTAGTTAAACTTGCAAATAAAACCAAAAGCATTAGTATATCCATATATATGTCGATGCTATACCACTACTACACAAAAATGTCATTTGGTACGGTTATAAAGGCGTTTTGGTACGGTTGTTGAACCGTACCAAATAGAGGCGTACCAAAAAATGAAAAGTTATTAGGTACGGTTTTAAAACCGTAGCAAAACACAGTTTATTAGTACGGGTTTTTAAATAACCGTAGCAAATCTCTCTAGCCAAAATAATGTATATTTTTTGTTTTTTGGTACGGTTGTTGTATAAACCGTATCAAATGCTTGTTTTTTTGGAAAAAAAAAAATAATTGTTTTAAATTTTCCAAAACCTATCCAAACACCCCAAACATAGAACCTGTAACTTTTTTTACATGATTTACAGCAAGATCCAAAATAATAAGTAAGATATTCAACAATTAACAAACCACACTATGGAGTAATAAGTAACAAACTTCATGTTTTATATAAACATCATCAACAAACACATCGATACATCATACAATGGAAAATGGCATCTTTAGTTAAAAAAGTTATACATTATAACTAACGTCGTTAGATAAAAATAAAAACTTCAATCATCAACACCCCGATGTATATAGGAGGAGCAGCCACGATAGAAAAACTCCTTCACCATTTCTTGTTAGTTTAGATGCCCTGTATATAAAAAAAACGCAGATATCATTGACTAAAAATATATATAACTTTTGCAAATAACCAACTAAAGAAATTAAGATAGTTTATATACTTACATTGTTAGAAAGCGGTCTTGTTTGCTTACAATAAATCTTTTTTTATTGATGCAGAGCAGAATGCCACGTTATGCCATATAAAAGCATCAAACCACTAAACATAAACAACAGTACCTTAAGAAACCCATACTAGAAGTACTTGAGCACCAATAAAAGACATAAATGACAAACAAGAAACAATCATCTTATCGGATTCTTTTCATTGAGTAAAAGTGAATCGAAACAAAAAGCAACAAATAATAACATAGTTATATGGAAGGAACCTTACACATATTATTGTAAAATCGACGCTAATAACAGATTATAAAACAATTAGGAATAAATAAAGAAACGAACCAGTAGATAGAGAGAAAAATGAAGGTTCAAAACAAGAGAAAGATGTATGTGGGAGTCAGAGAAGCATGTTGCCGAGATGGGAATGGACCACTCTTAGGAATATATTTTGGAAAACCCATGAGAAAATGATAGAGTGAGATGTGAGATTTAAGGGTGTAGAAAATGATAGAATAAAGAATTATTTGGTACGGTTTGCAAATAAACCGTACTAAATAACTTTTATTTGCTACGGTTTTATAAATAACCGTACCAAAAAATAAAAAACCGTACAAAAAATAAGAACCACATACCAACCGTAGCTAATAAAGCTTTTTTAGTACGGTTTTTTTAGAAACCGTGGCAAATGACTTATTTTTTGCATTTTGGTACGGTTTCTTCTATAACCGTATTAAAATAGCGTACCAAAAAATGTTTTAGCGTACCAAAATAAGCTGTGTATACACAGCTTATTTACCTTATAATACTGAAACATCACCTTGATCAGTACCAAGTCAACCCAAAATTACGTTATACATTGAGTCCTTTACAACTCTCTCGCATCTACTTTATGCCGGTTGGTCCATGTTCTTTCTATAATCTAGTACTTATATCTAAAATAGATATAAGTATGAGATTATATTTGTTGACAAGCTATAATTTTATTAGGAGTTCACGCAACTCAATTGTTGAAAATAATGACTAATCAAAGATATAAAATATGATTATAAACACATAAAACGTGATTAATCAAAGATATAAAAAGAACCATCAAAACATCAGTTTACAAAATAATGCAACCTGATGATATACAATATATAAAATGTCACTACATGAGAGTATAATTGCCATTCAACCAACACATTAATGGACACATGCTTGGAATACTTTTCTCATAAAGCCAAAAACAATATATACTCTTTGGAATTACCTTTATAGGAATGGATTAGTAGGTTTAGTATTATTCATGGGAAGTGTTAGTTACAAAGTTTATATAAGGATAACGATAAGCAATCCAAACAGCCTCTAAATCTCCTTTATAAGCAGTTTCGATAAACAATCACAAGTAGCCCCTAAAATCGATTTCAATAAGCACACTAAGGTTTGTTTAATAAGCAATTCAAACAACTTTCAGCAATCCTACTCTCAAAAATTGAAGTCGATTCATTTTTGCTCTGTTCTCAGCCGTAATGCATTTGACTGTATCTATGGTAACTACAGTGTATATAAACTTCACCGCATCTTAAGCCGTAACAAGACCCACAAATCACATTTAGGAAGCAAGAATCTTCATTTAAAACATACAAAATTAAGCATTTAATTTGTATAACTTCAGGTTTAATGATAACATACAGCCAACTGTTTGAACTCATGGATCAGAAATTATGTAACCGTGGGTGTATCAATGCAGCTATGCAGCATGTCAATTCATAATCTAGTAACTTATACACTAAAGTTATACCCATCCTGACCTAATAGGCCGTTTGTTATATACCTATTCCATAGAATCTTTACTGATACTGATACTGATACACTTCAAGAACAAGTATGATTAATGATAGTATGATAAATATTTGGGATAATTACCAAAATAGATCAGTCGCCCAAAGCACATTCCTTGAATAGATGTTTTTAAATCACTTTCCTCCGGCGGATCAGGGCAACTTGGCGACTGAGCAACCTTCATAATGGGTTATACAGTAATTACTAGAGGATTTGGGCCGTTACAGCGTAGTTCATGTTTGTAGCTTGTAATAGTTAACCTTTGTTTTCATGTGTATAGGAACGATTGAATCAGTCGCTTATGGTCTGCCAAGACAAATATGAGGCTGCAAAGCTCCAAAAGAGATCCGGTGCAATGCAGGATATGGATTCATGTGTTAACCTATCAGTTGAAGATAACATCAACTCATTACCACATTTGGCTGAAAAGTTGAAGGCTTCTCTTGCCATCGATCCCACATTTGAGTGAAATATGCATCTTTTTGTAATAATTTATTAGAAATTGTTATCAAGACTGCTATGGAGAGATTAAGAAGCATATGCCAATATACATTTGACTTGGACGGAATTCGTTTGCTGCCATAATGTGGTGTAATCTGACTGCAATTTAAATTTATCTGATGGAACTAAAATAATTTATCCGATTTTATTCTTGCCTCACCAATGCTGTGAAATTTTGTCGGTTAACGATGTGTTACAACAGTGATAAACGACTGATGATGGAACCTGAAGTTGCGATAAGTACAATTATTTTTTCATCTCACAATAAGTGTCCACTTATGGTCTGCGTTTCTAGGAAAGTACCAGTGTTCTCTTATCAAGAAATAGGGATAATTGCGTTTTATATATCTTACTTGTCACGTTTTTTATTTTGATGAAGCAAATACAATTTTTTGCAACTTAATCTATGAACTTTTGAATTCCGTTAACTTGGTGTACCACACCGCCACAACCACCTCCATCATAAAACCCACTTAATCAACATCGGGTCTTGATCCAAAAGCGACCGCCAATATTTTCAACATGATGTTTTTGCGTCTATGAGGTAATCTAAAGGTCTTAAAGAGTTGATTTCTTCCATTAGAGTGTCCTGACACGCGGGGTTTCGTGTCAAAGCAATCTCTATTTCGAAAGCCCAAATGACCCATGTGGAGGTGTTGACAACGACATCGAAGCAAAGTTTTTCCTTGTAAAAACAAAGAAGTAGCAACAATGAGGAAGTTATTAACCACACTATTTGGGTGAGAAGATGAAGATAAAAGGGTGTTTGGGAATTTGTTTTAAATGTGTGATATGACGTTCTATATGTGTAACATGGCTAGAAGTGGTGACATGGCTGCCAATTTGACATTATAAAATTGGGCAAATACTATAAAAAAGCATTATACTTGTTTTAAAATATATTTTTGGGTATCGAACAAATTTTTTCCTCATTTGGGTACTAAACTTTCATTTTTTCGCCTCTTTGAAGCATTTTGTGACGTTTTTGCACCTCAAATTATTAAAAATCCAAGGGCAAAAATGTCACAAAGTGCCTCAAAGAAACTAAAAAATGAAAGTTTAGTACCCAAATGAGGAAAAAAATTTATTCGATACCCAAAAGTGACTTTCTTGATAAGTATAGTGCTTTAACATGTTATTTGCCCTATAAAATTTGTAACCTGTTTATGGCTTGGCCGGTCATCGGTACACTAAGATGACAAAATTTCAATGATTAAGTTACAAAAACTTTTATTCGCTACATCAAAATAGAAAACATGACAAATAAGATTAAAAAATTGCAATTACCCACGGGAAATAAGATATCATATTATTCGGTGATTAAAATAGTTATCTTTATCTGGGATTTACTTATTTAAATACTCCGTAGTTATCTTTATTAGTAATTAGACTAGCTTGCATATAAAATACATATATTAAACGTAAGGAATCCCAGACACACTCTAACAGGGAGACATACTACAAATTAAAACTCTTTAAAAGTCATATATTGTTGGAACTTATAAGATTAAATAAACACACCTTACAATTACCTCTCACAGTAAAAAAACATTAGTCGATCATGGAGTACGATTCTTCAGCTATTCCCACCAAAAAGGTTGATGAGGTTGCCATCTCCATTAGCGATGCAGCGCCATCGTCCACTGCCAAACCACCGTAAGTTCTGATCGATTACATTATTATTTTAGTTTAGAGCGTTGTTTACTCGTTGTCCAATGTTTTATATATAAAGATTTTACGTTCTGAATTGTTACATCTAAGTTCATGTTACTTATTCTTTTCTCGTTTTCAAGTTGATTTACATACAATATTAATGTGTGTTTTTACGCTAATCTAAGTTTCTTTTCTGGTGTTATGTTGCAGGCTTGATGACAATTGCCTAGCTATCGATTATGCGTATTCCATGACTTTATACTTCCTATTCGTATTATCATCTTGCATTATAGACGAAAAAAAACTTCCTTTTAAGATTCATCGTGTATTCATGATCAGATACATTGTTCCACAATTTGTCGCCGTAGCATCTGTTTTGACTTTGATTTTTGCATGTAAGTACTTGCAAAGCTCGATAATGGATATGTATAATACTATGGTAAAAATTATCTCTATCTTCTCGGCTATCATGGCATCTATATCTCTTACGTTTGTGTTTTTTATCCCTCAAAATCTCATTTGCATTGGCTATCTAGTCATCATAAGTTTGACCTTTGCAATAGGAGTTGCATGTTACAACTTCAAGAAAGATGTATGGGAATCAAAAGCTCTCCAAGTGTTCCAACCTTGTCACGAGACCAATTACTCGGTGATCACTTTTACACCTTTTTTGATGGTGTTGTCTTTGTTTATACCGATGGAGTTCATATGGACTAGGTTATCGATCATGCTTGTTTTAGTTGCAATCACATTTGTGTATTCCTATGTTAAGGTAATGAAGGAGAAACATGCATTGGTCCAACCAATAATCCAAGAAGATGAGAGCAAATTTGTCAGTTAAAAAGTTCCTTACAAGATTTTGGAGTTAAACATGTCTATGCAATTTAGTTTTGGGATCTTTGTTTTGGTTTAATATCATTCTAGTTAATGTAATGTCTAGTTTTAACGTTGTTGACACTTAAAATCTTAATTAAATCTAGCATGTATTCTATGATGAAATCTTTATTGTTTTTTGTTTATGCAATCTGTGTTGAAAGTAATATGTTGTTTCATGTAATCTTTGTTTAGTGTTAGATGCTGTATAGTAATACTAGTTACAATACACGGGGTTTTGGCATGAAAATAACTATAAATGTTGGTTTTTTTAAAATACATAAATTCTAAAAAAAAAATGTCAGTTATATTCAAAACTCAAGTGGCATAAACCAATTGTTGAAATTAAAAAACATGCATGATGCAAGATTATAATTTTACCATTGGCATTCACTTTGTCTTAAAGCAACCCGATACTAATGCCAATTGCAAAGGCATTTGATTACATTCTGATGGATGATCAGCAGCTGCTGCAGGCACAGTGATTGTGATGCGGCAGAGTCAGCAATGGTCTCAGCATGTTTAGTTGCATTGGTCTCGATGGGTTGATCAGCATTTGATGGCTCAGGTGTAGTTTTGGGGGGTTTTTAAGGTTCCAACTTTAGCATCATTGCTCATCAACTTGTATTTCTGGTCTCTTAACGCGTCAAGTTTGAATTAACCAAGACAATTCAACTGCTAAGTCTTTCTCTTCAAAAGGCATTTTTTTGCTAGAGCTCTGCAAGCATCTTTTTCGGCGAACAACACATATATGGACCACCTGGTCCATCAAACATCCCGTAAGAAACGTCAATCAATTAATACTCTAACTATCGGCACAAAACACTTATTTCTTTCTTCATACACTAAGTAGTATATATCCTTGAGTAGAACTATGGGTTAATTCTTTGAAAACGTACCATACTTGCCAAAAATATTAGTTTTTAGTAGCGTACAAAAAAAAAACCTTATCTGCTAATGTAACTCGACTATTTTGTCCTTATTTGGGTGTTTTCATACTCCCCCACCCGGTTTTGTCCACCTCAGCCGGTAAGAACCCACGTGGCCTTTTTTTTTTTTTTTTTTTTTTTTTTTTTTTTTTTTTTTTTTTTTTCTTTGGCTTTTCCCACGTCCACTTTAATCCAAACAATAAAAAATCATTTGGTACTTTACTCTTTCATCTTTTTGTGCTCCAAGTTGATGATCGAACCCTAAACCTAATTCATCCATTTATTAAAATTAGCAAACAAAACTCCAGATCCAGATGTTCCATGGCTTCATCTTCTTCCACATCACGTTATTATCGCAGAAGGTACAGCAAGGAGGAGATTGCTCGTATGTCTCACTGTATTTGCAAGTTTCCAATTTATGAACAAGTGTCATGGACTCCGGACAATCCAGGTCGAAGATTCAAAGCATGTCCCACCCGTGTAAGTTACCAACCCCTAAATATAAGATTAGAATTCGTATATTTGGAATTGCTTTTGATTAATGATATACAACTTCCTTTTAGGGTAAAGATAACAAATGTGAAGTCTATGGATTTCTTGATGATGAGTTGCCATCTCAATACTACAAAGACCTAATGTATAGGCTGTATAAGGACAACCAGATTTTGGAGTTCAAGTTACATAGCCTTTCCCACCAGGATGATGGTCAAGACAGGGTTGGAAAGAAGGAGGACATTTGCCAGTTAGATGATGCTCAAAATGTAATTGGAAAGAAATCAACTATTGTAGTAACGATGGAAATGATTTACAAAGAAATGAATGAATTAAAGGTCAAGGCAAAAGTTTATGACACCTTCTTTATGGGTTCCACATGTTTGATCATTGTCTTGATGGTGTTGATTGGAGCACTCTTTCTTGTGTCCCTGAACAAGTAATTTGTATTAGTTAGAAATGGAACAAATTTGTGTTGTAGTCTTTCTTTTGTATGTTTGTATGAAGGGATTGCAGTTGTTATCATATGTTGTTATGAATGCATTGCACTTTGTTACATTATGGTAACTGTTTCCTTAACCTTTTTTGGTATTATGTTGCATGATGAATTGTAATATTGAAATGACTGCATTTGTATCATCTATACAATATACCAGTTTATGTTGTTGCTACTACCATAACCAAAACATATACAACAAAATATAAAATAATGTTCTTTTTGGATTTGAGATCAACGGAAAAAGGGTCACTTATGCCTTTAGCGTTAGCCTTTAACTGCTTCATTAAAGATTCCATGTACCTTTCATGTTCTCTAACTAAGGAAGCTAAGCCAGAAGATGTAAAAGAGTCACATACATCAGGCATATCGTCATCATGTTCATCACTTCCTTGTTCTCCGTCATGTTCATCAGGTACTGTATGTTTTCGTTGCGATATCCGCTTTCTCAATTCGATCACTTCATCTTCACAATTGCTTAGATAATCGTACGACTTATCAGAGTCATCACCAGAATCATACGACTCGTAGTCAGAAGAGTCATCATGAGTGTTGTTCATGTTCTGTTCACTATCACTATCAGATGCCACCGGATTTTCGTTCTCTCTTATGGTTATACCAGTAGGCCTACGAAGGATATTAGTTTTTTCTGATGATCGCTTTTGTTTTTGTGTCATAACAGCCTTTCCTTTATCTAGTTTTTTCTGCTTTGATAACACAACTTCATCAATATCCACATTTGTATCAACCATATCGTCTATAACCTCATCCCTTGCAGGACTTTTGTCATTAACCACATCAACTACCTCATCCCTTGCAGGCCTGTTGTCAACAACGGCATCAACAACCTCTTCTGTTGGAGGTATATTCTCTACAGACCTATCATCCACCACTGAATTAACAACGACAACGACATTCTCTACAACCTTTTCGGGTGACTTATACACCTCATCTTCAGTGAGAAATGGTACATCATGTATAAAGTCATCTTCATGACTCCACACTCTAGTGAATGTAACCTTACCCCTAAAATCTTTTCTTAGTGGTCTATCCTTTTCTGGCGGTGGGGACCTTAAGTAAGGGGACTGTGCTTCTTCCTCAACCCATGCAAGCAGTTCCTCATAAGACATATTACCCGCATCCTTTTTCTACTGATCATGTTATTTCCTTTTTGAAGTAACTTCTGAGTCGGAACCCTCTAAACACAGGTTGTGGTGGTAATAAGGTGCTAAGTTTTGTGGTCCATGAGCAACATACAAGTTTACCTTCTTATGCGTCTTAGCTAGGTCATATAAAGCATGTACATCGGCATCAGTTTCAATTATCTTTAACCCACCACTATCAATGTCCAACTCAGGTATACATAAGTACAGAGCCCATATGTTTTGTCTTAACTTAGCAACTAACAAATCTAAGAGTGGACTAAACATGATCCTACTATCACTGGAAGCCTCCATTACAATCTCCCTACCATACTCATACCTCAAGGGGTCAAACATAAACACACCATTGTAGTGTATTTTGAAGACCACATCAAGTGGTATCTCCATAAGACCTGTATAAAGGAAACAATTTAAATAAAAACCCTAATTTTCAGCAAACCCTAAAAAACTAATTTACATCATAAATTAGTACAATTGGGGTAATAAAACATTAAATACTACATGGAATATACCTTCTGTCTTCACGATTTGAGAAAAACGACAATCAATTTGTAGTATTAAATATGGATGACTTAACACTTTATCAGTTGACACTATTGGCAGCTTTCTAACATGCAACTCAAAGTACACCATTTGTTTCCTTTAAAGGAAATGGTTTTGCTAACCTGACCATGTAAAGCATCATTCAACATCACTCTATATTTAAGCAATCAAGCTCTAGCATTTGCAATAAATGGTGTGGTCTTTTAGAAGTGAAGTTAGTTAAACTTGCAAATAAAACCAAAAGTATATGTCGATGTTATACACAACTTATTTACCTTATAATACTGAAACATCACCTTGATCAGTACCAAGTCAACCCAAAATTACGTTATACATTGAGTCCTTTACAACTCTCTCGCATCTACTTTATGCCGGTTGGTCCATGTTCTTTCTATAATCTCGTACTTATATCTAAAATAGATATAAGTATGAGATTATATTTGTTGACAAGCTATAATTTTATTAGGAGTTCACGCAACTCAATTGTTGAAAATAATGACTAATCAAAGATATAAAATATGATTATAAACACATAAAATGTGACTAATCAAAGATATAAAAAGAACCATCAAAACATCAGTTTACAAAATAATGCAACCTGATGATATACAATATATAAAATGTCACTACATGAGAGTATAATTGCCATTCAACCAACACATTAATGGACACATGCTTGGAATACTTTTCTTTTTGGGTAAAGGGTATTCCACCCGGGAAAATATAGGGTTAATGGCATGTAATAGCAACGTACTTTCCCATTTGTGCCATTATCAGATACGAACCCAAAATATTACAGATATCAGATACGAACTTTCAAATTTTTTTCATTATCAGATACGAACTTTAAAATATCAGATATCAGATACGAACTTTCAAATTCTTGTTTCATTATCAGCAACGTACTTTTCTCCTTTGTTCAAATATAAGAAAAACTTTAAAAATAAAAATTGCTGATAATGAAACAAATGAAAAAGTACGTTGCTGATAATGAAACAAAAATTTGAAAGTTCGTATCTGATATCTGATATTTTAAAGTTCGTATCTGATAATGAAAAAAAATTTGAAAGTTCGTATCTGATATCTGTAATATTTTGGGTTCGTATCTGATAATGGCATAAATGGGAAAGTACGTTGCTATTACATGCCATTAACCCTAAAATATATTACTCCAAAAAAAGGTTTAAGTACAATGGAATGTGACGGAAGTGCCACATTAACCGCAAGCAATCGCATGACACATCCACTAAATCATTTATGACAGACCATAAATGACAACTAGGTACAACCAACAAGACCACCAAACCAAAACCAGCATAAAATAAGATACATCAGAAATTTTATGCAAAAAATATAAAACAACCTAGTTAAGACAAAAATCTTGAATTCCAACAGCATTTAATTGTGCAGGAGAGAGGCCAAAATCATCATCATTATAATTTGCCGTCACTCGTATCCGCTTTCCATTGCTTATAAAGACTCCGCTCTTTGCCTCCACTTCCAGAATACAACGTCCCAATGTGATCGTCAAGAACTTCATCATCATCACTGTCGAAACTACCACATTGCCCACCTTAGAGAATGGGTTACCCCCACAGTTGATCAACCTTTTTAAGAGGTTTACCATCATTATCCACAAGAGTAACTTTCTCTTCAATAATTAACTTTTCAATCTTCCCAATTTTCTCAACAATAGGAGTAGTACTTCCATTTCCACCTTTAGAAACCTCCAAATCAGCCCCACTCTTAGGAGAAACACTTGTTGCACAAGGAATACCATTATCATCAGTATCGGCCATATTAAGAACATCAAACGGGTTCGATGTAGCAATAACCTTCCCACTCGTACTTGCCTCATTGGTGATTTTTTCCTTAGTAGCAACCGGCTTCTTCGAGACAGGTCTCCAAAATTTAGGTTTCGGCTTATTAAGCTGAACACCCCCAATCGGCCGAGAAGGAGCAGCAACAGTCTTTCCCTTACTCTTACGATTGTTTACCCCAATGAAGCCATCATCCGTATCCAATGTAGTAGAAGCTTCTGCTGCCACATTAATGTCACTACGAACCGCCTCCTTAGCACATTTTGGACAATTGATACGGTCATGGCCAAATACTTTGCACACCTCACAATGAGGAGGCTTCCATTCATATTAGACCTTGATGCACGCTGTAATAAAAAAAATAGGATTAAAAAGCTGGAAGGGTTGTGTTGAATGGAATACTTTTCTCATAAAGCCAAAAACAATATATACTCTTTGGAATTACCTTTATTAGAATGGATTAGTAGGTTTAGTATTATTCATGGTAAGTGTTAATTACAAAGTTTATATAAGGATAAGCAATACAAACAGCCTCTAAACCTCCTTTGTAAGCAGTTTCGATAAACAATCACAATTAGCCCCTAAAATCGATTTCAATAAGCACACTAAGGTTTGTTTAATAAGCAATCCCAAACAACTTTCAGCAATCCTACTCTCATGTTATGTGTTAGTAGCAATACTTAGGAGGGTTAAATGTGACTTAGACAATAATAAGGGGATTAATTGTATTTAGTTTAAATAAAGTTTAGGATTTTACTTAGATTAGGAAACTAGTTACTTGGCTTGCAAGCTAAGGTTTCTAACCCCTCATCTCTATAAATAGAGATGAGGGGGATGCTAGTAATTCATTCTTCTTCCTCAATTGTAAAAGGTTTTAATAGAGGGTTCGTTGAGTGTATATCGTGTGCATATTCTTGTCAGTTCTTTGTGGTATATCGTGTTGCTACTTGTGCTCGATATAACTCGCGATCTAGCTTTCCGCGATCGAACTTCAGATTGTTGTCGAGGTATTTTCCAACAAGTGGTATCAAGAGCCACGGTTATTGTGGTCATCGAAGTTCGAGGCTTTGAGGATCGGTTCGGGTTCTCGGTAAGTAGCAGTGATCGACAACAAAGGAGGTGGACAATTTGTTTTGTATCACCCACGTGGAGAACTATATATGAAGTGATGTCAGGATGTTTTATGTTTTAAAACAAAAGTGACATTAGTATCTTGTATCACGTGGAAATCAATAACAAAAGGTGATCATCAGTTGTTGTTGATTTTTATTTATCCCAAGAAGATTATACTACAAAGGTTGACGAATTAAAGTGAAGTTTTTTTTCAAAAGTATTTGGAGTTTTATAATTAAAACTCGACTTCGTTTATATTGGGTAAAATTCAATTAAAGCAAAGGTTCTTGTTGCGGGTTTTCTTGTGGTACAAGTTTGATTGTGGTTAGCTTGAGTTTCAAGTTTACGATCGGGTTTGCTTGTTCGAAATCGAGGGTTTAGGGTTATTCTAATTAATTCGATTTGCAAGAAGTGTTTATAGCAACAAGGGGGAATATTGCACACGGCTTGTGAGGCTTGTCGGTAAAGTTGGTTAAGAAACAACATGACAAGGTTTTTAGCAAGGTATAAGAAGAATGGCTAGTTCTATAGCTAGGTTTGACATCGAAAAATTCGATGGGAAGAATGACTTCGGGTTATGGCAAATAAAGATGCGTGCTCTAATGGTACAGCTCGGATGTGATGCTGCATTAGAGACATTACCCGCGCGCACATGGAAGCAGGTGAAAAGGCTTCTTTGATGAAGAAGGCATACAGTACCTTGATTCTATGCTTGGGAGACCGGGTTTTACGGGAAGTTACCAAAGAAACATCTGCTGCAGGAATTTGGACGAAGTTGACTACTCTGTATATGACTAAGTCCTTAGCAAATAGACTGTATCTGTAACACCCCCAAAATTTGATACAGCGGAAGACTCAACAAGCTTTCGAGGTGCTACGGGGATTGGTATCCATTCAAAGTCATGAAAGAACGAGATAAAGTAAACATAAGAAAAAAAACAACCAAAACGGGTTTTAAAGTTTACATTTATCCCAATAATTATCCAAAGTAAGGCCCAAAAGTAATAAACATAGGTCCACAATAGTTATCAGAGTTTTAGAAAAATAGATCCATAACCGGTGCCATTGCCAAGCCTCCAATCCCAAGCATCCATAGAGCATCACTTAATTACCTGAGAAAACGTGCTAAAAGTCAGCTTTCGCTGGTGAGATCATAGGTTTAAATTCATAATTCAATATAGTGGACATATACGCAAAACGCTTGCTAGCTAGACTAGGCCTCAATCATCCAACCAAAATATCTAACCAAAATAATCCAACCAAATCAAATCAACCCTATAGGTGCACGCTATAGCTCAAACCAATCCAATCAATAGCTTACCTAGCTCAAGTCTAGGCCTCGCTCTATAATCAATCCAATAGCTTACCTAGTTCGGGACTAGGCCTTGCTCATTAACCAAATCAATAGCTTACCTAGTTCGGGACTAGGCCTCGCTTAATCCTACCAAGTTCTATAAGCATAGCAAGTTTTGAAATCAAAAGCGATAATAGTCCACATAAAACAATTTGCACGTTTCTCACCAAGTATTGAAAACAAAGTTCAAGAATAAAAGTGGGGCTATGACTCACCTCAAGTCCAGAAAATCTTCAAAAGAAATAGATAGATGAAAGACGTAAGCAAACTCAAGTAACGGCAACTACATACTCGGCACTTCCTAACAATATCAAACTCGTTCAGAAATCATTTCCTCAAAATCAATTATTCCCATTCCCGAACGTATTCCTTTTAACTTTCCAAAAATATCCATTTCTCAAATTATCTTCATATATTAATTTGAAATTTGACGTTTGGTATCCATATGGGTGAAGGGTCGACACAACTCAAACCAAAAAGCCACAACGAACCAAATAATAACCAACTATAGGTCTAATATTAGCCCAACATATTATTTAAATAAATCATCGAAGCTTATCAAATCCGTCGATTTGGTAATCCCCCATATTTATTTACGTAATATATCGTTCCAAAATTATACCCAACCTAAAGCACATAGCACAAAGAATTCTATTTGGTATATATCGTAGTCCAATAAATTCCCTATATATATCGTCGAATCAGCCAAATTCCACGAGATACATAGTAATTTATTACCCTAGAACATATACCACAACCTATGGGCGTCGTGGGATACGATGCCCATTAATATACTCATTTTATATAATCAAATAACTCGATATAATCCGTCGATTAAATAAGTCACTTGCTATAGAAAATGTTTATATTAATTGTCATATATCCGTGACAACACAAAAGTCACAATATAAAGCCCGCTTGGACTTTAAATAACCACAACTCGTATAACTCGATAAGTTTCTAAATTTATGAAAATCATGTTTTTAATTATTATTCACCCGACTTATTAGTTTTCGCCGTTATTTATAATTATTAATCTATAACAATATTCCGACATTTCTTACACTATTTGCATAGTATAAGAATTATCGTTATATTATTATACGTTTACTCGTGATCGTTTTATTATTAATCACTCATCTTTTTAGACCTTTAAAACAGACCGAAAATACCAAATACTAACCTAAAATGCCAAGAGAATGCATGTTTTTGTATTTGTGTATGTGCAGGTACGAATATGTGAAAACTGAACGAAAACGAAGCAAAACCGACAAAAACGAGCACGAGATTGGAAAAAGGTCAAAAGCCAAAGCCGGGGAAGCTAAATGATCAAAGATAGCTCACAATGCTCATAGAAGTCCTCAGAGATTCAGAAAGTTTCAATATTTGTCCCTGAATAAAGATTGGAGAAATTGGCAGATTTAGTCCCTGCAGTTTCAGAATTTGGCAATTATGGTCCTTTAATGAATATTTGGAGAAAAGTCATCAATGGTCCTCCAATATTCAGAGTATGGCAATTTATACCCTTGGGAGAAAGTTTCAATGATTTACAGATTTGGTCCCTAAGGTTTTCAGAATTACATTATTGGTCCTTGTAATAATCCTACTACTACTCCTAATATAACTACACACCGGATCCACACTCCAAGCCCAAACATAACAAAGCCCAACACCAACTCTTTTTAATATATACCCAGCCCAACACCACCATTTACCCGACCCAAACCCAACATTAATTACCCGTTCAAAATTACCGCCCCCCAAATCCCTACCCCTTCCCAGATAGTTACTATTCCATAAACCCTAAAACCCCAAACCATCAATTAACCTTAAATTACCTCGTATGGTAATAAATTAACCAATGATATGCCTTTATTATCAGTCACGCATGACAAGGGAATGACAGAAGGCAAGGGGGTACGTGGACCAATGGAACGAGGCAAAGGTACTCACCCTCCACTACACCAGGGAATCAATGGACTATATTGCTGCTTAAGGACCAAGCCAAGATGAATGGACAAGATTAAAAGCAGAGGAGCTCATCTAGAATGATCCAAAAACCCTAGTTCTTAGCTTATATATACCCCCCCTCATATTGTAATCGGAGTAGAGTTTCAAGTAGTGTTACTCTGCCAAAATCATTTTGTAAACCTTTTTAATATTAATGAAAGTCTTTTTATTGTCTTATTTAATTTTCAGCTTTGCTTATTTACTTATCTTGTTTATTAGCTTATTGCTTATTGTCACTTATTTCTGTCTCATTTCTTTTCAAGCAAGTACTTTTCTTTTATTATCAACTTAGTTTCAATCTTCTACTTTACTAGTTATTATTCTTATTGTTGTTTGTTATCAAAAGAAAAACCAAAAAAAAAAAAATTAAAAAAAAAAAAAATAGTATGATCTGTTTTCCTTGATTGAATCTTTTCATTGTTTGTTTTGTTGTTTGTTCAAGCTCATTCAAGCTTATATAGCTTGTAGTGACCCTTGACTTTTTATTGTTCCAAAAATCCAAAAAAAGAGAAAAAGTCAAAGAGAAAGTCAACTGCTCAGCTTATTTGAATAAGCTGAGCCTATTGGTGGTTAAAGGCAACCATAAGCTGTCCCATGGTCTGTCTAAAAGGCAGGCTAGCTTAGCGAACCTCCTCTTTTCATGCTGAGGGGGACTTGAGTTTGTAAGTTTCATTATTTGTCTCATCTCTATTGCTTATTTCTATTGTAGCTTTAAATCTGATACTATTAGCTTGATACTACTGATTATTGCTTATTAGTGCTTGATACTAGCTTCTTTATCATATTTGAGAGTTGTAGTGATATTTGCTTTTGCTACTGTTTGATCTAGTTTACATCTGTGATCCATAGCTTTTTGATATAATGGTGTTTTTGATCTATGTTTCTGAGTCACATCATGATAGTTGATCATTTTGAGTAAATTGGAATTGGTTTGGAAGAGTTTTGTGAGGTTTGTGTTTGATTTTTAGGCTAGACAGAACCTTTAAGGGGTGTTTGGTTGATAGTTGTTTGCTGTCATAAGGTTTGATTCAGAGGTTAAAAGTGGTTCACATAGTTAAATTAGGATATATTAAGAGTTAGTATACCATAAAAGCAGTAGGTTATTAGTTAAAAAGTCAAAATCATTGGTTAAATATTCACACAGTTAGCATAATAGTAGTTTTAGGGTACTTGATTTCATAAGTAGTTGCATATTTGATAGTAGTAGCTTAATTGAATCACAATATAGTTTATTTTCATCTAAGTGATCATTTTAGTGTAATCCAAAACCATTTTAGTCAACTTTCTGTTTTGGCAAAAAGTCAAAAAGGTTTTCAACTCAGATTTTGGTTACAAATTTAGAAGCTTGTGTAGTCTTTAATATTGATTGGAATCATATATGGTTTGCTGTTTTGAGAAGCTCAGTAGCCAAACTTTACATTTCAAAAAGAAAATTTGGATTTGAAACTTGTTTGCTTATCTGAAAAGCCAGTTGAAGTGGGCTTATTGGGACAATAGGTGCCCTGCACTCAGTTTTTGATCAAGCATTCTTGGGTTGTTTTAGGTTATTAAATTGGAACAAGGATCTGTTTTCTAGGTTCATTTGTGATCTCTAGTTGTAAGTGAGTGATTTGCACCATTAAGCTCCATCTCTTTAGCTTATTTGCACTGCTTATCAGTCTCATCAAGTTGGGTGGTTGAGACTAGCTTTTGAGCTTGAATATGAGTTTGGTTGTTAAATTTGAGTTTACATACTATTGTAGTTGATTGTTCCATTTGAATAGTACCCTTTGCTTATTCTGTTTGTGCTTTTGGCTTATTTCATAATGCTTATTTGACCTCATTGTGCCCACATCTGTGATTCTGTGCATCTTTTGGCCTCAAGACTGTTTCATTAAGCTTAAACAAGTTCAAAAAAATTAATTGGTTAAAGTTTGGGTCAGTTTGGTCAAGTTTTGCTTATAAATAAGCACTTTCAATTAAGCAGTTTGGGGCTAATCAGCACTTCCAGTGCTTATTTTGAAAATTTTATATTTTTCCTAGCTTTTAAATATTATTTTGGATTTTCCCTGTAATTTTCAGATTTTTCTGAGTTGTTTTGCTATTTTTCTTATTTAATTTTCCTTTTTAATCAATTTTAATTACTTTTTAATTGCTGAAAAATACAAAAAAATCAGAAAAAGCCAAGAAAAATCCAAAAAAATATTAGAAAATTATTTTTAGTTATTTTAGAATTTTAGAAAGTAATTTTGCATTTTTCTCACTTTATTTTCATTTTCTTTTAATTATTAAATAGTTTAATTAGTTTTTAATTCATAAAAAATTATTAAAAAGTCAAAAAAATATTTTTCTTTTTCTCAAAATTTTCTTTTATCATTTTTAATTTTTGAAAATTATTTCCAAGTCCGTAGGAGTCGTGTAGCTTAAAACTCGCGTTTTATTTTGTACGTTAACGTTTAATTAACGTTTTAGCGTACGGTTTCTATTTTACGTGACGTTTTTAGTTTCCTTAATTGAAATACGTGTTTAAGTGATTAATTGTGCCTTATTTGCTATATCATTAGTGTAATCTCATATATATCACTTTGTACCACTTTTCACGACACGTTTTCCGAATCGGAAATTCGGAATTCCATTCACCCTTCACACGGAATACGACCTCGGGTTATCCGTATTTCTTTGCGGATTTCTTTGAGCTTACTATCTATACTATAATATTGATATTGTGTTTTTCACGAATCAATTTTTGGCGCCGCTGCCGGGGAAGGTTGAAGTGAATTTTTCGTTTTCGTTTTTCGAAATTGTGTTTTGAAAACCTTCCTTGTATATATTTTCTATAAAACCAAAAAAAAAAATTGAAAAATCAAAAACACTTTTCCTAAAGTGTTTTCAAAAATACCAAAAAAATAATAAAGTTACATCCTCGACCCGATCGAAAGAAAGGGCGTTGTAAACCAAAAAAGTCTCCCAATATAATTACGCGTGAAATTAATTGCTAATCGGATTACTTTGGATTCTACGACCGAATAAGCGGAAAATACGGATAGCTTTGACATTAAATTGCAAGCTGAAGAGAGATCCATTCTTCTCTCCCGTTCCGTCGCGAGTAGGTTTAAAGGAAACGGTTTACGATTAACGTAACGTTTGAAAAAGAGAAAAACAAAAGTATAAGTTTTTGAATTTTGCTTTATAAAACAAAAATACAAAAAGATTTTCCTTTTCAAATTTGATTTTCCTTTTATTTTTCAAAATTTGAGTTTTTGTGGTGTATGAACACCTGTTCATCTTCTAAACGTCTTATTTCTCTATTATCGAACCCCGAGAGTTTGATACGTCACACACAAAAAGTTCGTTTCCCTAACATCACGGAAATGGAACAAAACAACCACAACAATCAACACCCTCCGGTGGGTGTTGTTCAAAATGCACCAGCTCCCGATCTCCGAACGATGGAGGAGCTGTGTCAACCGACAATGCACGGTAGAGGCGGTCCGATTGCCCCTCTCAATATTGAGGCTAAGGATTTTGGACTTAAGCACCATATGATTCAACAAGTCCAAAATTCGTGCCAATTTCACGGATTACCGGGTGACGATGCTAACAAGCATCTCGATAAATTTTTAACCGTCACCCAAAGTATGAAACAACATGGGGTCTCCGATGACGCCCTTCATCTTTCTCTTTTCCCCTATTCTCTTACACATCATGCCACAGCTTGGTTTGATCATCTTCCCAAGAACTCGATTCATACCTTCAAAGAAATGGTATCGAAGTTCTTGGCGAAATATTTTCCACCATCGATGGTGACGAAACTTCGAAACGATATTAGCAATTTCCGTCAGCTTCCCGACGAATCTTTATTCGAAGCTTGGGAACGTTATAAACTTGCTATTGATCGGTGTCCAAACCATAACATGCTTCTTGTTACGATAATTGATACGTTTTACAATGGTTTGACTTTGCGACATCGGGACACGATCAATGCAGCTGCGGGTGGAACTTTTATGAAACGACGTCCTGAAGATTGCTACGAACTTATTGAGAACATGACCGCTCATTACAATTACTGGGATTCCTCTGCCGAGAGGAATGAGTCAAGAACAACCGTTGCTCAAAATTCTTCTACATCTAATTCTGAAATAGCCGCAATTACTAAGAAACTCGATGATTTGTCGACTGCTATTTTACGAATGCACCAAACGTCTCAGAATCAAAATCAAGTCAAAAACCATCAAGTTAACATGATCAACAATGTTTGTGAGACTTGTGGTGGTCCTCATTCGTATTTTGAGTGCCCAACCACCGGTGGCTACACTCACGAGAATGTGAATACTGCTTCGGGAACCTACAATATGGGCGGTAACGGATACCAACCACAGGGTGACCGAAATCTTCTTAGCTACCGTTCGAACCATTATGTTGGACCACCCGATTTTAATCAACCGTCTCAAGTCAATCAAGTTAATCAAAATGTGCAAAACCGAAATCATCAATTCAATCACAATGCTAATCAAAATCGGATGAATAATGGTTTTCAGAATCAAAATCATGGTTTTCAAAATCAAAATCGTGGAAATTATAACCAAGGCCCGAATCAAGGGAATTTTCATGGAAATTTTCAAAATGCTAATCATGGAAATCAAAATTTTCAGAATCAAGGTTTCAATAACAACAATTGTGGTCAAAATTTTCAAAATCCAGTTGTGAATCAGTCGTCTTCGGATGAATTACTTAAGCAGTTTATGAAAAGTCAAGAGGAAATGAATAAAATGTTAATCAATCAAATGGCCGAATTGAAGAAGTCTTTAAATGATCGACCCTCGGGCTCGGGTACTCTTCCAAGCAACACGATCGCTAACCCGAGGGGCGATGCTAAGGCGATCACGACTAGGAGTGGTATTGTAATCAATGAACCGACGGCTCCGACTACCTCTTCTTCTCTTCCTCCCAAGGTAGTCGCCCGTGAAACCGAGGTGACAACGGATACGGGAATTCCTATTAATAATGGAAGGACCGAAAACATCCAACCTCCGGTAGTCTCAACGTCTAAAGGAAAAGATAAAATTGTTTATGAAAATGAGAAAGAAACTCCCGTCAAAACAAATTTGCCTTATCCGTCACGATTGAATGAACAAAAGCACCGCGAGAAAGATAAAAACCAGATGGAAAAGTTTTATCAAATTTTTCAAGAATTGCATTTTGATATAAATCTCGCGGATGCTATACTTTTGATGCCTAAATTTGCCTCAATGCTAAAAGGTCTTTTGAATAACAAAGAAAAATTGTTTGAAATATCACGAACCCAGATGAATGAGAATTGCTCGGCGGTTATCCTCAAAAAGCTTCCCGAAAAGCTTGAAGACCCCGGTCGATTTCTCATTCCATGTAATTTTCCTGGGATGGTTCAATGCTTCGCCTTGGCCGATCTTGGTGCTAGCATTAACCTAATGCCGTTATCCATTTGGAAAAAGTTGTCTTTACCCGATTTGACTCCGACTTGCATGACCCTCGAGCTAGCCGACCGAACTACTTCCCGCCCGATGGGAATAGCCGAGGATGTCTTTGTTAATGTGGGAAAATTTCATTTCCCGGCCGATTTTGTCGTGGTTGATTTTGATGCCGCTCCGCGGGTTCCTCTCATTCTCGGAAGAGGTTTCCTAAGGACCGGCCGTGCTTTAATTGATGTTTTCGATGAAGAAATTACCCTACACGTGGGTAACGAAGCCATAACTTTTAATTTGGATCAAACCGCGAGGTACTCCTCCGATTATGACAAATATTCCGTTAACCGAATCGACGTTATCGACGAAGTTACGGAGGAGTATGCTCAAGAGTTACTTGGTTTTACCGAACATGCTTCGAGTGGCAATCCCACTCATTCTTCTGAACCAATCATTTCTGATCCTTCCCCTTCCCTCACTCCGTTTGAGGGGAGTGATTTCATCTTGGAAGAGATCGAGGCCTTTCTTGCTAATGATTCGATTTCACCGGAAATTGATCATTCCGTTTGTGACCTGGAGGGAGATGTTCTTTTGATTGAAAAATTATTAAATGAAGATCCCAACCCATCCCTCCCTCCGATGGACCTCAAAATGGCCGATGTTAAAGAAATTAAGCCGTCTACTGAGAATCCTCCGGAGCCCGAGCTCAAGGATTTACCTCCTCATCTTGAATACGCATTTTTGGAAGGAACCGATAAACTTCCCGTCATAATTTCAAAAGGACTAAAAGATGAGGAGAAGAACCGTCTCGTAGATGTGCTCAAGAAGCACAAAAATGCCATCGCTTGGCAAATTTCTGATATAAAGGGTATCGACCCTCGTTTTTGCACGCATAAAATCTTGTTTGAAGATAATTACAAACCGTCCGTTCAGCAACAACGACGGGTTAACCCGAAAATTCATGAGGTTATCAAAAAGGAAGTTATCAAACTCCTCGATGCCGGAATGATTTATCCAATCTCGGATAGTTCTTCGGTTAGCCCGATCCACTGCGTACCAACGAAAGGTGGAATGACCGTCGTAACTAATGAAGATAATGAATTGATTCCGACACGTCTTGTTACCGGATGGAGAGTTTGTATTGATTATCGAAAATTAAATGATGCAACTCGTAAGGACCATTTCCCACTTCCATTTATGGATCAAATGCTAGAACGCCTAGCGGGAAATCAATTCTATTGTTTTCTTGATGGATTCTCTGGTTATTTTCAAATACCAATTGACCCTCCGGACCAGGAGAAGACTACCTTTACTTGCCCTTATGGTACGTTTGCCTATCGTCGTATGCCTTTTGGCTTATGCAATGCTCCAGGCACGTTCCAAAGGTGCATGATGTCTATTTTCTCGGACATGATCGAGAAAACCATGGAAGTTTTCATGGATGATTTCTCGGTTTATGGAGATTCTTTCATTTCTTGCCTCTCCCATTTAGAAAGTATGCTAAAACGGTGTGAAGACACCAACTTGGTTCTAAATTGGGAGAAGTGCCATTTCATGGTCAAAGAGGGCATTGTCCTCGGCCACAAGATTTCGAAATCTGGGATTGAGGTCGATAGAGCAAAAGTCGATGTGATTGCTAAATTACCTCATCCCACCACCGTTAAAGGAATTAGAAGTTTTCTGGGTCATGCCGGCTTTTACCGACGTTTCATTCAAGATTTTTCTAAGATAGCCCGGCCCCTGACCCACTTACTTGAAAAAGATGCTCCGTTTATCTTCTCTAATGAATGCATCGAAGCATTTAATATACTTAAAGAGAAGTTAACGGAGGCTCCGGTCTTAATTGCCCCCGATTGGGACTTGCCCTTCGAGCTAATGTGCGATGCTAGCGATTATGCCATTGGTGTAGTCCTGGGGCAACGCAAGTCTAAATATTTTCAGCCGATACACTATGCCAGTAAAACAATGACCGACGCTCAATACCATTATACGACTACTGAGAAAGAAATGTTAGCCGTCATTTACGCTTTTGAAAAGTTTCGATCTTATTTGCTTTTGAAGAAATGCATAGTGTATACGGATCATTCGGCTCTTAAGTACCTTATGGCAAAGCAAGACGCTAAGCCACGCTTGATGCGGTGGGTTCTCCTCCTTCAAGAATTTAAAGTTGAAATTCGAGATAAAAAGGGAGCCGAGAACCTTGCTGCTGATCACTTATCGCGTTTAGAGAATCCCCACCAAAGTGTTTTCGAGAAAAAGGAGATTAACGAAGCATTTCCTCTCGAGACACTGGGGAGTTTATCACATTGTGATTCTAGTACCCCATGGTTCGCCGACTTTGCGAATTACCATGCGGGGAATTTTATCCGGAAAGGGATGTCGTTCCAGCAGAAGAAAAAATTCTTCAAAGATGTTAAGCATTATTTCTGGGACGATCCCTATTTGTTTAAAATATGTGCGGATCAAGTGATCCGGCGGTGCGTTCACGGCAAAGAAGCCGCTGAAATTCTCATGGCATGCCACAATGGACCCACGGGGGGACATCATGGTGCTAATTTCACCGCTAAGAAAGTTTTTGATTCCGGCTTCTACTGGCCGACGATTTACCGGGATGCTCATGAGTTGGTTAAATCATGTGATTCTTGCCAGCGTCAAGGAAAAATTACTCAGAAGGACGAGATGCCTCAAAATGCCATCCAAGTCTGTGAAATTTTTGACGTCTGGGGTATGGACTTCATGGGTCCATTCCCGTCTTCTCGTGGTAACAAATATATACTCATGGCCGTCGATTATTTGTCTAAATGGGTGGAAGCGAAGGCGCTCCCCACCAATGACGCCCGAGTTGTTGTAAAATTTCTCAAAAGTCTCTTCGCCCAATTTGGTGCACCTCGTGCTATTATAAGCGATCGTGGGACCCATTTTTGTAACGACCAATTCGCTAAGGTTATGCTCAAATATGGTGTCACACATCGTCTTTCCACAACATATCATCCACAGACAAGTGGTCAAGTTGAGGTCTCCAATCGTGGCTTGAAACGTATCTTAGAAAGGACCGTAGGTGAAAACCGTGCTTCATGGGCTGACAAGTTAGATGATGCACTTTGGGCCTTCCGTACAGCTTACAAAACACCCATCGGGTGCACTCCATACAAGCTGGTTTACGGGAAGGCCTGCCACTTGCCCCTTGAACTTGAGCACAAGGCCTACTGGGCCTTGAAACATGCTAATTTTGACTTACAAACCGCGGGAGATCACCGTAAAGTTCAATTGAATGAATTAGTCGAACTTCGTGATCAAACCTATGAGAATTCTTTGATCTAAAAAGAGAAGACAAAGAGGATTCATGATGCTAAAATTAAAGATCGTGTCTTTAATGTTGGTGATCGATTCCTCCTTTTCAATTCTCGATTAAAGATTTTCTCGGGCAAGTTAAAAACCCGTTGGTCTGGACCATTCACCATTACCCAAGTTTTTCCTTATGGAACCGTTGACCTTGCTCAAAATGATGGTCCCAACTTCAAGGTGAATGGTCATCGTATCAAACATTACTTTGGAGGGGACATACCACCCACGGTTGTCCCGGATCTCCAAACTTTCCCCAAGGACGATTAAATTCGAGGATCAAGTCAAGCTCATATGACTCGGTGAACAAAAACAAGCGCTTCGTGGGAGGCACCCCATGCTTATCCATTTACATTTTCTATATTTTCTATTTTCTAATAACGTTACGTGAGGGGGGCGACCCTTTCCAAACTCGTGTTTTCGTGGTTGTTTGTGAATGTTCAGGAATTTTCCCGAAGTTTGAGGACTCTCGTGCTCGTGGTTTGTCGTTCTCTCCACTCGAGTCTCATCCTTCGCTGCTCTATTGGAAATTCACCATATCCTAAATCTTATCGACTAACGTTTATCTCTTGGCATACTTAATAAACGGCCTTAGATTTTACGTAGACTATCCGTACCTTTAAAACATTGAAGACAATGTTTCACTTTAGTCTGGGGGGGGGGGGGGGGGGGTGAATCTTCGATTCGATTTGACCTGTACCATAGTCTGAGCTGTTTAACTTGCGCAACTCCGTTTTCCACCAAAACTTTAAATTTTTGTCACCTCTTTATTATGCAAAAAAAAAAAAAAAAAAAAAAAAAAAAAAAAAAAAAAAATGAATGATATGATATGAATAATAAGATTTGACACCTTGTTTTGACTTTCCTACCGGCGAGAGTAGAAATAAATGTTTCGACTTGACCGGGCGTGTTGAGCCCTAGCTCGTCTCCCTTAACCAAAATAATCAAAAGATTACGGCTAAGCATCCGCGGATCTCATTATTTGGGATTTTAAATTTGCGGAGATCGAGGAATGATAGAGTTTATTTAGAAGTTTCGTGCTATACACGGATCGCATTACTGGGATTTAAAAAACCCACGAGAGGTACTTGTGGCCTCCTTGTTCCCATCAGAAACGTCACCAATATATAAATAGATGTCTAGGATTAATTAAGTGTATACGGTTTGGGCAATACTTAGTTTTTTCTCGTTCCCAACAAAATTTCTGCATATGAGGGTTTGGTACACATTGAGGTACTGCCAATGTTACGGTAAAATAGACTATTGCATCTTGCCGGTTCGCAGCCGATGTTGTGATCTTAGTAAAAGCCGTAAGACTTGGGGCTTGGCATATGATTATGAATATCAATAATAATAATCCAAAGCCAAATAAAAAGGCAGAGGAATCCAAAGCTATAAAAAGCAAAGGATATAATCCAAAAGTCATAATAAAGCTCTTGCATCTTGGCGGCTCAAAACCGTTGATTGTAATTGAAATAAAGGACTACGGACCAAATATTATTAAAGTGCTTATAGTTATGCAAAAATGCCAAGCTTCGACTCTGGGGGTTTCCCTAATAAAAAGCTTCCGTTTCGGGTATCAAACATGGTATGTCTCGGTCGTAAATAAAAAGGGAGCCCCTACAAATCGTGTTAAATCAGAGACCTTCATGTGGACCCGACTTTTGTATGCAGAGATTTTCGAGAGAAAGTTTGGAAACTACTTAGCGTTCAAATTTTGTGCTCTTATCGGACTAACAAATATCGAAACGAGAAAATATGAAGCAATTCATTTCTCAACAATTAAAATCTTTAGATACAAAACTTAGGACCTGGGGACAAGAGGTAATACACAAGTAACTTTTGTGGGCAGTGTTAGCATCTAACTTCTAGTTAAACAATGATTTCGATTTTACGCTTAGTTTGGGAGCTTGTGAAAAATCAAGGATGATGATTTTTATCCGTATGGTCTCTTCTCTGTGAGAAGTGTTTCTACTCGTTGACCCTGAAAATTATCAACAGATATGAATTGATAATGAAAGTCAAAATAAACCGTCACATATAAAAATGAAAATTACAAAAAGAGTAGTTTTAGTTATTGTTTATTAAAAATCGGAAAACGGAGCGTTTTTGGGAATAAATGATTTTACTATCTCTTTTGAAAGTCATTGCTACTTTACAACGTCAGTAGAAAGAGGTTTTGAAATTATTTATCTCTTAAGCGTGAGGTGATGACATTGCGTGAGGTCACGGCAATACCTTAGTCTGGGGGATTTTGATGAGTGCTTAATCACTCATCTTTTTAGACCTTTAAAACAGACCGAAAATACCAAATACTAACCTAAAATGCCAAGAGAATGCATGTTTTTGTATTTGTGTATGTGCAGGTACGAATATGTGAAAACTGAACGAAAACGAAGCAAAACCGACAAAAACGAGCACGAGATTGGAAAAAGGTCAAAAGCCAAAGCCGGGGAAGCTAAATGATCAAAGATAGCTCACAATGCTCATAGAAGTCCTCAGAGATTCAGAAAGTTTCAATATTGGTCCCTGAATAAAGTTTGGAGAAATTGGCAGATTTAGTCCCTGCAGTTTCAGAATTTGGCAATTATGGTCCTTTAATGAATATTTGGAGAAAAGTCATCAATGGTCCTCCAATATTCAGAGTATGGCAATTTATACCCTTGGGAGAAAGTTTCAATGATTTACAGATTTGGTCCCTAAGGTTTTCAGAATTACATTATTGGTCCTTGTAATAATCCTACTACTACTCCTAATATAACTACACACCGGATCCACACTCCAAGCCCAAACATAACAAAGCCCAACACCAACTCTTTTTAATATATACCCAGCCCAACACCACCATTTACCCGACCCAAACCCAACATTAATTACCCGTTCAAAATTACCGCCCCCCAAATCCCTACCCCTTCCCAGATAGTTACTATTCCATAAACCCTAAAACCCCAAACCATCAATTAACCTTAAATTACCTCGTATGGTAATAAATTAACCAATGATATGCCTTTATTATCAGTCACGCATGACAAGGGAATGACAGAAGGCAAGGGGGTACGTGGACCAATGGAACGAGGCAAAGGTACTCACCCTCCACTACACCAGGGAATCAATGGACTATATTGCTGCTTAAGGACCAAGCCAAGATGAATGGACAAGATTAAAAGCAGAGGAGCTCATCTAGAATGATCCAAAAACCCTAGTTCTTAGCTTATATATACCCCCCCCCCCCCCTCATATTGTAATCGGAGTAGAGTTTCAAGTAGTGTTACTCTGCCAAAATCATTTTGTAAACCTTTTTAATATTAATGAAAGTCTTTTTATTGTCTTATTTAATTTTCAGCTTTGCTTATTTACTTATCTTGTTTATTAGCTTATTGCTTATTGTCACTTATTTCTGTCTCATTTCTTTTCAAGCAAGTACTTTTCTTTTATTATCAACTTAGTTTCAATCTTCTACTTTACTAGTTATTATTCTTATTGTTGTTTGTTATCAAAAGAAAAACCAAAAAAAAAAAAATTAAAAAAAAAAAATAGTATGATCTGTTTTCCTTGATTGAATCTTTTCATTGTTTGTTTTGTTGTTTGTTCAAGCTCATTCAAGCTTATATAGCTTGTAGTGACCCTTGACTTTTTATTGTTCCAAAAATCCAAAAAAAGAGAAAAAGTCAAAGAGAAAGTCAACTGCTCAGCTTATTTGAATAAGCTGAGCCTATTGGTGGTTAAAGGCAACCATAAGGTGTCCCATGGTCTGTCTAAAAGGCAGGCTAGCTTAGTGAACCCCCTCTTTTCATGCTGAGGGGGACTTGAGTTTGTAAGTTTCATTATTTGTCTCATCTCTATTGCTTATTTCTATTGTAGCTTTAAATCTGATACTATTAGCTTGATACTACTGATTATTGCTTATTAGTGCTTGATACTAGCTTCTTTATCATATTTGAGAGTTGTAGTGATATTTGCTTTTGCTACTGTTTGATCTAGTTTACATCTGTGATCCATAGCTTTTTGATATAATGGTGTTTTTGATCTATGTTTCTGAGTCACATCATGATAGTTGATCATTTTGAGTAAATTGGAATTGGTTTGGAAGAGTTTTGTGAGGTCTGTGTTTGATTTTTAGGCTAGACAGAACCTTTAAGGGGTGTTTGGTTGATAGTTTTTTGCTGTCATAAGGTTTGATTCAGAGGTTAAAAGTGGTTCACATAGTTAACTTAGGATATATTAAGAGTTAGTATACCATAAAACCAGTAGGTTATTAGTTAAAAAGTCAAAATCATTGGTTAAATATTCACACAGTTAGCATAATAGTAGTTTTAGGGTACTTGATTTCATAAGTAGTTGCATATTTGATAGTAGTAGCTTAATTGAATCACAATATAGTTTATTTTCATCTAAGTGATCATTTTAGTGTAATCCAAAACCATTTTAGTCAACTTGCTGTTTTGGCAAAAAGTCAAAAAGGTTTTCAACTCAGATTTTGGTTACAAATTTAGAAGCTTGTGTAGTCTTTAATATTGATTGGAATCATATATGGTTTGCTGTTTTGAGAAGCTCAGTAGCCAAACTTTACATTTCAAAAAGAAAATTTGGATTTGAAACTTGTTTGCTTATCTGAAAAGCCAGTTGAAGTGGGCTTATTGGGACAATAGGTGCCCTGCACTCAGTTTTTGATCAAGCATTCTTGGGTTGTTTTAGGTTATTAAATTGGAACAAGGATCTGTTTTCTAGGTTCATTTGTGACCTCTAGTTGTAAGTGAGTGATTTGCACCATTAAGCTCCATCTCTTTAGCTTATTTGCACTGCTTATCAGTCTCATCAAGTTGGGTGGTTGAGACTAGCATCTGTTTTCAAAATATAGGCCTGCTAGTGAGCTTTTGAGCTTGAATCTGAGTTTGGTTGTTAAATTTGTGTTTACATACTATTGTAGTTGATTGTTCCATTTGAATAGTACCCTTTGCTTATTCTGTTTGTGCTTTTGGCTTATTTCATAGTGCTTATTTGACCTCATTGTGCCCACATCTGTGATTCTGTGCATCTTTTGGCCTCAAGACTGTTTCATTAAGCTTAAAAAAGTTCAAAAAAATTAATTGGTTAAAGTTTGGGTCAGTTTGGTCAAGTTTTGCTTATAAATAAGCACTTTCAATTAAGCAGTTTGGGGCTAATCAGCACTTCCAGTGCCTATTTTGAAAATTTTATATTTTTCCTAGCTTTTAAATATTATTTTTTATTTTCCCTGTAATTTTCAGATTTTTCTGAGTTGTTTTGCTATTTTTCTTATTTAATTTTCCTTTTTAATCAATTTTAATTACTTTTTAATTGCTGAAAAATACAAAAAAATCAGAAAAAGCCAAGAAAAATCCAAAAAAATATTAGAAAATTATTTTTAGTTATTTTAGAATTTTAGAAAGTAATTTTGCATTTTCTCACTTTATTTTCATTTTCTTTTAATTATTAAATAGTTTAATTAGTTTTTAATTCATAAAAAATTATTAAAAAGTCAAAAAAATATTTTTCTTTTTCTCAAAATTTTCTTTTATCATTTTTAATTTTTGAAAATTATTTCCAAGTCCGTAGGAGTCGTGTAGCTTAAAACTCGCGTTTTATTTTGTACGTTAACGTTTAATTAACGTTTTAGCGTACGGTTTCTATTTTACGTGACGTTTTTAGTTTCCTTAATTGAAATACGTGTTTAAGTGATTAATTGTGCCTTATTTGCTATATCATTAGTGTAATCTCATATATATCACTTTGTACCACTTTTCACGACACGTTTTCCGAATCGGAAATTCGGAATTCCATTCACCCTTCACACGGAATACGACCTCGGGTTATCCGTATTTCTTTGCGGATTTCTTTGAGCTTACTATCTATACTATAATATTGATATTGTGTTTTTTACGAATCAACGTTTATCACGTCTATATACGTATATAAACGATTATATTCTCAATAATAGTATTACGAGTATTATTTTTAATATTTGACTTTTAAATATTTATCGAGTCATAGAATTTGGTCACATGTCCGAGTCATGACTCTCGCCTCATAGTCCAAGTCCAACATAAGAATCAAGTCAAAATAAATAAATCATCTCCGTCCAAATCAATCCCATATCCACGTGTGATTCGTCGTGAAAACCAATTATATATAATATAGTATAGTATCGAAGTGATACGCAAGAAATACGGATCACCCGAGTCGTTTCCAAGTAAAGGTGTGAATGGAATCAAGAATATCGATTCGTGTAAATCGTGTAGTGAGAAGTGGTGAAAAAGCAAATAGTGATCAAATAATTCAACTATCAACTAACAATTGAAATATGTAAAGAGTACAAGCTAGTAATGCACCAAAGTCTAAAACGTAAAAACGGAAATGCAAACGCGATTTTTAAAACGTAACGTACGAATTAAAACGCGAGTTTTAACCTATACTAACCCTATGAACTTGGAAATAATTTTAAAAAGCAAAAATGATAAAAGAAAATTTTTAGAAAAAGAAAAATATTTTTTTTTGAGTTTTTAATAATTTTTTATGAATTAAAAACTAATTCAACTATTTAATAATTAAAAGAAAATGTAAATAAAGTGAGAAAAATGCAAATTTAATTTCTAAAATTCTAAAATAACTGAAAACTATTTTCTAAAATATTTTTGGATTTTTCTGGGTTTTTTCTGATTTTTTTGGATTTTCTAATAATTAAAAAGTAATAAAAAGTGATTAAAAAAATGAAAATTAATTAAGAAAAATAGCAAATTAACTCAGAAAAATATGAAAAATTGCAGAAAATTATATTTTATTATTATGAACCTATGAAAAATAAAATGAACAGATTATCACACACCAATAAGCAAATGGGCACAAAAAGCAGTTTGAATAAGTGCTTATTTATAAGCTAATAAGCACTTATTTGGACACAGAGCTCAGAAACAATAAAGACCACATAAATAAGCATAAAACAACTTTTAACCATAAGATAAGCACTCAGGATAGCCATATAAGCACTTAAGCTGTTGCAATAATCAGACAGAAACAATGGTTCAGGTCCCCCACTTTAAGCAGTGATATAAGCACTCTAATAAGCTGATTTTTGAAAAGTTAAAGTGGCAACTACTAGACCACCCAGCAGAGAACTCAGAAAAAACAAAAAATCCTGATTCTAACTATCCAATTGAACCCCAATTAGGCCTGAGATCAGCAGTGAAAAACCAAATAGGCTGCAAACAGTTGACTTTTTTATTACTTAAGAACTTTGACTTAATCTAATTTTATCAGCTTAAATCTAATCCTAGGTGTTATATTAACTTGTTTAACCACTTAAATCACAATCACAAACATCAAACTAACAGTTTTTAAAAAGTTGCAGTAACAGATCATAAAAATGCAAAAAGGATTTTTAGCAAACATGAAATTTTGACTTTTTGTAAATAATGTGCAAGTTTAATGGTTACTCTAGTTCTATAATGACCTAAGGAGACTAAAGATGCAGAAAAACAAGCAAGTGAACACCTCAGGCAAGCAGTGCACTGATTTCCCAAACACCCTTTTTGAACACTGTTACAACCTCAAAACCACTACAGAACTATCCAAAACACTTCCAAATCACCACTTATGCACTTACTATGATTCACAAACATGAAATGACTCAGAAACACAGAGCTTTAACCACTATTATGCAAGAACAATAGATATGACCGATGATGATTATGATGATACAGTATACTCAAATCAAAACTCAAACATAATCAAATAACTACTATAAACCAAAAACAGACAATAATAATAACTATTAAGCACAAATAAGCTAGAAGCAAACCACAGATTTGATACTAAGCTATTTTACCAATAAGCTACAAAGATGGAATGTAAAAATGAAACTTACAAGCCCAAGTCCCCCTCAGCATGAAAAGAGGGGGTTCACTATGCTTGCCTATCTTTTGACAGGCTAAGTGGACACCTTCTTGGCTGCCTACAATCACCAATAAGCTCAGCTTATTCAATAAGCTGAGCAAGTTGACTTTTATTGACTATTTTTGAACTTTTTGAGTTTTTGAGAAATAAAATCACTACACTTGCTATAAGCTAAATAAGCTGAGATAAGTTCAAGTAAACTACTAAAAAGCTTTTGAAAATGAATTTAAGAAACAAATCAGAACATATATATATATATATATATATATATATATATATATATATATATATATATATATATATATATATATATATATATATATATATTTTGAGATTTTCTATTTTTCTTATTTTTTTGGTTTTTATACTTTCTAAGTGTTGAAATAAGAGAGTAACTATAGTTAAACTATTATAAGCTTATGAAAGGCTAAATTAAACAAGGTTTTAAGAGAAAGCAAACATCTTTTTATAATTTTTCAGATTTTTTTTTTTTTTTTTTTTTTTTTATTATTATTATTTTTTTTTTTTTTGAGTTTTCAATAAAGAGAAAAAAAATACTTGATAAATAACTTTTAAAAGTTTATAAAAGACTAGTATAAGCTGAATTAGGAATGGATTAAAACAGAATAAGCAATAATACTATGAAAATTAAGCTAAGATTTATAAGAAGAAATACTTTTATTAAAACTTGAAAGTGAAATTTCAAAGGCTAATCTAAATTACAAAGTTGAAGTAAATTTGACAGAGTAACTTTATCTAAAAACCTACTACTCAAATGGTGAAATCAGGGTGGGTTTTTATAGGAGAGCAGGGGTGAGGAGCCTAGGGTTTGATGGAAGGATCTAGAGCTCAAATGGAGGCCACATATCTTCAATTCCCCTTAGGATGTCGACATCCCACCAATTTCTATCCATTTGAAACCTTCTTATCTTCAATCCACGTATCAAGGACCAATCAGGGAGCTCAAAGGTGCCACGGTGGAGGATTTATGACACCATCTGACAACGTGTCAGATGGTTCTAGAAAGATGCTTAGTACGAGGTTTGGATTTGGATAGGTAAGAGGTAAAAACGGGTGAGGTGCAGGGTAACTTGTGGGAGAGATGCACAGTAACACGCGCCATTTGTTTTTTTATTATTGTTTGAGTTTGGGTGGGTCGGGTTTGGTATTAAGATTGGACCAGATTGTGGTGGTGGGCTTGTGTTTGGTTTCTGGGCCTGGGTAAGTGCAAGTAATATTAATTTTGGGCTAGTGTAAGGATCCGGTGTGTAGTAGCAATTTAAACCAAGGGACCAAAACTATAAATCTGAAAATATGAGGACCCAAACTGCCAATCTTCCATAATATTATTCCAAGGGTTATTTGTGGCATTTCATGAATAATGAGGGGCTGAGTTGTCATATTTCCAAAATATCTTCATAAGAACCAAAAGTGACAACTTTGAAAGTTGAGGGACCATATGTGTAACTTCTTCAAACTTATGACCAAGGGTCATTCTTGTAATTTCTTGAAATTTGAGGGTTCCATTTGACCATATGAGCTTTACTTTGACCACTAAGCTTCCCCGGCTTTGGCTTTATTGAAACTTTTCCAATTCTCGTGCTCGTTTTGTCATTTTCTCATGATTTTTTCGTCCTTTTCTTAATATCCGTTCCTGCACATTCACAAACACAAAAACACACATTCTTTGGCAATTTTGGTTAGTTTTTGGTTTATTTGGTCTTTTTTTTTAGCTCAGAAAAGGTGAGTGAATAAGCACTCACCAAAATCCTCCGGACTAAAGTATTGCCATGTCCTCATGCAATGTGATCAATTCACGCTCACGAGATAAATAATTTCATAACTCTTTCTACTAACTTTGAAAAGTAGCAAGGAGGTTCAAAAGAGATTACAAAATCATTTATTCCCACAAACGCTCCGTTTTTCCAAATTTATTTCTTTATTCCACTTTATTCTATTTTTGGACTTTTCACACTTCATACTTGTGACGGTTTGTTGAACTTTCATTATTTTTGCAATAATTTTTAGGGTCTACGTGTAGAAACACTTCTATTTAAGAAGTGACCATACGGATAAAAATCGTCATCCTTGATTTTTCACGAGCTCCCAAACTAAGCGTAAAAACGAGATCACAGCTTATCTACAAATTTAATGCTAACACTACTCATAAAAGTTACTCGTGGAAACTTCTTACTCCCATGTCCTAAGTTTTTGTATCTCATTATTTTATTTTTGTTGAGAAATGAATCGCTTCATATTTTCTCGTTTCAATATTTTTTAGTCCGATAGTGACACCTATGTTTAAACACTAAGTAGTTATTCATTTTCTCTTAAGAACCACTGCAATAGAAATTCGGTCCACATCAAGGAATTTGGGGTACATACAATATCAAGGATGTAAGTTGCGGAGTACAATCACTTATCACATGCACCTCACGCGCCAACAACTTATTTATACATACATAGCTCTTATTCAACAATACTTCAACTTTCATTTTTCACTTTTTTTCACTTTTCTCATATTTTTCATACTTTTCTTGATTTTTTTCATAACATCAATGGAAGCTTATCGGGTAGCTCCAAAACCACATAGATAATCAACTTTTGACTTTTGATTCTTTCGCTTTTTGCTCTTTTTTTTTATGTTCCTTGATATTTACCCAACTTCTAAAACAAAAATTCTCTTAAGAAAACAAATAACTAAATATTATTCAAACCTAAAAACCACTAATTAACCTAGAACATCTATTATATATTGGTGACGTATCTGATGGGAGTAAAAAGCCACGAGTACCTCTTATGAGCTCTAAAGAGAACCACTACTCCACGTTTAGCATTAAACTTGTAAATAAACTCTATCATTTCTCGTTCTCTGCAAATTTAAGACCTCAAATAATGAGATTAGCAGATGCTTAGCCAATAATCAGCCACGCATATATAAAGTCAAATACGGGAGTTTGCAAACTCTTGGAAAGAATTCGCGTTTTGTAGCTCCTAGTGTAAGTGACTAGCGAAAGCTTTTCAAGCCGTGCATGTATAAAGTCAAGTACGGGAGCCGACAAAAGAGTAGCTCCTAGTGTACAAGGCTAGCACAAACTTTTATGATTATCATTGGTTAAGGGAACAAGCTAGGGCTCAACACGCCCGGTCAAGTCAAAATATTTATTCCCACTCTCGCCAGCAAGAAAGTCAACAAGGTGTCAAATCACTTATTCAAACTTTTATTATATTTTTGCACAACTTTTCTGACTTTTTCTCATTTTTTTTTGCTTTTTCATGACTTTTTCAATCACTTTTCTTCAAAATTTTTGAAAATTTTCAATTTTTTCAATTTTTTTTTTTCATTTTTTTGTGGAAAAACGGAGTTGCAAGAGTACACGACATGGTGAAAAATGCAAGGTCAAATCGAATCGAAGATTCACCCCCCCCCCCCCCCCCCCGGACTAGAATGAAACATTGTCCTCAATGTTTTAATGGGTAAAGGTAATCCTAACATAAATCTAGGCCGTTTATTAATTATGCCAAAGAAAACTTTAGTCGATAAGATTTACGGATATAGGATTTTCAAAAGCATCGATGAATGAGACTCGAGTGGAGAGAAAGACAAAACCACGAGCACGAGAGTCATCATAAATCGGGGACAATTCTGGACAATCATACACAAACAACCACGAAACACAAGATTGAAAGAGGTACCCCCTCCTCAGGTTATTTATTAGAAATAAGAAAATTAAGAAGATGAAATTGGATAAGCATGGGTTGCCTCCCACAAAGCGCTTTGTTTTTGATTACCGAGTCACGTAGCTTGACTCGATCCCCGAATTCAATCGTCCTTGGGGAAAGTTTGGAGATCCGGGACTACCATGGTTGGTACATCCCCTCCGAAATAGTGTTTCAAACGGTGACCATTCACCTTAAAGTTGGGACCATCAAGTTGAGCCAACTCAATGGTACCATAAGGGAACACTTGTGTTATGGTGAATGGTCCAGACCAATGGGTTTTAAGCTTACCCGAGAAAATCTTTAAACGAGAGTTAAAAAGAAGCACTTGATCACCAACGTTGAACACGCGGTCTTTGATCTTGGCATCATGAAGTCTTTTTGTTTTCTCTTTATAAATTAAAGAATTCTCGTAAGTTTGATCACGAAGTTTGACTAATTCGTTCAATTGAACTTTTCGGTGATCACCCGCGGTTTTTAAGTCAAAATTTGCATGTTTTAAGGCCCAATAGGCCTTGTGCTCAAGTTCGATGGGCAAATGACAAGCTTTCCCGTAAACCAGCTTATATGGAGTGCACCCAATGGGTGTTTTGTAAGCGGTCCGGAAAGCCCATAGAGCATCATCTAGCTTATCGGCCCATGAGGCACGGTGCTCACCTACGGTCCTTTCTAATATCCTTTTTAAGCCACGATTGGACACCTCCACTTGACCACTCGTTTGTGGATGATAAGCCGTAGAAAGACGATGTGTGACACCATATTTAAGCATAACTTTAGCGAATTGGTCATTGCAAAAATGGGTCCCACGATCACTTATGATGGCTCGAGGTGTACCAAATCGGGCAAAGAGCTTTTTTAAGAATTTCACAACTACTCGGGCGTCATTGGTGGGGAGCGCCTTCGCTTCAACCCATTTGGACAAATAATCGACGGCCACGAGAATATACTTATTTCCTCTTGATGACGGGAATGGACCCATGAAATCGATGCCCCAAACGTCAAAAATTTCACAAACTTGAATAGCATTTTGTGGCATTTCATCGTTTTGAGAAATTTTCCCTTGACGTTGGCAAGAATCGCATGATTTCACCAATTCATGGGCATCCCGATAAATCGTCGGCCAATAGAAGCCGGAATCGAACACTTTCTTTGCGGTGAAGTTGGCACCATGATGTCCCCCCGTGGGTCCACTATGGTATGCCATAAGTATTTCAACGGCTTCCGTACCGTGAACACACCGTCGGATCACTTGATCCGCACAGACTTTGAACAAATAGGGGTCGTCCCAAAAATAATGTTGGACATCTTTAAAGAATTTCTTCTTTTGTTGAGACGACAACCCTTTTCTTATGAAATTCCCCGCATGGTAATTCGCAAAATCGGCGAACCATGGGGTACTTTGGTCAATATTAGACACACTCCCAAGTGTCTCGAGAGGAAATGCATCGTTGATTTCCTTGTTCTCGAGAACACTTTGATGGGGATTCTCAAGTCGTGAAAGGTGATCACCAGCAAGATTCTCAGCTCCTTTTTTGTCTCGTATTTCGACATTAAATTCTTGGAGCAAAAGAACCCATCGCATTAAGCGTGGCTTAGCATCTTGCTTTGCCATTAAGTATTTTAGGGCCGAATGATCCGTATACACTATGCACTTTTTAAGGAGCAAATAAGACCTAAATTTTTCGAAAGCATAGACAACCGCTAACATATCCTTTTCGGTAGTTGTATAATGATGTTGGGCCTCGGTCATAGTCTTACTTACATAGTGTATCGGTTGAAAGTATTTATTCTTACGTTGCCCCAGAACTGCACCAATGGCATAATCACTAGCATCACACATTAGCTCAAATGGTAAGCTCCACTCGGGGGCAACTAAGATTGGTGCCTCCGTTAACTTCTTCTTTAAAACATTAAATGCATCGACGCATTCATTTGTGATGTTAAACGGAGCATCCTTTTCTAAAAGGTGGGTCAGAGGCCGGGCTATTTTGGAGAAGTCTTGTATAAAACGTCGGTAAAAGCCAGCATGACCAAGGAAACTTCGGATTCCTTTGACGGTCGTAGGATGAGGTAGCTTAGCAATGACATCGACTTTTGCACGATCTACCTCAATCCCATATTAGATATCTTATGGCCGAGGACTATGCCTTCTTTAACCATGAAGTGGCTCTTCTCCCAATTTAGAACCAAATTGGTGTTTTCACACCGTATCAGCATTTTCTCTAAATGGGAGAGGTAAGAGTCGAAAGAATTTCTGTAGACGGAGAAGTCGTCCATGAACACTTCCATGGTTTTTTCGATCATATCCAAGAAAATAGCCATCATACACCGTTGAAACGTGCCTGGAGCATTACATAGGCCAAAGGGCATTCTCCGATAGGCAAACGTTCCATACGGGCAAGTAAAAGTGGTCTTCTCTTGATCCGGGGGATCAATAGGGATTTGAAAGTACCCAAAAAAGCCATCCAAGAAACAATAGAACTCATTTCCCACTAACCGTTCAAGCATTTGGTCCATAAAAGGGAGCGGGAAATGGTCTTTACGTGTCGCATCATTCAACTTGCGGTAGTCGATACAAACTCTCCATCCGGTCACAAGTCTAGTCGGTATAAGCTCATTATCGTCATTTTTCACAACAGTGATTCCACCCTTCTTTGGAACACAATGAATCGGGCTAACCCATGAACTATCTGAGATCGGATAAATCATTCCAGCGTCAAGGAGTTTAATAACTTCCTTTTTGATCACTTCGTGGATTAGTGGGTTAACCCGTCGTTGTTGTTGGACGGAAGCTTTGTGATTATCGTCAAGCAGAATCTTATGAGTACAAAATTGAGGGTCGATTCCCTTAATGTCGGATATTTGCCAAGCAATAGCACTTTTATGCTTCCGAAGCACATCTAAGAGTCGTGTCTTCTCCTCATCTTTAAGGCCTTTTGATATTATAACCGGTAATTTATCATTTTTTTCCAAGTATGCGTATTCGAGATGAGGAGGCAAATCCTTGAGCTCGAGCTCCGGAGGATTCTCAATAGACGGCTTTACTTCTTTTACGTCTGCCATTTTTAAGTCTATCGGAGGGGGAGAAACAACCGGGTTTTTATTTAAAAGTTTTTCAATCAATGAAATGTCCCCCTCTGGATCAAAGTTATTATTATCAATTTCCGGTGAAAATGATTCATTTGAAAGACAAGCATTTATTTCTTCCCAAGCGAGATCACTTCCCTCAAACGGAGTGAGGGAAGGGGAAGAATCGGAGACGATAGGTTCAAAAGAAGGAGTGGGATTGCCACTCGAAGCATTTTCGGTAAAACCAAGAAGTTCTTGAGAATACTCCTCCGTAGCTTCGTCAATAACATCGATTCGGTTGACGGAAGCAACATCGTAGTCGGAGGAGTATCTCGCGGTTTGATCAAGGTTAAAAGTGACGGCTTCATTTCCAACACGTAAGGTAATCTCCTCGTCGTAAACATCAATTAAAGCACGACCGGTCCTTAGGAAACCTCTCCCGAGAATGAGAGGAACCCGTGGATCGGCATCAAAATCAACAACCACAAAATCGGCAGGGAAATGGAATTTCCCAACATTGACAAAAATATCCTCGGCTATGCCAATTGGACGAGTCGTAGATCGGTTGGCAAGCTCGAGGGTCATAAGCGTCGGTGTCAAGTTAGGGAGAGACAACTTTTTCCAAATTGACAATGGCATTAGGTTAATGCTAGCACCAAGATCGGCCAAGGCGAAGCATTGAACCATACCCAGAAAATTGCACGGTATAAGAAACTTGCCAGGGTCTTCAAGCTTTTCGGGTAGCTTTTTAAGAAGAACCGCTGAGCAATTCTCGTTCATTTGGGTTCTTGTCATTTTAAAAAGCTTTTCCTTATTATTTAAAAGTCCTTTTAGCATCAAAGCAAATTTGGGCATCAAAAGTATAGCATCCGCGAGACTTATATCAAAGTGCAATTCTTGAAAAATCTGATAAAATTTTACCATTTGGTTTTTATCTTTCTCGCGGTGCTTTTGTTCGTTTAAACATGACGGATAAGGCAACTTTGTTTTAACAGGAATATCTTTTTCATAAACAACTTTTTCCTTTCCCTTGGACGTCGGGACCACCGGAGGATGGATGTCTTCGGTCCTTCCATTATTAATAGGAAATTCCGTATCCGTTGTCGCCTCGGGTTCACGGGCGACTACCTTGGGAGGTAGAGAAGAAGAGGTAGTCGGAGCCGTTGGTCCATCATAAGAAACACCACTCCTTTTCGTGATCGCTTTAGCATCACCCCTCGGGTTAGCGATCGTGTTGCTAGGCAAAGTTCCAGAGCCCGAGGGTCGATCATTTAAACGCTTGTTAAGATCATTGATTTGATTAGCTAACAACCTTGTTGTTTCCTCTTGTTTTGTCATAAAAGCTTGTTGGTTTTGAAGCAATTGCTTAATCAACTCTTTCGTGGGCGACGGATTTGGAATAACAGCTTGATTTTGATTATTGAAATTTTGCCCACGGTTTTGAAAATTGCCATGATTCAGATTTGCATTATTAAAGTTCCCTTGATTATTCTGAAAATTCCCATTATTTTGAAAATTGTTCCCTTGAGGCGGGGCTTGGTTTTGATTTCCCTGAAAATTCCGATTTTGGTTTACACCTTGGTTTTGAAAACCTTGATTTTGCCGGTTTTGATTTTGATTAACTTGATGTGTACGGTTTTGCACATTGTTATTATGACTCTGATTTTGAAAACCGGGTGGTCCAAGATAATGGCTTGAATGGTAGCTGAGGAGATTTCGATCTCCTTGAAGAGATGGGTAACCGTTGCCACCCATATTTGCAGCATACACGTTCTCTTGAACATAAGCTCCGGTTGACGGACACTCGTTATACGGATGTGGACCACCACAAGTAACACAACCTTGATTCAAAACATTGACTTGATGACTTGGTTTTTCAATGGACATTTCATCAACTTTCTTAGTTAAAGCCACAATCATGTTTACCAATTCTTCATTATTTTTACCATTATTAGACACTTGTGGTTTATTTCTTGACATTCTAACACGAGGTTTATTCTCAATTATCATGAAAGCATCATTCGTATTTCTAGCCAACAAGTTCCCACCTGCAGCAGAGTTGAGTGAGTCTTGGTCAACATGACTCAACCCATTATAGAAAGTGTCAATCTGCTGAAGGGGTGTGAACCCATGGTTCGGACATTTTTCCATCAAATCTTTGAATCGGTCCCAAGCTTCACTAAACGACTCATCAAAAGCTTGTTGGAACCGAAAGATTTGGGAACGTAGATTAGAAGTTTTAGAAGTAGGATAGAAATAATTCACAAACTTGGAAGCAAGATCATTCCAAGTGTGAATCGAATTGGGTGGTTCCTTTTCCAGCCAAGTCCGGGCTGCTCCTTTTAAGGAGAAAGGAAATAACTTCAATTTCACCACATCGTGAGGAACTTGATTCATTCTAATAGTCTCAGCGATGTCGGTGATATTTCGGATGTGAGCATAGGGGTCTTCGTTATCAAACCCGTGAAAGGATATACCCGTGATTAAATTGAGTAATCCATGATTGATTTCAAAGTTGGCATTGATGTCTGGAATCACAATAGCTCTCCTCACACCGTTAAATGGTGATTGGAGTTGTTCTTCCATCGGATGCGGATCAAATGCCGGTTGTTGTCCCATCGGCGGGACAACATTGTGCTGCGGACCACCCATCGGCGGGGGCCCGTTGTGTTGTTCGTTATGGTTCATCTCCTCGTCGTCAAGGAAATGAACCCGACTCGTATGTCGTAAAACCTGCTCGGGGTTTGAGAGCGGAGAACTAAGATTTTCAGAAGTAGAACGGGTGTGCATACACCAAAAACAAAATTAAAAAGAAAAAGAAAATAGAAAAGAAAATCTTTTTTGTTTTTATTTATTTATTATTTTTTTTATTTTTTTTCTCAAAAACTTTTTATTTTTTTGTTTTTCTTTTCTTAAAACGTAACGTTAATCGAAAACCGTTTCTTTCAAAACCACGCGCGACAGGACGGGAGAGAAGAATGGATCTCTCTTCAGCTAGCAATTTAATGTCTTAGCTATCCGTATTTCCCGCTTATTCGGTTGTAGTAATTGAAATAGTCCGATAAACAACTAAATTACGTTTTCGTTATATTGGGAGACTTATTTGGTTTACAACGCCCTTTCTTTTGATCGAGTCGAGGCTGTAACTTTTATTATTTTTTTGGTATTTTGTAAACACTTTAGTAAAAGTGTTTTGAATTTTTCAATTTTTTTTATAAATATATACACAAAATAGAGGAAGGCTTAACAAAACACGATTTTTCAAAACAATATTCAAAAATTCACTTCAAGCCGTCCCCGGCAGCGGCGCCAAAAATTGATTCGTCGTGAAAACCAATTATATATAATTTAGTATAGTATCGAAGTGATTCGCAAGAAATACGGATCACCCGAGTCGTTTCCAAGTGAAGGTGTGAATGGAATCAAGAATATCGATTCGTGTAAATCGTGTAGTGAGAAGTGGTGAAAAAGCAAATAGTGATCAAATAATTCAACTATCAACTAACAATTGAAATATGCAAAGAGTACAAGCTAGTAATGCACCAAAGTCTAAAACGTAAAAACGGAAATGCAAACGCGATTTTTAAAACGTAACATACGAATTAAAACGCGAGTTTTAAGCTATACTAACCCTACGATCTTGGAAATAATTTTAAAAGGTAAAAATGATAAAAGAAAATTTTTAAAAAAAGAAAAATATTTTTTTTAACTTTTTAATAATTTTTTATGAATTAAAAACTAATTAAACTATTTAATAATTAAAAGAAAATGTAAATAAAGTGAGAAAAATGCAAATTTAATTTCTAAAATTCAAAAATAACTGAAAACCATTTTCTAAAATATTTTTGGATTTTTCTGGGGTTTTTCTGATTTTTTTGGATTTTCTAATAATTAAAAAGTAATAAAAAGTGATTAAAAAAATGAAAATTAATTAAGAAAAATAGCAAATTAACTCAGAAAAATATGAAAAATTGCAGAAAATTATATTTTATTATTATGAACCTATGAAAAATAAAATGAACAGATAATCACACACCAATAAGCAAATGGGCACAAAAAGCAGTTTGAATAAGAGTGATATAAACACTCTAATAAGCTGATTTTTGAAAAGTTAAGGTGGCAACTACTAGACCACCCAGCAGAGAACTCAGGAAACACAAAAAACATGATTCTAACTATCCAATTGAACCCCAATTAGGCCTGAGATCAGCAGTGAAAAACCAAATAGGCTGCAAACAGTTGACTTTTTATTACTTAAGAACTTTGACTTAATCTAATTTTATCAGCTTAAATCTAATCCTAGGTGTTATATTAACTTGTTTAACCACTTAAATCACAATCACAAACATCAAACTAACAGTTTTTAAAAAGTTGCAGTAGCAGATCATAAAAATGCAAAAAGGATTTTTAGCAAACATGAAATTTTGACTTTTTGTAAATAATGTGCAAGTTTAATGGTTACTCTAGTTCTATAATGACCTAAGGAGACTAAAGATGCAGAAAAACAAGCAAGTGAACACCTCAGGCAAGCAGTGCACTGATTTCCCAAACACCCTTTTTGAACACTGTTACAACCTCAAAACCACTACAGCACTATTCAAAACACTTCCAAATCACCACTTATGCACTTACTATGATTCACAAACATGAAATGACTCAGAAACACAGAGCTTTAACCACTATTATGCAAGAACAATAGATATGACCGATGATGATTATGATGATACAGTATACTCAAATCAAAACTCAAACATAATCAAATAACTACTATAAACCAAAAACAGACAATAATAATAACTATTAAGCACAAATAAGCTAAAAGCAAACCACATATTTGATACTAAGCTATTTTACCAATAAGCTACAATGATGGAATGTAAAAATGAAACTTACAAGCCCAAGTCCCCCTCAGCATGAAAAGAGGGGGTTCACTATGCTTGCCTCTCTTTTGACAGGCCAAGTGGAAACCTTCTTGGCTGCCTACAATCACCAATAAGCTCAGCTTATTCAATAAGCTGAGCAAGTTGACTTTTATCGACTTTTTTTGAACTTTTTGAGTTTTTGAGAAATAAAATCACTACACTTGCTATAAGCTAAATAAGCTGAGATAAGTTCAAGTAAACTACTAAAAAGCTTTTGAAAATGAATTTAAGAAACAAATCAGAACATATATATATATATATATATTTTTTTTTTGAGATTTTCTATTTTTCTTATTTTTTTAGTTTTTATACTTTCTAAGTGTTGAAATAAGAGAGTAATTATTGTTAAACTATTATAAGAAGAAATACTTTTATTAAAACTTGAAAGTGAAATTACAAAGGCTAATCTAAATTACAAAGCTGAAGTAAATTTGACAGAGTAACTTTATCTAAAAACCTACTACTCAAATGGTGAAATCAGGGGGGTTTATAGGAGAGCAGGGGTGAGGAGCCTAGGGTTTGATGGAAGGATCTAGAGCTCAAATGGAGGCCACATATCTTCAATTCCCCTTAGGATGTCGACATCCCACCAATTTCTATCCGTTTGAAACCTTCTTATCTTCAATCCACGTATCAAGGACCAATCAGGGAGCTCAAAGGTGCCACGGTGGAGGATTTATGACACCATCTGACAACGTGTCAGATGGTTCTAGAAAGATGCTTAGTACGAGGTTTGGATTTGGATAGGTACGAGGTAAAAACGGGTGAGGTGCAGGGTAACTTGTGGGAGAGATGCACAGTAACACGCGCCATTTGTTTTTTTATTATTGTTTGAGTTTGGGTGGGTCGGGTTTGGTATTAAGATTGGACCGGATTGTGGTGGTGGGCTTGTGTTTGGTTTCTGGGCCTGGGTAAGTGTAAGTAATATTAATTTTGGGCTAGTGTAAGGATCCGGTGTGTAGTAGCAATTTAAACCAAGGGACCAAAAGTGTAAATATGAAAATATGAGGACCCAAACTGCCAATCTTCCATAATATTATTCCAAGGGTTATTTGTGGCATTTCACGAATGATGAGGGGCTAATTGTCATATTTCCAAAATATTTTCTTAAGGACCAAAAGTGACAACTTTAAAAGTTAAGGGACCATATGTGTAACTTCTTCAAACTTATGACCAAGGGTCATTCTTGTAATTTCTTGAAATTTGAGGATTGCATTTGACCATATGAGCTTCACTTTGACAACTAAGCTTCCCCGGCTCCAGCTTTATTGAAACTTTTCCCATTCTCGTTCTCGTTTTGTCATTTTCTCGTGATTTTTTCGTCCTTTTCTTAATATTCGTTCCTGCACATTCACAAACACAAAAACACACATTCTTTGGCAATTTTGGTTAGTTTTTGGTTTATTTGGTCTTTTCTTTTAGCTCAGAAAAGGTGAGTGAATAAGCACCCACCAACGTGCTACAACAAGAGGGTCCGACTACGGCACCCAACTAACTAATCTCCGTCATCTAATGACCGTCTCACAATCGGTCCCCAAGTTCCACACTCGACAACACATCTCCAATATAACTCGTAATCCAAATATTCCACAACAAGTCCACTAAGAATCCATGGTCAAAAATCACAACCGCGACCACAACAATAATAGTCCGACAAGTAAACATAACAACGAAACACAATTAATTACGGGTTGAGTTACCAAGTCAACCCTGGTCTATAATACGCCCGAAACAAAGTACGGGAGTCCCACACGAGACCATTAGGTCTCGGCTAGCTCTAGCTCGAGCCAAAACCGACCCAAACAGCCCCCTTGGAGGTGTCGGCCGAAAAACCAAACGACCACAAGGTCGACCAAACATCACCACAAGCACCAAAAATCCAAAAATCATCAAATGGTCATAATAATACAACCAAGAACCCAAGCCGAGAGCCAATGCTCTCGGTTGAACCTCGACCCATCGAAAATAACATGAACCCGGATACCAAACATTTTTCCTTAACCCATTTCATCAAAACCCATTAAAATCTTTCGTTAATAATCAAGAAAACCCGAAAAGAAACCAAATCCGTGACCCAAGGTCATGACTTAAACCAAAATACAAGCCAAAGCTCATCCTACCTTCGATTCCCAAGACCAAATCGAATGGATCTTCAAAACCAAGACAAGAAATGACGAATTGGTGGTGAAATCGAGATGAAAAAGTAGATTTAGGGCGCGTGTTTATATGGATCGGATAGAGAATGATGTGGGGAGTTGATTGGTGGTGTTGGTTTTGACGGGGGAGCGGCGGTGACGGTGGTGGTGGCCGGAAAAGACACGGCGGCTAGGGTTTTTTTTTGGGGGGGGGGATGAAGATAGAGAGAGAGAGTGTGTGAAAAATGGTGATGAGGGTGTGGTGTTGTGTGGTTCTTAAGACCGGACCACAAGGACGATTTTAAGTAATTTAAAAAAAAAAAAAAATCTTTTTATTATTAATAATAATAATAGTGAAGGTGTAGTGGGCTAAGTAGCCCAATGTACATACACGGGCCAAACCCGAAACCTTAAATAACCAGACCACTTTCTCAAACCGAACTCGTTCCAAAAATAATCAAAACCTCGCGATACGTCCCCAAATAATAATATCCAAACCAATATAAAAATAATTTAAATTGTTAGGTTAACCTAGTGCCGGAGTCAATGTAGTGCCAAAGTAACGATCTCAAAATAAATCATCACGAACGAACCAAACCAAACATAAATAAATAATCAAATCCTCATAATTAACGTACGATCAAAAACACATTCCAACGTTCATAAAACATCTCGTTTCAATAAACTTTTCAAAAATTTCAAAATCATAATTTTTAATGTAATGCGCGTTTTTGAAACGGCTCCCTATTTTGCCAGTTGTTGGCGGAGGCTCCTCAACTCCTGCCTCAAGCCATCATGATCTCTCCATAATGATCCTAACTCCACACTATGGGCGTCGCTGTCTCTCTTGAGGTTAGCCACTTCCTTCTCCAGCTCGGCATTCCTTTGCCATAACTTGCGGTCGGCCTCTCGAGCTGTAATAAAACCTCGCTGTAAACTCTCAATATACTCGTGAATCTCAATCAAACCTCTCCTCATCTCAGTCGTCCTGCCCACAACCACAGTCATATCAACTCTCAGATCCGCTATAAACTCTCCAATAACCCTCTCAAGTCGATCAGATATACGTGTAACTCTCTCACCAAGATCAGTAATCTGAGCCCACATCCTACCGATCTCACCTAACTCTGCATGCTCAGCAGAAACCTCAGAAGGTGCATCCGACTCAACGGGACTACCAGGTGGCAACTCAAACAAAAATGGATGATCAGGTGAAACAGGCTCAATCGGATGTATGGGTGAATCAGGCTCCTCAGCCTGAGCTGGCGGCACTAATAAATCATCATCATCAGGCATCTGTTCCTCCTGAGGGACATCCTCCTCCTCAGGGTCATCATCATCACCCTGCTCAGCCTCCTGAGGGTCATCAGCCTCATCCTCACCCTCGTACTCCTCCTCCTCCTCATCGGAAGAGTACATCATCAATCGTCGTCTCCTAACAGGTGAACCATGTGGTGAAGGGGTAGGGGATCTAGGACGACGACGCAATGATGCAGGTGGCGCCTCTGACAGAAGAGAGTGAGCATCTATCTGTAAAGGTGGTGAAGTAGGGCGTACCGACATACGTGTCGTAGCTCGGTGGGCAAAACGTGGAGCCACACGAGCCAAAGCCTGATGAAGTGTAAGCTGCCTCGATGTACCAGGGAGCCCTAGAGATGATGAGGGTCCCTGCTTAGATGCAGCAGGCGGTGCTGAAGTAGAACCTGTCGGTGACACAGTAGCTGAATGCATGGCTACCTGGTAAGGATCATAAGGAGCCATGGTAAACTGTGCTGGAAATACCGGTGCAGTAAGAATATCCTCAACAACATCGGGCGTACGGGAGGCCATAGTGTGTAACAACAGCGTAGGGTAGGTGTAAGTATTTCAAAACAACTAAACCGCGAACTCAAAATACCATATCAACATCTTCATATAATCCCAAATCATATATAACCAAGAAAGATTTAAAATACCTCATTACTAAAATCATTCGTAAAACAATTAAGCCATATAATTCCTCAAAACGCATATAATTCCTCAAAACGCCATCATATCACTAAATCAATAAATCTCAAATCCTCAAATCACCTCAAGAATCCCAAATCTAATAATCATCTCAATATACCCGAATAATAACAATGATGCTTCGGCTTGGCGGGCTGGCGGGCAATGGTCGAGGATCGTTTTCTATAAAAATCGGTTATAGTTTAGGTGTCTATTTACCTAGTTCTCTATAACCTTGGCTCTGATACCAATCTTTAACACCCCCAAAATTTGATACAGCGGAAGACTCAACAAGCTTTCGGGGTGCTACGGGGATTGGTATCCATTCAAAGTCATGAAAGAACGAGATAAAGTAAACATAAGAAAAACACAACCAAAACAGGTTTTAAAGTTTACATTTATCCCAATAATTATCCAAAGTAAGGCCCAAAAGAAATAAACATAGGTCCACAATAGTTATCAGAGTTTTAGAAAAATAGATCCATAACCGGTGCCATTGCCAAGCCTCCAATCCCAAGCATCCATAGAGCATCACTTAATTACCTGAGAAAACGTGCTAAAAGTCAGCTTTCGCTGGTGAGATCATAGGTTTAAATTCATAATTCAATATAGTGGACATATACGCAAAACGCTTGCTAGCTAGGCTAGGCCTCAATCATCCAACCAAAATAATCCAACCAAATCAAATCAACCCTATAGGTTGACGTTATAGCTCAAACCAATCCAATCAATAGCTTACCTAGCTCAAGTCTAGGCCTCGCTCTATAATCAATCCAATAGCTTACCTAGTTCGGGACTAGGCCTTGCTCATTAACCAAATCAATAGCTTACCTAGTTCGGGACTAGGCCTCGCTTAATCCTACCTAGTTCTATAAGCATAGCAAGTTTTGAAATCAAAAGCGATAATAGTCCACATAAAACAATTTGCACGTTTCTCACCCCAAGTATTGAAAACAAAGTTCAAGAGTAAAAGTGGGGCTATGACTCACCTCAAGTCCAGAAAATCTTCAAAAGAAATCGATAGATGAAAGACGTAAGCAAACTCAAGTAACGGCAACTACATACTCGGCACTTCCTAACAATATCAAACTCGTTCAGAAATCATTTCCTCAAAATCAATTATTCCCATTCCCGAACGTATTCCATTTAACTTTCCAAAAATATCCATTTCTCAAATTATCTTCATATATTAATTTGAAATTTGACGTTTGGTATCCATATGGGTGAAGGGTCGACACAACTCAAACCAAAAAGCCACAACGAACCAAATAATAACCAACTATAGGTCTAATATTAGCCCAACATATTATTTAAATAAATCATCGAAGCTTATCAAATCCATCGATTTGGTAATCCCCCATATTTATTTACGTAATATATCGTTCCAAAATTATACCCAACCTAAAGCACATAACACAAAGAATTCTATTTGGTATATATCGTAGTCCAATAAATTCCCTATATATATCGTCGAATCGGCCAAATTCCACGAGATACATAGTAATTTATTACCCTAGAACATATACCACAACCTATGAGCGTCGTGGGATACGATGCCCATTAATATACTCATTTTATATAATCAAATAACTCGATCTAATCCGTCGATTAAATAAGTCACTTGCTATAGAAAATGTTTATATTAATCGTCATATATCCGTGACAACACAAAAGTCACAATATAAAGTCCGCTTGGACTTTAAATAACCACAACTCGTATAACTCGATAAGTTTCTAAATTTATAAAAATCATGTTTTTAATTATTATTCACCCGACTTATTAGTTTTCGCCGTTATTTATAGTTATTAATCTATAACAATATTCCAACATTTCTTATACTATTTTCATAGTATAAGAATTATCGTTATATTGTTATACGTTTACTCGTGATCGTTTTATTATTAATATACGCATTTATAAATATATATATATATATATATATATATATATATATATATATATATATATATATATATATATATATATTCTCAATAATAGTATTACGAGTATTATTTTTAATATTTGACTTTTAAATATTTATCGAGTCATAGAATTTGGTCACATGTCCGAGTCATGACTCTCGGCTCATAGTCCAAGTCCAATATAAGAATCAAGTCAAAATAAATAAATCATCTCCGTCCAACTCAATCCCATATCCACGTGCTACAACAAGAGGGTCCGACTACGGCACCCAACTAACCTATCTCCGTCATCTAATGACCGTCTCACAATCGGTCCCCAAGTTCCACACTCGACAACACATCTCCAATATAACTCGTAATCCAAATATTCCACAACAAGTCCAGTAAGAATCCATGGTCAAAAATCACAACCGCGACCACAACAATAATAGTCCGACAAGTAAACATAACAACGAAACACAATTAATTACGGGTTGAGTTACCAAGTCAACCCTGGTCTATAATACCCCCGAAACAAAGTACGGGAGTCCCACATGAGACCATTAGGTCTCGGCTAGCTCTAGCTCGAGCCAAAACCGACCCAAACAGCCCCCTTGGGGGTGTCGGCCGAAAAACCAAACGACCACAAGGTCGACCAAACATCACCACAAGCACCAAAAATCCAAAAATCATCAAATGGTCATAATAATACAACCAAAAACCCAAGCCGAGAGCCAATGCTCTCGGTTGAACCTCGACTCATCGAAAATAACATGAACCCGGATACCAAACATTTTTCCTTAACCCATTTCATCAAAACCCATTAAAATCTTTCGTTAATAATCAAGAAAACCCGAAAAGAAACCAAATCCGTGACCCAAGGTCACGAATTAAACCAAAATACGAGCCAAAGCTCATCCTACCTTCGATTCCCAAGACCAAATCGAAAGGATCTTCAAAACCAAGACAAGAAATGACGAATTGGTGGTGAAATCAAGATGAAAAAGTAGATTTAGGGCGCTTGTTTATATGGATCGGATAGAGAATGATGTGGGGAGTTGATTGGTGGTGTTGGTTTTGATGGGGGAGTGGCGGTGAAGGTGGTGGTGGCCGGAAAAGACACGGCGGCTAGGGTTTTTGGGGGGGGGGGATGAAGATAGAGAGAGAGAGAGTGTGTGAAAAATGGTGATGAGGGTGTGGTGTTGTGTGTTGCTTAAGACCGGACCACAAGGACGATTTTAAGTAATTTAAAAAAAAATATTTTTATTATTAATAATAATAATAGTGAAGGTGTAGTGGGCTAAGTAGCCCAATGTACATACACGGGCCAAACCCGAAACCATAAATAACCAGACCACTTTCTCAAACCGAACTCGTTCCAAAAATAATCAAAACCTTGCGATACGTCCCCAAATAATAATATCCAAACCAATATAAAAATAATTTAAATTGTTAGGTTAACCTAGTGCCGGAGTCAATGTAGTGCCAAAGTAACGATCTCAAAATAAATCATCACGAACGAACCAAACCAAACATAAATAAATAATCAAATCCTCATAATTAACGTACGATCAACAACACATTCCAACGTTCATAAAACATCTCGTCACAATAAACTTTTCAAAAATTTCAAAATCATAATTTTTAATGTAATGCGGGTTTTAGAAACGGCTCCTTATTTTGCCAGTTGTCACAGTATCTAAAGAAGAAGATGTACACGTACTATATGAGTCCAGGTATGAAACTGGGTGATCATATAGATGAGTTTAATAAGTTGATACTTTATTTAGCGAATATTGATATCGAGATTAAGGATGAAGATCAGGCACTTATGTTTCTTACGTCGATACCATCGTCTTACGAAAACTTTGTGGAGACATTGTTGTATGGGAGGGAATCCTTGACAATGGAGGATGTTCTGGCGACTCTGAATTCAAAAGAGTTGAAGAAAAGAATTGAAGGCACAAAGGAAGAAACTGGTGACAGGTTATATGTAAGGGGAGGGTCAGATCATTCAAGGAAAGCTCATTCTGGTGAAAGTTCGCGGTTCAAGTCAAGGGGTGGAACTAGTAAACTCAAGTGATTCATATGTCATTCAGAGGGTCATCTGAAGAGAGACTGTCCAATGAAGAAGTCAAGTGGGTCCGTCAGGAAGGGTAAGCATGATCAGGATCCTGATTCTTCTGATGACGACGGTAGCGCCTACTTTGGAGAAGCCTTGATGGTAGTCGGGAATGATGAGATGGCTGAATTGGTAATGGATTCTGGTGGGTCTTATCATATGACACCTAGGAGGAATTTCTTGTATGACTTCAAGGATTTTGATGGTGGTTTGGTTCAGTTAGGTGATAACAGGACATGCACTATCAGAAGGACAGGAAAAGTGAAAATACAGTTGCATGATGGTTCAAGCTTTATACTGGAAAATGTCAGGTATGTGCCAGGGTTAAGAAAAAGCTTGATTTCATTGGGTACTCTTGAAAAAGAGGGTTATACTGTGAAGATGCAGATGGGTAGAGTCAAGGTGACCAAAGGTTGTCTGGTTATGATGACTGGGATCAGAAAAGAGAACTGTGTGTATACTCTTGAAGCAAAAGTGACGACTTTTGGTGTACAAAAGCATGGAGGTTCAAAACAAGTTGGATTCAAACAACTTGGTCATAAACAAGTTGGCTTCAAACAACTTGGTCATAAACAAGTTGGCTTCAAACAACTTGGTCCTGGTGTTAAAATAGGAGTCCATGGAGTACAGGTTGATTAACGTGTTTGGTTTGAGGTGGAACTGCAGGGAACTCAAGGGAATCGTGAAGCTGAGGATGTTCAGGTTAGTAACGATGATTCTGTAGTGGCTCAAATAAAGTTGGAGGACAAGCAACTTGAAGAAAAAACAAACACGGATTGCTTGGTAAAGGAGCAGGAAAAGGTACACCTTGGTATAAAGGTGGGGGCGGACATTACGGTAACCGGAGTACCTGGTCAAGAAGGTACAGAGGGTAATGCTGCTGAAAAGAAGAAAATGAAGGAGTCTAAGAAAGCTAAACTTGAGAATTTACTAAAGTACAAGGCCTGGTTCTCAAGGCGGTCCCTGGTTCGAGGTTCCAACATTAGATGAAGATGCTGAGTATCATTAATGCCTAAGTATTACTCCTAAGGTGGAAATTGTTATGTGTTAGTAGCAATACTTAGGAGGGTTAAATGTGACTTAGACAATAATAAGGGGATTAATTGTATTTAGTTTAAATAAAGTTTAGGATTGTACTTAGATTAGGAAACTAGTTACTTGGCTTACAAGCTAAGGTTTCTACCCCCTCATCTCTATAAATAGAGATGAGGGGGACGCTAGTAATTCATTCTTCTTCCTCAATTGTAAAAGGTTTCAATAAAGGGTTCGTTGAGGGTATATCGTGTGCATATTCTTGTCAATTCTTTGTGGTATATCGTGTTGCTACTTGTGCTCGATATAACTCGCAATCTAGCTTTCCGCGATCGAACTTCAGATTGTTCTCGAGGTATTTTCCAACATCTCAAAAATTGAAGTCGATTCATTTTTGCCCTGGTCTCAGCCGTAATGCCTTTCACTGTATCTATGGTAACTACAGTGTATATAAACTTCACCACATCTTAAGCCGTAACAAGACCCACAAATCATATTTAGGAAGCAAGAATCTTCATTTACAACATACAAAATTAAGCATTTAATTTGTATAACTTCAGGTTTAAGGATAACATACAGCTAACTGTTTAAACTCATGGATCAGAAATTATGTAACCGTGGGTGTGTCAATGCAGCTATGCAGCATGTCAACTCATAATCTAGTAACTTATTGATGCGTGGGAATCGCGACAGGCTTTACCTCTCGAGGGATCTCGAGAAGCTTACAACCCCCACCAGGCAGTGTACCTGATCGTTGTAGTATAGTATAGTGACAAGTACCGGGGGATTGATCGTTCAGCTTAGGAATAGTGTCGCTAGGATTAGAAAACCTAATTACTAGTTCTAAAGGTGAGGGATGATTATTTTTGTGTTTTTATATTTTTTAGAAAGCAAGTAAAATCTCGGGTTTTGGAAGAGTGGGCGGAATTAGTTGCTATTCAACTAACCCAAAACTAAGATATAATCAAAACAAAATACTGAAAATGAAAATAAACTAAATTATACTAAGGTTATGAGCAGTAATTGGAGAAATTGTGTTTACTTAGACTTCACTACTCCCTAGATATCTTTTACACGTTAATTACTTGTTATAATTGTATGGATGACGGATTGTATTCCTTAATACCATTCATGGGGTGGCATACATAACTCCCCAATTCTATGAGCTCTTATCTCCTCCTACACCATGACCCAGCACAACTATAGGGATTGTAAACAGTGGCTCATGCATTAAATACAACCAATAAAGACCTAGTACGCCTCGGTTCATGTTTCTTAAGACGTTCAAGCATGTTACCATTTGGAGATCTGCCAGTTTTCTTAAGCCTAACATATAAAATCATTCATCCAAGACAAGAATAAACAAGTAATCAACACATAATCAACATCTAGGTTTCATTAGATCTAAGCAAACACAAAAGAGATCTAGCCTAGCATAATAGAATTGAGACAAGAACAAGATATAGACAACCAACACATAGACATATTGATTGAATTAGAAGAACACTTATCTCAATTACAATGCAAGGTATCAAGGGTTTGGAACCCTTGAAAAACCTGTAAAAGTTGCACCAAATTCGTCTTTAGGGTGTCACCAAAACTTCTCTCTTTAATGTAAAAAACTAGAAAACTATATATAGGAAAACCGAGGTGACGGCGTCAAGAGCAATGGTGTGACGCCGTCATCCCGCCGCCAAATACTTCCTCGGACGGCCTTGATCTACTTATGACGGCCTATGTGACGCCGTCACCAACCACGGTATTTTATTCTTGGGGTTCTGACGCCGTCAAGACTTACTCTTGACGCCTTCATGCACTGTTCCCAGCATAGAATTTTGAGACTTTGCCGTTTTCTTCACTTTTATGCTCCAAAAACGTCAAAAATGGCTTCTTTTCCAGAATTCACTCTCCAAGTACCTAAAATCACAAAAGGAACGATTTAGGGCAATATTTGATCAAATAAAGTCCGATTCGGGCTTAAATGACCCCCTAAAAATGGATCATTTTTCGCCTCATCATATACCCTTACACTTGAGATTTGCTTGTCCTCAAGCAAATGCGCTTTTATTCTACTCGAAAGACAAGTTATGGGTCATTTAACACTAATATAAAAGTAATTACAAAAAATAATCGTTCCACTAAAGACCAATAGACAAGCACGGAGGTCATACACAAGCACCTCACAAACAGTGTTTAGATACTCACATCTCTCGGGTGTAATAAAGTAATATAACATTATGGAAATGGAAGATATCTCTCACTACCTGTCATAGCAAAATAGATTACCATAGGCTTGGGAAAGGATCAAACCTCCACCACATGGCGTAAGCACCTAGGATAAACTATCAAAGAGGTCTTTTAAAGGGTTGTAACGTTAGGTATAGGGCTATGAATTACACGGTTTTGTTGGATAAAGGAAGTTTTACTGGTGGCGAGTTAACAATCTTGGTTAATTACATGTACAAGATGGCGTTGCTAAGCCAAGACTAGACTCGACTTAAGCTAACAAATGAAAAATAACTAAAAACATAAAATGAACATAGAATGAAACGGGATGGTAGTCCGTATGTTTTTTTCTCTTTTTTTTTTTTTTTTTTTTTTTTTTTTTTTGCATACACTCTTACCCTACCATCCAAAATAATACATCATAGGGAATGAACGTTCCCCTTACACTTGAATCTTTACATACTTTACATTGAACTATTCTAATGACTCGAATTAAGAAAATCAAAACACTTGGAGCACTTTTAAGATTAACGTACATATGGGGGTAATAATATTATGTTCTTCCCCATTACTCCATAAAATAAGTACTTACCCATGAGTCCCAATCGTCCCAAAACAATATGTACAAGGATATGACTCGACTTAGCAACCATGTAATCAATTAGAAAGTTAACTTAGGGTTTAACAAATAACAATAATGCACTAAAAATGAGCGCATACACGGAAGGCTAAGGCGATTTGGTTGTACATTTAAGTGGGGTGTAACAAATTCTTCCTTTAAGTAAGATGCTTAAAGTTAGAAACGAAAAGATAGGCTCGGAGGGGTGTACTAGGGGTTTCGTGTACTAAAAATGAGTACAACGCTAAGGGTGTGGGAAAAATTAGTTGACTTAACTAGTCAAGTAATATGACTTAAATGGTCAAGTAATTATGATACGGGTTTAACACAAGGGTGATCCTAATGCCTCTTATCATGTAGTAAATCCTACTACACGAATGTAGTCTCACTAGCAGTCTCGGGATGCATCACTAACGCAAGTTCTAGAATCTAAATGCTACCGGTACACTCATAAGCACTAATAATGAATGCTTTTCCTATCAAATCTAAAGGTGAACCTCACATTTTTTGGTGGAAAATTTTTCTGAATATACGGTTATGTGCTAGTCATACAACCTCCTATCCATGAGACGCTTGCTATGGCTAAAGTTTCACTCCTAAATGTTGTAAAAAATTTTAAATTTGGCGCTAAAATTGCACTAACAAGTATTTCTCATAGTTTTATTACACATCTACTATCAAACAAAACAAACTCAAGCGAAAGTGCATATGTAAGGTATCATATTTTTACCCTCCCCTTACACTTAAGATGAACATTGTCCCCAATGTTCAAGTAAAGAATGTAAAAGTGAAAAAGTAAAGAGAATGAAATCAAACACTCCCCTGATTCGCTCGGCATGGATTATAGGTTGGCTAGGTTAAATTTTCCTCCAAGAAAATGAACAATCAAAGCTTCCCTTCCAGAATATAAATCATCTCCTTGTCGATCATAACCTGTAAATCCTGACAACAATAGACAAGACAACCTCGAGTAAAATCGGCGGCATCCTATATAAGTTACTAAATCCTAGAAAACAAAGTAAGATATAATGCTTGTCGAATGAAGTTTGCAGATTTCCTGGAGATTATAAAACTTAATAATTCACAAAAACCATAAGACTCCGTTAGAAAAACAAAACTGGTAAAATTTCCAGATTTTTAACTCCTGACGCCGTCAAGAGTAAACCCCTGACGACGTCAGAATGGACCTGCAGAAATTCTTATGTTAAGTTTCCGGAAAATTTCTGGAAAAATTTCGTCCTACTTCCTGGAAAATCCTGCAAAACTTCATTATGACTCAATACAAGCATTTGACTCTAACAAATACGAATATACATGTTCATTTAATAATGTCGAGAACCATGATCGGGTTGTTTCTTAAAAACATATTTGGGGTTTCCCCTTACACTTATCTTTTGCAAAAATACTTTTAGGTTGGAGTTAAGACTAGGCCAAACAACATAGTAAAGTATTTCCACATTTTAATTGAGAAACATGATCAACCAACAATAAAAATAAAACATGCATACGGAAGCAAATAACAATCAAACAAATAAAATCACACAAAACATGGGTTGCCTCCCAATAAGCGCTTTTCTTTATTTACGAGTTTTGTAGCTAGACTCAAGGTCATGGGTTGCTACATGATTTCATCATTGGTTCCACTCTCTAGGTCGTCTTCTAAACCAGTTTTGTATTCCGGACCAAGTTGCAAGCACTCTTTGTAGAAACCAAGCATCCTATTTCTAACATATTCTACTCCTCTACGTCTATCCTCCTCATTCCTATAGTAAGCCGCTTGCTTATGTTCCTTTTCGAAATTAGAGAGAAGGCGGTATTGTTCATCTTGTAGGGCATTTGATAAGCAACCTCATCATTCTCTTTCTTGAACCTAACTATCCCTAAAGTCGGATCATAACTCATCCTAGTTGCCTCAACAAATGGTTTTTCAAATATTATTTGGCTTAAGCAAGCATCTATCACCAGACGAGTGTCTTCCACTATCATAAAATCAATCTCATAGGTGAGATTCCCTATAATCACATGTAATCCCTTAACTCTTCCTGAAAAATTACTTATCCAATTTTTACCGGGCATCGTCCTAAAATTGAGTTGCTTCTTCATCACCCAATTGTAATAGGTCCTAGTCATGATGTTCACGGGGGATCTAAGGTCGATGTAAGCTTTCCATATATGCATGTGCCCGATATTACATGGGATGTTAATGTTGGAGGGGTCTCCCATTTTGATAAGGGGGTCGCCAAAGATATATGTTTTCTCGGGACTATCGAATAAATCCTTATGGTATTCCCGTTCTTCCTTGGTTGGCAACTTATCAAAGTATTCTTCTATAGGTTCTACCTCCTCTAATTCCTCATCCTTATTTACCTCAACTTCCCTACTCTCATCCTTACTATCGGCTTCTACTCTAACTTCATCCTTGTCACTCTCCTCTATCTCCTTATCTATCGGCTTAATGGTGACAACATTGACAAAGTGGACATGTTTGGACGATGAGGGGTCCTTAATTTGGATTCCACTATTGGTGTCCCTAGTGTCCTTCCTAGGTGTGATTAATGTTTGGTTGTTGAGGGCTTTCAACAAGTTGTCAATTTTGTTGGTCATCTCCGTTTGTTGTTGGTTGAATTCATTTTCGAACCTAGCTATGCGGGCTTCTTGAGATGCCATGAACTTTGACATCAATCCTTCAAGATTGTTGGTACTACCATAGTTGTTAGAAGGATTGTTGTTGAAAGTACGGTTGGATGGTGGACCGTTTGGTTGGTAACGATTAGGCGGATTGGAAGAATTGGGTTGATTTTGTTTCCACCTAAGGTTTGGGTGATATTTCCATGAGGGGTTGTATGAATCACCGTATGTGTTTGGCTCGGGCTTGAAAGTGTACCACTTATCTCCCGCTTCGTCGGTACGCGTGGATGTGTAGTCCGCAAAAGCTGTTCCGGGGAGTTCCACACAATCACGAGTGTCATGGGGACCACTACATAATTCGCATGAAGAAGTGATTTTGTTCACTTGGCTTGAATGCTTCGGAGCTTCGTAAGATTTTATGAGAAACTTGACTTGGTCCTCAAGTTCCATGATCCTACGGTCGGGAGTGCTAGAATTGTTCGAAGGCAAAGATATTGCCTTGACCGTTTTGTTCAAATCACGGGGATCATTCCGACTTTCGTTGTCATAGAGAGCAAGATCTTCTATGAGTTCCCATGATTGTTCCGCACTAAGATCACGTAGCTTACCACCGGCCGATTGGTCAATGGTTCGCCTCGTGGAGATGTCGATATGCTCATAGAAGATTTGGACTTGGAGCCAAAGATCTATGCCATGATGAGGGACTTTTTGGAGTAAGTCCTTGAAACGAGTCCATGCTTCATAAAGAGATTCATTTTGACGTTGTTGGAACATCAAGATGTCATTCTTAAGCTTAGTAGTTCTCCCCGGTAGGAAAAATTGAGCAAGGAAACGAGTGGTGAGATCATCCCATGTGGTGATGGATCCCGCGGGTAAACGCTCAAGCCATTGACTAGCTTGATCCCGTAGAGAGAATTGGAATAGGCGTAAACGGGTAATCTCTCTAGTTTCAACACCTAGGTCTATGGAATCTACGATTTTGAGGAAGTCCTTAAGGTGTTGGTTTGGATCTTCGGAACGAAGTCCATGGAATGCACATCCGCTTTGCACCAACCGGATGGTGTCGGATCGCAAGGGGGTCACATTGTCTCCAGTGAGCTCAATGGTGTTTCGGTAGCCTTGGTGGCTAGGTCGGGAATACTCTCCTAAGGTTCGGGGCCTAAGGGGTTCTAGTGGTGGGTTTTGTTGTGGTGGGATGACGGGTTCAAAGATGTTACTACCTTCCATGATCTCGGATGGTAAAGAGTTACGAACAAAGGCACGAAGAAATAAGATAGACTAAAGAAGACCTAAAAATAAAAATAAAAATCTTACTAGAAAGGAATCTAGCAAGTAGACCTAATAAAAAGAAATCCTAACCTAGACAATAACTATTCCCCGGGCTGCGGTGCCAAAAACTTGATGCGTGGGAATCGCAACAGGCTTTGCCTCTCCAGGGATCTCGAGAAGCTTACAACCCCCACCAGGCAGTGTACCTGATCGTTGTAGTATAGTATAGTGACAAGTACCGGGGGATTGATCGTTCAGCTTAGGAATAGTGTCGCTAGGATTAGAAAACCTAATTACTAGTTCTAAAGGTGAGGGATGATTATTTTTGTGTGTTTATATTTTTTAGAAAGCAAGTAAAATCTCGGGTTTTGGAAGAGTGGGCGGAATTAGTTGCTATTCAACTAACCCAAAACTAAGATATAATCAAAATAAAATACTAAAAATGAAAATAAACTAAATTATACTAAGGTTGTGAGCAGTAATTGGAGAAATTGTGTTTACTTAGACTTCACTACTCCCTAGATATCTTTTACACGTTAATTACTTGTTATAATTGTATGGATGACGGATTGTATTCCTTAATACCATTCATGGGGTGGCATACATAACTCCCCAATTCTATGAGCTCTTATCTCCTCCTACACCATGACCCAGCACAACTATAGGGATTGTAAACAGTGGCTCATGCATTAAATACAACCAATAAAGACCTAGTACGCCTCGGTTCATGTTTCTTAAGACGTTCAAGCATGTTACCATTTGGAGATCTGCCAGTTTTCTTAAGCCTAACATATAAAATCATTCATCCAAGACAAGAATAAACAAGTAATCAACACATAATCAACATCTAGGTTTCATTATATCTAAGCAAACACAAAAGAGATCTAGCCTAGCATAATGGAATTGAGACAAGAACAAGATATAGACAACCAACACATAGACATATTGATTGAATTAGAAGAACACTTATCTCAATTACAATGCAAGGTATCAAGGGTTTGGAACCCTTGAAAAACCTGTAAAAGTTGCACCAAATTCATCTTTAGGGTTTCACCAAAACTTCTCTCTTTAATGTAAAAAACTAGAATACTATATATAGGAAAACCGAGGTGACGGCGTCAAGAGCAATGGTGTGACGCCGTCATCCCGCCGCCAAATACTTCCTCGGACGGCCTTGATCTACTTATGACGGCCTATGTGACGCCGTCACCAACCACGGTATTTTATTCTTGGGGTTCTGACGCCGTCAAGACTTACTCTTGACGCCTTCATGCACTGTTCCCAGCATAGAATTTTGAGACTTTACCGTTTTCTTCACTTTTATGCTCCAAAAACGTCAAAAATGGCTTCTTTTCCAGAATTCACCCTTCAAGTACCTAAAATCACAAAAGGAACGATTTAGGGCAATATTTGATCAAATAAAGTCCGATTCGGGCTTAAATGACCCCCTAAAAACGGATCATTTTTCGCCTCATCACTTATACACTAAAATTATACCCATCCTGACCTAATATGGTCGTTTGTTATATACCTATTCCATAGAATCTTTACTGATACTGATACTGATACTGATACTGGTACACTTCAAGAACAAGTATGATTAATGATAGTATGATAAATATTTACAATGTGCATTGATTTTGATTCTGATTCTGATTTTATCACTATTTTCTATCTGCTTCTGCACTTAATACGCCACTGTAAATGCATCTACATCATTTAGCGTTATTGCTGATGTAATGATTGCGTGATGAATACGTGTCGTATATGTACCGGCGATTCTTATTATTTCTTTGGTTTAGTGAATCCAAACCTACGTTTGTCTAATCATAAGACATTTGAGCTTCTTATCCCATGATTAAAAATTTTAAAGTAATGGGTTATACAGTAATTACTAGAGGATTTGGGCCGTTACAGTGTAGTTCATGTTTGTAGCTTGTAATAGTTAACCTTTGTTTTCATGTGTATAGGAACGATTGAATCGGTCGCTTATGGTCTGCCAAGACAAATATGAGGCTGCAAAGCTCCAAAAGAGATTCGGTGCAATGCAGGATATGGAGTCATGTGTTAACCTATCGATCGATGATAACGTCAACTCATTACCACATTTAGTTGAAAAGTTGAAGGCTTCACTTGCCATCGATCCCACATTTGAGTGAAATCTGCATCTTTTTGTAATAATTTATTAGAAATTGTTATCAAGACTGCTATGGAGAGATTAACAAGCATATGCCAATATACATTTGACTTGGACGGAATTCGTTTGCTGCCATAATGTGGTGTAATCTGATTGCAATTTAAATTTATCTGATGGAACTAAAATAATTTATCCGATTTTATTCTTGCCTCACCAATGCTGTGAAATTTTGTCGGTTAATGATGTGTTGCAACAGTGATAAACTGATGATGGAACCTGAAGTTGCGATAAGTACAATTATGTTTTCATCTCATAATAAGTGTCAACTTATGGTCTACGCTTTTAGGAAAGTACCACCAGTGTTCTCTTATCAAGAAATAGGGATAATTGCGTTTTATATATCTTACTCGTCACGTTTTTTATTTTGATGAAGCAAATAAACTTTTTTGCAACTTAATCCTTGAACTTTTGAATTCCATCAACTTGGGGTACCAGACCACCACAACCACCTCCATCATAAAACCCACTTAACAAACATAGTGTCTTGATCCAGAAGCTACCGCCATTTGTTCAACCGGATGTTTTTGCTTTTATGAGTAATCTACAGGTGTTAAAAAGTGGATTTCTTCCATCAGAGTGTGCTAACATGGGAGTTTCATGTCAAAGCAAATTCTATTTCGAAAGCGCCAAATGACCCATGTGGAGGTGTTGACAACCACATCGAAGCAAAGTTTTTCCTTGTAAAACAAAGAAGTAGCAACAATGAGGAAGTTATTAAACACACTATTTGGGGGAGAAGATGAAGAGGATGAAGATAAAAGGGTGTTTGGGAATTTGTTTTAAATGTGTGATATGGCGTTCTATATGTGTGACATGGCTAGAACAGGGCCGGCTTTGAGGGTGTGCAAGGTAAGCGACCGCACAGGGTCCCAAAATTTTTAAGGGTCTCAAAATTTGTCTAGTTAATAATTATATGCATGTGTACGCATATTTTTCATAAAGAAAAAAATATTTAGATGAGAAAGTATCTTAAATCAACAATATGTTAGAATGTTTAGCTAAGTAGTTGCATTATATCTTATAAATGGTGACACTTTATATATAGCAATCCTCATCGAAAGGTCTCATTATTTAATTTCGTCCAGGGCCTTTAAAAATTTCATAAATTCATGAGACGGCCAATTTGACATTAAAATTTGTAACCTGTTAATGGCTTGGCCGGTCGTCGGTACACCAAGATAACGAAATTCAAAAGTTCAAGGATTAAGTTGCAAAAACTTTTATTCGCTACATCAAAATAAAAAAACATGACAAATAAGATTAAAAAATTGCAATTACCCACGAGAAATAAGATATCATAATATTCGGTGATTAAAATAGTTATCTTTATTAGTAATTAATTAGACTTACATATAAAATACATATATTAAACGTAAGGAATCCCAGACACACTCTAACAGGGAGACATACTACAAATTAAAACTCTATAAAAGTCATATATTGTTGGAACTTAGATTAAATAAACACACCTTACAATTACCTCTCACACTAAAACACATTAGTGGATCATGGAGTACGATTCTTCAGCTATTCCCACCAAAAAGGTTGATGAGGTTCCCATCTCCATTAACGATGCACCGCCTCTGTCCACTGCCAAACCGCCGTAAGTTCTGATCAATTACGTTATTCTTTTAGTTCAGAGCGTTGTTTTACTCGTTGTCCAATGTTTTATATAACGATTTTTACGTTCTGAATTGTTACTTCTTGCTTATCATAGTATCTAAGTTCATGTTACTTATTCTTTTCTCGTTTTCAGTTGATTTACGTACAATACTAACGTGTGTTTCTACGCTAATCTAAGTTTCAATTCCTTTGTGGTGTTATGTTGCAGGCTTGATGAAGATTGCATAGTTATCGATCTTGTGTATTCCACGACTATATACTACCTAATGCTATTATCTGCCATTGTAGGCGAAAAACAACTTCCTTTTATGACTCACCGTCTACTCATGATCACATCCATTGTTCTACAATTTGTCGCCTTAGCATCTGCTGTGACTTTGGTTTATGCACAAAAGTACTTGCAAAGCTCGATGATTGATAGATATGATACTATGCTAAAAATTATCTCTATCTTCTCGGCGGTCATGGCATCTATATTTATTACGGTTGTGTGTTTTATCCCTCAAAACCTCACTTGGATTGGCTATCTAGTGATCATAAGTTTGATCGTTGTGATAGGAGTTACATGTTACTACTTCAAGAAAGATGTATGGGAATCAAAAGTTCTCCAACCTCGTCACGAGACCAACTATTACTCAGTGGTCAGTATTACATATTTTTTGATGGTGTTGTGTTTGTTTATACCGATGGAGTTTATATGGACTAGGTTTCCGATCGCGCTTGTAATAGTTGCAATTGCATTTGTGTATACCTGTGTTAAGGTAATGAAGGAGAAACATGCACATAATTTGGAAGTCGATCCGTTGATCAAACCAACGATCCAAGAAGACGAGGGCAAAATTTTCAGTTAAAAGGTTTCTTACAAGATTTTGGAGTTAAACATGTCTATGCAATTTAGTTTTGTGATCTTTGATTTGGTTTAATACTATCATTCTAGTTAATTAATGTAATGTCTAGTTTAAACGTTGTTGACACTTAAAATCTTTATTAAAGCATGTATTCTATGATGAAATCTTTAGTGTTTTTTGTTTATGCACCTGTGTTGAAAGTAATATGTTGTTTCATGTAATCTTTGTTTAGTGTTATATGTTGTTTGGGTCGGCACAATCCGAACCAACAGAAATTTCCGTCTCTAATTTTAATTTTTAACACTTTCTGACGTAAAGCATTACTCGAATCAAGTGTCTTCCAACCCGTCGTACGACCAACTCAAATCAAGAGTTCAAAAGGATTAGGTTATCAATCATGCATGTCTGTATTCATTGCAATGACAATTGTATAACTATGTTGTCTACGTAGGTTAATGAAGGAGAAACATGCAAAATCATCATGTGAGTAGCTAGGTTTCTTGCATGATATTGGGGTTAATAGTATCAAAGATATGGCGTAGACTGATACTGGCAATGAAGTTGTATTATACGTACATGTTTGGGATCGTTAATTTGGTTAAGTATCATAGTCTGCTGGTTAATGTAATGTTTTGGTTTTAATGTTGTCGATACTTGACACTCAATTAAATATATATCTAAGTACAGTTTGAAACCATGATCTAAAACTGATTTGGTGTTTTAACTGATACTAAAAAGGATTGGAAACACAATATTCTTCTAACTGAGTTCATTTAGAAAATATTAGTATCTTATGCATATTAGCACTAGGAACAAAATTATTTCAGTGTTCGTGACAAGACGGTTTCTACACTTTCGTAAAAACAGGAAGTTCGCCTACATTTTGGTCAAACTACAGGGATCACTACTTTAGAGACACACCACCGTAAGTAGGTTATTTGATTTACATCCAGAATTTTTTTTTAAATAGTTATGTATGTTTTGGCTTGTTATTTTTTGTTTGATAATACGATGATCTTGCATGGTTATTGATGTTTAATATTGTTTCACATGTAGATTAGCGGAACACCCTGATCTCGGATGTCTTAATTTTGACATCAGTTATTATCCACTCAACAAGGAATAGCTCCGGCAACTCTACTGACTCAGAGGAGCACCACTCCACAAAGTCTCTCCGGTATGTCCATAGATTTTGCGAAGGCGGGTACCTATCTGAAGCAAAAGCCAAGGATGGGACTCGAGCCCGAGTCTATTAAATCAATCACGAGAGATCCACCCATTGGACTAGTGCTCCAGTGGTTGGTGTTTAATATTGTAGTAATTACAATTCTTAACGAAATAACTTTTTGATTATTGGTAAGTTTATTTAAACATGTAAACGAATGAGGTTTACCTAATTAAGGAGGCCGAGTCTTTTAATAAGATATACAAAAATAAATAACTTATACAATATTAGGGGCGCGTGGAGCCCTCAAAGTCATTTTCTAAAGAGCTTTTGCAACTGGTTGATATAAAAATATACAAAAACAAATAACTTATACAATCAAATACAATACGGAAATGAATTTACGTGTCATATCTTTCTTTATAGAGAGTAATTGTCACTATAGATTTTCCGTTACACAAAACCCCTCTTAACTTAAAATCATGGCTCCACCCCGCCCAAGATGTGTACTTACTACTTAGTGACGTTTGAACCTTATACCTCTTGTGAGGACATCAAGATGACTGATCACTTGAAACCCGAATTCCGTTTTTGTTGGTAACAATATCAAATTCAAGCACATGTTGTTGAGATATTCAATGTAGAATTTTATATGAAGCAAACCTTATAATATTATTGTGGAATTTTTATAAAAGGTTTAAATCGGTGGAAAAACTTTAACTCCGTGCACCTTTTTTAAATACCGACTGACCTTTTCTAAAAGACTTTGACCCACGCAGTGAATACCTATTATAGGACCTTAAGTCCTTAACATTATTATGAAATTAACCTTACTTTAAATTTAAAACTCCTACGAGGTTATGAACCATATAAGAGGTTGTTTGGGGTTTACTTATTTAAATAGTTATCTTTATCTTAATACGAATACGTAACCAGTTAGACTTACATATAAAATACATATATTATACGTAAGGAATCCTAGACACACTCTAACAGGGAGACATACTACAAACTAAAACTCTATAAAAGGCATATATTGTTGGAACTTATAAGATTAAATAAACACACCTTACACAGTAAAAAAGCATTAGTCGATCATGGAGTACAATTCTTCAGCTATTCCCACCAAAAAGGTTGATGAGGTTGCCATCTCCATTAGCGATGCACCGCCTTTGTCCACTGCCAATCCCCAGTAAGCTAGTTCTGATCGATTACGTTATTCTTTTAGTTTAGAGCATTGTTTACTCGTTGTCCAATGTTTTATATAATGATTTTTACGTTCTGAATTGTTACTTCTTGGTTATCATAGTATCTAAGTTCATGTTACTTATTCTTTTCTCGTTTTCAAGTTGATTTATGTACAATATTAAAGTGTGTTTGTACGCTAATCTAAGTTTCAATTCCTTTGTGGTGTTATGTTGCAGGCTTGATGACAATTGCCTAGTTATCGATCTTGTGACGTATTCCATGATTTTATACTACATGTTGATACTATCTTGCATTGTAGACGAAAAACAACTTCCTTTTATGACTCACCGTGTATTCATGATCACATCCATTGTTCTACAATTTGTTGCCTTAGCATCTGCTGTGACTTTGGTTTATGCACAAAAGTACTTGCAAAGCTCGATGATTGATAGATATAATACTATGCTAAAAATTATCTCTATCTTCTCGGCTGTCATGGCATCTATATCTATTACGTTTGTGTTTTTTATCCCTGAAAATCTCATTTGGATTGGCTATCTAGTCATCATAAGTTTGATCGTTGCAATAGGAGGAACATGTTACTACTTCAAGGAAGATGTATCGGAATCAAAAGTTCGCCAAGTGTTCCAACCTCGTCACGAGACCAATTACCCAGTGATCACTATTACACCTCTTTTGATGGTGTTGTCTTTGTTTATACCGCTGGAGTTCATATGGACTAGGTTATCGATCATGCTTGTATTAGTTGCAATCACATTTGTGTATACCTATGTTAAGGTAATGAAGGAGAAACATGCACGTAATTTGGAAGTCGATCCGTTGATCCAACCAATGATCCAAGAAGACGAGAGAAAATTTGTCAGTTAAAAAGTTCCTTACAAGATTTTGGAGTTAAACATATTTATGCAATTTAGTTTTGGGATCTATGATTTCGTTTAATATCATTCTAGTTAATGTAACGTCTAGTTTTAACGTTGTTGACACTTAAAATCTTTATTAAATCTAGCATGTATTCTGTGATGAAATCTTTATTGTTTTTTGTTTATGTAATCTGTGTTGAAAGTAATATGTTGTTTCATGTAATCTTAATTTGTTTAGTGTTAGATGCTGTATAGTAATATGCATGCATATATGCAATGCAATATGTTATATGTTGCTTGGGTCGACACAATCCGACCCAACAGAAACTTCCCGTCTCTAATTTTATTTTTGAACACTTTTCGACGTAAAGTATTACTCGAATAAAGTGTTCCAACCCCATCATACGACCAATTACTCAAATCAAGAGTTCAAAAGGATTAGGTTATCGATCATGCATGTTTGTATTCATTGAAATCACAGTTGTATAACTATGTTGTCTACGTAGGTTAATGAAGGAGAAACATGCAAAATCATCATGTGAGTAGCTAGGTTTCTTGCATGATTTTGGAGTTAATAGTATCAAAGATATGGCATAGACTGATACCGGCTATGAAGTTGAATATATTATATGTACATGTTTGGGATCGTTAATTTGGTTAAGTATCATAGTCTAGTACTAGTTTAATGTAATGTTTTGGTTTTAACGTCGTGGATACTTGACACACAATTAAATATTTAAGTCCAGTTTGAAACCATAAAAGTGATCTGGTGTGTTAACTGATACGTAGTACTAAAAAGGATTCCCGCCGTAGAAGATGATCACTTTTCCATCTACTTTAGAGATACACCACCGTAAGTAGTTTTGATTACCCTTTTTATTTTGTTTTAAAGGTTATTTGATTTACATTCCAGAATTTTTTAAAAATAGTTTTATATGGTTTGGCTTGTTATTTTTTGTTTGATATATATTGATCTTGCATGGTTATTGGTGTTTAATATTGCAGTTTGAACTCTTAGCAAAATATCTTTGTGATTATTGGTAACTTTATCTAAACATGTAAACGGATGAGGTTTACCTAGTGAGGCCGGGTCTTTTGCTCACATGTATGCGGTCTCCCCAGGGTATCCTTTCACCGTTTTCAACCCTTTTCAGGGCCACCTTCAAAATTAAGGGTGGAGCAAGTTGGGTGATTAGTGGGTGTTGAGCCACCTCTAATCAATCCACATCATTCGTTCAGCCAAAAGTAAGTTTCTTAGTAACTTTTGTAACTAGCCCTCTTATTGATAGGTTGATATGGATGCAAAAACAAATGACAACAATCAAATACAATACTAAATTGAATTTACTTGTCATACTATTCTTTATAGAGAGAAAAATTTTCACTATACTTTTTACGTTACATAAAACCCCTCTTAACTTAAAATCGTGGCTCCACCCCGCCCAAGATGTGTACTTACTACTTACTGACATTTGAACCTCATACCTCTTGTGAGGACAGCAAGATGACTGATCACTTGAACATAAAGATTTTGTGAGGACAACATTGCTAACACCATATGATCAATTAATATCCAACATATTTAATGTTTTTAGTCATTCTTAATGGTTTCCTTTGTGGTGTTGCAGGTCGCATCACAATTATCAAGTTCTGAACTCTTTGTGTCAAATGACTATACTATACCTACTCTTTGTCGCTGAAATTCACGTGGAAAAACTATGTCCGTTCAAAACTCATTATGTGTTTATGATCATGTCAATTGTCCTACTATCCGTCGGTTTAGCATCTGGATTGTGAGTTATGCACAAAAGTACTTACAAAGCTCAATGATCCATACATATTTGCTATAGCTGTTGCATGTTACCCCATTAAGTACTACTCAGTTGCTCCTTATTATACGCTTCTTACCCCTATAGCTCTTGCGTTGATGATCTATTTGCCTGATAACTTCAAATGGATTCCGATTGTGATCCACTTTGTAAACTTGGTGCTTTGTGGTGTTTCCGACTTCAGGTCATCGAAGGAGATGCGTGCATGGGAAGCGATGAATGCAGACAATTTTGTAGTTCATCTGATGCAGTTTCACAATCAAATGGCTCAAGAGGTCGGGATTCACAAAAGCTTCAAGCCTTCTCGGTTTATTATCAAAGATATATTCTGCCCCTTTTCTTTGGTAAATGAAGAACCTATTAATAAGGTTCCATCACCACAAACTAAGGAAAGAAATCAAATCTCAATCAATCACTAATTGGGTATTATTTAGTTGCTAAATATAAAATAAAAGATGTAACATCCCATTGTGACAACCGGCAGTTTAGGGAGCTATTTTTAAAAATCCGCATTTCGATATAAGTTCGTTTATAATTTTTATTTGAAATTTTCATTTCACAACGAACTTGTAAGACCTATTTTATGGAAATTTTATTTAATGACGTTATGGTATTCGTGAATTATGTTCATAATTCGTTTTTGATTATGTGATCGGTGATGTATAATTGGATTCTCACTTGGTACTACGTTGACTTTGGCACTAGGATTACCTAACATAATTTTATGATTCGTCTTACGAGTCCGTTATATATTTTAATTAATTACGAGAGGTCCTCGTGTAATATGGAAATTTTAAAATGAGTTCGGGTTCGGGCCACGTGTTTTTACATTTACCCACATTGCCCGCTCATCACCATAGTAATATTTTTATTACTATTATTATTATTATTATTATTATTATTATTATTATTATTATTATTATTATTATTATTATTATTATTATTATTAGTATTATTATTATTATTAACTTTAAAAAAAAAAAAAAAAAAAAAAAAAAAAAAAAAAAAAAAGTTAGTAAAAGGGGTTTGGGTCCGGTTTTTAACCCACACACACAAACACAAACTTATTTTCATCTCTCTCTCAAACTCTCTCCTCCCTCACCACTTCTAACCCTAGCCGCCCCTTAAGTATTTCGGCCACACCACAGCCACCGCCGGCCACCACTCTAAAACACCACCATAAATCGAACCTCCATCATCTCTACTCTTAGATCCACTATAACACGCGCCTATAAACCCGTTATTTCACTTCGAATCACCATCTTATTCACCACTTTTCGTTGATTCTTGAAGAGTTATCAAGGTTTTGAGCTTTTAGTTCGAAGGTGAGCGAGTTTCCACTCGTATTGTTAATAAAAACGCGACCCTTGGTCACGATTTTGTGAGATCCGAATGGGTTTTTTTAATTAAAAACGTGATAAGCTTATGGATCTTGGATGAAAAACGTTTTCTTGATAGTTTGGTATCCGGGTTGGTTTATTTTTCGTCGGGTCGAGGTGTACCCGAGGGTGAAACCCTCGGATGGTGCTTGTTTGGCCGAATAGTTGGTCTTTAGTGATTATTGGGGTTCGAATGAGGATGGTTGGAACCTCATTTTTGGTTGTTTGACCGGTTATTGATGGTCACGGTTAACCATGGTTGTCGTATGGAATTTTTGGCCGACGACCCTAGTAGGTCGTGCGGGCTATTTGGCTCATTTAGAGCTAGCCGAGACCATGGAGGTCTCGGGTGGGAACCACGCTAGTTGTGGTGAAGTGTTGCCTCGGGTTCGGCTTGGTAAACCGACCCGGACACTAATTTGGTTAATATTATTTTGTGATAAATGTGAACTAAGTGTTATATTATTATTGGTTATTATTGTGTTGGTATATGATTGTTGTTGTGGTATTATTTCTCGGCCGTATACTTTGGGTCGAATTGGATTGGTTATGGTTTAATATTGAGAAGTTGTTGTCGAGTGGTATGTGATATGAGGACCGGTTATGAGACGGTCGTTAGATGACGGAGATAGGTTAGTCGGGTACCGTAGTCGGACCTTATTGTTGTAGCCCGTGGTTGAGATTGTGATTGGACGGAGATTTATTATTTATGACTTTGGTTTATTATTGGACTTGGACAATGAGCCGAGAGTCATGACTCGGACATATGACCATTTCGTGTAACTCAATAAATATTAAAAGTGAAACGAGAATAATAAAACTCGTAATAATAATTATTAATAATATGAACGTTTATACGAAAGTATATACGTGAATAACGTATATATAACTATATAAACGCGTATATTAATAATAATAATAATCACGAGTCGTATTATAAATAATACGATTAGATATATATTAGGCTACGAGCGTTGCGTAATATTATTAAACGTATTATTATTATTAAAAATTGTGTTATAAACGGGAAACTCCCGACAATTATGAAACGTTTAATAAAAAGTCATTTCGGACATATAACGAATAAACTTATTGAGTTAGGCGAAATTGTTGTCACTCGGGTCCAGGTAAGTTATTATTTGCGACATTCGTGTTGTCTCGGATATATGACGACTAATATGGACGTTTTCTATAAGTAAATAACCACTCAACCGTAAGGTTGAGCCGGGTTGTTTGGTTATATGAAACGAATATATTAGTGGGCATCGTATCCTACGACGCCCATAGGTTGTAGTATATGTAAAGGGTAATAGATTGCGAGTGTATATATCGGGAAATCTGGCCAATTTGACGATATATACGAGGAATTTATTAAACTGAGATATATACTATATAGTAATTACGTGCTATGTGCTTTATATGTGCTTTAAATTGGGTGTAATCTTGGAACGGTATATTACGTAAATAAATATGAGGATTATCAAATCGACGGATTTGGTAAACTTTGGTGATTTATTTAAATGATATATTGGGCTAATATTAGATCTATAGTTTATTATATCTTCTACGTGTGATCTTGTTGGTTTGTTTTGAGTCGACCCACCACCCGTATGGATACCAAACGCAAATACACCAAACTAATACGAAATGAATTTCGGAAATAAAACGGATTCTCGTCCGGGTTTGGGAATATTATATATTTGAGGAAATGATTTCTGAAAGAGTTAATATTGTTAGGTCGTGCCAAGTCCGTAGTTGCTGTTTCGTGAGTTATCATACATCTTATTGCTACCTACCTCGTCTTGCTATATTTCTGGACTTGAGGTGAGTCATAGCCCCACTTTTACTCTTGAACTATGTTTTCAACGATTGGGGTGAGAAACGTGCAAATTATTTTACGTGGACTATTATCGCTTTTATATGCTTTCTAAACTTGCTATGCGTGTGGACTAGGATCTATTGTCAGCTTTAGTCACACCTTTTGTGTGTACTATTCAAGGTTGGCTTATTTGGTTATTTGTTATTGTCAGCTTTAGTCACGCGGATCGTGTGTACTATTCAAGGTTGACTTATCTAGATACTGTTGTGTGCACCTATAGGTTATTAATACTTCGGAGGTTATCCGAGTATTTATTGGTATTGCGGGGGTTACCCGAATATCTATGTTGTTACGGAAGGGTATCCGTGTGTTTTGGTTATTGCGGAAGGGTATCCGTGTGTTATGATTGAGAGCGGAGGGTATCCGCAGGCTTTTAGCGAATCCTTAGTCTAGCTAGCAAGCGTTTCGCGTATATGTCCACTATATTATTAGTTGAATTTAAACCTATGATCTCACCAGCGAAAGCTGACTTTTAGCACGTTTTCTCAGGTAATTAAGTGTTGAGGTGCATGCTTGGATTGGAAGGCTCGGCTGAGGCACGCGGTTATGGATCTATATTTTCTAAACTCTGATAATTAAATTTGGACCTATTGCTATTTTATTTTGGGCCTGACTCTGAATGATGTTGGGATAAATGTAAACTTTAAAACCCCGTTTTGGTAGTGTTTTTATTATGTTTACTTTATCTCGTTCTATATTGTCTTGTGTTGGATACCAATCCCCGTAGCACCCCGAAAGCTTGTTGAGTCTTCCGCTGTATCAAATTTTGGGGGTGTTACAGATTGGTATCAGAGCCAAGGTTATAGAGAACTAGGTAAATAAACGCCTAAACTATAACCGTATTTTTATAGAAAATGATCCTTGACTACCCCCCGCCAGCCCGCCAAGCCGAAGCATCTTCTATTATTTGAGGTATTATGAGATATTTGAGATGATTTGAGGTTTATGGATTTTAGTATTAAGATGGCGTTCTCGAGGATTTATATGGTCTATATGTTTTATAAACATTTTAGTAATGCGGTGTTTGAAATTCTTTTATTAAGAACATATGGTATTATTTGATGTGAATATTTGGTACGATTTTATGAGTTGTGATTTAAGTTGTTTTGAAACACTTACACCTACCCTACGCCGTTGTCACAGACTATGGCCTCCCATATGCCTGATGTCGTCGAGGACATCCTTACTGCACCGGTTTTACCTGCACAGTTCACTATGGCATCTGATGACCCTTACCAGATGGCCATGTCTACAGCTATTGTGTCACAGGCAGCTTCTACTTCAGCACTACCTGCTGCATCTACGCAGGGACCCTCATCTTCTCTAGGGCTCCCTGGTACATCGAGGCAGCTTACTCTTCATCAGGCTTTGGCTCGTGTGGCACCACGCTTTGCCCACCGAGCTACAGCACGCATGTCGGTACGCCCTACTCCATCACCTTTACAGATTGATGCTCATTCTCTTCTGTCTGAGGCGCCACCCACATCATTGCGTCGTCGTCCTAGATCACCTACTACATCTCCACATGGTTCACCTAGTAGGAGACGACGAGTGATGAGGTACTCTTCCGATGAGGAGGAGGAGTACGAGGGTGAGGATGAGGCTGATGACCCTGAGCGGGAGGATGACCCTCAGGAGGCTGAGCATGGTGATGATGATGACCCTGAGGAGGAGGATGACCCTCAGGAGGATGAGATGCCTGATGATGATGATGACGAGTTAGCACCACCAGCTCAGGCTGAGGAGCCTGATTCACCTGTACACCCGATTGAGCCCGATTCACCTGATCATCCGTTCTTGTTTGATTTGCCACCTGGTAGTCCCGTTGAGTCGGATGCATCGTCTGAGGTTTCTGCTGAGCATGCAGAGTTGGGTGAGGTTGGCAGGTTGTGGGCTCGGATTACTGAGCTTAGTGACAGAGTTGCACGTGTATCTGATCGACTTGAGAGAGTTATTGGAGAGTTTTTAGCAGATTTGAGAGTTGATTTGACTGTCACTGTGGGCAGGGCTACTGAGCTGAGGAGAGTTATGATGGATGTTCATGAGCATATCGATAGTTTGCAGCGAGGATTCGTTACTGCTCGTGAGGCCGACCGCAAGCTTTGGCAAAGGAATGCCGAGCTAGAGAAGGAGGTGGCTGACCTCAAGAGAGACCGAGACACCCATAGCGTGGAGTTAGGATCGTTATGGAGGGATCTTGATGGCTTGAGGCAGGAGTTGAGGATTCTCCGTCAGCCCCGTGGCTAGTTGCTTGAGTTATATTATCTTGTTGCTTTCTTAGCCGAGGAGTGTTCGGTTAGAAAAGCTAGTTATCATATTTTGATGTATTTTGTTCGGTATTCGTCTCTTTTGGAACGATTAGTATGTTTTGTGTTATCCGTTGGTTGGAACGATGTTAGATCGCTATTGTATGGTTGATGGTTGTTAGTATATGGTATTATGTGATTTTGGGCGTTATGGAAATTGAGTCCTTATTCGCTTATTATTACATAGCGTGTCGCTGCCATTCTTTCTATGACTTGATTGCGTTGAGATGTTTTGTTGAGCATGTCGATAAGTTCTAATGGAGATTCATGAACTTGTGTGATGTTACAGATCAATGGCACCCCGTCGAAACCCTGTTAGGTCTACCAGGACTGGTCCTGCTGTGACTACTCCTACTCCTGCTCGTCGAGGTCGTCGACCTACTCGAAATGTTGAAACCCCTACTCCTGACAACCTGGACACCACTAACCGTAACAACAGAAATCAAAATGTTGATGTTCAGGGAGACAATGGTCATGTTCCACTTAATGCACCTACTGTGGATCAAGCAATGATCAACCAACTCGTGGAGCAAAGAGTTGCTGAACTACTCGCTGAGTCAAATCATTCCAACAATTCTGCTGGAACTTTTCCACCTGTTCGTGCTAATGGATGTCAATACAAGGAATTCAAGATTTGTGGACCCATTGAGTTTGGTGGAAATGAAGGAGTGGTTTACTTAGTTAGATGGATTGAGAAGACTGAGTCAGTGTTTAATGTCAGTGGTTGTGCGGAGAATGCGAAGGTAAAGTTTGCTTCTTTTACTTTCAAGGATGAAGCTTTGACTTGGTGGAACAACTACCGAAATGCAGTTGGGAGTGATGTAGCATATGCTATGACTTGGGAGCAATTTAAGTCCTTGTTGATTCAGACTTATTGCCCAAGGAATGAGGTCAAGAAGCTAGAGATTGAGTTTTGGAACCACAAGGTGAAAGGTAATGAAATGGCGACTTACAATCGTCGTTACCAGGAGTTAGCCTTGTTGTGCCCAGATATGGTGAAAACTGAAACTCAAAAGATCGAGAGGTATACTGATGGTTTGCCTGTAGCTACGAGGAATGATGTAATTTCTGCTAGGCCTGCAAACATCCATGAGGCAATCACAATTGCTCAACAACTTATGGATTCGTTGGAATTAGAAGAAGCTGATAAGGAGAAGAATGGAAAGAGAAAGAGAGACCGTCACTCTAAGAGTAATGATCACAGAAGCAAGAGACAAGCTAAGGCTTATGCTATTGGGAATGGAGACAAGAAGAATCAGAACGGTGATGCGCCCAAGTGTGATCGTTGCCATCAGCGTCACACTGGATGGTGTAGTGTGAAATGCCAGAATTGCTCAAAGAAAGGACATACAGCTAGGGACTGTAGAGCTCGACCTCTTGCAATGGTTCAAGCTGCTCCTGAGATGAGAAACAAGGCAGATGTTACCTGTTATGGGTGTGGAAAGAAGGGACACTATAGGAATGAGTGTAGAGAATCGCGGAACCGTGGAAATCAAGGCTCGGGTGGAAATGGGTACAATTATGGAAACCGTGGAGCTGGAGGAAATCGTGGACGACAAGATAATGGGGACCAACGTGTGGAAACTGGAGCTGCTCAAGGAAGAGTGTATGCACTCGGGAACGAGAGAGGAGAAGATCCGAACGTCGTTACTGGTACGTTCCTTCTCAATAATCGTTATGCTTCCATACTGTTTGATACCGGTGCCGATAGGAGTTTTGTGTCCACTACATTTGCACCCCTACTAGAGAAACCCCCGATGGCCTTAGGAATTGGATATGACATTGAGTTAGCTAACGGAAACCTAGAAAGGATTAATACCATCATTCGCGGTTGTACGTTAAATTTCTTAAACCACCCTTTCAACATAGATCTTCTACCCGTCACGTTAGGAAGTTTTGATGTAATCAATGGTATGGATTGGTTGTCGAAGTATCGTGCTCACATACTTTGCGACGAGAAGATCGTGCGTGTACCATACGGAAAGGAGGTCCTAAATATATTAGGAGACCGAAAGGATTCTAGGAGCCCATCCCGATTGGCAGTGATTTCTTGCACTAAGCTACCGAAGCTAATGGAGAAGGGATGTTACCTTTTCTTAGCTCAAATTTCTGAGAAGGGAGAGACGAAGAAAAAGGAAAGGTGCATTGGAGATGTGCCTATAGTTCGTGATTTTCCTGATGTGTTTCCCGATGATTTGCCGGGAATCCCACCAAGTAGGCAAGTGGAGTTTCAGATTGAGTTGATACCTGGTGCTGCACCTGTAGCACGAGCACCTTATCGTCTTGCACCTACCGAACTGGAAGAGTTGTCGAAACAATTGGCGGAGTTAGCCGAAAAGGGATTCATAAGACCAAGTTCTTCACCTTGGGGAGCCCCAGTCTTATTTGTGAAGAAGAAGGATGGATCGTTTCGTATGTGTATTGACTATAGAGAGTTGAATAAGTTAACGGTGAAGAATCGATACCCGTTACCTAGGATCGATGACTTGTTCGATCAGCTTCAAGGATCGAGTGTGTATTCGAAGATCGATTTGAGATCGGGATATCATCAACTTCGAGTTCGTGAGGAGGATATTCCTAAAACGGCTTTCAGAACCCGTTACGGGCATTACGAGTTTCAGGTTATGCCGTTTGGGTTGACTAACGCACCAGCAATATTCATGGATCTCATGAATCGTGTGTGTAAGCCATACTTGGATAAGTTCGTGATTGTATTCATCGATGACATTCTGATTTATTCAAAGAGTGAGAAAGAACATGAGGAGCATTTAAGACTCATTTTGGAATTGCTCAGGAAGGAGAAACTTTATGCCAAGTTTTCGAAATGTGAATTTTGGATTCCGACTGTACAATTTTTGGGTCACGTGATTGATAGACAAGGAGTCCACGTGGATCCTGCAAAAATTGAAGCAATAAAAGATTGGGCTGCACCTACAACCCCAACCGAAGTTCGTCAATTTTTGGGTTTAGCTGGCTATTACCGAAGATTCATCGAGGGATTTTCGAAGATAGCTAAACCATTGACCAAATTGACTCAAAAGAGTGTTACGTATGAATGGGGAGATAAAGAAGAGGAAGCGTTTCAATTGCTTAAGAAAATGTTGTGCAGTGCTCCTATCTTAGCGTTACCAGAAGGTAACGAGGACTTCGTCGTCTATTGTGACGCTTCACATAAAGGCTTAGGAGCCGTGTTAATGCAACGAGAGAAGGTGATAGCTTATGCTTCCCGACAGCTCAAAAAGCATGAGAAAAACTACACTACCCATGATTTGGAGCTCGGTGCTGTGGTTTTTGCTTTAAGAATATGGAGACATTACTTGTACGGAACCAAGTGTGTCGTATATACTGACCACAAAAGTCTACAACACATCTTGAATCAAAAAGAGCTCAACATGAGACAACGACGTTGGATCGAGTTACTAAGCGATTATGATTGTGAAATTCGCTACCATCCTGGTAAAGCAAACGTTGTTGCTGATGCTCTTAGTCGAAAGGAAAGAGTACCACCATTACGAGTTAGGTCATTGGGAATGACTATCGTATCACCATTACCATCTCAAATACTCGAAGCTCAAATGGAAGCATTGAAAGCAGAAAATAGATCTGCCGAGAACGTATTTGGGATGGCTGATAATGAGAAAGGATTTGTTAAGCGTTCGGATGGATTATTAGGTTTTGGAGATCGGATTTCGGTACCATTATGTGGAGAAATTCGAGAATTGATTATGCATGAGTCACATAAGTCAAAGTACTCCATTCACCCTGGTTCCGATAAAATGTACCAAGATCTTAAGAAGTTCTATTGGTGGCCAAATATGAAGGCAAATATAGCATCGTATGTTAGTAAGTGCTTGACCTGCGCCAAGGTTAAGGCTGAACACCAGAGACCGTCAGGACTGCTAACGCAACCAGAACTTCCAGTCTGGAAATGGGAGCGGATTACTATGGACTTCATTACCAAATTACCGAGGACAGCTAGCGGTTGTGACGCTATCTGGGTAATTGTGGATCGTCTGACAAAGTCTGCTCATTTCTTAGCTATTAGTGAAGATGATAGTGTGGATAAGCTTGCAAGGTTATATGTGAAGGAAATTATTTCGTGTCATGGAGTTCCGATATCTATTATTTCGGATCGTGATAGTCGTTTCACGTCAGCTTTGTGGCGATCACTTCAAACGGCTTTGGGAACGAGACTTGATATGAGTACTGCATATCATCCCCAAACCGACGGTCAAAGTGAGAGGACCATTCAGACGTTAGAGGATATGCTTCGTGCATGCATCATAGACTTTGGTAAAGGCTGGGAGAAGTATTTACCCCTTGCGGAATTCTCCTATAATAACAGCTACCACACAAGTCTTAAGGCTGCACCATTCGAAGCTTTGTATGGCAGAAAGTGTCGTTCGCCTATTGGTTGGGCAGAAGTTGGGGATAGTCAATTTACAGGCCCTGAGCTTATTTTGGAAACTACCGAGAAAGTAACTCAGATTCGTGATCGGTTGCAAGCTGCCAGAGATAGGCAGAAGAGCTACGCCGATCAGAGACGTAAACCTTTAGAATTCCAGGTTGGAGACAAAGTGATGCTGAAAGTCTCGCCTTGGAAAGGTGTAATACGTTTCGGGAAACGTGGTAAACTCAACCCGCGCTACATTGGACCATTCTTGATCTTAGAAAGAATTGGGCCCGTGGCTTATAGGTTGGAATTACCGTCTGAACTGAGCAAAGTTCATGACGTGTTTCACGTGAGTAATTTGAAGAAATGTCTTTCTGATGAAATGCCCGTCATTCCAATGAGGGATATTCGTGTTGATGAGAAACTGAATTTCGTGGAGGAACCGATCGAGATTTTAGATCGTGAAGTTAAACGACTCAAGAAGAGTCGCATTCCGCTCGTCAAGGTTCGTTGGAATTCCCGACATGGACCAGAATATACGTGGGAACGTGAGGACGAGTTCAGGAAGAAATATCCGAAGCTTTTCACTTCGTAGATGAAGAATTTTCCGAGTGAAACCCGGGACGGGTTTCCTTCTGAGACGGGGAGGATGTGACAACCGGCAGTTTAGGGAGCTATTTTTAAAAATCCGCATTTCGATATAAGTTCGTTTATAATTTTTATTTGAAATTTTCATTTCACAACGAACTTGTAAGACCTATTTTATGGAAATTTTATTTAATGACGTTATGGTATTCGTGAATTATGTTCATAATTCGTTTTTGATTATGTGATCGGTGATGTATAATTGGATTCTCACTTGGTACTACGTTGACTTTGGCACTAGGATTACCTAACATAATTTTATGATTCGTCTTACGAGTCCGTTATATATTTTAATTAATTACGAGAGGTCCTCGTGTAATATGGAAATTTTAAAATGAGTTCGGGTTCGGGCCACGTGTTTTTACATTTACCCACATTGCCCGCTCATCACCATAGTAATATTTTTATTACTATTATTATTATTATTATTATTATTATTATTATTATTATTATTATTATTATTATTATTATTATTATTATTATTAGTATTATTATTATTATTAACTTTAAAAAAAAAAAAAAAAAAAAAAAAAAAAAAAAAAAAAAAAAAAGTTAGTAAAACGGGTTTGGGTCCGGTTTTTAACCCACACACACAAACACAAACTTATTTTCATCTCTCTCTCAAACTCTTTCCTCCCTCACCACTTCTAACCCTAGCCGCCCCTTAAGTATTCCGGCCACACCACAGCCACCGCCGGCCACCACTCTAAAACACCACCATAAATCGAACCTCCATCATCTCTACTCTTAGATCCACTATAACACGCGCCTATAAACCCGTTATTTCACTTCGAATCACCATCTTATTCACCACTTTTCGTTGATTCTTGAAGAGTTATCAAGGTTTTGAGCTTTTAGTTCGAAGGTGAGCGAGTTTCCACTCGTATTGTTAATAAAAACGCGACCCTTGGTCACGATTTTGTGAGATCCGAATGGGTTTTTTTAATTAAAAACGTGATAAGCTTATGGATCTTGGATGAAAAACGTTTTCTTGATAGTTTGGTATCCGGGTTGGTTTATTTTTCGTCGGGTCGAGGTGTACCCGAGGGTGAAACCCTCGGATGGTGCTTGTTTGGCCGAATAGTTGGTCTTTAGTGATTATTGGGGTTCGAATGAGGATGGTTGGAACCTCATTTTTGGTTGTTTGACCGGTTATTGATGGTCACGGTTAACCATGGTTGTCGTATGGAATTTTTGGCCGACGACCCTAGTAGGTCGTGCGGGCTATTTGGCTCATTTAGAGCTAGCCGAGACCATGGAGGTCTCGGGTGGGAACCACGCTAGTTGTGGTGAAGTGTTGCCTCGGGTTCGGCTTGGTAAACCGACCCGAACACTAATTTGGTTAATATTATTTTGTGATAAATGTGAACTAAGTGTTATATTATTATTGGTTATTATTGTGTTGGTATATGATTGTTGTTGTGGTATTATTTCTCGGCCGTATACTTTGGGTCGAATTGGATTGGTTATGGTTTAATATTGAGAAGTTGTTGTCGAGTGGTATGTGATATGAGGACCGGTTATGAGACGGTCGTTAGATGACGGAGATAGGTTAGTCGGGTACCGTAGTCGGACCTTATTGTTGTAGCCCGTGGTTGAGATTGTGATTGGACGGAGATTTATTATTTATGACTTTGGTTTATTATTGGACTTGGACAATGAGCCGAGAGTCATGACTCGGACATATGACCATTTCGTGTAACTCAATAAATATTAAAAGTGAAACGAGAATAATAAAACTCGTAATAATAATTATTAATAATATGAACGTTTATACGAAAGTATATACGTGAATAACGTATATATAACTATATAAACGCGTATATTAATAATAATAATAATCACGAGTCGTATTATAAATAATACGATTAGATATATATTAGGCTACGAGCGTGGCGTAATATTATTAAACGTATTATTATTATTAAAAATTGTGTTATAAACGGGAAACTCCCGACAATTATGAAACGTTTAATAAAAAGTCATTTCGGACATATAACGAATAAACTTATTGAGTTAGGCGAAATTGTTGTCACTCGGGTCCAGGTAAGTTATTATTTGTGACATTCGTGTTGTCTCGGATATATGACGACTAATATGGACGTTTTCTATAAGTAAATAACCACTCAACCGTAAGGTTGAGCCGGGTTGTTTGGTTATATGAAACGAATATATTAGTGGGCATCGTATCCTACGACGCCCATAGGTTGTAGTATATGTAAAGGGTAATAGATTGCGAGTGTATATATCGGGAAATCTGGCCAATTTGACGATATATACGAGGAATTTATTAAACTGAGATATATACTATATAGTAATTACGTGCTATGTGCTTTATATGTGCTTTAAATTGGGTGTAATCTTGGAACGGTATATTACGTAAATAAATATGAGGATTATCAAATCGACGGATTTGGTAAACTTTGGTGATTTATTTAAATGATATATTGGGCTAATATTAGATCTATAGTTTATTATATCTTCTACGTGTGATCTTGTTGGTTTGTTTTGAGTCGACCCACCACCCGTATGGATACCAAACGCAAATACACCAAACTAATACGAAATGAATTTCGGAAATAAAACGGATTCTCGTCCGGGTTTGGGAATATTATATATTTGAGGAAATGATTTCTGAAAGAGTTAATATTGTTAGGTCGTGCCAAGTCCGTAGTTGCTGTTTCGTGAGTTATCATACATCTTATTGCTACCTACCTCGTCTTGCTATATTTCTGGACTTGAGGTGAGTCATAGCCCCACTTTTACTCTTGAACTATGTTTTCAACGATTGGGGTGAGAAACGTGCAAATTATTTTACGTGGACTATTATCGCTTTTATATGCTTTCTAAACTTGCTATGCGTATGGACTAGGATCTATTGTCAGCTTTAGTCACACCTTTTGTGTGTACTATTCAAGATTGGCTTATTTGGTTATTTGTTATTGTCAGCTTTAGTCACGCGGATCGTGTGTACTATTCAAGGTTGACTTATCTAGATACTGTAGTGTGCACCTATAGGTTATTAATACTTCGGAGGTTATCCGAGTATTTATTGGTATTGCGGGGGTTACCCGAATATCTATGTTGTTACGGAAGGGTATCCGTGTGTTTTGGTTATTGCGGAAGGGTATCCGTGTGTTATGATTGAGAGCGGAGGGTATCCGCAGGCTTTTAGCGAATCCTTAGTCTAGCTAGCAAGCGTTTCGCGTATATGTCCACTATATTATTAGTTGAATTTAAACCTATGATCTCACCAGCGAAAGCTGACTTTTAGCACGTTTTCTCAGGTAATTAAGTGTTGAGGTGCATGCTTGGATTGGAAGGCTCGGCTGAGGCACGCGGTTATGGATCTATATTTTCTAAACTCTGATAATTAAATTTGGACCTATTGCTATTTTATTTTGGGCCTGACTCTGAATGATGTTGGGATAAATGTAAACTTTAAAACCCCGTTTTGGTAGTGTTTTTATTATGTTTACTTTATCTCGTTCTATATTGTCTTGTGTTGGATACCAATCCCCGTAGCACCCCGAAAGCTTGTTGAGTCTTCCGCTGTATCAAATTTTGGGGGTGTTACACCCATCATGCAAACTTGGGAACATGATCTGCATTCGCATCATTCTCCCTCTCTTCGAAAAAAAACTCGTCCTCGAGTTTTCGCAAGCTTGGGAACACAATTCCGAACCACAGCCACCTGGGTCGTAGGGAACATCACCCCGAATCATATTTATTAATGATTGATTTTCATTTTTTTGTATTAACTTGCACCTGCTGGTTTTCAGTTTTTGTATCAACTTGCACCTTGAATTCTGATGAAACCACAGACTCTGTTGAGGAGCTTGCGTCATAACCTTTTGCCGCTTCTGCTTGACTTCCACTACTTTTTTTAGTAAATATTGTTGTCTTATTCCCATCTTTGTTTTTGGCTCAACTCGAAGGGGCAATGGAACTGGAGCTGGCGAGGAATCAGCTAAACTTGCAGCTTTTTTAAATGCCGCAAATGCTTGTTTTTCAGTGCGACTTAATAAACGTTCTGCATCCTCTTCTGCCTCCATCTGCTCTTTGAGATAGAACAGATCATCACTGTCCAAGGCGCCTCGTCCATGAAGGTAGCCACCACGTTCTCCTGCAACCTCTTGCATCTTGGCAACCATCCTTTGAAAAGTAATATCTTCTTCATCTATTCTATGTCATCAATGGTAAATATACTACCATCATTACGAGCCATCGGAACACCCTCGGGAATCCACCTAAGAGCTTGTTCCAAAAATAAACGCTCGCTTTCATCAATATCAACCTCGTCTTCATCGAACCTGGGCTCATCTTCCAAAAGAAAATCCGGACAGATTGGTTCAAAGAACCGGGGGTAGGAATCAAATGAAGGATACTCCTCTTCCTCGTTCACATCGTCCCGGACGACGTATCTCGATTCGGTTTCCTTCCTCATCTCCCGTTGCAACTCGAGCTTTCGAATCCTTTTCCGGATACGCCTGATCTCGTGTTGTATTTCAAGATCTCGGACTCGTCGCCGGAGTCCTTTGATCTCAGAGATATTCCCTGGGTCACGATCCACCTTCTCGTTGCCTCGGTCGGCGGATCTACGGTTACGGTAGAAGCGATCTCCACGAGCACGTGAGTCAGGAACATCTTCTTTGTTGCCTCGGTCGGCGATTCTACAAATTCGATAATCAGAAACACGTCGAGCCATTTGGATCAACCTGGCTCTGGTACCAAATGATGCAGTTTCACAATCAAATGGCTCAAGAGGTCGGGATTCACAAAAGCTTCAAGCCTTCTCGGTTTATTATCAAATATATATTCTGCCCCTTTTCTTTGGGAAATGAACAACCTATTAATAAGGTTCCATCACCACAAACTAAGGAAAGAAATCAAATCCCAATCAATCACTAATTGGGTATTATTTAGTTGCTAAATATAAAATAAAAGATGTAACATCCCATCATGCAAACTTGGGAACATGATCTGCATCCGCATCATCATCCATTGATCCAAGAAATTGATACGAATATAGTCTTTTGAGTGGGTTGTTTGCTCATACACGAGGTAATAGCATTAGAGGTTGTTGACTATTGGAGTATTATATGGTTAATTATCAATATATATTGCTTGTTGAATATTGAATAGAGCATTCTTTGATGCATTATGTATTGACTTTGGGTAATGCAATCTTTGTTTGGTCTGATTTGTTGCGATGCAATATTGTAATATGTGCTTCGGGTAAACCTATTTCGACCCATTTGAATACACTTTTGTTGGGTTACACGTTTGCCCAATGTGTTTGATCCTTTCACTTAATGATTAATCTTTATTATACATTATTGTGTGATATTTTGGTCGACTCCTGTTCCAGTTGATCACTTTCATCCATAAGATTTGACGTGTTTTATATAAAGACTGCACTTTTGGAAAGCAACAATGCCATGTGTTTGGCACACCCCAACACAACTATTTTGAATTCATTTTTCTGCAAATAGCCTGTTTTATTTAACATATTTGACGCATTTCACTATTTAAACTTAAAGTTTGACCCGCTTCATTTAGCAAAATCCGAAAATGAAACTCTCTACAGTAACTTTTGGCTTTTAGTGCGGATGTATTTTGGGTCAACTCTAAGAGCCCATCTAACTTTTGGTTTTCAGCTGCACTATGTGTTTCGACTCTAAGAGGCCCATCTGAAACACTTCTTATGGAATCATTATAGAGACTTTTGCGCAGCTGACACTAGTGGCCGACTCTAGTCCCATTTGACGTGTTACATTTAAATGTAAAAGCCGACCTTTTTCATTTTACAATCCCTGGAAACAAAACATGATACAGACTACACTTTTGGGTCTAACGCAGTCTGTAAAAATCCAATAATCTAATCTGTGTTGTGGGTCGAACAATGCAGAATAACCCCATAACAAATGTGAATATCAAACAATTTGCAAGGGATCGGAAAAGTCAAAAAGAAGAAAGACTTCATGTTACTAGCTGAGCAAAATCCATATAGACTTGAAAACTACCAAGTGGGAGTGCAATGTCTAGCCTTGTGACAGTAAATTGTTTTGTTTTAAACAGTATTTATCTGAATAAAACTTAGTGATTGAATCATTAATAAGCCCGCATAAAGCTTAGGAATCTAAGTAAATTATCATGATCATTATACTAAATAAAATTTCCGTCCAATATGAGAATGTTCATCAAACTGCGACACCATGCGAAAAATGATCCCTTCCGGTATGTCCTTTTAAAAGGCAGGTCAATATGTGAATGAAGAACTATAAATGGTGTTTGTGATGCAGTTTATGATCTACACAAATGAAAAGACATCAGTAATAATCACGCAATAAAATGTGCAACAAAAAAAAGCATTAAAAATCAATAACTTCTTTTATCCCCCAACCTTTTATATTTTTTGAACACTTTTTTTCTTTAAGTCTTTTATGCTTCATTTAATCTCTTTATCTTACATCCATTAGCTTATTTTCTATCTTTCAACAAAGGAACACTTATTTTAATATGTTTATAAACTACAAAGATAAGCTAAAAAGTGTGTCAATTGCGACAGAAAAACAATAAAGTGAAAAATTTTGTACATCGAAATCCTTTTTTACCGTATAAACCATTAGAGAATACGATCTTTGTAACTGTGTAGGAATGGCGTCAGCGGCCGCCAGTATTTATCAACATACCGGTTTTTCATATGTCGTCAGTCGTACACATTCTTCTCTTATAAACATTTTCGCAGTGTTCTTGAGTTTAGTTTTGGGGAGAAAGGAAGTGATTGAGGAAGGAACCCGTCAAAGTTGTGTTCTTGAGTTTTTTTATAGGAAGGAAATTGGAGAGAAAGGAAGTGACTGATGAAGGAAAGTGTGAGTGTGTTTTGTTAATAACATTTTCCGCCCAGATCTGGGGAGAAAACGAATCACTTCCTTTCTTCTTTGCTTCTTTTCTCTTCTTTTAGTAACCAGCTCAAGAACAAAGCGGAACAAAGCGTTTGTACATAAATGATTTATTTTGATTACAAAATATTATTTGGGTTGGGTTATATTGACGGCGGCTAGTTTTTCAGTTTAACCCTCTCTAGTTTTACTGGGGGTACTTTATTTTTTTATTTTATTTTATTTTTTAAATAGAAAGGATTGTGTAATATTTTGTATAATTATTTTGTTTGTATAATAGCACGTTAAATACTAGCACATTAATAATTGCAACAACAACTGTTATTATTAAATTAAACGACAACGTTAACATATTATTTAAAAACAACAACATCTACGACATATGAAGATTATTCATTTCATTTAAAAGATCATGGAGCCTTGCACCCGACTGACAAGCGTGATCCTCAGGATTCCTTGCCAATTCTAACTCCATCTCCAGCGTCTTAATTCTTGTCATCAACAGCTTGTTTCTTGCTTCAAGCTCGTCAATCTTATTATCTTTATGCAACACAGTTTGAGCATTGCGCTGAAGAAGAGGCTTGATTAAAGTACCTCCTTTCAAATTCATCTTTCCACATGAAGTATCGACACCCATAGTTATCTGTACCTGGCTGTTACATGTTAAGAATGTCAGTTTTAACGGATATAAATTAATGAATATGTCCGAACTCGAACACGAGACTTCGGGATTGCACACTTTGCATATGAGTTTCAATTAATTAATAATTATTGTTTTAGTGACGAATAATTATTAAATTCACTAAATGAGCACTTAACGGTACCTAACGACCGTTAGACAAAAGTTAAAGGACTAGAGATGAAATAGTAGGCAAGAAAGATCTAGAACCCCCCTCTTGGGCCTAGGATCAGCCGAACCCACATCCCATAGGGTTTGGGATTGCCTTTTGCTCCAAGTCTTGAGATAGTATAAATACATGGCCTCATGTATTCATTCTTCTCATCCCTTGGTTCATTAGCAAGCCAAATCTCTTCTTCATCTCTTATTCTTTGAGCTATAGGCGATTCTCTTGAATCAACTAAGGCTCAACTAGTAGTGCTTGCTCGTGAATCAATAATCTAGCTTTTCTAATTGAAACGCTATTAGTACGTATGTCCGAGAACGAAGTGTTAGCATACTTTTGCTAACAAGGTGGTTGCCCATTCGACTAACACATTAGTCGTTCCCAATTAAACCCTAATTAGGGTTTATAGTTCTTGTTCCATTGATTTCTTGTTCTTGCTAGAAATCACAAAGAGGTACGCATCCTTTTATATTCGGTTAATTTAATTACATGTATTTGATCTATTTCCGCTGCGTGCTTGATGTGTTTTTATGTTTGTATATTTTTTATGATTATATATTCCAACAGTGGCATCAAGAGCCGTTAATACATTGTAATTAATTACCGAAACACAAAAAATTGAAACGGTATGATTTTTACATGCTTGATGTTCTTATGTTTTTTTAAAATTTTTCATTAACCCTAGAATTTTTTTTTTATTTCGACTTCTAATTTATTTTATAAATGTCAAAAGTTTTTATTGAAAAGAAAATTAGGGTTTTTGAATTTTGTTATAAAACTTGTAGAAACCCTAGGTTGCATGTAATATTTATGTGTATTTAAATGGGTATCTTGGTATGCCGTTTTGGTTGCGTTCCTTAATTGACATGATTATATGTTATAATATGTGCAATGTGGGCATCCATGACAAACCATGCATGTGTTATCTTGGATTATGGTGATTTGATTTTATAGATTTCATGCTTAATTATGCAATTTAATTATAATTGATACGTTTTTTTAGTAAATATTATGACTATAAAGATTACTAAAATTTAATTAATTATAAAATTAGGGAAGACCCTATTAAAAATCATGTAAATCAATTGTGTGTTTTAAATTGATTTAATTTGCATGTCCATTATTGTTGTTGTTTGTTTATTTTATTTAAATTACTTTTGTTTTTATATGTTGTGTGACATGATAGTAAGCAAATGGTAATTTCATAAATAAAATTTTAAACGAACTTAATAATGGTGAAATCTTGTTTTGAGCTTACAAAAAAATCTTGAACTTTTGATTGATTGATCGCGACTGTATTAAGTGGTTGGAAGGTGAGACTAATTTTGACAAACTATGTGGTGGGTATAACTGGAACCGGGTTTTTAAGGATCTTCGGACCACCTTTGGTTCTGGGCTCGCTTGTGCGTCAAATTAGTTTTACCTAACAACCATAATAACTACGAAGCACTTAAGGCAAAGTTGTAAGTTTCTCAACGCCTCAATCAAAACTTTGGAGATTTAAGCTCGTAAAGAAACTAATGAGTAAAGGTTTTTTACATGAAACATATGCTACAAGATGAATGTATGACATATTTGTACATATATTTTGATTACACACATCAAAATTTACTACCCTTAAATTTAAGTTATATGTCATCCAATGAAAAGGAAACACCTAAATTGGGTCTATGTCACGGCGTAACCTGGCTAGATTGCAATGGAAGGGCAAATTACATGATCTCATCACTAGCAGATCAACTGATGTGGTGAAATTATGTAGGTTTGTTGTTTCTTAAGTTGGTTAATTTAATTGAGTTGATAGCGGGGTCTGATCACTCAAGGCATAAGATGGGTATAAAACATGCTTACATTGCAACTGCGGTTGGCAAATATGTAAATCCCATCCTTTCTAGGAATTGCAATTGAATATTGGCAATTGGGACTCGTCTCGTACCTTATTGAATACCGTCATCACTAGCAGATCAACTGATGTGATGAACCTATGTCAATTTGGATCCTAGTTTTCAATGTAAAATTAAATGGTTATATGATTATGAACCAAGGGTATTTAATTTTATTGAAATTTATTATCGAAAGTACCAACTTTTGAATTTTTTCTGTAGAAATGGCTACACCTGAAAACACTAATATGAGCAACATGAGTTCTGCGTTCAAGCAAATGATTGATCGAGACAAGTTGACTGGTGAAAATTTCAATGATTGGTGTCGTTCCTCAAGAATCACCTTAAGGATGGCCAAAAGATATGATTATCTTGGTGAACCTCTACCTGAGAAACCCGTTGATGATGCAACACAAGCATAGAAGGATGCATACAATGTTGCATATGAAAAGCACAATGATGTGGCTTGTCTCATGTTGGCTGGGATGGAGACTCAATTGCAGAAACAGTTTGAGCACTATGGACCCATGGACATGATAAATGAACTCAGACGAATGTTTGAGAAACCACCTGCTGCAGAGTTATATGACTTAATAGAATCTCTGCACAATTGTAAGCAGGAAGCAGGAAAATCCGTGAGTGCCCATGTATTGTCAATGAAACATTATTTGGACCAATTGGAGCGACTCAATTGCGGATATCAGGAAAGCGTATGTATTGGTCTCATCTTGTGATCCCTTAATCAGGACTTGATAGCGAGTTTGTACACAACTACAATATGCATTGCAAGGGGAAGACAGTAAGTGAAGTTCATGCAATGCTTATTGACTATGAAAAAGGCCTGAATAAGAAGGCACCTACACCTGCTGTAATGGCGATACAAGGTGATAGGATCACCAAGAAGAATTAACCCAACAAACTGCAACATGCGAATAACAAGGGTAAAGGCACTGGTATTGGAAAAGGCAAACAAGTTGTGACTCACCAACAGAAGCCTAAGAAGCAAAATCCTCCTCCTCCTAAGAAGAAGGAAACTCCCAATAAGGATTTGGCTGCTTGTCACTACTACAACACCCCTGGACATTGGAGGCGGAACTGTCCATTGTTACTAGAGGAGATGCGCCTCAACAAGAGTAAAATGCCTGGTAACGTCGCAAGCACTTCAGGTATGTTTATGATTGAATTATTTTCTTTTCCTCGAAAGAATAATTCCTGGATATATGATACAGGATGTGGTACTCATATTTGTAATACGTCGCAGGGACTTAGAGGAGCAAGGAAGCTGGCCTATGGAGAAAGAAACTTGTACGTAGGGAATGGCATACGTGCAGCAGTTGAAGCCATAGGGACTTTCGATTTAATTCTACCTTCGGGTTTGATACTACTATTGAATAATTGTCATTACGCACCCTCTATTGTTAGGGGTGTTGTTTCAGTTTCTTTGTTATTGGATAATGGTTTTGTTCACACATTTATGAATAATGGAATTTCTGTTTCCTTAAATTCTGTTTTTTACTTTAATGTAATTCCAATAAATGGTGTGTTTGAAATTGATATGGAAAACTCTATGTCCAATAGAAATAATTCTATGTACATCATTAGCAATAAGAGAATCAAGTCTAACTTGGATTCGTCTTATCTTTGGCACTGTCGTCTTGCTCATATAGGCAAGGATTGCATGGAAAAGCTGCAACATGATGGGCTTTTGCAAAAGATCAATGATGAATCATTTGATAAATGCGAATCCTGCATATCTAGGAAGATGACAAGGAAACCTTTTTCACATCAAGTGGAAAGGGCAACAGAACTACTTGGATTAATACACACTGATGTATGTGGTCCACTTAGACAAGTGTCAAAACGTGGTGCTAGCTACTTCATAACCTTCATGGATGATTATAGTCGTTATGGTTATGTTTATTTACTTAAACATAAACATGAAGTCTTTAATACCTTCAAGGTTTTCAAAAGTGATGTAGAATTACAACTCGGTAAGAAGATTCAGGCCCTTCGATCCGATAGAGGCGGTGAATATATAAGCCAAGAGTTTAAAGATTTCTTAGCTGAGTGTGGTATAGCCCAGCAGCTCACGGCTCCTTATACTCCACGGCAAAATGGTGTATCTGAAAGGAGAAATCGTACTTTGCTCGACATGGTATGATCAATGTTTAATCTTACAACTCTACCCTTTTCCTTTTGGGATTATTCCCTTGAAACTGCAATTCGCATATTGAATATGGTTCCAACTAAGAAGGTTGATAAGACTCCATATGAGTTATGGACAGGGAAAGCTCCATACTTTTCTTACTTAAAGGTCTGGGGTTGTGACGCGTTTGTTAAACGTGATTCACCGGATAAACTCCAACAAAGATCTGTTAAGTGTATCTTCGTAGGATACCCAAAGGAAACAATGAGTTACTACTTTTACTTTCCACCAGAAAATAAAGTCATTGCGGCTAGGTATGGAGATTTCTTTGAAAAGAATCTCATATCTCAAGAATTCAGTGGGAAAGTTTATGATCTAGAAGATGAAGATACATCTCCTTCTGACAACACTAGCTCACTTCCTGTGGAACCTAAAAGTTTAGGACCTCCACATGAAGTTGAAGTGGTACCCATTCGCAGATCTTCAAGAACTGTGAAAGCACCCGAACGTCTATGTCTTAACCTAGAGTGTCAGGAAACTATACTAGGGGATCTTGATGAATCTACTAGTTATAAGGCTGCCATGAATAGTCCTGAAAAGGAGAAATGGCAGAGTGCTATGAATGGGGAAATGCAATCCATGAGAGACAACGAAGTCTGGGTAGAAGTAGACCTCCTCCAAATGCTAAGGTAGTTGGAAGTAAATGGCTCTATAAGAAGAAAACAGACATGGATGGCATTGTACACACCTATAAGGCTCGTTTGGTAGCTAAAGGCTATACTCAAACATTTGGTGTTGACTATGAGGAGACCTTTTCTCCTGTAGCTGACATTAGAGCTATTAGGATTCTCTTAACTATAGTTGCCTACTATGACTATGAGATATGGCAAATGGATGTCAAAACCGCCTTTTTAAATGGTCGCCTAGATGCAGACATCTATATGGCGCAGCCTGAGGGGTTTGTGAATCCATAATTTCCAAACCGTGTATGCAAACTTCAAAGATCCATTTATGGATTGAACTAAGCATCACGTCAATGGAATAAAAGGTTTGATAGTGAAATCAAAAGTTTTGGATTTAATCAAAATCTTGATGAGCCATGTGTATACCAGAAAGCTAGTGGGAGTAATGTTACTTTCCTTATCCTATATGTCGATGACATATTAATCTTAGGAAATCACATACCAAGTTTAAAGGAAGCTAAAGCCTATCTTGGTAAATGTTTTTCTATGAAGGATTTAGGAGAAGCAACGTTCATCCTTGGAGTCAAGATCTACAGGGATAGATCAAAGCGATTGATTGAATTAAGTTAAAGTGCTTACATTGATAAAGTATTGAAGAGATTTAATATGCAAAATTCCAAGAAAGGATATTTGCCAATGCAAGTAGAACATGGCTTAAGTAGCAAACTATGTGCCTCAACACCTGAAGAGTTTGCACTCATGAAGAAAGTTTCATATGCTTCAGCTATAGGATCTATCATGTATGCAGTAAGATGCACAAGACCTGATGTGGTGTTTGCACAAAATATGACCAGTCATTATCAACATAATCCAGGTGGAAAGCAATGGCTTGCTGTTAAAAGCATTCTTAAGTATTTAAGGAATACTAAAAATATGTTTCTAGTGTATGGGGGAAATACAGATGTAGAACTTGAAGTTACAGGTTACTGTGATGCGTCCTTTAAAACTGATAAAGATTATATGAAGTCTCAGACGGGTTATGTCTTTGTTATTAATGGAGGAGCAGTTGACTGGAAGAGCAAGAAGCAGATAACAATTGCGATGTCTGTTACAGAAGCTGAGTATATTGCTGCATCGGAAGCTGCAATGGAAGTTGTTTGGATTAGGAAATTCATTTTAGGGCTTTGTATTATGCCGTCAATTGAATTACTTATTAATATGTATTGTGACAACTATGCTGCAGTTACATTCGCCAATGAACCTGGAGTTATGAAGGGCGCCAGACATTTTCCTAGAAGATATCACTATGTTCGTGAACAAGTCGATATAGGTGAAATCAATTTACACAAAATTCACACAGATAACAATCTAGCTGATCCATTTACGAAGGCTTTATCTAAGGAAAAGCTTACTCAACATGCTAATGGCATTGGACTTCGTTTAGCTAGTAGTTTCATGTAGATATGTGGTTAGTATTGGGATAAAGGATATTGTAAACAATAATTATTCAAGTGAAATGAAATATTATGTTATGTTTATTTCCATTTATAAACATTTTATCCTATATTTGCATGTTTAATCCATGAATAACTCAAGTTATTCTAAATAGTTCGTTGTCAATTAATGATATGGGAGTATCATTGAACTAAGAAAAATATGAGTTTTGGTATAATATATTTAATATATTGATGCGTGGACATGCCAAATTCACATGATATTCAATAAATGGAAAATTGGATATTGGACAAAATCTAAATTACATGATTATACTTATGAATGTTGTCATTATGGTAAATCATGAATATTTGATGAGGCGAAAAATGATCCGTTTTTAGGGGGTCATTTAAACCCGAATTCGAATTTATTTGATCAAATATTGCCCTAAATCGTTCCTTTTGTGATTTTAGGTACTTTGGGAGAGAAATCTGGAAAAGGAAGCAATTCGGACGTTTTTGGAGCATAAAAGTGAAGAAAACGCCAAAGTCTTAATTTTCCATGCTGGGAACAGTAGGTGACGGCGTCAAGAGTAACTCCCTGACGGCGTCAAGAGCAAAATTCCATGACGATCCAGTAAAGATTTGACGGCGTCACGAAGGTTGGGCGTCAAGAGTAAAAGTCATGACGGCCTGGAAATGATTAAGTCTTGACGGCGTCAAATGTAGATCAAGGCAGTCCGAGAATAGTTTTGGCGGCGAGGTGACGGCGTCACAATGTTGGTCTTGACGCTGTCAGACCCCTTTTCCTATATATAGTTTTCTAATTTTCACATTAAAAAAAGAGAAGTTTTGGAGAAACCCTAAGTACGAACTTGGTGCGAATTTTACAGGTTTTTCAAGGGTTCCAAGCCCTTGATACCTTTCATGTGTAATTGAGATAAGTGTTCTTTTAATTCAATCAATATGTCTATGTGTTGGTTGTCTATATCTTGTTCTTGTCTTAATTCCATCATGCTAGGCTAGATCTATCTTGTGTTTGCTTGGATCTAATGAAACCTAGATGTTAATTATGTGTTGATTACTTGTTTATACTTGTCTTGGATGAATGATTTATATGTTAGGCTTAAGAAAACTGGCAGATCTCCAATTGGTAACATGCTTGAACGTCTTAAGAAACATGAACCGACGCGCACTAGGTCTTTATTGGTTGTATTTAATGCATGAGCCACTGTTTACAATCCATATAGTTGTGCTGGGCATGGTGTAGGAGGAGATAAGAGCTCATAGAATTGGGGAGTTAAGTGTGCCACCCCATGAATGGTATTAATGAATACGATCTGTCATCCATGCAATTATAACAAGTAATTAACGTGTAAAAGATGTCTAGGGAGTAGTGAAATCTAAGTAAACACATTTTCTCCACTTATTGCTCACAACTTTAGTATAATTTAGTTTATTTTCATTTCTAGTATTTTATTTTGATTGCATCTTTAGTATTGGGTTAGTTGATTAGCAACTAATTCCGCCCAAATCCTTCAAGCCCGAGATTTTTAATTGCTTTCAAAAAAATATATAAAAACACAAAAATAATCATCCCTCACCTTTAGAACTAGTATTTAGGTTTTCTAATCCTAGCGACACTATTCGTAAGCTGAACGATCAATCCCCCGGTACTTGTCACTATACTATACTTCAACGATCAGGTACACTGCCTGGTGGGGGTTGTAAGCTTCTCGAGATCCCTCGAGAGGTAAAGCCTGTTGCAATTCCCACGCATCAAGTTTTTGGCGTCGCTGCCGGGGAATAGTTATTGTCTAGGTTAGAATTTCTTTTTATTAGGTCTACTTGCTAGATTCCTTTCTAGTAAGATTTTATTTTTAATTTTTAGGTTCTCTTTAGTCTATCTTATTTCTTCGTGTTTTTGTTTGTACTAGTGTGATCTTTATGGAATCAGAGAGTCACCGTTTAGAAATTAGCAAGAGGCTTATTGCGCATAAAAGAAAAAAGAGATAAGCTAACACATTTAAGAAATTCATTAAGCCTCTCCAAATGGAAATTGAGTTTACAAACTTCGCTCCAACCCCGGATGAATTGAGTTACCACAGGTTCCTCTTACAACATCCTTGCCCCTCAAAATATAAAAAGACACCATGGATTAGGAGGAATAACTTCAGGAACATAAAAATTCCCTGCATGATTGGGTACATGTCTAGAGAGCATACATACATTGACTTAAAAGCACCCATGAATATCATGTCTAGGCTCTATTACAATTGGATAATGAACGAAAGGTTAAGCCCTAGAAAAGACCCTTACAATTCTAATAGGCTATGTAACTTTGTCAGGAGAGTTAAAGGGGTACACATCTTTATAGGAAATTTTACTTATCAATGCGACTTTGTAATCCTAGAAGATGTTAGGGGAATTATTGATCCACACCTTGGAGAAGTAGTCTTAGGACAAACTTTTGTTGAGAAGACTAAGATGTATTACGACCATGAGAAGGGGATAGCTCAGTTTACTGATGGGATAGAGAAGGTCACTTTTATGATGCCTCACATGAAGGAAGAATTAAAGGACATCAAGAATCTACAAATTGATGAGATTCGACCCTATGAGGTTAAGGAAGATGGAATTACTGATGCAGCCTATTATGAGAGGAGGAGAACTTATTATTCGGGTTGCATGAGTCTAGGCCCGAAATACAAGCGTGATGAGAATTGGGTTAGGTGTTTTGAGTTAGCACAAAAGTGGGAAAGGAAAACGTAGTAACCCATGACCTTGAGTCTAGCTACAAGACTCGTAAATAAAGAAAAGCGCTTCTTGGGAGGCAACCCATGTTTTTTGTGATTTTGTTTGTTTGTTTGTTATTTGCTTCCGTATGCATGCTTAATTTTTATTGTTGGTAGATCATGTTTCTAAACTAAATAGTGGAAATACTTTACTTTGTTGTTTTGGCCTAGTCTTAACTCCACCTAAAGGTATTTTTGCAAAAGATAAGTGTAAGGGGAAACTCCAAATATGTTTTCAAGAAACAAACCGATCATGATTCTCCACAATATTAAATGAACATGTATATTCGTATTTGTTAGAGTCAAATGCTTGTATTGAGTCATAATGAAGTTTTGCAGGATTTTCCAGGAAGTAGGACCAAGTTTTTCCAGAAACTTAACATAAGAATTTCTGCAGGTCACTTCTGACGGCGTCAAGAGTTTACTCTTGACGGCGTCAAGTGTAAAAATCTGGAAATTTTACCAGTTTTGTTTTTCTAACGGAGTCTTATGGTTTTTGTGAATTATTAAGTTTTATAATCTCCAGGAGATCTGCAAACTTCATTCCACAAGCATTATATCTTATCTTGTTTTCTAGGATTTAGTAACTTATATAGGATGCCGCCGATTTTACGCGAGGTTGTCTTGCCTATTTTATCAGGTTTTACAGGTTATGTATGACAAGAAGATGATTTATATTCTGGAAGGGAAGCGTTGATTGTTCATTTTCTTGGAGGAAGATTTAACCTGGCCACCTCATTATCCATACCGAGCGAATCAGGGGAGTATTTGATTTCATTCTCTTTACTTTTTCACTTTTACATTCTTTACTTGAACATTGGGGACAATGTTCATCTTAAGTGTAAGGGGAGGGTAAAAAGATGATACCTTACATATGCACTTTCGCTTGAGTTTGTTTTGTTTAATGGTAGATGTGTAATAAAACTATGAGAAATACTTGTTAGTGCAATTTTAGCACCAAATTTAAATTTTTTTACAACATTTAGGAGTGAAACTTTTGCCATAGCAAGCGTCTCATGGATAGGAGATTATATGAATAGCACATAACCGTATATTCAGAAAAATTTTCCACCCAAATATGTGAGGTTCGCCTTTAGATTTGATAGGAAAAGCATTTACTATTAGTGCTTATGAGTGTACCGGTAGCATTTAGATTCTAGAACTTGCATTAGTGATGCATCCCGAGACCGCTAGTGAGACTACATTCGTGTGGTAGGATTTACTACATGATAAGAGGCATTAGGATTACCCTTGTGTTAAACCCGTATTATAATTACTTGACCATTTAAGTCATATTACTTGGCTAGTTAAGTCAACTAATTTTTCCCACACCCTTAGCGTTGTACACATTTTTAGTACACGAAACCCCTAGTACACCCCTCCGAGCCTATCTTTTCGTTTCTAACTTTAAGCATTTTACTTAAAGGAAGAAATTTGTTACACCCCACTTAAATGTACACCCAAATCGCCTTAGCCTTCCGTGTATGCGCTCATTTTTAGTGCATTATTGTTATTTGTTAAACCCTAAGTTAACTATCTAATTGATTACATGGTTGCTAAGTCGAGTCATATCTTTGTACATATTGTTTTGGGACGATTGGGACTCATGGGTAAGTACTTATTTTATGGAGTAATGAGGAAGAACATCATATATTACCCCCATATGTACGTTAATCGTAAAAGTGCTCCAAGTGTTTTGATTTTCTTGATTCGAGTCATTAGATTAGTTAATTGTAAAGTATGTAAAGATTCAAGTGTAAGGGGAATGTTCATTCCCTATGATGTATTATTTTGGATGGTAGGGTAAGAGTGTATGCAAAAAAAAATAAAAAATAAAAAATAAAAAATAAAAAATAAAAAATTGAAAAAAAATCAAGAAAAAGAAAAAAAAATAGAAATAGGAAAAAGAGAAAAAACATACGGACTACCATCCCTTTTAGTGACGAATAATTATTAAATTCACAAAATGAGCACTTAACGGTACCTAACGACCGTTAGACAAAAGTTAAAGGACTAGAGATGAAATAGTAGGCAAGAAAGATCTAGAACCCCCCTCATGGGCCTAGGATCGGCCGAACCCACATCCCATAGGGTTTAGGATTTCCTTTTGCTCCAAGTCTTGAGATAGTATAAATACATGGCCTCATGTATTCATTCTTCTCATCCCTTGGTTCATTAGCAAGCCAAATCTCTTCTTCATCTCTTATTCTTTGAGCTATAGGCGATTCTCTTGAATCAACTAAGGCTCAAATAGTAGTGCTTGCTCGTGAATCAAGAACCTAGCTTTTCTAATTGAAACGCTATTAGTACGTGTGTTCAAGAAGGAAGTGTTAGCATACTTTTGCTAACAAGGTGGTTGCCCATTCGACTAACACATTAGTCGTTCCCAATTAAACCCTAATTAGGGTTTATAGTTCTTGTTCCATTGATTTCTTGTTCTTGCTAGAAATCACAAAGAGGTACGCATCCTTTTATATTCGGTTAATTTAATTACATGTATTTGATCTATTTCCGTTGCGTGCTTAATGTGTTTATATGTTTATATATTTGTGATGATTTACATATTCCAACAAAGAAAATTATAAGAAATTTATTTTTAACAAACAAACTATTTACAAATTTACATGACTAAGCAAACGTATGATTATTTACCATTGAATCAGGACATGCATAATACAGTTGCCGACGAGTAGCTGGTTTCCAGGATTGGCATTCTATAATGAATCCTCTCACATCGATACAAGAAAGGATTTCTTCGTTCCACCTGGCCAAAGAAAGGACATGCATAATACATAAATGAACATTTGAGTTCAAAGGTTTCTCAAACAACATACTCTATAACGTAAATCAATAATCATTTACAATGTTTTGTCGGTATAATTACTTACAATATAAATCAGTAATCATTCACTATGTTTTGTCGGTATCTCTATTATTTACAACATAAATGAGTAATCATTTACAATGGTTTTGTCGATATAATTATTTACAACATAAATCAATAATCCATTAGTCGATGTTGGTACAAATTTTCCCATTCGGCTGCAACTGGCTCTCTGAAATACCTCCATTTTGGGTGGTTATGGGGGAAGTGGAGAATATCTGTCTAGCATTGGTAAAATGTAGTGAGCATAGTCTCTATCCCCCCACACGGGCAATCACAAGGGGGTCGGTTCCTTGTGATAAGTTTGGCCCGGTAAAAAGCGGAAAACATGTGTTCCAACCTTGCTGGGATATAAATACAACAGGTCGTTGAATCATTGAAGCGATAACCAGCCTCGTGATTGGCATCACCATCCAGCGACCGATAGGTGCACCTCCATTGAACCAGTCTATTGTATACCAAAGTCGGTCAAAGTTATGTTGCTGCCACATACTTATGTAAGTTTGCCTATGTCTGTCTAACTCTTGCGATAACATATGTCTGACTTCAGCCCACCTATTTTCGTTTTGAGTAAGACTGTGGGCAACGCACCGAAACCCACAATTTCCATCACCCAGCACATTATGTATGCTTATTACGTATGGACGGAAAATATGTGGAATATGCTCAATAAAATCATTGCTCACATTATCTCCAACATATAATCTGTGGCGTAGACTATCACCCGTGTAAGAACTATGTCTTGGAGGTTCTTTTCGCAAGTTCGGGACTTTTGTAGATCTTGAATTTGTACTTCTTCGGTGCTCTACAATTGGTACTTCATCCAAGTCAGGGACTTCATTCAAGTTTGGGACTTGTGTAGCCTTGCCCTTTTTGTCCTTTGCGCTCGGACGTCCACGGGTATTTTTTTGAATAGCTGGTTTACGTGTGTCAACAGATTCAGGCTGGAATATCTCTGTCAACTTCATTAACATATTTTTCTTGGCAAACGACGTTAATTTGCTAAAAATATTCTTGAATTGTCGCACGCCATCGTTAAATGAAGTATCATCGTCATCATCATCACCAGGTTCGCTGGAAGAGCCATCTTCAGGCGGGGGCCTATTGATAACAGGCCACGGAACAGATAGGGTTCTCCAAAAAATATCAATTTGATCTAGTGGAATGGGGCATCCTGAATTCAATTAAAGTGACTTGTATAAATTACTGATATTAATGTGGAAAACAACTTGATAGTTATAAATTTAATATAATTACCATGATATACATAGTATTGCATCTCGTGAAAGCATGGTAGTCCGAAATTTAATCGCAACTTATGGCTACAGTCTGCTGCGGTGATCGACAGGTGGAGTTCTTTTGTGCATGAGGTTGAAAGCATGTTTGTAAACTTTATACCACAATTCTTTAAATAGTGGTATATTACACTTATTTAGTTTCTCGTTGATGCCTCTATTGAAACTCTCTTTTATCGCATTTTCTTGCGAAATGAGAATCTTATCGATCGACCTCAACAACCTATCTAATTTGGACTGGTGCCATCCAAATATAATTTCAACAACGCGTGGTGAGCCTCAACTTTGCACGTTGTTGTCTGGTAGGAGCGATATCGGTCGGTAATATACGAGACAAACATGGGTGAGTAATCTCGCAGCCAGTTATCCAGATACGTAGCGATATCTGAAAAAAAAAACAATGAATTAATAAAAGGTCATTCGGGTGCTTATTTATTAAATAATTAAAAACAATTAATTAATAATTAAGTACCCGGATTGTTGACCAATCGCTGTTGTAGGCGTTGATAATGTTGCTTGAACGATTCGAATGTCGGAGCTTTAACCATACAATCCCATCGGTGTTTAATGGACTCATAGTCATTTAAACCAGTGAATTTATTTATGCAATACTTAAGCAGATTTTGCTCTATATGCCATCGACAGAGTAATTCGTGAGTGTCAGGAAATTCTTCTCTTATTGCCCCAACCAACGCTAAATCTCTGTCATTGACGATAACACGTGGGTAATATCTTTTGTCTATCACTTGCTTCACACATTGCAATACCCATCTAAAATTATGCCCTTGTTCACTGGATAAAAAGCTATACGCCATTGAAAATGTTTTATTTGTTGAAGTTACTCCAACAATTTCCAACAACGGCAATTTAAACATCGTGGTATTGTACGTGGAGTCCATCAGCATGATTTCAGGGAATGTACACCATCGAGCATACGACGTGGGGTGCACAAAAAATAGCTCCTCAAGCTCGTTGGTATGCTCATTTACCCTCGGGTACCATGTATACCCTGAATCCCTCAAATGCGAGTAAAGGATTTGAATTGGAGTTCTATCACCTACTATGGCTCTCCAGATCTTATCTTGTGCGTTATATATAGTTCTAACGCTAGACACGTTATCCGGATTATGACCCTGTATTGTCGAAAGTATATTAAATGGTCGTACGTTATAATCTGTCAATTCTTTGACCAAACCAAACTCATCATCCTTTAATCGCATTGCATATGCCACACCATGCAACGACTCTAGCATATCATGATTATGCGTATCATCCTTCACCCATAAAATCCAATAATTTTTTGTTCGATGATATTTCGCAACTAATCTTAATGGACAATTGGTTTTACATGTTTTGGTTTTCCGTTTTCCACTACCTTGAGGTTCATACGTCCCACCCTTTTTACACCTGTAATTGATTTCATTCATCTGACCATCTTCTAATTTGGTTCTATTTTTGACAATTACAAAATCGAGCTCCCGAGCTATATTTTGCACCCACTCAGTTACTTGCTCGTGAGAACCGAAAACCTGAAAATACATCACATTTTTTATAACATATTTTTTTTAACTAATACTTTTATAACTATTTTTTTTAACAAAATACTTTAATATTTTTAAAACTACATTTTTACAACTTTTACATTTTTACATTTTTATAACTTTTATTTAACTTTTTTTTATACTTAATTTTACAACAAATAAAAAAAACAAAAAAACGCGTTAATAAACGCTCTCTTTCTCTCTCTCTATCACATCACACACACGTTAATCTCTCTCTCTCTCTCTCTCTCTCTCTCTCTCTCTCTCTCTCTCACATCTGCTCTCTTTTTCTCTCTCTATTTTAGATCTAAAAACGTTTTTAGATCTAAAATCACTCTTATTTGTGATGTTCTTGGTGATTTGTGATGGATTTTATGGTGAGTGGTGATGTTGTTGGTAATCTGTATTAGGGGGTTTTCAAAAATTGGGGGTTTCTAATTTAATTAGGGTTTCGTAAAAATATTTGGGGTTTTTTTTTTAAATTAGCTTGATATCTGCGGTGATTGTTGGGTTAATTGAAAGATGTGTATGTTAATTTATCAGATATAGATTTTTTTAAAGAAAACCTAATTTTTTAAAAGTTAGGGTTCTGTGATGGGTGATTAAGTGTTGGTGATTCTGTGGTTGGTGATTTATGTGTTATTATGTGTTTTGTGATATTCTGTGATAGATATAATTTTTTATAAAAAAAAAATAGGGTTTCAAAAAATTTGGGAGTTTTTAAAATTAGCTTGATATCTATGGTGATTGTTGGGTTAATTGAAAGATGTGTATGTTAATTTATCAGATCTAGATTTTTTTTAAGAAACCCTAATTTTTTAAAAGTTAGGGTTCCGTGGTGGGTGATTAAGTGTTGGTGGTTCTGTGGTTGGTGATTATATGTTATTATGTGTTTTGTGATGTTTTGTGATAGATCTAATTTTTTATAAAAAAAATTAGGGTTTCAAAAAATTCGGGGGTTTTTTAAATTAGCTTGATATCCGTGGTGATTGTTGGGTTAATTGAAAGATGTGTATGTTAATTTATCAGATCTAGATTTTTTTTTAAGAAACCCTAATTTTTTAAAAGTTAAGGTTCTGTGGTGGGTGATTAAGTGTTGGTGGTTCTGTGGTGGGTGATTAAATGTTGGTGGTTCTGTGTTGGGTGATTAATTGTTGGTGGGTTCTGTGATTGGTGATTATGTGTTCTTAAGTGTTGGTGGTTCTTATGTGATGGGTAAGTGTTACTGCTTATGTTTAAGCAGTTTGTGATGAATGCCTTTGGCTGTGGGTAGGTTAACACCTTGATCTACCACCTTTGAGTGGTATGAATACCTGCTCTGGCCTACCCCAGTCCACAGGCTCTGTGATTACGGTTTCTTGGCAAACTGCTTATGTGCTTATGATAAAAAAAAAAGTGTTTATGTGCTTATTGTACACACAGGCTCAGATTAGACCCCGTTCTTACATACTTTACAGGTTGAGTTATATTGACGGTGGCTAGTTTTTTAGTTTAACCCTCTCTATTATGTAGAGGGTTTGGTGATGAAACTGCTTATAAATCTGAAAATAACAAACTGCTTATATGCTTGATAAGCAGTTTGTTATTTTAAGCTTATTTGAAACTTGTTTTTTAAATTAAAAAAAAAAAAACAAAAAACAAAAAAAAAACCTGAGATAAGACAATGATGACATAATAAAAATAAAATGAAAATAAAAAAAAAACATGATTTTGGCGTGGCATTTCCGACTAGACAGCAAAAATAACTTAATTTTGCAACTTTCGATGTTGCAGCCATATATGATAAAACTTGCTTATGTGAAACAGCTTATAATCTGAGCCTAATGTTATCTCGATGTCTTTTTAATGTGTAAAATGGTGATTACCTGTTGTGTGTAAAATGGTGATTGAGACATATCGGCAGCCTAAGATATTTGTTGTTTCTTTGTGGTTTGTTACTTGCGGCTTGTGTTTCACTTGGCTTGTGTTATAACCCAATGATGAGGCGAAAAATGATCCGTTTTTAGGGGGTCATTTAAGCCCGAATCCGAACTTATTTGATCAAATATTGCCCTAAATCGTTCCTTTTGTGATTTTAGGTACTTGGAGAGTGAATTCTGGAAAAGAAGCCATTTTGGACGTTTTTGGAGCATAAAAGTGAAGAAAACGGAAAAGTCTCAATTTTCCATGCTGGGAACAGTAGGTGACGGCGTCAAGAGTAATTTACTGACGGCGTCAAACCTCAATAATAAAATCCGAGAGTTCATGAAGGCGTCAAGAGTTTTCCTGACGGCGTCAAAACCCCAAGAATTAAAATCCGTAGTTGATGACGACGTCACACACAGGGCGTCAAGAGTAATTTGTGTGACGGCCTAGGCCTTGACGGCGTCAGAAGTAGATCAAGGCCGTCCGAGGAAGTATTTGGCGGCGAGATGACGGCGTCACACCTTTGTTCTTGACGCCGTCATCCCTATTTTCCTACATATAGTTTTCTAGTTTTTCACATTAGTGAGGAGAGAAGTTTTGGAGAAACCCTAAGTACGATTTTGGTGCAACTTTTACAGGTTTTTCAAGGGTTCCAAACCCTTGATACCTTGCATTGTAATTGAGATAAGTGTTCTTCTAATTCAATCAATATGTCTATGTGTTGGTTGTCTATATCTTGTTCTTGTCTCAATTCCATTATGCTAGGCTAGATCTCTTTTGTGTTTGCTTAGATCTAATGAAACCTAGATATTGATTATGTGTTGATTACTTGTTTATTCTTGTCTTGGATGAATGATTTATATGTTAGGCTTAAGAAAACTGGCAGATCTCCAAATGGTAACATGCTTGAACGTCTTAAGAAACATGAACCGAGGCGTACTAGGTCTTTATTGGTTGTATTTAATGCATGAGCCACTGTTTACAATCCCTATAGTTGTGCTGGGCATGGTGTAGGAGGAGATAAGAGCTCATAGAATTGGGGAGTTATGTATGCCACCCCATGAATGGTATTAGGGAATACGATCCGTCATCAATGCAATTATAACAAGTAATTAACGTGTAAAAGATATCTAGGGAGTAGTGAAATCTAAGTAAACACATTTTCTCCAATTACTGCTCACAACCTTAGTATAATTAGTTTATTTTTATTTTTAGTATTTTATTTTGATTGCATCTTAGTATTGGGTTAGTTGAATAGCAACTAATTCCGCCCAAATCCTTCAAAACCCGAGATTTTACTTGCTTTCATAAAAATATAAAAACACAAAAATAATCATCCCTCACCTTTAGAACTAGTATTTAGGCTTTCTAATCCTAGCGACACTATTCCTAAGCTGAACGATCAATCCCCCGGTACTTGTCACTATACTATACTACAACGATCAGGTACACTGCCTGGTGGGGGTTGTAAGCTTCTCGAGATCCCTCGAGAGGTAAAGCCTGTTGCGATTCCCACGCATCAAGTTTTTGGCACCGCTGCCGGGGAATAGTTATTGTCTAGGTTAGAATTTCTTTTTATTAGGTCTACTTGCTAGATTCCTTTCTAGTAAGGTTTTATTTTTATTTTTAGGTTCTCTTTAGTCTATCTTTTTCTTTGTGCCCTTTGTTTGTAAAACCATTTTCATGTGTCTTCATGGTGGATGAAGTTCTATTTAGATCATTAACTATAGAGGAACAATTAGTTTACTCGGATAGATTTGCTTCCTGTTGTTCCAATGAATTTTTAAGTGATCTTAGATATATACAAGAAGAGATGGGTGTAAAGTTTGATAGGTTTGATGAGTTATGCGCATGTGTGGCCTATATTAAACAATCATTGTTAGGATCAATTCCTTTTAGTAAGACCATTTGGAAAAATTTTGAGGAAAGCCTCCTAACAGTGATCCATGAGTTCAATGAATTGATGGATTTGTATACATCACAACTTGAAGAAACCATTATGGAGGATTTAGCCGAGCATGATCATATTGAGCAAAAAAACCTAGGTTTTATGATCAATGACTTGGAATCTCAAGGAACACATGATGAGGATATAGATGATATTGAGATAAAGAAGGATGAGGTAAATAACACAAACCTATAAAGTACCCCACAACTCCCGTCATCACTTGAGGAATACACACCACCCATGACTTACCCGAAAGATGTAGAAGAGACTATAGGAGCCCCAATAGAGGTAGAGCCCTTGTACCAAAAACCACTAGAGGATATAGGTTTGAATACTTCTAGTGATAACTTTACTCTTAGTTCTAGGGAATTACCTAGTGTTGATGAACCGGAACCTCAATCTTCACACAACTTTCCATCCTTAGATATACATCTAGGAGACAAAAGAGGAGCCGACCCACCCATCAACCCATGTAGTCCGGGTAGTCTTAGGATAAAGGTAGTGGACTCTAAGCCTTGTAGAGAGGAAGCCAATATAGGAGTGGAAAATGACCTTACATGCTTACATCACCCATTTATGTTTGATCACAAGAAACATTATGGGTTTAAACCGGGTTTATTAGGTCAAGCTGGATCCCCAACTAGTAATCTCTTGAAGTTGATTGAAAATGATCCACTTCTAAGAGAAAATCTTAATCCACCCATTAACCCAATTGAATTAGGTAAGGTTATGATGATAGGAGCACACCCCTTTGGGCATATAATTCATCCACCACTCTTTCCTTACGAGGCATATTTCCACCCTAGGGGTGTGTATCGCTACTTCCACCCACACTTAATTCAAAGTGTAGGGAAAACCTCCCCTATTTCCGTTAACTAAGGGTAGAGTCAGGCTCGTGACTCGAACAAAAACAAGCGCTTATTGGGAGGCAACCCAAGCTCTATTTGTTTGTTTGATTGTTTATTTTGTTTGATTTTTATTTGCTTCCGTATGCATGCTTTATTTTTATTGTTGGTAGATCATGTTTCTAAACTAAATAAGTGGAAATACTTTACTTTGTTGTTTTGGCCTAGTCTTAACTCCACCTAGAAGTATTTTTGCAAAAGATAAGTGTAAGGGGAAACCCCAAATATGTTTTTAAGAAACAAACCGATCATGATTCTCCACAATATTAGATGAGCATGTATATTCGTATTTGTTAGAGTCAAATGCTTGTATTGAGTCATAATGAAGTTTTGTAGAATTTTCCAGGAAGTAAGACCAAGTTTTTTCAGAAATTTTCCGGAAACTTAACATAAGAATTTCTGCAGGTCCATTCTGACGGCGTCATGAGTTTACTCTTGACGGCGTCAGGAGTAAAAATTTGGAAATTTTACCGGTTTTGTTTTTCTAACGGAGTCTTATGGTTTTTGTGAATTATTAAGTTTTATAATCTCCAGGAGATCTGCAAACTTCATTCCACAAGCATTTTATCTTATCTTGTTTTCTAGGATTTAGTAACTTATATAGGATGCCGCCGATTTTACGCAAGGTTGTCTTGTCTATTTTTGTCAGGATTTACAAGTTATGTTCGACAAGGAGATGATTTATATTCTGGAAGGGAAGCTTTGATTGTTCATTTTCTTGGAGGAAGATCTAACCTGGCCAACCTATAATCCATACCGAGCGAATCAGGGGAGTATTTGATTTCATTCTCTTTACTTTTTCACTTTTACATTCTTTACTTGAACATTGGGGACAATGTTCATCTTAAGTGTAAGGGGAGGGTAAAAAGATGATACCTTACATATGCACTTTCGCTTAAGTTTGTTTTGTTTGATAGTAGAGGTGTAATAAAACTATGATAAATACTTGTTAGTGTAATTTTAGCGCCAAATTTAAAATTTTTTACAACATTTAGGAGTGAAACCTTAGCCATAGCAAGCGTCTCATGGATAGGAGATTGTATGACTAGCACATAACCGTATATTCAGAAAAATTTTCCACCTAAATATGTGAGGTTCGCCTTTAGATTTGATAGGAAAAGCATTCATTATTAGTGCTTATGAGTGTACCGGTAGCATTTAGATTCTAGAACTTGCGTTAGTGATGCATTCCGAGACCGCTAGTGAGACTACATTCGTGTAGTAGGATTTACTACATGATAAGAGGCATTAAGATCACCCTTGTGTTAAACCCGTATCATAATTACTTGACCATTTAAGTCATACTACTTGACTAGTACACGAAACCCCTAGTACACCCCTCCGAGCCTATCTTTTCGTTTCTAACTTTAAGCATTTTACTTAAAGGAAGAATTTGTTACACCCCACTTAAATGTACAACCAAATCACCTTAGCCTTCCGTGTATGCGCTCATTTTTAGTGCATTATTGTTATTTGTTAAACCCTAAGTCAACTTTCTAATTGATTACATGGTTGCTAAGTCGAGTCATATCCTTGTACATATTGTTTTGGGACGATTGGGACTCATGGGTAAGTACTTATTTTATGGAGTAATGGGGAAGAACATCATTTATTTCCCCCATATGTACGTTAATCTTAAAAGTGCTCCAAGTGTTTTGATTTTCTTAATTCGAGTCATTAGATTAGTTAATTGTAAAGTATGTAAAGATTCAAGTGTAAGGGGAACGTTCATTCCCTATGATGTATTATTTTGGATGGTAGGGTAAGAGTGTATGCAAAAAAAAAATAAAAAATAAATAAAAATAAATAAAAAAAAGGAGAGAAAAAAACATACGGACTACCATCCCTTTTCATTCTATGTTCATTTTATGTTTTTAGTTATTTTTCATTTATTAGCTTAAGTCGAGTCTAGTCTTGGCTTAGCAACGCCATATTGTACATGTAATTAACCAAGATTGTTAACTCGCCACCAGTAATAACTTCCTTTATCCAACAAAACCGTGTAATTCATATCCCTATACCTAACGTTACAACCCTTTAAAAGACGTCTTTGATAGTTTATCCTAGGTGCTTACGCCATGTGGTGGAGGTTTGATCCTTTCCCAAGCCTATGGTAATCTATTTTGCTATGACAGGTAGTGAGAGATATCTTCCATTTCCATAATGTTATATTACTTTATTACACCCGAGAGATGTGAGTATCTAAACACTATTTGTGAGGTGCTAGTTTATCACCTCCGAGCTTGTCTAGTGGTCTTTAGTGGAACGATAATTTGTTGTAATTACTTTTATATTAGTGTTAAATGACCCCTAACTTGTCTTTTGACTAGAATAAAAGCACATTTGCTTGAGGACAAGCAAATCTCAAGTGTAAGGGTATATGATGAGGCGAAAAATGATCCGTTTTTAGGGTGTCATTTAAGCCCGAATCCGAACTTATTTGATCAAATATTGCCCTAAATCGTTCCTTTTGTGATTTTAGGTACTTGGAGAGTGAATTATGGAAAAGAAGCCATTTTGGACGTTTTTGGAGCATAAAAGTGAAGAAAACGGAAAAGTCTCAATTTTCCATGCTGGGAACAGTAGGTGACGGCGTCAAGAGTAATTTACTGACGGCGTCAAACCTCAATAATAAAATCCGAGAGTTCATGAAGGCGTCAAGAGTTTTCCTGACGGCGTCAAAACCCCAAGAATTAAAATCCGTAGTTGATGACGGCGTCACACAGAGGGCGTCAAGAGTAATATGTGTGATGGCCTAGGCCTTGACGGCGTCAGAAGTAGATCAAGGCCGTCCGAGGAAGTATTTGGCGGTGAGATGACGGCGTCACACCTTTGTTCTTGACGCCGTCATCCGTATTTTCCTATATATAGTTTTCTAGTTTTTCATATTAGTGAGGAGAGAAGTTTTGGAGAAACCCTAAGTACGATTTTGGTGCAACTTTTACAGGTTTTTCAAGGGTTCCAAACCCTTGATACCTTGCATTGTAATTGAGATAGGTGTTCTTCTAATTCAATCAATATGTCTATGTGTTGGTTGTCTATATCTTGTTCTTGTCTCAATTCCATTATGCTAGGCTAGATCTCTTTTGTGTTTGCTTAGATCTAATGAAACCTAGATATTGATTATGTGTTGATTACTTGTTTATTCTTGTCTTGGATGAATGATTTATATGTTAGGCTTAAGAAAACTGGCAGATCTCCAAATGGTAACATGCTTGAACGTCTTAAGAAACATGAACCGAGGCGTACTAGGTCTTTATTGGTTGTATTTAATGCATGAGCCACTGTTTACAATCCCTATAGTTGTGATGGGCATGGTGTAGGAGGAGATAAGAGCTCATAGAATTGGGGAGTAATGTATGCCACCCCATGAATGGTATTAAGGAATACGATCCGTCATCCATGCAATTATAACAAGTAATTAACGTGTAAAAGATATCTAGGGAGTAGTGAAATCTAAGTAAACACATTTTCTCCAATTACTGCTCACAACCTTAGTATAATTAGTTTATTTTCATTTTTAGTATTTTATTTTGATTGCATCTTAGTATTGGGTTAGTTGAATAGCAACTAATTCCGCCCAAATCCTTCAAAACCCGAGATTTTACTTGCTTTCATAAAAATATAAAAACACAAAAATAATCATCCCTCACCTTTAGAACTAGTATTTAGGCTTTCTAATTCTAGCGACACTATTCCTAAGCTGAACGATCAATCCCCCGGTACTTGTCACTATACTATACTACAACGATCAGGTACACTGCCTGGTGGGGGTTGTAAGCTTCTCGAGATCCCTCGAGAGGTAAAGCCTGTTGCGATTCCCACGCATCACCCAACCCTAAGTACTAGAGAGGGTTAAACTAAAAAACTTGGCACCGTCAATATTACCCAACCCTATCTGTAACTTGTGGAATCTGTACTTGTTGTAACTTTTGGAATCTGCACTTGTTGTAACTTGTGGAATCTGCTTGTGGTAACTTGGGGGTACTTGTTTTGCTTTGTTTGTGGTGAGAGTTACTTTGTGAATCTGCTTTGTTGGATTTGTAATTGAGAGAGTTGCTTTGTGATACTGCTTTGTGGTGAGGCTCAATATATCATGAGAGGTTTTGTTATACCTAACACTTTGAGATTCCCCTTTTGAGTTCCTGCAGTTGAGATTCCCCTTGTGAGTTCCTGTAGTTTGGTAATCTTTACTTTTGCTTTTGGTACCTAATAGCCTGAGCTTGTGAACCTTGTGAGAATTGTGAAACATGTGCACTTGTGTAACGCGGAATCTGCAATCTGTGAGAATTGTGAAACATGTGTAACTTGGGTGCAATCTGTGTACTTGGGCAATCTAACTTGGTTGCAATCTGCTTATGTGCAATCTGATCTGTGCACTTGGGTGCAATCTGCACTTGGACAAAAAGAATTTCAAAAAAGGCGATGACAAATGATTTTATAAAAACCGAAAGGATGGCAAAGTGATATTTTTATCACTTTGCAACCTTTATATCCAAGCCTAACACTTTTTTTATCACTTATGCAAATGGTTTTCTAAATCGACGATGATGATTACGTGTTAATCTGAGCCTGTGTGCAATCTGCTTGTGTGCTAAATGCTTGTGTGCAATCTGCTTGTGTGCTTATGTACTTGGACAAAAAAAAACTTGGACTGCTTGTGTGCTAATGCAATCTGCTTGTGTTCTAAATCGGCGATGATGATTACGTGTTAATCTGAGCCTGTGTGCAATCTGCTTGTGTGCTAAATGTTTGTGTGCAATCTACTTGTGTGCTTATGAACTTGGAAAAAAAAATACTGGACAAAAAAAAGTTAATGTGGGACACAAAAAAAAAGTAAACAGAAAATAATAATAATAATAATAATAATAATAATAATAATAATAATAATAATAATAATAATAATAATAATAATAATAATAATAATAATAATAATAATAATAAATGTACAAAATCTGACAAAGGGTACTGAAAAAGTACCCCTCCCACTAGGGAGGGTTTGCAGAAAATGGGGTAGACCCAGTTGTTATAATAGTCCCCTATAATTATTGGTTATCATAAAATTATAATAAAGTGGCACTAATGTGGCAGTAGTAATAAGCTCTAACGCATCCTTGACAGACAAGATAAAACTTAATTTGCCTCAAGATCAAAAGAGTTTCTTAAGAGATTTTTTTTTTATGTAATATATAATATATTAAAATCATATGATAATTCATGTAGCTAGTAAAAATAAGTTTCAGTTATTAGCTTCCACTCATGCATCATCTACAACCTCATTAACAATTACATAAATAACTACTTTTGCCAAACAACCCTCGTTTTAACGTTTGCATTACTTTAAGTTTATTTTTATTCTAGATTAAATTGCAAAAACTGTCGATGTGATATGTCTAAATTGTAAGCGCAATCCTTACCTTTTTAAAAGTGCATGTAAGAAACCTTTGGGTGGAGTCATTTAGTAACAAATAAACCAAACAAAAGGTAAAAGATTGTGCATGCAATTAAGACATATCGCGTGGTTTGTAATGTTTTGTTTTAGTGTTATTTAATTGTTGCGTTTCAAAAAAAATAAAAAAGACATACCACATGGACCTTTTTGCAATTTACTTTTTATTAAAATAATAATAATAATAATAATAATAATAATAATAATAATAATAATAATAATAATAATAATAATAATAATAATAATAATAATAATAACAAAACTATAGTAATTCACATTTTTACATATCATTTTGAATGCGTTGTTTGTTTGTGCTTACATTTCTATAAAAGGTTTTATATTTTGACTCGTTTTTCCCATGTGGGTCCACCCCAAGAACTCGTTTTCAAAGATCTGCGGTACAGATCTGATGCCAAGGATGACATCATCACAATGGATGAATGTGATGAAGAAGATGATGTTGGTGATTTGAAAAAGAAAACCAAGATTTAAAGCCAAGAAAATAAAGGACCAAAATGTGAGCTTAGCTAATAAAGAATAATGAAAGAATCGGAACCTACTACTATTATTATTATTATTATTATTATTATTATTATTATTATTATTATTATTATTATTATTAACCATTTTGAATTTACCAGGTGTTGATGGGTTATTAATATCATTCATATGATTTGATGATGATTGCAGCTTCATATCATTTAATAGATTTGTGGGTTTTATTTTGGTTTTTGATCAAGAATCAAAAAATATGAAGGTTTCTTGATTTTTAGTTTTTATGGGTACTTTTTTGGAAGAATTAAAAAGGGTGATTGGAGAGAGAGATATTTTTTTGGTAAATTGTTGTTAACCGGCTACAACCGGTTATCAGTTACGACAACTGCAAAATTACCTAACATTGAATAAAATATAAAGTTTTCTTACCTAACTTAGTATTTTCGAGAGGAAATTTTCCAAAGTTCATTACCTATATAATTGGGAAATAACCCCCTAGATATTCACAAAACTATTATTTATTATCTCTTTTGAAGTAAACATCGGTTAATTTTTTTTCGAGTAAATTGCATAAATCTTCCCTAAACTTTAGCCAGATTGCATGTTTCGTCCCAACCATTACGAAAGTGCAGAAATCGTCCCTGTGAAAAACCTTTGAGCAAATTTTCGTCCCTAAACTTTGGCAAGATTGCATATTTCGTCCCAACCAAATTGCATGTTTCGTCTCAATCAGGGACGAAAATTTACTCAAAAGTTTTCCACAGGGACGATTTCTGCTCTTTCGAAATGGTTGAGATGAAACTTGCAATCTGGCCAAAGTTTAGGGACGATTTATGCAATTTACTCTTTTTTTTCTTTTTTTGTTGTAAGATTATTTGTTTATAAAGTTTTACAATGTTATTACTGTATGATATGCAATCGTGAGCAGTTTAAGAAATTTAATCATTTGGACTCTAAACTTATATAGTACTACTATAATAGAAGGTTTTGGCAAATGTGACGGAGATAGCGATGTCATATGTGACGTGACAAGAAAAATTGATGTGACATGCTAAAGAGAAAAATGTGTAGACAATAAATACATTCAATGTTTATAAAAATAATTTTTATTTAACTATCCAAAGTTTCACATTTTTTTTATTTAACCCCTTTAACTACTTATTAGACTTTAAATTTTGTTTGTATTTATTAATACGAATATACATATATGATTTTTTCCATACTTAAAACATTCATTATTTATGTAAAGCAATATAGGAGGTGCAATAAATTTTAAAAGATTTCAAGTTACAATTTACACTCTTACTTAATATGAATATTCATAATTTGATTATATTTATGTTAAAATATTTTCTCGAAAAGCCAATAATATTAAAATTTCACATGCGCCAAGTCTAACAACTTGTTTTGACAACAGTAAATAGTTTCACACAATTTCTCCTTGTTAATTTAGATGACAGTTATTTTACATACTAAACTTTTTTCACATATACGGGAATTCATCCTCACCATTTATTTTAAAAAAAATCAATAGTTGAGATTAAAAACATTTTAATATTTCACATATTTTTTATAAGTTAAATATCTCTTAAACCGTTAATCATTAAGCGAAAATAATTACACAATCGCGACGATCATTTAATTATATTTCTATAAATGAGGATTTTGATATACTTTCGACATTTTTTTTTCGTCTTTTTTTTTTCTTTTTTCTTCGTTGTTAAAACTTGAATAAGAAATCACATGTGATTAAACAATAATTTGAATATTTTAATGATATCACATGTGATTTAATGTTAAATCACATGTGATATCATTAAAATATTCAAATTAGTGTTTAATCACATATGATTTTTTCATGCAAATTATAATAACCAAAAAAATGAAAAAAACATTAAAAAAAAGTGAAAAACACGAAAAAAAATTCGAAAGTATATCAAAGTGGCTATCTATAGAAAGATAATTAAATGCTCGCCGTAATGATATATTTTTTTCGCTTAACGGTTAATAATATGAAAGATATTAATATTTAAAAAAAATGAAGAAAATAGTTTTTTTAAATTAGTGAGATTAATCGCATTCATTAGTCAAATAAATAAAAATGATGAAGATTCCCTTTGTATAAAAAAAAAAAAAAAAAAAAAAAAAAAAAAAAAAAAAAACTAGCTTAGAACCCGTGATAAATCATGGGTAGCTTATAAAATTTTTGAAACAAACATTATTCAAAAATCAAACTTTAAAAAAGTAATAAATGTTAGTAAAAAAAGTGAAAATTCACAAAACTATCGAAGGAACAATCGATTATAGACCTGCAATTTGTTTTCAAGTATCTATTACGCCTTTTCATGCGCAATAAGAGTGTAAGCTTTAAAACATGAAGAACGTTCAAATCTGAAAATTCAAAACCAAATAAGACTAAATGCGATGATATAATAGTGAAATAGTATAAAAATTGCATAATGATGACACAATCATGTCTAATATGTTTGGTAAAGGGAAAACAACATCGTAACCGGCTTGATATTTTTATGTTACTAAGTTTCCAAGATTCACATAGAAAATACAGGTGCATTCCACAATAATAAATCGTGAAAAACAATCGTTTGACCCAAAATATGTGGGAAAAGTATATAATAGGCCAACTCGACCCGTTTTCAAGTTAACCTATTGTCAAACTAACAAAAATATATATTCAAATATTATATGTTATGCCATTAGCCTAAACTTATAATAACAGCGTTACCACATGTGTTTGTCGGGCCATTGGCTCCCTCATTAGTCATGAATTGTGTATAACGACATATCCACCCATGATCAAGCTCTCGTATTGACCAATAAAAATGCTTCATTTTGTCATATAACAAAATCAAGCTCTCGTATTAATATAATTTATTTCCTTTTTAAAGGTTACTTTTCAGTCTTCGTTTTCTCGTATTACGTAAAAGATTTCTACGCAATGTTTGTGAATGAAAAGTATTAAACTTATTAAAAGTTAATGGCATATAATAGCAACGTACTTTTTCATTTGTGCCATTATCAGATATGAACTAAAAATATTACCACAATACCCATCGAACTTTGCCATTTTTATGCCGATATCAGCAAATTAGACATTTTTACTTTCAAAATTCACATCATGTGACACATGTACATGTCATGCCCCTTTTTTGTACTGTTAGGTTCCATGTCAGCCCTTAATACACACTGTTAGGTTGTATATGTTAGTGTTAGGGTTATATGTGTTTTGATTGAGGAAGACGACCTAACGGTGTGTATAAAAGGCTGACATGAAACCTAACGGTACAAAAAAAGGGGCATGACATATACATGTGTCACATACCGTGAATTTTGAAAGTAAAAATGGCGAAGTTGTTGATATCGTCACAAAAATGGCAAAGTTCGATGGGTATTGTAGTAATATTTTTAATTCATATCTGATAATGGCTCAAATGAAAAAATACGTTGCTATTATATGCCATTATCTATCTATTAAATATAATAAACGTGAATAATTTACAAGTCAATAAAGCAGCATAAATCATAAATGCGCTGATGTGTCTTTGATGCTATTGGTCCATAAATCATAAATGCTTTCAAGTGTACAACACCTTTGAAGCATACCTTTAACATACACGGTATATTGATTTATTTATGTAAACTATTCAATCACATCTATTCATTCTTCAATAGCTTCTTCTGTACGCTCCAACAATCACTATTTTTGTTAAGCATTAAATCTTTTCAATATCAGTTTCAATTCCACAATTAATCTAATGCATTCAAAATATGATCACCTTTTCATTTGCTCTTGAGTTTCAACATTAGCCTTTTGAATTAACCGATTCACAACACCAACCATTATTTCAGAACAAAGCACAATATCGTTCAAAAATACGCCAGTGATTTCGTTACATCACTCTGCCATTGATTTTCATGATGTCATTATAGAAGAATGTAAGTACCGAATCATCAATTATAATAGATTTAGTGTTTCGATTAATTTAGCTCGTGTTATAATTATTTTGATTCGATTAAATTATCATATGTTTTCATTGGATTATGCTCAATGCAATTGTTTATTATCATAACTCCAGAAAAAATTTGAGAAAAATCACGTTGATGAATTAATTGTATGAATTAGTTCTTAGAATTGTGTGTTATGCGAATTAGTTTTTATAAATTGGGGTTAAATGATTGTTTTAGAATTAAGATTTTTTCATTATAATTGTGGGTTCTGGGAATTTGTAAGTTGATTTTCAACAGGTCTAAGCATATGGTGTATGCTTTTGAGTTTGGACTAATGTGGGTTGATTTTGTTATGCAGCAAAAGGAACTGATTAGTAGAAGATCTTGCAGCTCTTTCGTTTAGTAGAAGAATGGACGGGTTGCTTGAAGATTACTTTGAAGGCGGTACACAAGTTTAAAGACAGACATCCGATGTTGTTTTGGTTAAAGGTAGCCATATTTGTTTTTGAATTTCACTTTTTTATAATCAAGTTGTAGCAATATTTCTAATCTACGAATGATCAATCAATAAGCTTACCCAAACACTCCCCTTAGGACCCCTAATAAGCTATCCCAAACACACCCTAAATGTTCAGAAACCCAACATTTTCAAACTTCATGGCAATGATGACATTTTCGCGGTTCTTAAATTACTTCACGGTTGCAGATGGCGTTTAACCTCATATATTAACGTTCTTCACAGCATTCCTATTGATACGCGTAGTTTGTTGAGATAAAAGGAAATGTGCTCCGGTATTGCTGTAATAAGAAGACTTTGACTTTATTTTAATTCACGGTCATTTTAATTATGTGTATTGTTCTATTATCAAATGGTGGTTACCAAAAGTTTATATATTCATATTGTATGGAACAGTTCATATTGATTTTGCACTTATTCATAGCTTAACAAGTTAAAATGTCATACCCTACTCTCCATACAGTTTCACAATTTCTTTGATTGGTTTTGGTCCATTTATGTTTATGTTGCATTTTTTGTATTCCTGATTTGATAATTAACATTTATTGTTTCATTTGTTTGCAGCTACATTGAGCCATTAATGTTAGTTTTCGACACTAGAAAGGGAAGTTGTGATATGTACTCTGGCTCCAATCATAACATGTTATGTGGAACAGGTTGCTCGGGCTCCAACCAACTTAATTTTAACTAGAAATTATCCCACACGAGCGATCCACAAAAGGTATGTGTGAAAATGGGTATCTTTCTAATGGTTTAAAACATAGAAAATTCGTAATATGGTCTATGTAATCTTTTTCTGAGTGGGCTAAAAGTGGTTGTTTACACGTAGTGGATAATAGCTAGGGTTGACGTATCAATAGCATTTGTTGGTTTGGGTTAACGTGTCAGTAGCACTGTTGCAGCTTGCTCGGGCTCCAATCAACTGAATCTCATAAAACGAGTGTTTAAAAGGTTGTTTGGTCAGCGGTGTCTAAAGGGGTGTTTGGTTTTTTTATGTATTTGGTTATTGAGTCAACCCAGAATTGCTTTAGGGAACATGTTTCTTAATGTTTTATTTTCATTTTTTTATTACATGCAGTTGCGTGATTTGGGATTTGATTTGAGGGTCTTGAAATAACAAGCATATGGGAACTTCTCATATTGTGTAGACACAAAGTAAGTTGTATTTTACAAAAATAAATATATGAAGAATGATTTTGGTTTTGATTTTTCCAATGAAATTGATAGATAAAATTTAATTTTTAATAGTTAAGACAAACTGTGATCATTTAAGTTTCTATGTAATCAAAAGAACAAAGGCACATATTAAGTATTATGAGTTGTTTTGGGCAGGCAATGTGGCGACAAGATGCTTCCTTGGAAAAAGGATACACTTGTGACTGTGAAGACTGGTAGAATCGTTTGCAATAGTAGGAACTTAAATGGCCTAATCTCTTTTGAAAGATATCTTATATTGGACCCGTAATGTATTATTTTTATAGTTTGTTTGTCATTTAATATAAATATATAATCGTGTAGGCCTTCCACATGTTTCATATAAAATAGTTAGTTACACCCAAAGTAAAAAAGAGGAATAGGCGGAAAAAAGGAGCAAGACATAAAAAAGTCGGGGAGGAGGTGAGAAGCAATTATATTATGCATTTTGTCCAGAATGTCAGGGTATCGGTGCGGATATCGATGGAGATGAGCTAGAGAAAGCAATTGTGTCTCTTTCTGAGGTAAGTGACTAGAGTTAATGATATTGTTTTAATGGTTGGTATCCTGTGCTTTGATAGGTACTTCCTTATTCATCTAAAGGAGGGGTGAGTATGTCCACTATTCATCCGATAGAAGATATATACGCTGATTTTATCTCCCTATACTATTTTATTCTTTATCAGTTGTATGCATCCTACTAATGATCCATTTCTCCAAAAAAAAATATAATATTTTCCCAATGATCTTTTTGTTTTCTTTCTAAACAATAGTTGTTCCCATAATTTTAAAGCAAGCTGGTCAGATAATATTTTAGTTGTAACTTCTTATGTTCCATCATCTAATGATAGTAACTTGGTCAGAAAGTTGCAATCCTCTGTAAAAATGAGCCGTCTTTTTAATTTTTTTTTTCAGATTGGCTTCTTCGCGATTGTTTCTTGGATCCGCCGTTGTAAAGGCAGTTGTTGCTATCAGTGTTGTTATTGCTGGAGGACGGTTGGTAAGTTCTTTGCATTTCTGCAGTGTCCATGGTAGATTTGGGTTTAGATAGAGGTTGCATATTTGGCCCATATACTCTTAACTGGGTCGGTTTGTGTTGTAGGTGGAGAGTAATGGACATATTTAATGAAGTAGGCGGAGTGGTTCATCATCTCAAAGTGCAAATTTAGCTGGAAAAGATGTCACTTATGACATGAGTTTGGCCTATCTTTAGATGAGTTTCGCTGGTATCTGAAAAGTCTCAATTTCACTGTATACATTGAAGGCGGCAAAATGGTTGTGTCGGGTGGATTATGTAATTGGTTTAACGGGTAATTTTGGGTATGGATGGAAAAAAGGTTGAGTTGGGTTTGCTGACATGATTTCTAATTAGAAATAGAGGTGATATGGAAGCCACTCTCAACATGCTCGATCAACTTGAGGTATTATATAGTAAAGTGAACCCAATTTCACTGTATGCATTGAAGGCAACAAAATTTGTGTGTCGGGCGGATTAGGTAATTGGTTTAAATGGGTAATTTTGGGTATGGATGGAAAAAGGTCGAGTCGGGTTTGCTGACGTGATTTCTAATTAAAAAAAGAGGATGGATGTCATTGGGTGGGATTTTGTTGTGTATAACAGGTACATATATCAGACTATTCTCTTAGTAGATTGATTTTCAGTTGACTATTCTTGACATATAAATTTGAATGTCGTTGACATTTTTTAATTGGCTTTGGTTTCCAGGCTCAGAGGCTATGTATGATGATCTTGGACATGAGTTACATTTATCGATCAAGGTAATCAGTTATATTATTGGTGGCAAATTGGGAGGGTCAGCCAGGTTTGCCAATCGGTAAAAAAGGAACGAGTTGATTTGTTATACTTTATATTACGGCTAATTAACCCATTCGACCTTTTTTTCTTATAATACCATATGGCTTTCACCTTTGTGGTTTACCCCTCCTTGAATGATTTACAAGCAAAATATCTGTGAGGGAAGATCATCCGCATAATGAAAGGGTTCAACACACTGAGGACCAACATCAGCCAACAAGTTACGTTGCAGATTTTGGTCCTGAAACTATGGATGCTCAGAATCAACTTCCAGTTATACCAGACCATAAAGAATCTCTAATAGATATGGATGTATCTCATGAGCTAGAACATGTCCAAGTTTCCGCATCCAATTATCATGAAAGTTCCCGTGAAGGTGTTTACCAGGAAGATGTTTTATCTCATTCAGAGGAGGTGGAGTCTTTGTTTGGTGGATCCTTGGATAACCCATTTGCGGCAGATTCTCAATAATTACAGGTAAGGTATTCCAAACACCCCTTAGCCACCTAATGACTTATTGCCATTGCTAATTACTTCCAAAGCTAACGTTTTCCAACGAATATTTGATCATTAGTACTCGAGGTGTAACATTGATCCTTTTATTCATCAATGGGTCGGTTCGGTTCAAATTTCATTTCTGGTGGGTCAAATAATTTAAATCGTAGACTTTCTTAAAGAAAATATGGATTGAACACTTAAAAGTTGCCCAAAATGTGTCCCTTTTATTAAGTAGTTAACACAACTTTCCACCATCCAAAAATCGATTATGGTTACTGAACCCTTTAAATAAATTTGTTATTTGCAGGAAATGACTATTCCTAAAAGAGTATGTAATTTAGGGTGCGTTTGGTTTGGAGTCTTGAATCACTATTGGTATGAATTTAGATCTAGCGTGGAATAGAATTGGAATGAGTTTATGAGTTTAGATATAGGGTAAAAAGGAATCGGTAAACTTTACCATGATCATTTATTTTACTGTGTTCATGAAATATAATTAGTATGATACAATTAGACATAACTGGTTTTAGCATTTAGGGTGCGTAATTTAGGGTGCGTTTGGTTTGGAGTCTTGAATCACTATTGGTATGAATTTAGATCTAGCGTGGAATAGAATTGGAATGAGTTTATGAGTTTAGATATAGGGTAAAAAGGAATCGGTAAACTTTACCATGATCATTTATTTTACTGTGTTCATGAAATATAATTAGTATGATACAATTAGACATAACTATTAGACATAACTGGTTTTAGCATTTAAGTGCTATCTGATATGATGTATATTTGGGACTTAGGGTGTTTTTGGCCATTCAAGTTAAAAAAATGAGCTTTAGCGTAAAACAAGTTGGGGTAGGCTATTTGCTAAGGCCATAAGATTTTCTGTTAAGCTTAGCTAAACTCCTCCTTAATCCTTATTCATGTGTATTTGGTTTATTTGGTGGGATGGCTCATGTTAGAAGGTGTGGTTAAGATTGTTGTTAGGAGATGGTAGACTCACTTTATATAGCTTTAGAGTAATTGGATGCATGTATGTTGGTTACAGTTTGTGTTATACCTATTATAAATTTTAAATAATTTTAAAAGGGTACACACATTTGAATCAAGATGTTATATCTGAGGACATACAGTTTAATCCTAATGTATGTATTGAGTTAATATCTTAACAAGTTTTACTTTTTGCATTTTATGTATTTCAAACTCTATTAAGAATGACTAATTTTTTTCATTACATGTTCGGCCATAGCATAAGGTGAAACAGGATGTGGAGCAATTTCAGAAATCGAAGGCCAATTAGGAGAAGAATAGGATGCAAGTAATATCAAAATTTAACTCTAATAGTATAAAATGTTATGGTTCTTATGTATGAAAACTAATACAGGTGGTTATGTAAACAGGATGTGGAGCAATTTCAAAAATCGAAGGCCAATCAGGAGATAAATATGATGCAGGTAATATCAAAATTTAACTCTAATAGTATAAAATGTTATGGTTCTTATGTATGAAAACTACTACACGTGGTTACGTAAACAAGGATAACTTGTCACAATGCTCTAATATGGCTGCTCTTAGTATTGGGGATCAACTGTTACCTCAAACTCCCTGGTAAGAATATCACTATATCCTATCGGTTATAGTATTATTGTTGGTAACATCCTAAGTATGATTATCTTGGGCTTATTTGTTCAGGTTGCAAATTATGTAACAAAAGCAGAAGAAATAAAAAATCCAACAAAGCAATAGTTCATGGTTGATTTTGGATCAAGGTAATAGTTATTATTTATTTGTATACAAATTCCCATTAAACACTTCATTTATTTTCTTTCTTTTTTCCCCTTGGATTCAAATTTCTCATTTGCTTATTTGTGAAAATTATATAATCTTTGTAGTTTGAATAATCTCAAGCATCAAGTATTTACATATTCATGAACTATATTTCTGACATTAACATGGTCATCTACCCATTTTATTTTTATAGGAAATGGACAAAACTTTCAGTTGCTGGAAGATTATATTCAAGCACTCACATTATATTCAGCACTTCTGTGTATTCACTGGTACAAGTACAAATTAAGATGTATTCTCCAAAGTTTGAGTTTATTAAACGTTTGAAAGTTTCCGAAGGCGGTGGATGCAATAAACGATCTTTCGTTGATAACATTTTCTAGAGATGAAATGGTTTATCTAAGTTGCGACAGCGTTGACAAATCTAGGAGTGATTCCGCTATAATCATGTATTTATTTTCTGTTGAGATCTAACTCATTCATATAAATATGAACACTAGGATTTTGATTATAAATAGCTGGAAGAAGTCTCGCAGCATTACCCGCATGGGTACCATATAGTTAATATGCAAGGCAAACCATGATATCGAAAGACCTTGCAAAGCACACCCTGGCAGGCTTATGTGCATCATTTTGATCGATCGCTTCCTAAAGTACCATGTACAACAGTTTGAGAGGGCTTTTGTGTCATTTTAAAACCTTTTAAAAGAGGGTTGTGTATTCTTGGTCAGTTTATTTTAGAGAATATAGCGCGGGAACACAAATTACGTATTGAGGGAGCTGATATTAGGCTCTTGCAGTGTTTGATCATATATTTGACATTCTTAGGCTTATGTTTGCATATATCAACTACTATTATTCATACGTGTACATGCGAGGTGTTTATCGTATCATAATACACAGATATTTCCAAGCATTGTATTTTATACTATCATTCACTTATAACTTATTATTCTGTTACAAGAAAATTTTATAGCATTTACGATCGTTGTTCTTTTACTTTATTCATGTACTTAATTTTTTTATGCAAAAACCCTCTAAAATCCCGTGGATTCCACGGGTCTATAAGCTAGTACTACATATAATGTAAAAAAGGTCAATGTGGAATGTTGAGTTTTCAACAATAGTCAAATGAGAGAGAGAAAGTGGAATGTAATTAATGCTTTTATTAAAACACCCCAATACTTAAAATTACAATTATTTATTCACATTGTACAACCAAATTACAGCATATCTACCAAATTAAATACAACCAATTCAAACACAAATCGGGTTGACCCGGGACGCTTCAACCCCGGCGGGTTGACCCAGCTTAATTTGACCCGTTTTCGACCCAACCTAGCAAGTTGACCCAGTTTAAATACAACCAATTCAAAGACAAATCTGGTTGACCCGGGACGCTTCAAACCTGGCGGGTTGACCCAGTTTAATTTGACCCGTTTTCGACCCAACCTAGCAAGTTAACCCAGTTTAAATCGACCTACTTTTCGACCGGAATGGTTCAACCGGTTGAACCACCCGGGTCGAACCGGGTTTCAAAACATTATCCATTACTTAAAAGTACAATGACTTATTCACATTGTACAACCAATTAAAAGCATATCTACCAAATTAAATACAACCAATTAAAACACAAACCGGGTTGACCCGGGACGCTTCAAACCCGTTTTCCGACCAGAACGGTTCAACCAGTTGAACCACCCGGGTCGAACCAGGTTTCAAAACACTATGTTTAATTCTCAAATCTTCAAACTTTTATTATTTTTCGTATAACCTATAAACTTTTTTTTATCAATAAACTATATGTCGCTATAAAATCTCGTTGCTTGCGGGTTGCCCCCTCATTGCTTGCGTTTGAAAATAGGATGCCCGATTATTCTTTTAAGGAATCTCGATCCGGAAAATGGATTATGTAATGACACGAGGTTGATATGTAAACGTTTTGACCTTAATGTCATCAACGCAGAAATTGTTGTCGGGCAACACGCTGGAGTTAGAGTGCTCTTGCCAAGAATTCCTCTTGCTCCATCTGAAGAAGACATGTTCCCTTTCAAACTAAAGAGAACACAAAACCCTATTCGCCTTAGCTTTGCGATGACTATTAATAAAGCTCAAGGCCAAAAAATTCCAAATGTGGGTGTCTATTTGCCTGAGTGTGTTTTCTCCCATGGCTAGCTTTATGTGGCATTGTCTAGAGGGATTTCCCGTAGAACAACAAAGGTATTGGTTAATCCAGTCAAAGAGTTCCGTCAAGCAGGAATCTACACCTCGAATGTCATTTATCAAGAAGTTTTATGCGAAGAGTAACGTGTGTTGTTAGTTTTTATTTCATAACTGATGTAATGTTTTACTTTCAATTTCATTAAATGTTTTTATATGTTGTTTGATAGATGTTAAGAATATTTTTTATATTTTAGTTATCCTGTAGTACAACAGTTTGCAATTACATTCTGATCGGTTCACGTTCTATTTTGAACTCTACACAAAACACTCACCACAATATCACAAATCGTTAATTATCTGCCGCTAGGAATTCCGTTGCTATGCACGGGTACTCGCCTAGTTTTGTCACAGTGTATAAGCTAGTTGAAGAAGTATATATATACAAATCAATGTTTTTCTGTTTTGACAGACAATTTTTTTTTTTTTTTTTAATCTGTTCAATAGGTTCATTTAAGTTGCAAATACTTATCGTTAGAAAATACTTTCGTTTCATCTATAATACTATAAGATTCAGTCCTAAAATTAAATGTGTAATTATGATGATAGAGGTTTTAGAGTTAGAAAATTGTGGAGTAATCATGATTTAATGTGGAGTAGTGTTAGAGTTAAAATTCTAATTGCGAGCATGTAAAGAGTTGTACCTGAGTAATTGCAAGTATGCAAAAGGTTTATGCGGTTATATACAAGAGAATATACAATTAATATGAAGTTACAATCTTTGTGAAATACATTTACAACCAAAAAGAATATAAACCATCCTCCATTTATAACAAAAAAGAATATAAACCGATTAGTCTTTCCATATACATATAATGAGTAGTATAAATACGTACTTTGACACACTAAACCCGGCCATCAAATACAATCGATCTATTACTTCAAAAAAAAAAAAAAAAAAAAAAAAAAAAAAAAAAAAAAGCTAGAGCCAGCAAGAAGACGGTAGTGGTAACTTGCCGCCGTTAAACTACCCCTTTTATAAAAAGATTTATGGCCGATCGAAAAAAATAGAGATCAAAGTAGAAGTGAAACCGCTAACTTCAACATATCTCCTTTCGACAAATCAAACAAAAAGCATGAAAGAAAAAGTGCAAGATCTCAGTTCCCATCATAGATCTTTTTTAATATCCGAAAGTAATAAAGAAAGAATTATAACAAATATGTTATAATCTATCTTTGTTTCGTGGTAAGAAAAAAAAACGTAATAACAACCTACCTTACATCTTATACAAGATCTTTTGAAGCCTCCGTTTTGAAGAACGTAACAAGATCAAGAATAAGAGAGTCGTGTGTTTGAAGAACAAGAATCAGAGGGTTGTGATTTTCGTGGATTTTTATTTGTGGTTTGGATTAAAGACGAAAGAAGGAAAGGGATTTGTGTTCGTGGTGTTGTTTGTGTCACTGCATTTCAGAGAAGGAATAAGGGAGGCTAATGAAATGAAAAATAGGGTTATCTGTGACAAGTTTTAGGGTAGAGTAGATTTTATTACTCCTTTTCATTTATGTTTTGGGCTTATCAGTTTTGGGCTAAAGATAATTACATTCCAATAGAATTGCCATTTAAGTTTTGGACATGCGAAATTGTGAACAAGAAGTTTAATATGCTAAAGGAAATAGCAGTATGTGTTGTCAGATCATTCGTATAGTCCCATTAATCCATTATCATTTTTGTAAATCAAGTTGATGGTCCCGTCGTTCAAATGTGTTTACTGAAGTTGGAATATCAATATATTATGTATAATTTATGAAGCGATAGAGTGAGTAAACTTACAAGTTATATATAATAATACATGTCCCGAGGCAGCCGAAGCCTGTGTGTATCACAAGGGCCCTGAGGCAGCCCAAGTGTATCATAAGGCTATGTAATAAACCAAAAGAAACAAAGGCATTTTTTTTATCATACAAATAAGTAATAGATCAAAATAAACAAAGCCATCACAACTTAGTAACAAACAACATCAAACATTTTTAATTTTTTATACAACAAAGTTAAAACATTTCATACAACATACTAAATAATGCTTAAATATACACTCGCCAATATACATAAAGAATACACGATTAACAATTAGATGCTCAGCCCGTGCGTAGCACGGGTTCTGCCTGTCTCGTTTATCCTAAGATTGACATGTTCATCAATTTGTTTGAAACAAAAATCGTGGGAATTATTTCGTCCATAATTTCGTTGTCGTTTTGGCCCAACGAATAGAATAGTCTTTGTCTTTGAAACAAAACACGTCCTTTCACTTTAGAAGTCAAAAAGTCTTCTCTTAAATCTTATCATTCCTAGCTTCCTTTGAGCTTCGTACTTAAATCATCATGATTGAAATGTTAGAATAAGATGGATGAGAAGAACTGTTAGAATAAGATGGATGAAAAATAATTATAACCACATATTAGAGATACATCGACTTGAATTAGATGCATCTTTAATCTTTTATATGCACCATAATATATTTTTTAGCTAAAAATTATATGCATATACATATATTAGATGCATTTTAGCAAGTTAGGAAAATCCTATGTATTTTTCATCCTCTGCGGGTCAAATTTATTGCAAATACTATTTTGCATCGTTTTCATTTCAAAGTTACTTTTTAAACTAATTGGGATGCATTTAAATGAATAGAGATGCATCTAATATAAGTTTATGCATGTCAAATATGTGGTTATTGTTGGAATTATAATAACATGACAATCATAAATAAACCAAAACACATCAAGTAAGCATACAGCGGAAGCAATTATAACAAGACCATAATATGTAATTAATTAATTCAAAACATAAATAATAAATAATAAACGTACCTTAATGATTTTAGCCCGAACAAGAATCAAAGCAATCTTCCGGAACCAATTCCCCAATATAGGGTTTATGTGAACAAACCAAGAGACAAGCAATAATATGCTTGCTTCACGATCTTGTACACACGTACTACTTCAAGCAAACGTTATGCAAGTAAGACGAGCACAACACACGCTTAGAATAACAAGTCTCAACTACCTTCACTTAATGGGGCTTGTCGAAAATTGCTAGAGAAGAGAAGAGAAGAAAACACACAAGTTAGATTTTCAAGTTGTTTAGAGAATGAGAAAACTTGTGTGTTTATATAGGATGAGAATACTTGGAGCAAAAGACACACCTAGGGCTTGGGCAACCCTAGGCCGATCGGCCCATATCCCATAGAGGGGCTTTCGGGTCCTTCTTGTTGTTCCAATATTCATCTCTAGTCCTTCCCTTTTCATTCGTCTAATAATCATTATCCATTTCATTAAATGTTAACGATTAATTCGTGTTTGTGTTCTAATAATTAATATAACATTTATATCTAATTATTATTCATTTACTTTTCATACGTAAAGTGTGCAATCCCGTGATCTCAAGTTCGATCCTAACACACGACTATTAATTTATGTTCATAAAACCAACAGCTCCCACTTGGACATATTTTAATAGTGTGATCACATCGGTTAGCATCTTGCAACACGCCGATGCCTCTAGTACGATTTCGAGTAAGGCTCCTGGAAAAACCTTTTAATGATTTCTCATTATTATTATCCCTTTGTTTCTAATACCACCTTAATAAGGATATGGATTAAAGTCATTCCTTAATTAACCATTCTGTTTCTCGTTGTTTTGTGATTGATTAAGATTACCAAATCTTCTGAACATATTCAGGAAAGATCTTGGGTGCGGCCACACATACATCTTACCAACCCTACGAGGGGCCCAACAGTATTAAACTCCAAAATAAATTTGAAGGAACAAATTCTATCTTGACTACAAGCAAAACCCACAAACTTTGTAACACTTCCGAAAACAACCCTTATGACTACCAGTTACGTATAGCATTAAGTTGTTCCACAAAAATGTACTACATTCATGACACTTATCTTGCATCTCAAGTCTAAGGATAACTTCTCATGATTTACTAAATAACAAAATCCATAAAGTAACATCATGTAGTTGGGATAAGTCCTATATTCGGTATCATTGAATATCATCTGAAATGGCATGACTACGCATCAATATACTTTAAATATATTATACCAACCTCCAGATTTGTCTTGATTTAATAATATTCCCATATTATTAACTGACAACGGACAATTTAGAATAACATTTATTCATGGATTAAACATACAAATATAGGATACAATATATTATAAATTAAACATACCATGTATTTAAATTTATAATAATTGTTTAACATCCCTTATCCAAATACTAAATAGATCAATGCATGATAACTCTTGTTGATGAATTATATCTCAAGTAATGACATTCATACTTGTTGACAAGACATAAATCATCAAACTTTGATCTATTGGAATTTTAAGAATACTTATTTCAAGAATTCAACTATTGAAGTTCTTATATGTATATGCATACTCAACTATTTTAATAATGCCATATAATATTTCATAAATGTGTGACATCCTTAACCACTAATTTATGATTATCAAACTTCCAAACATTTTAAAGTTTAAAGTATTCTTATTCTTTTAATGTATAATGCAACTATGCTCTTATTAAGCACAACTAGTACATATAGCTAAGGATGAAATCCTTACCATAACTAGCATTGAGTGTCATCTCAATTTCATTAGCATTATTGTATGCAAACAACAATATGCTCTTAAACATTTCCGTAAACATTAATATCTATTGTGTAATGTTTGATGCCCTTCAAACTTTCAAGTTTGTTAGTTATGACAATTTTCACAACAATTGAAAAATTGTTCATCTATAGAATTTGGAAGCTGTTCCAGATTTAGGATGTGATTCTATAATCAAACATATTCATTTACACAAGTTATCTAATAACCTTTTAATTAGATATCAATATTGCCAAATCATCTTGTAATCAAGCATGATACAACAAAACATGATGTTCATGAAAAATCTTTGAGTCATACTTATATTTTATTCATGTAATACATATCCATTTAGACTTTCTAAATAATATATCATGTTATATTAGATTCATTTTACCGCACATGTTTCAACAATAACCATTCATTCCAAGGTTGTATGTCTTATTTCCTAAATCTTACAAGTAAAGTTTCATTCCAAACTAATAGTTAACTTTTAACTTATATGAAATGTTACTTTTATATGTTCCACAACATATATGATTTAAGAAATTAAACATAATACTCCCACTAGCTTTTAGGAATACTTAGAAATTATCTTATTTCAATAATAAATCAAAACATGGATTTAATTATTAAACATAAGAGTAATCTTCTAGATGCACGCATTTATCCATCCATGGATTATTGCACTTTGCATACTTTCAAAGATTTATTTGAATTCATAAACTCCTTTTGATTACTTATCGTCCTCGCTCAAGTAATCACTCAAGAAAGAGTTTTGATATTCCATTGTCAATTTCATAAATATGACAATTATAATCTTTATATATTTAATGTGTTTAGAAAAGAATATTCAATCACAGTTAATTGCTTAAGTGTGATTAATAATCTTGTCATAAAACATGCATTAAATACTTGCACAATATTGTCCATATGATTTCTATACAAAGATTTGAATCACAGGGTTACCTTATCTTTGAAGAAACTCATCTTCATTTTCTAGTCAAATTATTAAGATAAACCACATTTCTAAAATTGATTATCTTTATGGACATCATCTTAATCATTCATATCATGTATACTTTACCCAATTTCATATTTGGTAATGTATCATAATGATTATCAGGTTTACGATAATCCTGTAAATCATAGCCCTCAACATATTAATCAAATATCTGAGATATTTTGCTATTCTATGAATGATAATTCCATCATATTGAGATTTAACATTTAAATGTCAAACTTGATTATCATCTTGAGATTTAACATTCAAATGTCAAACTTCATTATGATATTTACTAGTGTATTTTAGAAGATTATGTATCTTTTAATTTTATCTTTTAAAGATCAAAACTCCCACTTGCTTTTAGTAATTTAAATACTATCTTTAAATACTTAGCAAATAAAGCAACAATACAATGTTCTCTTTTGGGATAATATATATTGACAGTTCCTGACTTAACTTTGTTAATAACCTCTTCATAAGCAGTTAAACAAATTTAGAACTTCAATTTAAGACTTAATGTGATTCATCACATTCATCACATTCCATCATATGATAATGTCTTATTAATCTTCTATGTTGGAGTTTTTGTTAAATATGTCCAAGTCATACTCAACATTATAACCTTGATAACTTTTGGAAGAAAAGAAGTCATAGTTATCTTTAATCAAACAATTTAACAAGAGTTTGATTTTACTAACTGAACATACCATAAACATTTGATATTTCATTAGTATTAATATTGTATGACAATCTAACAATATTTAAGATAACCATATTCCTCTTGGCTTGTCTATTTACCAACTAATTCATTTTAATTGTATAATAGTATTTTCAAGCCAATTACATGCTTTATAACACAAGTACTTTTTTCAAAGTTACTTCATGTCCATGTCTTTACAAGAAAAACATAAACTGTTATAATCCCACTATACGTTATAAGTTATTTAACAATTTAATAACTTCATGTATATGTCTTAATTAAAAAACACAACAAGATAACGTCTTACTTTATTATAAGTCTTGTAACAATTAAAAGACTTTATGTTTATATCTTTACAATGAAACATAAACATGTTTAACTAAAGTAATTATGAACACCATCTTTTGGTTTCAATAGTAATTTCAAGTTAATTTATTACTTCACAATAATGTAAATAACATTATTTATTTATTTATTTATGTCATTCCAAGAACACATAAATATTCAGATTGAAGTAGCATTAGATTACTTAATTAATTTATGTCATTCCATGAATTCATAAATATACTAATTAAAGTAGTCTTGATATCATATTGACACATGTTCTAATAAGTAACTAATTTAGAATCTGTAAATTCTCATAGTTCAATTACATCAGTTGATCTGCTAGTAATGAAAATATGAAATTCACCTTGTTGTTGCAATCTAGTTAAGATCTCACATAACATAAATTGTAACACCAAGTGTTTCTTGAATTAATATTAGAACATTATTCTCTTACCTTGTAGTCAAGAGAATCCATTGAATTATATCTTTATGAGTTGTTTCTTGCACACATTAAAGATAACATTTCTCCCACTTGTGCTTGGAACAACCTCATATAGTTGATAAACAACACGCCATGCATTTGTTTATGTAGTCAATATGATTGTGTCATAGATTTTAGCATAACGAGTAGTTATAGAACAACAATGGCTAGTAAGGAAACGTACAAGACTATCCTTAAAAGTATGAGTGTCTACACTTGGAAAGTAATTATCTTTAGCTACCAAGATGTCAAAGCTTGTAACTCCCACTGAATTAAAGATCATTACAATAATTCCTTATTCAGTAATAAGTTCACAATACTCGCACTGAATTTGACAACATTGTAAATGTCTCATATCCAATGAAAGAAAATAGTGTGCTTTTAACTTTCCTACACCTTTGAATGTCCATACGTAACAATTACTTATGCACTAAAGAGTGTATTCTACTATGTAAATGATGGACTATCCATCAAATGCTATTAACTTGAAAAATTGGGCATGCAATGTATGTAGCACCTTTTAAAATTGTCAAAACAACTAGTTTGTCTTTAAACATTTTGCAATAATTAGTCTAGCTTCTAATAACTCATAAAATGTCATACATAATTTTCTGTTAACCAAATATCATATTTGTTACTAAGAATTTAATCACCGAATGAGGATGATAAAATCCCTACGAAAATATTCGCAATTTTCTTAACTATAAAAAAATTTGCTTATGAGATATATTAGAATTGAGACATATCTAATATTCCTATTATCCTTTCTTATTCATGAAAAGGAATAGGATTGCGTCTCACTCTTCCTTCATAGAAAAGAGACTTCTTTTGTCTTTTAAGTAAATTATTCTTAATCAAACATTTGTTTGAAAACAGAACGATATAAATTTACCAAAGCCCAAAGTACGTTTACGGTTTGAACGTTGCATTAATACATTAAAACGAATTACAAAATTCAATTTCAGTATTTTCGATAATTAGATCTTTAAGAAAATAAAATACCCATTGGTACATATTCATATAAACCATAGTATTTTCTTAAAGCTAGGATCCTAATTGACATAGTACCATTACATCAGTTGATCTGCTAGTAATGATAGTATTCAAGAAGGTAATTGTCGAACAATAATTGCAAATATCATATTGCAATTCCTAGATTTATGGGATTTACAATCACAAAACATTTGTATTGGAAGCATGTTTAATCCCCATCTTAATGCCTTGAGTCCAAGATCTCACTTCCTACTCAATTTAAGTCGTCTAACTTAAAAACTGCAAACTCATAAATCCATCACATTAGTTGATCTGCTAGCAATGAATTTATGAAATTTACCTCTCCATTGCAATCTAGCCAAGCTCTCACATGACGTAAACTACAACTTCAAGTGTTCTTAATTAGATGGCATTTGACTCAATTTTATAAGGGTATAAATTTTGACATGTGATGAGGCGAAAAATGATCCGTTTTTAGGGGGTCATTTAAGCCCGAATCCGACTTTATTTGATCAAATATTGCCCTAAATCGTTCCTTTTGTGATTTTAGGTACTTGGAGAGTGAATTCTGGAAAAGAAGCCATTTTGGACGTTTTTGGAGCATAAAAGTGAAGAAAACGGCAAAGTATCAATTTTCCATGATGGAAGCACTAGGTGACGGCGTCAAGAGTTACACTTGACGGCGTCAGACAGCAAGAATAAAATACCGTAGGTGGTGACGGCGTCAAAAGTCATCCTGACGGCGTCAAAGTCCCAAGAATAAAATACCGTGGTCGGTGACGGCGTCACCAAGGCCGTCACCAAGGCCGTCACGTGTAAACTTGTCAAAACTTGCGCCCGGAGTAGCTGATATTGTTTTGGTCATAACTTTTGCATACGAACTCGGATTTAGGTGATTCAAAAGCCCACGCGAAGAGGACGAAGAGATCTACAATTTGGTGAAAAAGTGGTCTTGACGGCATCAAGAGTACGGGCTGACGCCGTCACGAAGGGCCGACAGAAAACATGCCTATAAATATAACTTCATAACTTCACTTTTTGTAAGCCCTAAACCCTAAGGTCGATTCCTGGGTTTAGGTGGGTGTTTTTCCAGCAACTTAGAGGGTTTCAATCACTCCATAAACATCATGTATTGGTTTGATGATTCTATCTTAATTATGTTTTCCATTATCATTGTTGTTTGCTCTTCTTTGATGATGATTTGCTAATTCACCTTGTGTCTACTTATGATTATGTGAAACTTGTATATAATTGATTAGATCTCATTGATTTCTTGTTGATGTTGTGTCTATCTCCATCAATTAAGGCGTGACAACTTCAATAGATCTAGTTGGTTTAGTTTATAATCCTTGTTTCCTATTGATTCTTGTTTTGATTGAATGATTTATATGTTAGGCTTAAGAAAACTGGCAGATCTCCAAATGGTAACATGCTTGAACGTCTTAAGAAACATGAACCGAGGCGTACTAGGTCTTTATTGGTTGTATTTAATTCATGAGCCACTGTTTACAATCCCTATAGTTGTGCTGGGCATGGTGTAGGAGGAGATAAGAGCTCATAGAATTGGGGAGTTATGTATGCCACCCCATGAATGGTATTAAGGAATATAACCCGTCAACTAAAACAAGGTTACAATTCAATAGGTAGGATTGGATAGCTAGCAAGGAGTAACATATCATGGGTAGACATGCTTCACTTATCTTGTAGAACCTTAGTTTAGTTTTTTTTTTGTTAATTAGTTTAAATAGTAGCTTTTGGGTTAGTTGATTAGCAACTAATTCCGCCCACTCTCCCAATACTCGAGATTTTTACTTGCTTTTCATAAAATATAAAAATGCAAAAAGAATCATCCTTCACCTTTAGACCTAGTTAGATTAATTTCAATCCTAACGACACTATTCCTAGCTGAACGATCAATCCCCCGGTACTTGTCACTATACTATACTACAACGATCAGGTACACTGCCTGGTGGGGGTTGTAAGCTTCTCAAGATCCCTTGAGAGGTAAAGCCTGGTGCAATTCCCACGCATCAACATGTGATCAAAATAATATATTAAGAAGCATGCATACAACTTCATAACATTGGTTTTACAAAACAATTTTATTACCAATTAGCTAAAAGTAAAATAACAAAGTTTTGATTGAGGTATCGGGTTCACCAATTAAAGAATAACCATCAATTATCGTCCACTATATCGTACTTTTGCATAAGCCCGAAAGCTTAGTGTTTCGGATAATCATTGTGGAATTGTGGATTATTCACCCTTAAGATGACAATGTACATGTAATGGTTGTTCGGTAAGTCTAATTTACACACAAACGAGCGTTAAAACAGAATGTTGCCTCTCTAAGGCCACAATTTAATGCGTTGCCATCCTTATACCCATCTTATAGTGTGTAAACTTCGGTCGAGCCTATTTAACCATTACGTACAAAACATCAATCAACCAATTCTTTGAAATTTAAACTCTTAAAAACCAAAACAATTTCGCCATTATTTAGTCCGTATTATTTTTCTATTCAAAATTACCCTTTTCGTTTATAAACATGTCTAACACAATAAATAAACAAAAACAAGTAATAAACAATAAAAAATAAAACAACTAAATAAACAAATATACATAATCATAACAATTAAATATGTATAAAACATGTAGCCACATGCAAATCTTATTCAATAGTCCTATTAATAATCAAATCTAGGTGTACAACGTATTAATTCAATTGAGGCTTTCTTCTTCTTGGAAAAAGAGCCACATACATCGATAAATCGATTGCGTAAGCCAAAATTAAATAAATACCACATAGCACATAATTGATTACTTAATATTGGAGTCTTCCCCAATTCGACATCTATTAATAAATTTACATGTTCATATATTTAAACAATTTAAATAAACATACAATAAATCCGTGCAAATATGCACTTTTCATGGATTAGCTTAACAATTAACACATTGCACCAAGGTCGTTTACTAAAACGCATAAACAATTACAAGACATCCTAGGGTATCTAATCATATTAAAACAAAACCAAAACCCTAAAACCCAAAAGGTCAATCGACCTAATAAAAGAAATTAGGGTTAGGAATCAAAACCCTAAAAAACCATGTAATTAATGAATCAAAATCCAATTTTTATGCTGTTTCGATAATTAATTACATATTATAAGGGCTCATGATGCCACTGTTGGAATTATAATAACATGACAATCATAAATAAACCAAAACACATCAAGTAAGCATACAGCGGAAGCAATTATAACAAGACCATAATATGTAATTAATTAATTCAAAACATAAATAATAAATAATAAACGTACCTTAATGATTCTAGCCCGAACAAGAATCAAAGCAATCTTCCGGAACCAATTCCCCAATATAGGGTTTATGTGAACAAACCAAGAGACAAGCAATAATATGCTTGCTTCACGATCTTGTACACACGTACTACTTCAAGCAAACGTTATGCAAGTAAGACGAGCACAACACACGCTTAGAATAACAAGTCTTAACTACCTTCACTTAATGGGGTTTGTCGAAAATTGCTAGAGAAGAGAAGAGAAGAAAACACACAAGTTAGGTTTTCAAGTTGTGTAGAGAATGAGAAAACTTGTGTGTTTATATAGGATGAGAATACTTGGAGCAAAAGACACACCTAGGGCTTGGGCAACCCTAGGCCGATCGGCCCATAACCCATAGAGGGGCTTTCGGGTCCTTCTTGTTATTCCAATATTCATCTCTAGTCCTTCCCTTTTCATTCGTCTAATAATCATTATCCATTTCATTAAATGTTAACGATTAATTCGTGTTTGTGTTCTAATAATTAATATAACATTTATATCTAATTATTATTCATTTACTTTTCATACGTAAAGTGTGCAATCCCGTGATCTGAAGTTCGATCCTAACACACGGCTATTAATTTATGTTCATAAAACCAACAGTTATAGTTATTTCTCATTCTTCTCATTATAAGTTTTCTACTCACTGTATCCTTACCCATGTTATATAAAATAAATGAAGTCAATAATTAACAGATAACTTAATTTGAAAATCCTCACTTTTATTATTTACGAGACAGCATGGCCCGTGTGATGCACGGGCTTTGTTCATCATAAATAATCATTCGTTTTGCAAGGTTATGTGTCTCTAGTTATTATGTGTAGTTTTGATCGGACAACAGAAGAGCTCATTTAATAAACTTTTTGTATGTAGAAACTTAACTTGTCTATTTTTAGTAGTTGATAATTAAATTGATACATTCAAAAAAAATGTGAGCTATAAATTTGGGATAAATGGAGTACAAACTTTGGTTTTATTTATGACGGCTCATATCTGTAAACTTTTGAAGTTGACACCACCGTCATGGCTTCAAACGCTCAAAATCCTCTTATCAAAACATTTTACACATAAATATAACTTTTTATTAACTTTATTTTTATCTTTTTTTTTTTTACATCTAATAAGGGACTAAGTAGGTCGTAGAGTTGTTGCATTTCTATTATTTAAGTACTCTTTTTGAAATTTTTGAGTTTATCGAAATTTTGTGAAGTCTTGTAGACGCCTAAACATCCCTCTCAATCTAACACGTCCCAATCTTTGCATACATAAGTCATTTTATGTTTTTGACTAAAAAATACATAAGTCCTTTTATGCTCTTGACTAAAAATATTTCAACTCTTCACTATCTTGATCAAGTTACCATTTACACACGTCCCAATCTTTGCATACATAGTACTTTTATGCTTTTGACTAAAAAAATACATAAGTCCTCTTATGTTTTTGACTAAAAATATTTCAACCCTTCACTATCTTGAAAAAGTTACCATTTTCATAACTTATTCCAACACTCAGCTACCATAAATGAGAACATCAACTTCCACAAGTGAATAAAGTAGTTGTTCCTCATCAATGATGTCATCAATGATTTCTAAAAAAATCTTTTTCTTTTTTCTTATTTATTTACTTTTGTATTTTTTTCTTTTACCTTTTTTGTCATATATATATTTTTCGCTTGTTACACATAATTGTAGGCTATATCAAATTCACACTATTTAAACGGCAGCCCTCCAAAAACCATGACCCACAAAGTTCATAAAAATGTGTTAATCCATTTATTATTATTATATTCGTTAAAAGAAACATAAATCGATACGGAGTATTATTTTGTGTAGTGCACAATGAATATATTTCTCATTTTGTCATTTCTATAAACCATTTTTCGAGAACACGAGTGTGAAGTGTAAGTTTTTTACGGAGTATTTCTCTTAAGGTTTTGCTAACGATATTCTCAATTTAAATTTTTATTAGGTGCAATTCCATATATACTCTATTAAACACCATAATTTCATATATATACTCAACACATGCTTTAAAAGCATTGCACTTGTGCACTAAAAACTTGTGTTTTGGGTAAATATGAAATTTTGGTATTTAAGTTAGGTAAATATGAAATTATCCCTTTTTATTACATGATTAAAATGAACGATTAAGATTAGATGAGAATTTTAGAAAAGTAAAGACAATCTTTAAAATTATTCTTACAATAAACAATTGATTCAGATTAGATTATTTAGTTTTCTATAATTCCACTTCTTAACCATAACCCATATGGCTATTATTAGCAAAACCTTTATTTTTATTATGTTGTAACGAATTATCTTATTAAATTGAACTCATGGTAAATCATCGGAAAACAAAGTCACTACTATCGATAAATCATTTTACTTGCAATCATCATTTATCACTATACACCGCTGCCGCTAGGCGCGGGTACTCTGCTAGTAATTTCATAAATACTCAAAGCAAAGTACAATGAAAATATTAAAAAAGTATATTTGAAGAGACTTTTTACAAGTAGTTACATTTAAAAGAGTCTCTTTACATGTAATCTTATAAAATGGATAAGTTACATGAATTATTTTTTGCCTGTTTATTTGGTTTCTTTTTTATAGTGAGTTATAAAACCATTTGTACAATGGTATTTTTTTTAGTGGCACATTTTCAGTTGATAACGAATTTAATTAATGTTGTGGGATCTTGTATACTTTTGGCCTAACACTTTCGAAATATAATTTTCATAGCTTTCTCAACCCATCAATGCGGTCCTCATAAGTTAACCAATCATTCAAAGCATTCCCATACGGTCAATATATTGTTGAAGTAATGTTTACGTAATGGTGCGGCCAAGTGACCAAATGGCCCTTATGTATTACTAATGGAATCATGCATACATATCTTTTCTAAGCTAAACAAAATATAAGAACCTTGTTAGAGAATAAAAATCAACTCTTTCTAAATTGCTTATTCTCCTATTTGAAAAAAAAATGCAATAATGGTCACATATAAAGTAAGATTAAACAAATCACTTCCGGAAAAAGTTATAACAAATTGATAGTAATCTCTACTTAGTAATTAATATTTGCTAAGTAAAATTCAATTCAGTTGAAGTTAAATTTGGATAATATTCAATGGATTAATGGAATCATGCAAATCGTCCCTTATGATCTATCATCTTCTTCTTCATCTATCATAACCGAATCATCATCTAATCTCAACAAAATCAAGATATCTCAGTCACCCTTATATCACCATCTCCATCTAAACACGCCACCCGGAAGACCACGACTTCAAGATCCTTTGGAGGGTATAGGGTAGGCTAATTTTTTTGTTTTTTGTTTTTTTTAACGAAATAAAGGAAGAATGGAACATATTTGTTTTAGATCTTTCTTTAAAACTTTCAGGTATTTAAAAGAAGGAACCCGTGTTGGGTTTTCTTGTGATTGCCGAAAGACTTAAGGAGATGAAGTATGGTGCTTTTTTTTCAATGATAGATTGATGGATTTGGGTAAAGAAAGTTGTTTCTAAAAAGATCTATGATGGTTGTTTTTCGAATGATTTGAGTTCTTGGAAAGATATTCGAATAAAAAACTGAGATCTATTGTTGTTTTGTATTTTATGTTTCGATTGGTGTTGTGACCATGAGATGATATCTGGTTGTTGGATAAGCATCGGAACCGCTAAAACAACAACGAAACCACCAACGCTCGAAACACCACCTCTTAAACGGTGGTGTCGGCGGCACTAACTGTTGATGTTGGCAGTGGTTCCGGTGGTAGTGACGGTGTAAGAATTTGTTGTCAGCCTTCTCAATTGTGCTATTTATAAGGGAGTATAAAGTTAAACAATAAATATGATTTTAGTGTTAATCATTAGTCTTTGTAATTAGTTGCTGCAATTAAACGCAGCCTGTTCATATTTTTTGCAATTAAAACCGTTGATAGACATGAAAGCTGCATTGAAGGTTGTTAAATATGCAGCCTCTTCATATTTCCGGACATTTTTTGTATTTTCTGGAAATTATTTGCAATTTTCTGGATATTTTTTTTTTAATTATTTCGACACAAAAAATAGAGGCTTTTCATATTTCCGCAATAAATTCCGCGCATTAGAGAGCTTGTATACTATGCAATCTTGGAGCCTCCGCATTTATAAGGGGATTCAATCTTATATTATAGATAGATAGATATAGATTATCATTTCTTTTGATTAAGTGAAAAGCAAACAAGTTTTCACATGACTTAAAAAAATTAAGTTTTTTCATATTAAAAAAATTAAATTTTTTCATATTAAGTCAATTAAGTTGAATTCAAACACCACCTATTCAATTCACAGCAAAGCCCGCGTTAGTTTATGCCTTCCTACACTATTATTAAATTTCTCGGTCACACCTTCATAGAATAAAAAATACAAACCATATGTAAAATGGTATAATTAATCGATGATAAATAGTGTTTAGGAAGTTAAGTTTTCATTTGCAAATTTAGCAACTGAAAGAAAGTCGTGTATTGAAACAATGAAATGACGATAATACCCTCAGTTATGTGGCACTTAACGAGGAAAATAACGAAAGTTAGTTCTCGGTGGCTGTTTTGCAAAAAAATTAAACATTAATGTAGTTTTTGCAAAACTTTTTGTCTCGGTGTCTTTTTTGCGCAATTGGGCTACTTTAGGGACTAAATTTGCAATTTACCCTAAGAATTTTGATTACACTTTTTTTTTTTTTTTTTTTTTTTTTTTTATACTTTTGTTATTTTATTTATTTATTTATTATTATTATTATTATTATTATTACTTTTAACAATTTTTAAGTGCCACTAAAGACAATATTTTTGTAATGAACCATGTTTTTTTTTTTTTTTTTATACTTTTGTTATTTTATTTATTTATTTATTTATTATTATTATTATTATTATTATTATTATTATTATTATTATTATTATTATTATTATTATTATTATTATTATTATTATTATTATTATTATTATTATTATTATTATTATTACTTTTAACAATTTTTAAGTGTCACTAAAGACAATATTTTTGTAATGAACCATGTTTATATCGTAAACCAGGTGAATTTTGGTGAAAAGTCATAATTAACCATTCATTAAAGGTAAAACCTTTTGGTGAAAATAACCACCTTTTAAATAGAATCTGACGACACTATATTAGCGACAATTTCTCTCTCACTATTGTTGATAGTCACATCTGTTGCAACGCATTAATGATGAATTTTCTGTTAACCTTTGGCATATCGTATTTGAATTCAAGTTAATTAATTTATACAAGCGTGCACTTTGTACCTTCTTTCTAAATTGGTGATATCGTAACGGGTAAAATCCATAAATGCTTAACATACTTACAATTTTGACTCATTCTACATAATGTACTTTTTTTATTGTCATTCTTTTTAACGTTCTTCACGATAGTTGTCATAATACTTAACAAATGCTCTTCTCTTATGCAAAAAGACTTAAATACCCTTGGGATCATCATCACCACAACCTGAGTAAGGTGTCATTAACAAGAAAAAGGGAAATCCGGAAATGGGTTACACATATGAAAAAAGACTTAAATACCCTTGATCGTGTCCTCTGGAAGGCATATGTATCTGCAAATAAAATATTTGCGGATAAAGTTATGGAAGTTGCTAATCCGAAAGATGATTATATCTGGGTTCATGATTACCATCGTATGATCCTGCCTACGTTCTTGAGAAACTGTTGTAATCGGGTCAAGCTTGGTTTTTTCCTCCATAGCCGGTTTCCGTCTTCTGAAATATACATCGGGCTCAATTACTTTGGTCGAACCGTTTACATCAAAATTCTTCCTGTGAGTATTCATATGGGTCGACTTGAATCTGTTTTGAATCTTCCAATCACACTGAGAAAAGTCAAAGAAATAGCTAAACGTTTTAAGGGTAAAAAGATCATAGTTGGGGTTGATGACATGGACATATTCAATGGCCTCAGTCTCAAATTACTAGCCTTTGAGTATCTTCTAGAAATGTACCCTTTACTTCGAGGTAAATTGGTGTTAATTCAAATTATGAATCCGGCAAGAAGTAACGGGAAAGATGTCTAGGAAGCAAAAAGGGAGACGTATTTAATTCTAAACCGAATCAACGAGGCTTACGGGTCACCCGATTATCAGCCAGTAGTAATAATTGTATTTCTTTTTCTTTTTTCTTTTTTTTTTCCTGAAAATTAAAATATTGTATGTCTTCTTTTTTTTTTCTCCTGGAAATTATGGGGTTGCAAGGTAGGAGATGAAGATATGGTAAATGACTAAAATACCGTTAATAAATCATACTAGTTAAGCATTATGACAACTATCGTGAAGAACATTAAGAAGAATGACAATAAAAAAAGTACATCATGTAGAATGAGTCAAAATTGTAAGTAGGTTAAGCATTTATGGATTTTACCCTATCGTAACTTTACTTGGTCTATTTGGTCTCGTGTAATCTTCTTATAGTTAGTTACACAAAATGTTTGATGACCCTAAAATCACTAATAGATGTCTGGAAAGTGTCCTTCTGCAACAAGTAAGAAATAAAAGGAAGTCATGATTATATATATGATGACGTATAGTCTATATTCGGGTCACGAACCCAATTAATAAACATTACTAACAACCAAGCCCACCACGAGTGGGCCATCATGACAATAAATTGTGCTACCATGCTAATGGTTTGGGCTCACGAAAGCCCAAACCCAAATAAAGTATTTATGGTCTAGATAAGGATCTCTTATTTATGGATAAAGATCCATAGACCGGATAGGCATTATACGCCAAAGAGTAAGGAGCACGTATCCAATAAGGATTTCGTGCCTATATAAAGAATATCAGAATTCTCATTGAGGTACGACTTACAACCCTAACTCTTCAATATAACCCTAAAAACCGATTACTTACTCTCACGCCGGAGGACAATCGTGGGAGACAATCCCACGATAAGCCTAACGGTGTTTATTTGTTTTCTTAGTGCGCAGGTCTCAAGCATTAAAATCGAATTGGTACGAGAACAAGAACCCAAACAAGGAACGCCCAACTTTTGTATCAACAAGTGGCGCCATCCGTGGGACCCTACGCTAAGAACTAGAATGACGAAGAACAAAAACTCAAGCCAGCGGACTCCGCAGTCGGAAAAAACACATGGTGACTCCCAGAAGAAGAAGAATCAAGATTCGATCCCTAGACAGGCCTCTGGAACAACCAGCGCGCCTAGTCACCAAGAAAAGGGCCCAACCCAAAATCTCTCAGCGGTAGAATTACCCACAGGGATTACCCAGACCACAATGATGGTCCCAAACACCGAAGAAATCCAGCGCACTCCCTTCGCTACTCCCTATCAAATGGCACCCATCGTGGACAACACTGTGCCACCAGGCGCGCCTAATCGAGATAGGGGACCTAATGTTGAAGTGGATGTTCTTGCAGTAGAAGAAGATACACCCAAGATAACACTGAGTAATTTTGTATCTTAAAATTACGAAACTCTAACCAACCTCATACAAGAAGAGGCAAGGAGAAGGTCAAATCAGAACCAGCAAGCCCGGCTTAACTTTGACCTAGAACACGAAACATCCCCATCACGCAACCATAAGGAGGGGCGCGAAAGGCGTGCCAACGTCCACGCTAGACTTGGTACAGCATCTGACTCACAATACACGGAGGAAGACGAGGATAATGAGAGGCGTACCAATGTCCATGTTAGACTTGGTAATCGTAGGATGCAAGATAGACTTGGACGGCAACGCTTACCGAGCGAGAGCTCTTCAAAGTCTGGAAGCAGAAGGATCCATGAGAGACTGGGAAGACGAATTTCCCCAAGTGAAAGCCCCTCAAGCTCGGACTCTGAGGAAAAAAGGCGTAAGTGCCGCAGAAGGGAAGACTCTTCCTCAAGCAACTCCTCGGACAACGAGGACAGAGAGACAGGACAATGGAAATCCATAGGAAGACGTCATGAGGAAGAAGACGAAGACATATCTCTTCCTTGGCGACGCCAAAAGGTCGATGCTTTCACACGGCGCATCAGCGATTACTCGGATGACAAAAAAAGGCGCATCCCCACCAATGTTAAAACATATGATGGAACGGGTGACCCTGATGACCACCTAAAATTTTTGAATCTGCTGCTACCATCGAAAATTGGCCACAACCTGTGTGGTGCCATATGTTCAACTCCACATTAGTGGGGAATGCGCGAACTTTGTTTAGCAAGCTTCCACGAAGAAGCATAAACGGGTTTGAAGAGTTGCGGAAAGCATTCCGTTTGAACTTCACTCAAAGAAAGAAGTGCGCCAAGAACCCTGTTGAACTGGCCAGAGTAAAACAGCGCCAAGGGAAATCAACGAGTGCTTACGTGGAACGCTTTAAATATGAATGCATACACGTCAAGGCGTGTCCGTCAGTGCTAAAAATCTCAGGGTTCATTAATGGGATTAATAACCCAGAACTAATCAGGAAATTAAATGATAAGGTTCCCCAAACCTTTGATGAACTAATGAAGAGCACAAGGTCCTTCATCCAAGGAGAAGCAGCTGCTGCGGACAGTAAAAAAAGCTACTCAAATTATAGGCAGCAAGAACAGCCTAGGAGACAATCTAACGACCAGAGTAGGAATCGCAGCAAGAATTATCGCAGTCAGGGAAGCGGACGAGACAATGACAAATACACTCCCCTCACGAAGACCCCAAGAGAGATATTCGTGACAGAAGGTGCAAACTTCCTGAAACCTCCACCAATGTGCACCCCAGAGGATCGGCGCGTAGGGAATGGATACTGCGAATACCATGGACAAAAGGGCCATACTACTAACGAGTGTGTCCAGCTACGACAACTAATCGACAAGTTAGTAAAAGAGGGTAGAATGGACCACCTTGTTAAGAATATCAAAGAGGGAAAAGATAAACAGAAGAATGGAATTAAGAAGGAGATACCTAAATAACTCGTTGAGTAAGAGGGTTGCAAACCCATCAACATTAGATCACGGATCCTCGTTAAACACCTTATTCTCAAGACGTTTGATGCGTGGGAATCGCACCTTGCTTTAGCTCTCGAGGGATCTCGCGAGGCTTACAACCCCCACCAGGCAGTGTACCTGATCGTTGTAGTATAGTATAGTGGCAAGTACCGGGGGATTGATCGTTCAGCTTAGGAATAGTGTCACTAGGATTAGAAAACCTAATTAATAGTTCTAAAGATGAAAGATGATTATTTTTGTGTTTTTATATTTTATGAAAGCAAGTAAAATCTCGGGTTTTGGAAGAGTGGGCGGAATTAGTTGTTATTCAACTAACCCAAAAACTACTTTATAACTAATTAAACTAATGAAAATGAAATTAAGCTAATATTAAACTAAGGTTGTGAGCAGTATTTGGAGAAATTGTATTTACTTAGACTTCATTACTCCCTAGATATCTTTTACATGTCAATTACTTGTTACACTTGTATGGATGACGGATTGTATTCCTTAATACCATTCGTGGGGTGGCATACATAACTCCCCAACTCTATGAGCTCTTATCTCCTCCTACACCATGACCCAGCACAACTATAGGGATTGTAAACAGTGGCTCATGCATTAAATACAACCAATAAAGACCTAGTACGCCTCGGTTCATGTTTCTTAAGACGTTCAAGCATGTTACTATTTGGAGATCTGCCAGTTTTCTTAAGCCTAACATATAATATCATTCATCCAAGAACAAGAATAGACAAGTAATTAACACATAATCAACATCTAGGTTTCATTAGATCTAAGCAAACATAAAAGAAATCTAGCCTAGCATAGTAGAATTAAGATAAGAGCAAAAGATAAACAACCAACACATAGACATATTGATTGAATTAAGAGTATACTTATCTCAATTACAATGCAAGGTCTCAAGGGTTTGGAACCCTTGAAAAACCTGTAAAAGAGGCACCACAATCGTCTTTAGGGTTTCACCAAAACTTCTCTCTTTTTTAATGAAAAAACTAGAAAACTATATATAGGAAAATCGTCCTGACGGCGTCAAGAGTAAAATCTGACGCCGTCAACTAGCCGCCATACACTTCCTCGGACGCCCTAGATCCACTTGTGACGGCCTTGGTGACGCCGTCACCACCTACGGTAAATTAATCTTGGCCACTTTGACGCCGTCATCTCTCCATCTGACGCCGTCACCAGCTACGGTAAAATATTCATCTTGTCTGACGCCGTCAAGAGTAAACCCTTGACGCCGTCACCTTGTATTTCCAGCTTGGATTTTTGGTACTTTGTCGTTTTCTTCACTTTATGCTCCAAAAACGTCCAAAATAGCCTCTTTTCCAGAATTCACTCTCCAAACACCTAAAATCACAAAAGGAACGATTTAGGGCAATATTTGATCAAATAAAGTCGGATTCGGGCTTAAATGACCCCCTAAAAACGGATCATTTTTCGCCTCATCATATACCCTTACACTTGAAATTTGCTTGTCCTCAAGCAAATGAGCTTTTATTCTACTCAAAAGACAAGTTAGGGGTCATTTAACACTAATATAAAAGTAATTACAACAAATAATTGTTCTACTAAAGACCAATAGACAAGCACGGAGGTCATACACAAGCACCTCACAAATAGTGTTTAGATACTCACATCTCTCGGGTGTAATAAAGTAATATAACATTATGGAAATGGAAGATATCTCTCACTACCTGTCATAGCAAAATAGATTACCATAGGCTTGGGAAAGGATCAAACCTCCACCACATGGCGTAAGCACCTAGGATAAACTATCAAAGAGGTCTTTTAAAAGGGTTATAACGTTAGGTGTAGGGATATGAATTACACGGTTTTGTTGGATAAAGGGAATTTTACTGGTGGCGAGTTAACAATCTTAGTAAATTACATGTACAAGATGGCGTTGCTAAGCCAAGACTAGACTCGACTTAATGCTAATAAATGAAAAATAACAAAAACATAAAATGAACATAGAATGAAAACGGGATGGTAGTCCGTATGTTTTTCTCTTTTTCTTTTCTTTTCTATATTTTTTTTTTCTTTTTTTCTTTTTCTTAATTTTTTCGATTTTTTTTTTTTTCATACACTCTTACCCTACCATCCAAAATAATACATCATAGGGGTATGAGCAATCCCCTTACACTTGAATCTTTACATACTTTACATTTAACTAATCTAATGACTCGAATTAAGAAAATCAAAACACTTGGAGCACTTTTAAGATTAACGTACATATGGGGGTAATAATATGATGTTCTTCCCCATTACCTCATAAAATAAGTACTTACCCATGAGTCCCAATCGTCCCAAAACAATATGTACAAGGATATGACACGACTTAGCAACCATGTAATCAATTAGAAAGTTAACTTAGGGTTTAACAAATAACAATAATGCACTAAAAATGAGCGCATACACGGAAGGCTAAGGCGATTTGGGTGTACATTTAAGTGGGGTGTCACAAATTCTTCCTTTAAGTAAAATGCTTAAAGTTAGAAACGAAAAGATAGGCTCGGAGGGGTGTACTAGGGGTTTCGTGTACTAAAAATGAGTACAACGCAAAGGGTGTGGGAAAAATTAGTTGACTTAACTAGCCAAGTAATATGACTTAAATGATCAAGTAATTATGATACGGGTTTAACACAAGGGTGATCCTAATGCCTCTTATCATGTAGTAAATCCTACCACACGAATGTAGTCTCACTAGCGGTCTCGGGATGCATCACTAACGCAAGTTCTAGAATCTAAATGCTACCGGTACACTCATAAGCACCAATAATAAATGCTTTTCCTATCAAAACTAAAGGCGAACCTCACATTTTTGGGTGGAAAATTTTTCTGAATATACGGTTATGTGCTAGTCATACAACCTCCTATCCATGAGACGCTTGCTATGGCTAAAGTTTCACTCCTAAATGTTGTAAAAAATTTTAAATTTGGCGCTAAAATTACACTAACAAGTATTTCTCATAGTTTTATTACACATCTACTATCAAACAAAACAGACTCAAGCGAAAGTGCATATGTAAGGTATCATCTTTTTACCCTCCCCTTACACTTAGGATGAACATTGTCCCCAATGTTCAAGTAAAGAATGTAAAAGTTAAGAAGTAAAGAGAATGAAATCAAATACTCCCCTGATTCGCTCGGTATGGATTATAGGTTGGCCAGATTAGATCTTCCTCCAAGAAAATGAACAATCAAAGCTTCCCTTCCAGAATATAAATCATCTCCTTGTCGAACATAACCTGTAAATCGTGACAAAACAACTACAAAAACCCAAAGCATCAAGCCGAACAAAGATAACTCACAACTAGATGTAATTCCAGACTTAGGAATAAAAACAAAACAATTAAAGATATAATGCTTGTGGAATGAATGTTTGCAGATTTTCTGGAGATTATAAAACTTAATAATTCACAAAAACCATAAGACTCCGTTAGAAAAACAAAACTGGTAAAATTTCCAGATTTTTACTCGTGACGCCGTCAAGAGTAAACTCGTGACACCGTCAGAAGTGACCTGCAGAAATTCTTATGTTAAGTTTCCGGAAAATTTCTGGAAAAACTTCGTCCTACTTCCTGGAAAATCCTGCAAAACATCATTACGACTCGATACAAGCATTTGACTCTAACAAGTACTAATACACATGTCCATTTAATATTGTTGTGGTTTATGCTCAATTTCGTTCTTATAAACAAATTTGGATCTCCCTTACACTTATCTTTTGCAAAATACCTTTATATGCAATTAAGACGAAGTTAAAAACAAAATAAAGCATTTTCACAATTTACTTTGAAACATGAGTCACAAACAATAAAAATAAAACATGCATACGGAAACAAATAAAATCAAACAAACAAACAAACAAATAAAAACACACAAAACATGGGTTGCCTCCCAAGAAGCGCTTGTTTTTGTTCGAGTCACGAGCCTGACTCTACCCTTATTTAATGGAAATAGGGGAGGTTCTCCCTACACTTGGGATTAAGTGTGGGTGAAAGTAGCGATACACACCCTTAGGGTGTGAATATGCCACGTGAGGTGAAGGGGGTGAGTGAATGGCTTCCTTCATCCTAAAACTACCCGGATAATATTGGTTGATGGGTGGGTCGGTTCCTCTTTTGTCTCCTAGAAATATATCTAAGGATGGAAAGGTGTGTAAAGATTGAGGTTCCGGTTCATCAACACTAGGAAATTCCCTAGAACTAGGAGTAAGGTTATCACTACAAGTATTCAAACCTATACCCTCAAGTGGTGCCTGGTCCAAGGGTTCTACCTCCATAGGAATTCCTAAAGTTTCATCTACTTCTTCCGGGTAAGTCACGGGCGGTGTATATGCCTCAAATGATGGTAGGACTTGTGGGGTACTTAGAAGGCTTGGGTTTTCTACTATCTCTTCCATCACATCAATATCACCTATGTGTTCATCTTGTATTATGGTAGTACCTAACCATGACATGCAACTAGGTGGCTCAACTCTAACCTCATGTGTGTCGTATGTTTTGGTGAAATCTATCCCGCTCATGCAACTAGGTAGTTCATCACTAACCATCTCATAATCTTGGTTTGATTCTAAGTTTATGTTCTTAGAAATTAGGCCATCTCGCTCATACGAATCCACCAATTCGTTGAACTCATGGGTTATGGTTAGGAAGCTTTTCTCAAAATTCATCCAAAGGGTCTCACTAAAAGGAATTGATCCTGATAATGATCGTCTAATAGAAAACACACATGCATAAAATTCATCAAACCCATCTAACTTTACACCCATCTCCTCTTGTATATATGTAAGATCACTTAAAAATTCATTGGAACAACAGGAGGCAAATCTATCCGAGTAAACTAATTGTTCCTCTATAGTTAATGATCTAAATGGAATTTCATCCGCCATGGAGACAAATGAAAATGGTTTCACAAACAAAGGGCACGAAGAAAAAGATAGACTACAAGAAGACCTAAAAATAAAAATAAAAATCTTACTATAAAGGAATCTAGCAAGTAGACCTAATAAAAAGAAATCCTAACCTAGACAATAACTATTCCCCGGGCTGCGGCGCCAAAAACTTGATGCGTGGGAATCGCACCTTGCTTTACCTCTCGAGGGATCTCGCGAGGCTTACAACCCCCACCATGCAGTGTACCTGATCGTTGTAGTATAGTATAGTGACAAGTACCGGGGGATTGATCGTTCAGCTTAGGAATAGTGTCGCTAGGATTAGAAAACCTAATTAATAGTTCTAAAGATGAAAGATGATTATTTTTGTGTTTTTATATTTTATGAAAGCAAGTAAAATCTCGGGTTTTGGAAGAGTGGGCGGAATTAGTTGTTATTCAACTAACCCAAAAACTACTTTATAACTAATTAAACTAATGAAAATGAAATTAAGATAATATTAAACTAAGGTTGTGAGCAGTATTTGGAGAAATTGTGTTTACTTAGACTTCATTACTCCCTAGATATCTTTTACATGTCAATTACTTGTTACACTTGTATGGATGACGGATTGTATTCCTTAATACCATTCGTGGGGTGGCATACATAACTCCCCAACTCTATGAGCTCTTATCTCCTCCTACACCATGACCCAGCACAACTATAGGGATTGTAAACAGTAGCTCATGCATTAAATACAACCAATAAAGACCTAGTACGCCTCGGTTCATGTTTCTTAAGACGTTCAAGCATGTTACCATTTGGAGATCTGCCAGTTTTCTTAAGCCTAACATATAATATCATTCATCCAAGAACAAGAATAGACAAGTAATTAACACATAATCAACATCTAGGTTTCATTAGATCTAAGCAAACACAAAAGAAATCTAGCCTAGCATAGTAGAATTAAGATAAGAGCAAAAGATAAACAACCAACACATAGACATATTGATTGAATTAAGAGTATACTTATCTCAATTACAATGCAAGGTCTCAAGGGTTTGGAACCCTTGAAAAACCTGTAAAAGAGGTACCAAAATCGTCTTTAGGGTTTCACCAAAACTTCTCTCTTTTTTAATGAAAAAACTAGAAAACTATATATAGGAAAATCGTCCTGACGGCGTCAAGAGTAAAATCTGACGCCGTCAACTAGCCGCCATACACTTCCTCGGACGCCCTAGATCCACTTGTGACGGCCTTGGTGACGCCGTCACCACCTACGGTAAATTAATCTTGGCCACTTTGACGCCGTCATCTCTCCATCTGACGCCGTCACCAGCTACGGTAAAATATTCATCTTGTCTGACGCCGTCAAGAGTAAACCCTTGACGCCGTCACCTTGTATTTCCAGCTTGGATTTTTGGTACTTTGTCGTTTTCTTCACTTTATGCTCCAAAAACGTCCAAAATAGCCTCTTTTCCAGAATTCACTCTCCAAACACCTAAAATCACAAAAGGAACGATTTAGGGCAATATTTGATCAAATAAAGTCGGATTCGGGCTTAAATGACCCCCTAAAAACGGATCATTTTTCGCCTCATCAACGTTGGAGTAAGTTCAAATGTGCATCCCACGATGAATGCGCAACAATGCACACAGTGCACGTTTAACGAATTAGGAGTCAAGACTCTTGGTTCCTTAATATGGTATTTGCAGTACGCTGCATATTAACACATACACTTATAAAGGTCTATTGAAATAAATTTATTAAGTTACGGACTTAATACAATTTTTTCTAAGTACGCTTGGGTCACAATTTGACTCTTGAAAAATCTTTCATGGAAAGACAAATAGAAACAGCATGATACACACATGCGTACAAACGGAACTTATTCTTTATTATAAACTACGAGTTTACACCAAACATAGATTTTACAGGCACATGCGCCACAAAATGTAAATCTATCAAAAAACAAGCTAAAACAGCCTATATGCTATGACAATGCTCTAGCTCGGGCGACACGGTCGCCACGCTTACGGGAACCCCATCGGACCTGGGAAGGTGCGTAGCACCAATACCACAAAGGATGGCCTTCCCCTTCGTCCCCTTCTTCCTTGCAGCCCTCTCCATATGGGCCTCTAAGTATTCCTTCAAGGGAATCTCCCTCTCAAGAGCGAAGGGGTTGAGGACGTCACGTGGTTGCGCGAACACAGGCACTTGAAGCTGCGACACATTTGGTCTCAAAAAGTAATCATGATGAGCCTCTGCATCCTATAGGAAGTGCCTCCCTAGGACCAACCCCTCCATTATCACTTTAATGGGTTGATCCTGGTCACGCTCCAGCTGCGCGATTCGTGGAAGCTCAAATAGCTTCATCTTCTCCATGGCCTCCACTTGATGACGTATAGTCTATATTCGGGTCACGAACCCAATTAATAAACATTACTAACAACCAAGCCCACCACGAGTAGGCCATCATGACAATAAATTGGGCTACCATGCTAACGGTCTGGGCTCACGAAAGCCCAAACCCAAATAAAGTATTTATGATCTAGATAAGGATCTCTTATTTATGGATAAAGATCCGTAGACCGGATAGGCATTATACGCCAAAGAGTAAGGAACACGTATCCAATAAGGATTTCGTGCCTATATAAAGAATATCAGAATTCTCATTGAGGTACGACTTACAACCCTAACTCTTCAATATAACCCTAAAAACCGATTACTTACTCTCACGCCGGAGGACAATCGTGGGAGACAATCCCACGATAAGCCTAACGGTGTTTATTTGTTTTCTTAGTGCGCAGGTCTCAAACATTAAGATCGAATTGGTACGAGAACAGGAACCCAAACAAGGAACGCCCAACTTTTGCATCAATAATATATGTTTTTGTTAAATTTTGTGTTTATTGTTGAGGCACAGTTATTTTGTTCCTTATGAAGTAAAGTTTATGAGTATTTGTTAAACTTTTAATCTTATTCATATATTTTGTATGAACGTTGACGTTGACTTAATCAAGGGAGCTAGAGTCTATAAATAATTGAAATAATACATGCTGAAATGATTCAGAAAAGGCTTCAATAATTTCCTTCGCTCACACACATACAAAATTTTTGCTTGGTTGCTCGATCTGAGCATTTATATTATTTTAACAAACAAGGGAGGGAGCTGAGTCCAATAAGCCATGTTCCTTAACGCTAAGTTTTACAATAAGATCAATAACCATTTTGATATCGATACCGAAATGAAAAGGGATTCTCCATTCTCTAGGCAAATCGACAATACACCAATACCAGATCCACAGAAATCACCGAATCTAGACATGGTTGACGGTAATTTTTGCTATCCGGCTATTCTACTCTTTTGTTTCTTCACTGCATTTTTTTACTACTACTATACATTTTTTTTTTTTTTTGGAAGGCGCTTCATTTCTATAAGAAAACCCACATGAAGATGAGTATTATTATTGAATCCTACTAACAAATTACACGGTTCGTCTTTGTGGTTTGCGTTTACCGTTCATCCCTTGACCGAAAATATACGCTGCTTGTCCTAGACTGGCAAACGTTATCTGCCATTTGTCTCTCTCTAAAGATTATAACTAACACTCTTTAAATCCCTCGTGTGCCTAGCGCATGAAGGTAAGATAGTGATTTTATTCTTAACTTTGAAATTAAATTTAAGGATTAGCCAGATTTAAAAAGAAAAGATTTACACTAAACGACAGGCAAGCGGGCAACAAGCTGCGCCATTAGCCCTTTTTGAATAGCGAAACTTAATCTTTTAAAAACTACATTCAAAGACCTTGGGGTCGTAACATTGCCATGCATAACCCGTTGGACTCTTTTGAGCAGCTCCACAGCCTCCGATGCAAGGAAACCAAAAGTATCAGATGCAAAAGGTATAAACGCGTGTTGGTTATCAAGGCACGCCTTCTCGTGTTTGGTTACTTTGCATGAAGCGGCTTTCAAAGCGGCCTGACCTGCCGTAAAAGCATGATTCCCCAAACCCACAAGCAGAGAAACCCCTGTTAGATCTACACAAGCATGTTTCCCCCCATCCATCCAAAAACCAAAATGTCAGCTGGTCTAAGTGTCGATCTTCCTTCCATCGGGTCGGTCAAGAAATTCACAGGTGCTTCTTTCTTAGAGACAAATGGCGCATTTTTTCAGTCATAGGACGAACCACTTCGGTCAATTAAAACCACAAAGACGAATGGTATAATTTACTGTAAAATATACAGTAATACGTTTATGAATAGAATGTTGCAGTTTTCCTACGATAACAGGGCACTTAGAGCGCTGGGAGTGGTAACGCAAAAGTGGCGTTATTGCCTACATGGCATCTCAACAACGGCATTATCGCGTTAAGACCAATTCCCATTCGTTTGCGTTGGACCTGCGTTTCCATTTACGTTAACATAGTAACGCGCGTTGTGGCATATACATTTGATTTTCAAAACAGCCCTTGTATTAAATTTGTAGTTACCGTTTTTTTTTTGGGTAAAAGGTCAACGACCCGGTAAATATATTACTCCAAAAAACATTTAAGTACAACGGATATGAGTGAATCCCATATCTCAGCCCGTTACATAGGCGAAAAGCTTACATAACAAGATACTTCCTATTTTCTAGACAAGAAAACAAAACCACTACCACATAATATTGAAAGACTCGGAAAAACATATAAACTACTTCCTACGACCTTGGAGATTAAAGCCATAAATGGCATTAAGAGCATCCAATTCCCCTGGAAGATCGTAAATTTGCTTCGAGTAATCATCAAAATCATCAAGCTCATCTTCACGTTCATGGCCTCCACCAAAAAGATTTGCTGATTCGTCGAACGTGTTAAGAACCTCCTCCTCCTCACTATCAGAAACCACAACCTCACCCACCTTGGAAAATGGGTTAGCCCTCTTAGTGACAGAGGCTAACGGAATAGGATGACCTTCATCATCCACAAGAGTAGCTTTCCCATCGATAAGTAGCTTTTCAAGCTTACTAATTTTATCAACTATAGGAGTAGAACCAACTTCCATAGTTCCCATTGAATCACTCACAAGCGGTTCTTGTGATGTATTATCAGTCTTAACCGACTCATCCTCATTAACTTCCATTGTACGGCCAGCAAATTTGTAGTTACCGTTTGCGTTTAAGTATGAAGGTTTGCGTTGTGATTTTACGTTTGTGTGTTTACGTTTGTGCGTTTGCGTTTGTGGGTCTATGTTTGGGGGTTTACGTTTGTGGTTTGTGATTTTACGTTTGTGTGTGTGTGCAGGTAAGGCACGAAAAAGAAGAGTTTGTTTGTTTTTGTTTTTTTGTTTTTTTTTGTTTTTTTTGTTTTTTTTTGATTAACAGTTAGTGTGTAGTGTGGTATGGGCTGGATTAACAGGTTGGACTGGATACTATTGGACTAAACACAACATAGAGTTTGGTTAAACACTTAATAGTTTTTGTATTTTTTTATTTATTATTCATTTTTTTTTATAAAAATGTTATTTGTATTTTAGTTTAATGAATGAAATAATAAATGGTTTTTAATGAATGAAATATTAGTTGGAGGTAGAATTTGTAAATTGTTATTTTAAAAAAAGGTGGGACCTGAAAGTGGTGTTATTAGGTGTTATGATTTCCTGGTGTTTTTGGTGTTATGTTATTTGGTGTTAAAATGATGTGGCGTTGACGTGGCAGTGGTGTTGGTGTTATTTGGTGTTATTACTCCTTGTGCTCTTACTAACTTTGCGGTGTAACTACTAAATAGATGGTAGAAAAAAGGATTACTTTGAATATGGTGCCCCTCTATATGAAGCATCCATTCAAGGTGACTGGAAAGATGCTAAAGCGATACTTGAAAAGAAAACAGAGTTGGTAAGGTATGCTATCACTGAAAATGGTGAAACAGCACTTCACGTGGCGGTGTCCGCAAACAGAAGCAAACAGGTGATAGAATTTGTGAAAAATCTGGTAAATGAGATGACAGACGACGACTTGGAACTTGTAAACAAAAATCACAATACCGCCCTTTATTTGGCAGCTGCAGCTGGAAACCTTGAAATGGTTAAGATTTTGGCTGAAAAGAATGAGGCCTTGCTGGAAATCCCTGGACATCATGGGACAATGATGCCACTGTATGCGGCTGCTACGTTTGGAAGTACTGAAGTGGTTGAATATCTTTATTATTTTAACTCTAGGTGGGTATTGGGTGGTGAATATTGTTGGAGATGTAAACATGGCAGCCATCATTTTAAGTCTTCGCGGGCGTTAGATGGTGAAGGTTGGACAGATGAAAATCGCGGTTGGCTTCTTGAGAAATGTGTCGAGAGTGACATGTTTGGTAAGCATCCAATTCATTTCACCTAAACGTTTTAACTATTTATTCATTTTTGGTGCAAACCGGTGAATTATATTAATATCAAAACAATTTACAATGATTCTCATGTATTTGGAATGGACAATTCCCATCGAGTACCATATCTATCTATATTCTAACAGATCAGACATGCTAAAACAGAGCAAACATTTAATGGTATCCGATATCAGATATCATACTATCATATCTCTGATAACATAGAGAAATACCAAAATGGAGCAAAACTGCACTATAGTGTAAACCATGCCAGTTTTGTCTCTCTATTCACCTTTATTTGCACCTACCATCTAGCTACATTTCCACATCACCATTCCATCCAAACCATTCATCCTGCAACCACAATAGTAAGGATAGAATTAGGTGTGTGGCTTCACTAGGCACCCGTAACCCATCCGCAGGGGGAGGGGGGGGGGGCTCTGCCAAGTAACCTACATTTCACTCTCTAAGGAAGGCCTTATGGGAATACTCACCCTCCATGATGACCAACCATACCTCATGTAGTGGTGTATTGAGAGGACCAAGAAGGTTCATCTTGCACACCTCTCTATTCCACTCATCATACACCACCCTCCTAGACCACTTACCCTTCACATTGCACAACCCCTCTTTATGGTACATTCCTCCATATTAGACCTCCTTCTTTTCACCATATACTCACTAATTTCCTCCCAAGGCCAAACTAGGAGTACATAGCTACTAGTAAGGTACAATCACTCCATAGGAACTCCAAGGTACAAGGTGTTGAACTTACTGTAGTGGCCTAAAAAATATTCATTATACTAATACAACTCATGTCCAAAACACCCCTTCAAGATAGTGAGCTAAAAACAATAGCAGCTTTCTGATCCAACTACCCCTTACAACATGCCCTTGACCCATTCAGAATCATAGTGAAGGAGTCTACTATTTATTCATGTAAAAGACAAATCTTGATGGTTTTTTACTTTTATTTTCATTGTTCATTTTCGTTGTAACATTTCCCCTTACCAACTAACTGTCACATATGTTTTAGATATTGCACTACACATAGTGAAAACGTATCCCGACATTGGTAGGAGGAGCAGAGTACTTGGAGTTCTGGCACGAAAGCCTAAAGCATTTTTGGAAACAGAATCTAGTTTCATTAAACGAACGATCTATTCAGGTAAAAATCTCATGTGTGATGCTTCTTTGTTCATCCTTTCTTGCTAAGAGTGCTAGGCGCACTAAGTTACAGGTGCCGTCACATTAGCTTTATCCATATAAGATATCTATAACACATTCTCTAAAAGAATACACTCCCCACTATACAACATGTTATAAGCACCGGTGGATCCTAGTTTTTATTTTTCTTTTACAATTTCTTCAAAACAAACATATTTCATTTTTTACATTTAAACCAAGTTCTATACATCTTAGGGACTAAAGATGTAAGAAAAAGAACTTAAGTAGTAGCATTGAAAATATAACAAGGACTAACGGTGTAAAAAGAACACTCTCAAGGACTACAATGTAAGCTTATATAAGAACAAAGTTTAAAGTGAAAAAAATAAAAGAATACACATCTTCTTCTTCCTTTTTTTTGTCACGAAAAAAAAATAATAAAATAAAAAAACTAACACAAATACGAATAAAAACACTTAAAAACTCAATTAAAGATTAAAAGAAAAAAGAGGAAGAAAAAAAAAATGACTCGTTATCTGGATAGTGAGAGGTGTACCTATAGCGCCACCTCTTGTGCACTAATGCGGCGACATAGGTGTAAATTTGGCCCTACAATGAGCGGATAATCTTCTGCACCGTGTGAATTATTAAAATGAGTTAATACTAGGTTTTAGCAGTGGAATTAATAGGTCATGAATGGCTTACGAATAATGTTGGTATTAGGGTCTTAATAATCAAAGATTGCCCGAATAAATTCTTGAATTGTGTATAATCCACTTTCCTGATACAATATTTCGACCCTATTGTGCCTTGAGTTACACGAAATTTTAGGCACAAGAAAGAGAGCAAAAACATGGATACTTTGTTGTATTTGTTATTGATATGAACATGTGTTCATGCGGAGGACCAAATTATGTTTATATATATATATATATATATATATATATATATATATAAACTAACTGGTGGTTGTAGGGAAAAGGTGGTCTCTTGGTGAAGAGTCACACCCTTTGGTGAAAAGTCACAACACTTTTTTAAAATGTGTCCAGCAACAGTTTAAAACTGTCGCTAACTACAATCATTAAAGACATGTTTTTGGACAATTTAGTGACTACACAAATTCTGTCACTATATGCTCATTGACTTACATGTACAACCTTTACGACTATTTGTACCCGAAATCAAGTTAATAGTTTATACAAGCGTGCACTCCGCACTTTCAAACTCGTATTATAACTTAACATGAAATTCATTTGGTCCCGGGTATATAACCATTACACAAAAATGTTTGATGACACTAAAATCACCAACAAATAACTCACTATTCATCAAAGCAGCGTGAACACCATCAACTTTTCCATCTTGAGAACTATTTCCAACCTGAACAATATTCAACCATCTTATATGATCGTTTGCCATCAGCTTGCCAATTTAAAGATCCCTTTTCATTTATATGTTTTTTCAGTTTGGACCTCTTAATTTCTGGTTGTTTCTTTCAGTTTCCAAATCAATCGGTTTAAAGGTGGGAACATCTGAAAAGGAAAATAAAGCAATGGTGTTACTGAGAATCCTCTGGGAAGATATTGAGAAACTACCAAAGAAGGATATCGATGATATACTCAGAGGGCCACCAGATGTAACTGGGTCACGTCCCAGAAGGCTCGTTCAAACTATACCAGTCAACAAAATTATTTCCAACCATCTTGACAAACTTCAAAAGGATTCTCTAAAGACAATCAACGGTCCAGAACAAGCTTCTAAACCAGAAAATCTCATTTCTGAACATGTTGTGAATATGCATGTTGAAACACAGACCTTAATAGAGCAAGGCAGCAAGATAGCATCTGGTGAGGGAGATCAAGCTCAGGAAATACAAAATCATATTTCTGAACGTATTATGAAATTACATGATGATACTCAGAACGTAATAAATGAAGAAGCTGGAAAGGAAGATCTAGCACAGAAAGTACAGAAACTCATATCTGACTGTATTGACGATATGCATGCTGAAACCTATGCAAGAAAGAAATATTCTTCTGGGGTACTATTCGTTGCCGCAGAAATGGGTAATACTAACTTTTTAATTGAGCTAATCCGTCGATATCCTGATATCTTATGGAAGGTAAATGATAACAATGAAACTATATTTCACATTGCTATCAAACATCGTCATGAGGGTATCTATAATCTATTGTACGAGATAGGCGCAATGAAGGATATGATAACTATTATGAGAGATAGACAAGGCAACAACATGTTGCATTTAGTTGGGAAGACTGTAAGTCGAAGGCAACTCGAAAATGTGACAGGAGTCGCTTTAGATATGCAACGAGAACTATTATGGTTTCAGGTACATATAAAAATTCCACTATGAGCTTCTAGGATTATTTTAAGTCCGTGTGGTGGTGGACTCAAACCTCGCCGATTAGTCAGCCTAAATGTCAGACACAATGGTTACCGAAAAAAATGTTAATAATTAATAAAATGATTTGTGACTAGTCTAATTTGTTTGTGTGCAGGAAGTAGAGTCAATTATCCCTCCATCTTATAGGGATCGGAAGAACAGTGATGGTTTAACACCACATCAGTTATTCACGAAGGAGCACAAAGATATGGTCACACAAGGTGAAAAAAGGATGAAAGAAATAGGTAGTCAATGTATGGTGGTAGCAGCCCTTGTTGCCACCATGGTATTTGCTGCGGCTTTTACTGTTCCGGGAGGATATCATCAAGACAGTGGTATCCCTATCTTTCAACAGAAACCATCCTTTATTATTTTTGTTGTGGCGGATGCCATTTCTCTGTTCTCATCTTCAGCTTCAATCCTCTACATGTTTTTATCTGTCTTCACGTCTCGTTATGCCGAAGTTGATTTTTTGGAATCATTACCCAGAAACTTGATAGTCGGTATGTCATATCTTTTTCTGTCTATGACATCCATGATGGTCGCTTTTAGTGTCAGCTTTTTTGTACTTTACCAGAAGGAATTTTTATGGATTCCTATCCTTATCAGCGGATTTGCACTGATTCCATTCACCATATATGTTAAGGCGCAATACATTTTGTTTGTTGATATAATTCGCTCGACATATCGTTCAAAGAATATCTTTAGGTCCAAGCAAAATGTACTTTACTATAAAAACCCTAGTGTCTGACGATTGTTGTTTAGCTATTGTAATGGTATTGTTTTGAGAATTGGTTTGTAAAACGGTTGTAAGTTTCATGTGGGTGACTACCGATTATTCTAAAGACAATATGTAATTTTAGCATTGTACTTTTTTACTTATTTATGTTCCTAAGCTAATGATGATCAATAAACTTCAAGGACTTTTACAAGGAGGGTATTGATCCTTACCTTCTCAACTGTAATTAGATGGGAGAGAGTAAAATCAGCATATATGTTGGATGCTTAAAAGTCTGATAGATTAAACATAAAATATTTTAAGTATTAAAGCTTTGCTGATAAAAGGAATTAGCAAACATTACAAAACGACTTATCAGAACAAAGTCAATAGAGACAAGTATTGTCTTGCTGATCCATGTAAGGTTTCTCTCTCCTAGTGAAACATGATAAATATTTTGAAAAGCAAAATATCTTCAATTTATAGAGGAACTTTCCAAAGGCAACTGTTTTGACTAACAATTGCGCCCTTAACTTGTCTTAACTGTTCAATTGCATTATGTGTTTTGACTCTAAGATGCATGCCCATCTGAAACACTTCTAATGGAACACCTGAACTGTTCCATTTTTTATCTTAAATCCTTCCATAGACTTTTGCACAACCAACAGTACTTATTGGGTGTTTTTTTTATAGAAGTTTAGTTGTGTTACTACATTAAGGGGGTTTTTGTTTAAGCTTATTTTTGGGTTTATAAGTTATCTGTTTTCGGGTTATGTGTCACAAGCCTCATTTGTTTTTGGCTTATTTTGGGACTTAATTGTTGGTGGTTATGAGCCCAGAATAGGGTAAAGATAATCAATAGCCTAACTACGTAACAATGAATGGTTACCGGATATCACTTGGAATCATGTTATCACTTTTCAAAGTAAACTATTCGACCCTAATGCCTGGGTATCACGAATATCTACTTGGGATAAAACCAAATGTTTGTTATTGAATTAGGCACAAATCAATAACCCTTTGCGTTTAAGTGTTATGTGTTTTATGTATATCTTTCATGCATGATTTGATCTTCCTATTTAAAGGCAAGATTACTCAACCATAGTCAATGGAATTAAGAGTAATTAACGGCCCATTAATCCCACTTAATTTGCCTCCATAATAATAGGTATTAGTGGTTACACGACCAATTAAACGTGGTCATTAATACAGTTATAACTGCCAATTGAATAGGTCAAAGCAGTTACAAACTAAGTTTGAATTCAGTCCAGTGAGTTCGTTATACTCACTGATGAGCTAGTCCCTGAGGACATCAACTCCCTGATTAGATCTTCAGCTCATCAACCTGATGAATACCATCCAGTCCAGAGTATAACTCACTGAAGAGTGAACTCGATGAATTTCATCATACACTGAAAAACACTTGACCACTATCTGAGTTAGGGTGTTCAGGACCTGATGGGTGTACACTCCGTACCTCCTGACCCATTGCCAGGTTTGAACTGAATCCTCAAGTGCACTAAATTTTTCCAACAATCCTCCCCAAATTTAGTTCACTTCCTTTGCATGAAAATTAAACATTAAACAAAACATATGCATAAATGAAAATATCCTGAGGATTGAATTTCCATCTTAGTACATTACACGTTCAAATATTCGAGAATCAGGGTGTTCCAAAGAATTGAACCCTTCAACCCATTTGAAAACCAGAAGATAAAATACACATACATTTTCAAATACTGAAACGCTCCTGACACTATACAAGCCATGTGTCAATATCCAATTCATAAATGTTGTAAGAGCCAAAAGTCCTAAGCTCCCTGAAGCGGCAAAACTTCAACATTCACATAGGTGGTTCCTCTTTATTCATGCTCCTGCCAAGCACTTTTTCAAAGAAAATTAACGATTAAGAAGTAATGACTTCATCCTCCTTTTCCAGCAGGTCTTGAGCACAACCTTGGGATGTAATATAAAACATGTGTTCCAATACACTGAATGTTCAGCTTTCCACATTGAACTCACCTCCCAAGTTTCCTCAGGAGGGAGTTGGGTGTCTTAGCATTCAGTGACTAAGTTGGACTTTAAACACATCCCTTTAGCAGACTTTATAACCAAGTCTCTAGCCAAACCCTTCGTCAAGTGATCAGCTAAATTTTGTTGAGATTTAACAAACTCTATAGATACCACCCCATTCATGATAAGTTCACGAATCATGCTATGCCTGACACCTAAGTGTCTAGACTTCCCATTGTACATCTGGCTATAAGCCTTTGCCAATGTAGCTGCACTATCACAACGGATAGAAATAGGTGCTATAAGTTTAGGCCACAATGGAATCTCATGGAGCAAGTTTTTCAACCATTCAGCTTCTTTACCAGCAGCTGCTAAAGCCACAAATTCAGATTCTATTGTTGAACTGGTGATACAAGTTTGTTTCTTGGATGCCCAAGAAATTCCACCTCCACCAAGTGTAACAATTCGCAATTTCAGGTTAATTACTATTCCCGGAAAATTTCATTATTCACTTTTACTATTCATTTTTCCCGAAATTTGATTTTTGTTTCTTGGCCTCGAGTGATAAATCATTTCCATGACAAATTAAAAGTTTGACATTCATAAGCTCATTTTCGTGAAAGTTAATAAGGAATTACACGTTTTAGGGTAAAACGTCATTCAAAAATTCTACGCACAACGAAACTCGACCGCGTTAAGTGACCCCGCATCAGAAAAATGTTTGACACACTCATGATTTATTTGAGAATTAATCATGACTGTGAAAAACATGACCAAAATAAGCCTCGGCCGTGAAAAACTGGAATTTTCAGTTTTTAAGCGTTTTTACTCAGCCGTAACCTTAGCCTATACCTGCACCGCGTTTCTAATACGATTTGAGTTTTCAACTTATTAGAAAAATTCAACATATTTTTCCCTCCTCCTTTGACCAAAAATCATTCCTTGATTTTATAAGTCATTCCTTGATTTTTAGGCTTACGGTTTGATGTCTAAAAGACATTTAATACCAACCGAAATTAGGCTGAGCCCAGTCTAGACATTATAAGTCATTTTAAATTATTTTTATCCTATTAGAAAAGTAACATTTTACTTTTCTCAATTTTACGCAATATTCGTACATTTTACGTATTACGCGTTTTAGACCCGTGTTTCCAGTTTTAGCAGCGTTTTACCACCCCAATGGAACCTACCACTCATTTTATATTTTATTATGGAGTATTTTGACAAGTTTAACCATTCTTCCAAGTTTCGTATTTTTACGATACCCGGTTTTACATTTTGTGACGTAACAACTTACGGTTAGCATTTTACGGAGTCAAAACATACTAGATATCTTGGATAATATCTTCCAAAGTCCAACCCTTCCTCCCCAAGCTTGGCAAACCGCCTCTAGGGGGGGGATTCACACTAGGTGGCTTGATCTCATGCTAGGAGGTCTTAGATTTCATCCATGTGTTATACTTGGTCTCCAAGTGTTGACTAGTCCATGTTCTAACCTCCTCAAAGCCATATATAATCCCTCCTCCCCTCTCATTTGTACGCCACTTCCACACACACAAACACCATCTCCTTTGCTTGATCTTCTTCCAAGTTTCATGCAAGATTCAAGAGCATAACAACACATAAACTCTAGTTTGGTTTTGATTCATCAAACTACTTCCAAACCCTAGAAACTTTGGTGATTTCTCTTGAGTTTGAATCTACTCAAGTCACCTCAACTTTCATCATCTATCTTTCAAGAATACAAGAGTAGAAAGATTGCATGAAGTGAAGTGGGTTGAAGCTTAAGTCAATCAAAGTCCTTTTCCTTACATGCTACTTACCTTTCTTTGTAGAAAGCCAAAGTTGTAAGCAAACTCTAATACACTTCCTTGCTTAAATATCGTATTCATGCTATTTACAAATCATTCATGCTATATATTGTCTTGTTATCATGTCCATGATGTATAAAAATGAGTAAAACAAGTTATGATATATATATGTTAACTTATGATCTTTAAACAAGTAAACTAGTGACTTTTATAGAGAACCACGCCCAAAATAGTACAACTATGATATTTGACACTTACTTACTGTTAAAGAGGACTTAACAAGGAAAACATAGCAATTTGAATCACCCAAAACGAGTACCCGAGTCAAAAGTTATGGCCATAAGAAGTTAGCGAAACCAAAACGCCGAAACTGCCAATACCCTACTTTTGCATTCTGCCATTTTGAAAGTCACCCTTCTGGTCCGATTCATCAAAAAGTTAAAACACAAAAGTTGTTCGGAACGACGTTTTCGTTCAGGAATATACAAGCTCGAGCCCTGAAAACGCTTTCTGAGTGATAATTTCTTCAAATTATTAACAGCCCATTTTTAGACAAAAGTCATTATATATAGGTTATGGTTTATAAAGACCAAGAGGTCTTATGACCTATAATCAAGACCACAACCATGGCTAGAGCCAAGGTTGAGTCTCATGACCATTGAACAAGGAGCAAAGGTCATGGCAAGGCCATAACGAAATGACCATGTAAGCTTACTTAGGCGTAAACATGAAACAAGGAATTGACGATAACTTGAACAAACAATTTGGATCTACTTCACTTAAAAGAACCGTGAGATAATACAAAGAAAAATGGTCATACAAGTTATATGAAACATACCCTAATAACAATCTTCATGCAATAATAAACTTTCCTAAGTTTATTCAAATATCGGACATATAACTTTTCGGATCAAAACTTATATCTATATATTTTATCAACTACTACAATAGTAGGGAGCCTCATGTGAGGAGTTCATTATGTAAGCCGTCGAGATAAGTTGTGGATTTACGAATTAAAGTGTCCTGGCTCCTCGCACGCTTACTAACATGACTTCTGAATTATGTCGGCCCGAACGGTAGTAAACGATATATAAAACATACATGTTTCATGAATCTTTTCTTTCAAAGACTTACAATATACAAAGTACCACATCATGGACTAAGTGCAAGATATATATTGGCATGTTTATGTTTCCTTAGACATTATTCCAAACCAAAGTTACAACAAGTATTCTAGGTTGCTCGTAGAAGTTCTTACGGCATATCCATCATTCTCATTATACATCATCCAATTCAAGGTGAGTTCATAGCCCCATTTTCCATTACTTAATTGTTTTACAAACCCTTGGGGGGAATACATGCTATTTTTAACCGAGCACAATGCTTTTAAATTGTATGCTTGCCTGATTGTTTTATTATCACTAAGTATCATCCTTGCCAAACCGAGATCCCTTATTATAAACCATTTAATCACTAGAAATAGTGAGCGCGAATATTGTGAATAGACCTATTGGGATTGACGAATCCCATTTGTATTGACTAAGTTCAAACAAATGCATTAATATTTGAAACATTAGGTATGACGGCAAAGTACCTACCGGGATAACTCCGCCGATTGATATTGGTACCCGTTAACGTTTTGGTGTCATAAGCTTAGTATTTGATAATAACTGTTCCGGGCGTATAACAACGTGGCCCATCTTTGTTTTCCAACCATTAGTGTGAGCCTATAACTCACACTACCAACATATTATGTTCAAATATTAAACAAACTCTATGAATATCACTCAACCTTTGTGTTGACCTCTCAAGCATGTATTTCAGGTTCACGATGATCAAGGATGGCACGGAAGGGCACGGATACTCAAGAGGGCTATAAATTTTATTATCATTCTAAAACTCATTTAATGTAAATTGTAAACATGGAACCATTTGGGACCTCATTTTGTAATCTCTGATATTTATATAATTTGAATGATAAATCTTTTAAAATGACTCAATTGGAGTTCGTTTTCTATTATTGTGACTATTGTGCCGTCGAGTAACTCCCAGTTTGAATTCCGCTGCATCCATGAATTGGGGGTGTTACAGATTGGTACCAGAGCCATGGTTATAGAGAAACGGGTCTAATTGAGACCTAAACTATAACCACACTACAAGCAAAAACATTTTATAGCCTTCCGATCTTCGTGTCTTCCATCCTCCAGACGATTATGGACTTATTAAGCATTTTATGCTACATGAACATATAAGTATATTCATATATACACACTAGGCATTTTACACTACACGAACAAATACTAGTATATTTATATATACATTCGAGTTATTTTCAATCATTTTATCTAAACATATCTGCGTATGCCTATTCTAGGGCATTTCGACACAACTACATTCTCCCAATCATGTTCCTACTCCAACATTTTATGTCCAAGATATTGTAACGAATTACGATGGTCTTTTCTATTTTCCGGACATTGTATGATACAATGGTCTTAATCATTTCTCAAATGTTTTGAGTCACACAATGGTCTAACCTACTTCCCAGACATTGTGAATTGCACAATGGTCTAATCTACTTCCGAGACATTGTGGTTTGTGCAATGGTATCTGGAATTATTCCACCACCTCATCAATATCATTTCATATGATATCAAAAACCCATCACAATCTATCGATTTCCAAATAGAAATATGAGATTTCTAAAGGACAAACTAATCCATTATCTACAAAAGCTGAAGTTTCTCTACATTCATCAAAGTTTTTTTTATGAAACCTTCATTGTTAAAAGTTCGTGATCCTGGCCAAGTATGTTCTATTTTAGAACTACTTAAAACTTCCTTTCCATACGTACCTACCCTTACTATCTTCTATGCAATAGAATATGAAAACATACGTTACAAGTCTTGTATGGGCGGGACTTGCAGCTTAAGGGTTTGACATCACCTTTGTTTAGTGGACAGTTTCCCGAAAGCAACGGACATATCACAAGTATACCTAATTTAGGTATTTGAAAATTTTATCGAACCTTGGCTAAATATAGACTAGTCACCTATATTTAACCTAGGGACAGTGGAATATAGTCTGACTAACTATATTCGACTTAAAATTTTCAAATACTGAGAGTAGTTGTACTAGGGTTATGTTTAGGTTGATTTCCTACTTGAACTCGATAAACCACCAGAATACATTAAAAGGATCTAGAGACACGATAGTGCCTTACCACTCAGCAAAATCTTAACACCTTATTTGTATTATCTAATTTAATTCTTGAAAGTTTTCATTTATGAGATAATCCGAACTACTATCTTGGGATAGTTATCAATTCTTCTCTTCATCCTGTAGAAGTACTATCCTGTTTAGGTCCTAAGGATACCATCCCGTCATAAACCTTTAAAATTTCTTAAAATTTTAAAGCAAACTTGACATCTCTACCAATATTAACATTAAGCATACACTAAGCACTTTTGTTCATCAACATATCACAACATTATCTTCACAACCGTGGCAAACACAAGCTCATTAACAGATCTTGATGCACTTTTAAAGCTCAAATCATCTATAGTGTGACAACTGGCAAAATAGGGAGCCATTTTATAAAACCCGCATTACATTTAAATAATAAATATGAAATTTTTGGAATTTTGTTGTGACGAGATATTTTTACTAAAGTTGGTATGTGATTTTAATCGTACGATGTTTATGGGATTTAGTTATTTATTTATGGTTTGTTTCATTTCGTTCGTGATGAATTATTGTGAGATCGATGTCTTTGGCACTACTTTGACTCCGGCACTAGGTTAACCTAACAAGATTTTCTATATTTTACAAAACGGTCGCGGTTCACCGTTAAATTAATATTATATCTTGCGTATATATTTATATTTTCGGGAAGTGTATTGGGAAATCAATTACGTCGTGCACGTGTGTATTTAATGAAAATTTAATACTTTTATGGACGGGTAATCGGGTTACGGGAAAACCGATTAAAAAGAGTCCACTAACTTTAAGAGAAATTGTGGCTAATATTGGAAAATGAAAACTTAAGGGTCAAAAATGTAAAATTCGGGTATAATAACCCTAACCCTAACCCTCCACCCTCACACTAACACTTATCATTTTCTTTTTCTTCCCTCCCTCTCTTGTGTCGCCGCCGGTCACCACCCCAACAACACCACCACCGCCGACCTCCCAACTACACCACCATCACCAAAACGATCTCCATCGTATTCTTGTTCGATTGAAGTGGAACACGCGCCTCCCCTCCCCTTTTTTTTAAATACCGCCGACCTCCATACCTCCCACAACACCATATCAACATTTATTATTGTTTCCCATTCGATTTGAGGTAAGAACATACGAGTTTTGGGTCGGGTTTGACTAATTCGAGTCAAACCCGAATTGGATCTTGACTTTTGGGAAGATTACATTGAAAATAAAAATGGGTTTTGTACAAATTCGAGTTTGGTATCCTTTGGGGGTCGATTTTTGATGTTCTTGGCTCGGATTCGGAGATTATACGTGTTTGGTTTTGGGTTGTGGCTCGAAGTGAGCTCGACCGAGACCTAGGGTCTCGGTGTGACCCTCCTCGACTCGATGAGAGTCTTGGAGGTGTGATGTGGTTCTTGATTCATCTTGATTCTTGTTATTGTTGGTGCTCGATTGGATTTTTGGGACCTAAATGGTCCGAATTTTTGATGGTTGTCGATTTGGAGTCTCGGCCGAACTTCCCCCTTCGCGGGCTGTTTGGGTCGAGGGCTCCTTGGAGCTAGCCGAGACCGAAAGGTCTCGGGTGAGGTTGTTAATTTGGTTAAGACCTCACAAGTTGACCCGGGTTTGACTTGGTAAGTCGACCCGTATAATTGTTTTATTATTTTTGGTTTTGGTATTTAATTTGATATATATTGTTATGACTTATTGTTGGGCCGAATTATTTGGACGTTGGTCACTTGATAAACAGATTTGGAGTTGTGTTGACGAGAGTGGAATTGGAGACCGTTGTGATACGGTTATTAGATGACGGAGATAGGTTAGTTTGGGTGCCGTAGTCGGACCCTCATGTTGTAGTACGTGATATGGGATTGTTGGACGGACTTGATTTATATTGTGGTTTAATTTTATCATTTTGGACTTGGACTGTGAGCCGAGGGTCATGACTCGGACATGAGACCAAATTCTATGACTCGATAAATCTTTAAAAGTCGATATTAAAAATAAAACTCGTTATAATATTATTAAGAATATAATCGTTTATATACGTATATAGACGTGTTAAACGTATATATATATATATATATATATATATATATATATATATATATATATATATATATATATATATATATATATATATATATTAATAATAAAACAATCACGAGTAAACACATAAAAATAAAACGATAGTTATTACGCTATGAAAATGGTGTAATAAATGTCGGGGTATTATTATAAATAATAACTATATAAATAATGACGAATTATACGTCGAATATATAATAACTAAAAATGTGATTTTTATTTATAAATTAGAAAAGTATCGAGTTATACGGATTTTGGGTCTTTAAAGTTCAAGAGGGCTTTATATTGTGACTTTGTGTTGTCACGGATATATGACGGTTAATATAAACATTTTATATTATCAAATGACTTATTCTAGATTGAGTTATTTGACGATATAAAATGGGTATATTAATGGGCATCGTATCCCACGACGCCCATAGGATGTGGTATATATTTTAGGATAATGAATTGCTATATGTCTCGTGGAATTTGGCCGATTCGACGATACATATAGGGAATTTATTGGAGTACGACATATACCAAATAGAAATTTATGTGCAATGTGTTTTAAGTTGGGTATAATTTTGGAACGATGTATTACGTGAATAAGTATGGGAGATTATCAAATCGACGGATTTAATAAGCTTCGATAATTATTTAAATAATATGTCGAGCTAACATTAGACCTATAGTTATCTTATTGTTGTTCTTTGTTGAGGCTTTTCGGTTTGAGCTGTGTCGACCCTCCACCCGTATGGATACCAAACGTCAACTTTCAAATGAATGTGAAGTTAATTTGAGAAATGGACATTTTGGAAAGTAAAATGAATTATGTTCGGGAATGGGAATATTTTATTTTGAGGAAATGATTTCTGAACGGGTTGATATTGTTAGGAAGTGCCGAGTCAGTAGTCGCCGTTACGTGAGTTGCTTGAGATTTACTTACGTCTTTCTTCTATCATTTTCTTTTGAGGATTTCTGGACTTGAGGTGAGTCATAGCCCCACTTTTAATCTTGAACTCTGTTTTCAATACTTGGGGTGAGAAACGTGCAAATGCTTTATGTGGACTATTATCGCTTTTTGATTTCAAAACTTGCTATGCTTATAGAACTAGGTAGAGCGAGGCCTAGACTCGAGCTAGGTAAGCTACTTGATGTGGTTATAGAGCGAGGCCTAGACTAGATCTAGGTAAGCTATTGATTTGGTTGTTGAGCGAGGCCTAGTCCCCGAACTAGGTAAGCTTTTGGATTGATTATAGAGCGAGGCCTAGACTTGAGCTAGGTAAGCTATTGATTGGATTGATTTGAGCTATAGCGTGCACCTATAGGGATGATTTGATTTGGTTGGTTTAGTTTGGTTGGATGAGTGAGCCCTAGTCTAGCTAGCAAGCGTTTTGCGTATATGTCCACTATATTGAATTAAGAATCTAAACCTATGATCTCACCAGCGAAAGCTGACTTTTAGCACGTTTTCTCAGGTAATTAAGTGATGCTTTGCGGATGCTTGGGATTGGAGGCTTGGCATTTGGCACCGGTTATGGATCTATGTTTTCTAAAACTCTGATAATTATTGGGGACCTATATTTATTTTTCTTTGGGCCTGACTTTGGATGATTTTGGGATAATGTAAACTTTAAAGCCTCGTGTGGTTGTACTTTATTATGTTTACTTTATCTCGTTCTTTTATGTCTTGTGTTTGGATACCAATCCCCATAGCACCCTGAAAGCTTGTTGAGTCTTCCGCTGTATCAAATTTTGGGGGTGTTACAGATTGGTATCAGAGCCAAGGTTATAGAGAACTAGGTAAATAGACACCTAAACTATAACCGATTTTTATAGAAAACGATCCTCGACCATTGCCCGCCAGCCCGCCAAGCCGAAGCATCATTGTTTATTATTGAGGCATTATGAGATATTTGAGATAATTAGCGGTTTGGGATTTCTTGAGATGATTTGAGGTTTTGAAGATTATGGATTTAGTGATATGATGCGTTTTGAGGAATTATATGTGTTCTGAGGAATTATATGGCTTAATTGTTTTGAGAATGGTTTTAGTAATGCGGTATTTAAATCTTTCTTGATTTTATATGATTTGGAATTATATGATGATTGTTGGATATGGTATTTTGAATTCGCGGTTTAGTTGTTTTGAAACACTTACACCTACTCTACGCCGTTGTCACAGACTATGGCCTCCCATATGCCTGATATCGTTGAGGATATTCTTACTACACCGGTATTGCCAGCACGGTTCACCATGGCCCCTGATGACCCTTACCAGGTTGCCATGCATTCAACTACTATGACGCCGACAGGTTCTACTTCAGCACTACCTGCTGCATCTACGCAGGGACCCTCATCTTCTCTAGGGCTCCCTGGTACATCGAGGCAGCTTACTCTTCATCAGGATTTGGCTCGCGTGGCACCTCGCTTTGCCCACCGAGCTACGGCACGCATGTCGGTACGCCCTACTCCATCACCTTTACAGATTGATGCTCATTCTCTTCTGTCTGAGGCGCCACCCACATCATTGCGTCGTCGTCCTAGGTCACCTACTACATCTCCACATGGTTCACCTAGTAGGAGACGACGAGTGATGAGGTACTCTTCCGATGAGGAGGAGGAGTACGGGGGTGAGGATGAGGCTGATGACCCTGAGGAGGAGGATGACCCTCAGGAGGATGAGATGCCGGAGGGTGATGATGATGACCCTGAGGAGGAGGATGACCCTCAGGAGGATGAGATGCGGGATGATGATGATGATGATGAGTTAGTACCACCAGCTCAGGCTGAGGAGCCTGATTTACCTGTACACCCGATTGAGCCTGATTCACCTGATCATCCGTTCTTGTTTGAGTTGCCACCTGGTAGTCCCGTTGAGTCGGATGCATCTTCTGAGATTTCTGCTGAGCATGCAGAGTTGGGTGAGATTGGCAGGTTGTGGGCTCGGATTACTGAGCTTAGTAAGAGAGTTGCACGTGTATCTGATCGACTTGAGAGAGTTATTGGAGAGTTTTTAGCAGATTTGAGGGTTGACTTGACTGTCGTTGTGGGCAGGACTACTGAGTTGAGGAGAGTTTTGATGGATGTTCACGAGCATATCGATAGTTTGCAGCGAGGATTTGTTACTGCTCGTGAGGCTGACCGCAAGCTATGGCAAAGGAACGCCGAGCTAGAGAAGGAGGTAGCTGACCTCAAGAGAGACCGAGACACCCATAGCGTGGAGTTAGGATCGTTATGGAGGGATCTTGATGGCTTGAGACAGGAGTTGAGGAGCCTTCGCCAGCCACGTGACTAGTTGCTTGGGTTATGTTGTCTTGGTGCTTTCTTAACCGAGGAGTGTTCGGTTAGGAAAGCTATTTATCATGTTTTGATGTATTGTGTTCAGTATTCGTCTCTTGTGGAACGATTAGTACGCTTTGTGTTATCCGTTAGTTGGAACGATGTTAGATCGCTATTGTATGATTGATGGTTATTAGTATATGGTATTATGTGATTTAGGGTGTTATGGAAATCGAGTCCTTATCCGTTTTATTGATGTTCCATGGTGTATTGTTGCTATTCTTTCCGTGACTTGGCTTCGTTGATTTAATTCTTGTTGAGCATATGATAAGTCCTATCGGAGACTCACAAACTTATATGATGTTTCAGATCAATGGCTCCACGAAGAAACCCGGTTAGAGCTACCAGAACTGGACCTGCAACGGCTACCCCTAGTCGTCGAGGGCGCCGTCCTACTCGAAATGTTGAGACCCCTACTCCTGATAACCTGGACACTACTAACCGCAACAACAGGAATCAAAATGTTGATGTCCAGGGAGACAATGATCATGTTCCACTTAATGCACCCACTGTGGATCAAGCAATGATCAATCAACTTGTGGAACAACGAGTTGCTGAGCTACTACCTGAGTCAAATCATTCCAACAATTCTGCTGGAACTTTCCCACCTGTTCGTGCTAATGGATGTCACTACAAGGAGTTTAAGATTTGTGGACCGATTGAGTTTGGTGGAACTGAAGGAGTGGTTTACTTGGTTAGGTGGATTGAGAAGACTGAGTCTGTGTTCAATGTCAGTGGTTGTGCGGAGAATGCGAAGGTAAAGTTTGCTTCTTTTACCTTCAAGGATGAAGCCTTAACTTGGTGGAACAATTACCGTAACTCGGTTGGGAGTGATGTGGCTTATGCTATGACTTGGGAGCAATTTAAGTCTTTACTGATTCAGACTTACTGCCCAAGGAATGAGATTAAAAAATTGGAAATTGAGTTCTGGAACCACAAGGTGAAAGGTACCGATATGGCAACTTACAATCGCCATTATCGAGAGTTGGCCTTACTCTGTCCCGATATGGTTAGGACTGAGACCCAAAAGATTGAGAGGTATACCGATGGATTGCCGGTAGCTACAAGGAACGATGTGATATCTGCTAAGCCTGCAAATATACATGAGACTATCACTATCGCTCAACAATTGATGGACTCTTTGGAATTGGAAGAAGCTGAGAAGGGCAAGAATGGAAAGAGAAAGAGGGATGATCACTCTAAGGGTAATGATCGTCGAAACAAGCGACAAACAACTGCTAGAACTTATGCCATGGGAGATGGAGACAAGAAGAACTACAATGGAGATGCGCCCAAATGAAGCCGATGTTACAAGCATCATTCCGGTCGATGTACGGTAATGTGCAAGAATTGCTCTAAGATGGGACACATAGCTAAGGATTGTAGAGCTCGACCACTTGCTATGGTTCAAGCTACTCCTGAAACTATGAGCAAAGCGAATGTCACTTGCTATGGATGTGGAAAGAAAGGACATTATCGGAATGAATGTAGGGAATCGTGGAACCGAGGAAATCAAGGATCGGGTGGTAATGGGTACAACATTGGAAACCGTGGAGCTGGAGGAAACCGTGGACGACAAGATAATGGGGACCAACGTGTGGAAGCTGGAGTTGCTCATGGGAGAGTGTATGCACTCGGGAACGAGAGGGGAGAAGATCCGAACGTCGTTACTGGTACGTTCCTTCTCAATAATCGTTATGCTTCCATACTATTCGATACTGGTGCCGATAAGAGTTTTGTGTCCACTAAGTTTGCACCCTTACTTGAGAAACCGCCGATGGCCTTAGGAATTGGTTATGACGTAGAGTTAGCTAATGGAAACATAGAAAGAATTAAGACCATCATTCGTGGATGCACGTTAAACTTTCTGAACCGTCCTTTCAACATAGATCTTCTACCCGTCACATTAGGTAGTTTTGATGTCATTATCGGCATGGATTGGTTGTCGAAGTATCGTGCCCATATAATCTGCGACGAGAAGATCGTGCGGGTACCTTACGGCAAGGAGATTCTGAACATACCAGGAGATAGAAAGGATTTGAGAGGCCCATCTAGGTTAGCGGTCATATCTTGCACTAAGTTACCGAAGCTAATAGAGAAAGGAAATTACTTTTTCTTAGCCCAAATTTCTGAGAAAGAAGAGAAGGAGAAGAAGGAAATGTGCATTGGAGATGTACCTATAGTTCGTGATTTTTCGGATGTGTTTCCTGATGATTTACCGGGAATTCCGCCTACTAGACAAGTGGAATTTTAGATTGAGTTGATACCTGGTGCTGCACCCGTAGCACGAGCGCCTTATCGTCTTGCACCTACTGAGCTGGAAGAATTTTCGAAACAACTAGCTGAATTAGCCGAGAAGGGATTCATAAGACCAAGTTCTTCACCTTGGGGAGCCCCGGTCTTATTTGTGAAGAAGAAAGATGGATCGTTCCGAATGTGTATTGATTATCGAGAGTTGAACAAGTTAACGGTGAAGAATAGATACCCGTTACCTAGGATCGATGACTTATTCGATCAACTTCAAGGATCGAGTGTGTATTCGAAGATCGATTTGAGATCGGGATATCATCAGCTTCGAGTACGCGAGGAAGATATTCCGAAAACGGCTTTCAGAACCCGTTACGGGCATTACGAGTTTCAGGTGATGCCATTTGGGTTGACTAACGCACCGGCGGTATTCATGGATCTCATGAATCGGGTGTGTAAGCCATACTTAGATAAGTTCGTGATTGTGTTCATCGATGACATTTTGATATATTCGAAGAATGAGAAGGAACATGAGGAGCATCTAAGACTTATCTTGGAATTGCTCAGGAAGGAGAAACTGTATGCCAAGTTTTCAAAATGTGAATTTTGGATTCCGACGGTACAATTCCTAGGACATGTAATTGATCGACAAGGAGTTCATGTGGATCCTGCTAAGATTGAAGCGATTAAAGATTGGGCTGCACCTACGACCCCAACAGAAGTTCGTCAGTTTTTGGGATTAGCCGGTTATTACCGAAGATTCATCGAGGGATTTTCGAAGATAGCAAAACCGTTGACCAAATTGACTCAAAAGAGCGTTAAGTATGAATGGGGAGATAAGGAAGAGGAAGCCTTTCAGTTACTTAAGAAGATGTTGTGTAGTGCTCCTATCTTAGCGCTACCAGAAGGTAACGAGGATTTCGTCGTCTATTGTGACGCCTCTCATAAAGGTTTAGGAGCTGTGTTGATGCAACGAGAGAAAGTGATAGCTTATGCTTCCCGACAGCTCAAGAAGCATGAGAAGAACTACACCACCCATGATTTGGAATTAGGTGATGTGGTTTTTGCTTTGAGGATATGGAGACATTACTTGTATGGAACTAAGTGTGTAGTGTTTACTGATCACAAAAGTCTGCAACACATTCTGAACCAGAAAGAGCTTAACATGAGGCAGCGACGCTGGATTGAGTTGCTAAGCGATTACGACTGTGAAATTCGCTACCATCCTGGTAAAGCAAACGTTGTTGCTGATGCTCTTAGTCGAAAAGAGAGAATTCCACCATTACGGGTTAGGTCATTAGGAATGACTATCGTATCGCCATTACCGTCTCAAATATTGGAAGCTCAAACGGAAGCACTGAAAGAAGAAAACAAACCTGCTGAGAATATATTTGGGATGGCAGAAAATGAGAAAGGTTTTGCTAAGCGTTCTGACGGAGTGTTATGTTTTGGAGAACGAAGTTGGGTACCCTTGTATGGAGGAATTCGAGAATTGATTATGCATGAGTCGCATAAGTCGAGGTACTCCATTCATCCTGGGTCGGACAAAATGTACCAGGATTTGAAGAAATTATATTGGTGGCCAAATATGAAGGCAGATATAGCAGTATATGTTAGTAAGTGCTTGACCTGCTCTAAGGTTAAAGCTGAGCATCAAAGACCGTCAGGATTGTTGACGCAGCCAGAACTCCCGGTTTGGAAGTGGGAGCGGATTACGATGGACTTTATTACCAAATTACCAAAGACAACTAGCGGTTGCGACGCTATATGGGTAATTGTGGATCGTTTGACTAAGTCTGCTCATTTCCTGGCGATTAGTGAAGATGATAGCGTGGAAAAACTTGCGAGGTTGTATGTGAAGGAGATTGTTTCTCGTCATGGAGTTCCGATATCGATTATTTCAGATCGAGACAGCCGTTTCACGTCAGCATTGTGGCGATCACTTCAAACCGCTTTGGGGACGAGACTTGATATGAGTACTGCATATCATCCCCAAACCGATGGTCAAAGTGAGAGAACTATTCAGACTTTAGAGGATATGCTTCGTGCATGCATCATAGACTTTGGTAAAGGCTGGGAGAAGTATCTACCCCTCGCGGAGTTCTCCTACAATAATAGCTACCACACAAGTCTTAAGGTTGCGCCATTCGAAGCTTTGTATGGTCGAAAAGGCCGTTCACCTATAGGTTGGGCAGAAGTTGGAGATAGCCAACTCACAGGCCCTGAGCTTATCTTGGAAACTACGGAAAAAGTAACGCAGATTCGAGATCGACTGCAAGCAGCTAGAGATAGGCAGAAAAGCTACGCCGATCAGAGACGTAAACCCCTAGAATTCCAGGTTGGAGACAGAGTTATGTTGAAGGTCTCGCCTTGGAAGGGTGTGATACGTTTTGGGAAACGTGGGAAACTGAATCCCCGCTACATTGGACCATTTCTTATTCTGGAAAGGATTGGGCCCGTAGCGTATCGTTTGGAATTACCTTTGGAACTGAGTAAAGTTCATGATGTGTTTCATGTTAGTAATCTGAAGAAATGCCTTTTAGAGGAAACACCAGTGATACCTATCAAGGATATTCGTGTGGACGAAAGTTTGAATTTCGTGGAAGAGCCGATTGAGATAATGGATAGAGAGACCAAACGACTCAAGAGGAGTCGTATTCCGCTCATCAAAGTTTGTTGGAATTCGCGGCACGGACCGAAATTTACGTTGGAACGTGAGGATGAGTTTCTGAAAAGATATCCGAAGTTCTTCACTTCGTAGATGGGTTATTTCGAGAGAAACCCGGGACGGGTTCCTTCTGAGGCTGGGAGGATGTGACAACTGGCAAAATAGGGAGCCATTTTATAAAACCCGCATAACATTTAAATAATAAATATGAAATTTTTGGAATTTTGTTGTGACGAGATATTTTTACTAAAGTTGGTACGTGATTTTAATCGTACGATGTTTATGGGATTTAGTTATTTATTTATGGTTTGTTTCATTTCGTTCGTGATGAATTATTGTGAGATCGATATCTTTGGCACTACTTTGACTCCGGCACTAGGTTAACCTAACAAGATTTTCTATATTTTACAAAACGGTCGCGGTTCACCGTTAAATTAATATTATATCTTGCGTATATATTTATATTTTCGGGAAGTGTATTGGGAAATCAATTACGTCGTGTACGTGTGTATTTAATGAAAATTTAATACTTTTATGGACGGGTAATCGGGTTACGGGAAAACCGATTAAAAAGAGTCCACTAACTTTAAGAGAAATTGTGGCTAATATTGGAAAATGAAAACTTAAGGGTCAAAAATGTAAAATTCGGGTATAATAACCCTAACCCTAACCCTCCACCCTCACACTAACACTTATCATTTTCTTTTTCTTCCCTCCCTCTCTTGTGTCGCCGCCGGTCACCACCCCAACAACACCACCACCGCCGACCTCCCAACTACACCACCATCACCAAAATGATCTCCATCGTATTCTTGTTCGATTGAAGTGGAACACGCGCCTCCCCTCCCTTTTTTTTTAAATACCGCCGACCTCCATACCTCCCACAACACCATATCAACATTTATTATTGTTTCCCATTCGATTTGAGGTAAGAACATACGAGTTTTGGGTCGGGTTTGACTAATTCGAGTCAAACCCGAATTGGATCTTGACTTTTGGGAAGATTACATTGAAAATAAAAATGGGTTTTGTACAAATTCGAGTTTGGTATCCTTTGGGTGTCGATTTTTGATGTTCTTGGCTCGGATTCGGAGATTATACGTGTTTGGTTTTGGGTTGTGGCTCGAAGTGAGCTCGACCGAGACCTAGGGTCTCGGTGTGACCCTCCTCGACTCGATGAGAGTCTTGGAGGTGTGATGTGGTTCTTGATTCATCTTGATTCTTGTTATTGTTGGTGCTCGATTGGATTTTTGGGACCTAAATGGTCCGAATTTTTGATGGTTGTCGATTTGGAGTCTCGGCCGAACTTCCCCCTTCGCGGGCTGTTTGGGTCGAGGGCTCCTTGGAGCTAGCCGAGACCGAAAGGTCTCGGGTGAGGTTGTTAATTTGGTTAAGACCTCACAAGTTGACCCGGGTTTGACTTGGTAAGTCGACCCGTATAATTGTTTTATTATTTTTGGTTTTGGTATTTAATTTGATATATATTGTTATGACTTATTGTTGGGCCGAATTATTTGGACGTTGGTCACTTGATAAACTGATTTGGAGTTGTGTTGACGAGAGTGGAATTGGAGACCGTTGTGATACGGTTATTAGATGACGGAGATAGGTTAGTTTGGGTGCCGTAGTCGGACCCTCATGTTGTAGTACGTGATATGGGATTGTTGGACGGAGTTGATTTATATTGTGGTTTAATTTTATCATTTTGGACTTGGACTGTGAGCCGAGGGTCATGACTCGGACATGAGACCAAATTCTATGACTCGATAAATCTTTTAAAGTCGATATTAAAAATAAAACTCGTTATAATATTATTAAGAATATAATCGTTTATATACGTATATAGGCGTGTTAAATGTATATATATATATATATATATATATATATATATATATATATATATATATATATATATATATATATATATATATATATATATATATATATATATATATATAAATGCATATATTAATAATAAAACAATCACGAGTAAACACATAATAATAAAACGATAGTTATTACGCTATGAAAATGGTGTAATAAATGTCGGGGTATTATTATAAATAATAACTATATAAATAATGACGAATTATACGTCGAATATATAATAACTAAAAATGTGATTTTTATTTATAAATTAGAAAATTATCGAGTTATACGGATTTTGGGTCTTCAAAGTTCAAGAGGGCTTTATATTGTGACTTTGTGTTGTCACGGATATATGACGGTTAATATAAACATTTTATATTATCAAATGACTTATTCTAGATTGAGTTATTTGACGATATAAAATGGGTATATTAATGGGCATCGTATCCCACGACGCCCATAGGATGTGATATATATTTTAGGATAATGAATTGCTATATGTCTCGTGGAATTTGGCCGATTCGACGATACATGTAGGGAATTTATTGGACTACGACATATACCAAATAGAAATTTATGTGCAATGTGTTTTAAGTTGGGTATAATTTTGGAACGATGTATTACGTGAATAAGTATGGGAGATTATCAAATCGACGGATTTAATAAGCTTCGATAATTATTTAAATAATATGTCGAGCTAACATTAGACCTATAGTTATCTTATTGTTGTTCTTTGTTGAGGCTTTTCGGTTTGAGCTGTGTCGACCCTCCACCCGTATGGATACCAAACGTCAACTTTCAAATGAATGTGAAGTTAATTTGAGAAATAGACATTTTGGAAAGTAAAATGAATTATGTTCGGGAATGGGAATATTTTATTTTGAGGAAATGATTTCTGAACGGGTTGATATTGTTAGGAAGTGCCGAGTCAGTAGTCGCCGTTACGTGAGTTGCTTGAGATTTACTTACGTCTTTCTTCTATCATTTTCTTTTGAGGATTTCTGCACTTGAGGTGAGTCATAGCCCCACTTTTAATCTTGAACTCTGTTTTCAATACTTGGGGTGAGAAACGTGCAAATGCTTTATGTGGACTATTATCGCTTTTTGATTTCAAAACTTGCTATGCTTATAGAACTAGGTAGAGCGAGGCCTAGACTCGAGCTAGGTAAGCTACTTGATGTGGTTATAGAGCGAGGCCTAGACTAGATCTAGGTAAGCTATTGATTTGGTTGTTGAGCGAGGCCTAGTCCCCGAACTAGGTAAGCTTTTGGATTGATTATAGAGCGAGGCCTAGACTTGAGCTAGGTAAGCTATTGATTGGATTGATTTGAGCTATAGCGTGCACCTATAGGGATGATTTGATTTGGTTGGTTTAGTTTGGTTGGATGAGTGAGCCCTAGTCTAGCTAGCAAGCGTTTTGCGTATATGTCCACTATATTGAATTAAGAATCTAAACCTATGATCTCACCAGCGAAAGCTGACTTTTAGCATGTTTTCTCAGGTAATTAAGTGATGCTCTGCGGATGCTTGGGATTGGAGGCTTGGCATTTGGCACCGGTTATGGATCTATGTTTTCTAAAACTCTGATAATTATTGGGGACCTATATTTATTTTTCTTTGGGCCTGACTTTGGATGATTTTGGGATAATGTAAACTTTAAAGCCTCGTGTGGTTGTACTTTATTATGTTTACTTTATCTCGTTCTTTTATGTCTTGTGTTTGGATACCAATCCCCGTAGCACCCTGAAAGCTTGTTGAGTCTTCCGCTGTATCAAATTTTGGGGGTGTTACATATAGTTACACCACAAGTACCCTCATCAGCTTTACAAGATTGAATATTCATCTTGAACTTTTGGAACACCAGTATCATCTCGTAATACACTACCTTGTAACTGACCGGCTAAGTATGAATGTTGTGTTGGGAATTCTTAAGTAGGATGATTTATAATTATTTGAATGAATTGGGATGCCTTTTCATCTAAATAAAGAAATTGTAAATCACCGAAGCATAAGTTTATATTCCTCTATTTACATTGTGTGGGATGCCTCTCTATGTAAATAAAGAATTATAAACAAGTGGGCTTATTTGTATCCGAAATAACATAAGTATGAAGTCAATAAATACTAGGTACAACAACAGATTACCAACTAGGCTATGATTGCAACTACTATATCAATTCCTATTAATATTCGACTGCTATATCAATTTCCATTGATATTCGACTATTACCATACCTTTCCTACATAAAAGTAAGCCTCATCCTACACCATACACTGAAACGACAAAATCAAATTACATCACCGGTAATCCCAGACTTTAGTCCTCATAAGTAACCACACATCTTTATCGACACCACTCCAACATATGACACACATAGAACTTCGGGACGAAGTTCCCCGCAAGGGGTAGAGATTGTAACAATTCGCAATTTCAGGTTAATTACTATTCCCGGAAAATTTCACTATTCACTTTTACTATTCATTTTCCCCGAAATTTTTCCCGAAATTTGATTTTTATTTCTTGGCCTCGAGTGATAAATCATTTCCATGACAAATTAAAATTTTGACATTCATAAGCTCATTTTCGTGAAAGTTAATAAGGAATTACACGTTTTAGGGTAAAACGTCATTCAAAAATTCTACGCACAACGAAACTCGACCGCGTTAAGTGACCCCGCATCAGAAAAATGTTTGACACACTCATGATTTATTTGAGAATTAATCATGACTGTGAAAAACATGACCAAAATAAGCCTCGGCCGTGAAAAACTGGAATTTTCAGTTTTTAAGCGTTTTTACTCAGCCGTAACCTTAGCCTATACCTGCACCGCGTTTCTAATACGATTTGAGTTTTCAAATTATTAGAAAAAGTCAACATATTTTTCCCTCCTCCTTTGACCAAAAATCATTCCTTGATTTTATAAGTCATTCCTTGATTTTTAGGCTTACGGTTTGATGTCTAAAAGACATTTAATACCAACCGACATTAGACTGAGCCCAGTCTAGACATTATAAGTCATTTTAAATCATTTTTATCCTATTAGAAAAGTAACATTTTACTTTTCTCAATTTTACGCAATATTCGTACATTTTACGTATTACGCGTTTTAGACCCGTGTTTCCAGTTTTAGCAGGGTTTTACCACCCCAATGGAACCTACCTCTCATTTTATATTTTATTATGGAGTATTTTGACAAGTTTAACCATTCTTCCAAGTTTCGTATTTTTACGATACCCGGTTTTACGTTTTGAAACGTAACAACTTACGGTTAGCATTTTACGGAGTCAAAACATACTAGATATCTTGGATAATATCTTCCAAAGTCCAACCCTTCCTCCCCAAGCTTGGCAAACCGCCTCTAGGGGGGGGGATTCACACTAGGCGGCTTGATCTCATGCTAGGAGGTCTTAGATTTCATCCATGTGTTATACTTGGTCTCCAAGTGTTGACTAGTCCATGTTCTAACCTCCTCAAAGCCATATATAATCCCTCCTCCCCTCTCATTTGTACGTCACTTCCACACACACAAACACCATCTCCTTTGCTTGATCTTCTTCCAAGTTTCATGCATGATTCAAGAGCATAACAACACATAAACTCTAGTTTGGTTTTGATTCATCAAACTACTTCCAAACCCTAGAAACTTTGGTGATTTCTCTTGAGTTTGAATCTACTCAAGTCACCTCAACTTTCATCATCTATCTTTCAAGAATACAAGAGTAGAAAGATTGCCTGAAGTGAAGTGGGTTGAAGCTTAAGTCAATCAAAGTCCTTTTCCTTACATGCTACTTACCTTTCTTTGTAGAAAGCCAAAGTTGTAAGCAAACTCTAATACACTTCCTTGCTTAAATATCGTATTCATGCTATTTACAAATCATTCATGCTATATATTGTCTTGTTATCATGTCCATGATGTATAAAAATGAGTAAAACAAGTTATGATATATATATGTTAACTTATGATCTTTAAACAAGTAAACTAGTGACTTTTATGGAGAACCACGACCAAAATAGTACAACTATGATATTTGACACTTACTTATTGTTAAAGAGGACTTAACAAGGAAAACATATCAATTTGAATCACCCAAAACGAGTACCCGAGTCAAAAGTTATGGCCATAAGAAGTTAGCGAAACCAAAACGCCGAAACTGCCAATACCCTACTGTTTGCATTCTGCCATTTTGAAAGTCACCCTTCTGGTCCGATTCATAAAAAATTTAAAACACGAAAGTTGTCCGGAACGACGTTTTCGTTCAGGAATTAAGAAGCTCGAGCCCTGAAAACGCTTTCCGAGTGATAATTTCTTCAAATTATTAACAGCCCATTTTTAGACCAAAGTCATTATATATAGGTTATGGTTTATAAAGACCAAGAGGTCTTATGACCTATAATCAAGACCACAACCATGGCTAGAGCCAAGGTTGAGTCTCATGACCATTGAACAAGGACCAAAGGTCATGGCAAGGCCATAACGAAATGACCATGTAAGCTTACTTAGGCGTAAACATGAAACAAAGAATTGACGATAACTTGAATAAACAATTTGGATCTACTTCACTTAAAAGAACCATGAGATAATACAAAGAAAAATGGTCATAAAAGTTATATGAAACGTACCCTAATAACAATCTTCAGGTAATAATAAACTTTCCTAAGTTTATTCAAATATCGGACATATAACTTTTCGGATCAAAACTTATATCTATATATTTTATCAACTACTACAATAGTAGGGAGCCTCATGTGAGGAGTTCATTATGTAAGCCGTCGAGATAAGTTGTGGATTTACAAATTAAAGTGTCCTGGCTCCTCGAACGCTTACTAACATGACTTCTGAATTATGTCGGCCCGAACGGTAGTAAACGATATATAAAACATACATGTTTCATGAATCTTTTCCTTCAAAGACTTACAATATACAAAGTACCACATCATGGACTAAGTGCAAGATATATATTGGCATGTTTATGTTTTCCTTAGACATTATTCCAAACCTAAGTTACAACAATTATTCTAGGTTGCTCGTAGAAGTTCTTATGGCATATCCATCATTCTCATTATACATCATCCAACTCAAGGTGAGTTCATAGCCCCATTTTCCATTACTTAATTGTTTTACAAACCCTTGGGGGGGAATACATGCTATTTTTAACCGAGCACAATGCTTTTGAATTGTATGCTTGCCTGATTGTTTTATTATCACTAAGTATCATCCTTGCCAAACAGAGATCCCTTAATATGAACCATTTAATTACTAGAAATAGTGAGCGCGAATATTGTGAATAGACCTATTGGGATTGACGAATCCCATTTGTATTGACTAAGTTCAAACAAATGCATTAATATTTGAAACATTAAGTATGACGGCAAAGTACCTACCGGGATAACTCCGCCGATTGATATTGGTACCCGTTAACGTTTTGGCGTCATAAGCTTAGTATTTGATAATAACTGTTCCGGGCGTATAACAACGTGGCCCATCTTTGTTTTCCAACCATTAGTGTGAGCCTATAACTCACACTACCAACATATTGTGTTCAAACATTAAACAAACTCTATGAATATCACTCAACCTTTGTGTTGACCTCTCAAGCATGTATTTCAGGTTCACGATGATCAAGGATGGCACGGAAGGGCACGGATACTCAAGAGGGCTATAAATTTTATTATCATTCAAAAACTCATTTAATGTAAATTGTAAACATGGAACCATTTGGGACCTCATTTTGTAATCTCTGATATTTATATAATTTGAATGATAAATCTTTTAAAATGACTCAATTGGAGTTTGTTTTCTATTATTGTGACTATTGTGCCGTCGTGTAACACCCAGTTTGAATTCCGCTGCATCCATGAATTGGGGGTGTTACACCAAGTAGGAATACCCAGCCACTAGTAGACGAATTGTCTTTACTGTTACTGATCCAACTTGCATCAGTGTATCCTTCCAACACAAAAGGATAATCAGTATATGAGAGACTACAATCCATAGTTCTCTTCAAATACTTCAGTACCCTCTGAATTGCTTGCCAGTACTGAGCACTAGGATTACTAGTATACCTGCTCAGTTTACCTACTGCAAAAGCAATATCAGGCCTTGTACAAGTCATGGCATACATCAGGCAGCCAATCACCATAGAATACTCAAGTTGAGATACAGCTTTGCCAGTATTTGGCATAAGCTTCTCAGTGGCATCCATAGGAGTACTCACTAGAGTACAATCAAAGTAATTAAATTTCTTCAGTACCTTCTCAATATAATGAGACTGAGAAATTGATATACCATTACTTTAATGTTTGGTCCTTATACCAAGGATAACATCAGCCTCCCCCATGTCCTTCATGGAAAACCTTGATGACAAAAATTCCTTTGTCAAGTCAACCTGATTTTGGTCAGTGCCAAAGATCAACATGTCATCAACATATAGACAAATGATGACTCATTTACCAGATTCATCAAATTTGCTATATACACATTTGTCAGCTTGGTTAAGAACATAAACATTAGACAAAACCACTTCATCAAATTTTTGATGCCATTGCTTAGGTGCCTGTTTCAGTCCATATAAAGACTTAATCAGTTTGCACACCTTGTTTTCATTGCCAGGCAAGATGAAGCCCTGAGCTTGGTTCATATAAACCTCCTCATCCAATTCACCATTCAAGAAAGCTGTCTTCACATCCATCTGATGAATAATCATATTGTGAATTGATGGTACTGATACGTGCCACAGGGGCATAAGTATCAAAGTAGTCTATCCTTGACTTTTGTTTAAAGCCCTGAATAACTAGTCTAGCCTTGAACTTTTCAATAGTTCCATCTACCTTCATTTTCCTTTTGAAAATCCATTTGCAACCAAGAGGTTTAAATGACTTTAGAGTCCTGACCTTCATTTTACTTTGATTGTTGGTGGTTATGACCCCAGAACAGGGTAAAGATAATCAATAGCCTAACTACGTACCAATGAATGGTTACCGGATCTCACTTGGAATCGTGTTATCACTTTCCAAAGTAAACTATTCGACCCTAATGCCTGGGTATCACGAATATCTACTTGGGATAAGACCAAATGTTTGTTATTGAATTAGGCACAAATCAATAACCCTTTGCGTTTAAGTGTTATGTGTTTTCTGTATATCTTTCAAGCATGATTTGATCTTCCTATTTATAGGCAAGATTACTCAACCATAGTCAATGGAATTAAGAGTAATTAACGGCCCATTAATCCCACTTAATTTGCCTCCATAATAATAGGTATTAGTGGTTACACGACCAATTAAACGTGGTCATTAATATAGTTATAACTGCCAATTGAATAGGTCAAAGCAGTTACAAACCAAGTTTGAATTCAGTTCAGTGAGTTCGTTATACTCACTGATGAGCTAGTCCCTGAGGACATCAACTCTCTGATGAGATCCTTCAGCTTGAGCTGAACTCATCAACCTGATGAATACCATTCAGTCCAGAGTATAACTCACTGAATAGTGAACTCACTGAATTTCATCATACACTGAAAAACACTTAACCACTATCTGAGTCAGGGTGTTCAAGACCTAATGGGTGTACACTCTGTACCTCCAGACCCATTACCAGGTTTGAACTGAACCCTCAAGTGCACTAAATTTTTCCTAACATTAATGGGCTTAAAAATGCTTATTATGACATAAGCCGGAAAAATTGGATCAACCAATACCGACTTGACCCGTTATACCCGCTACCAATAGTGTTTTGACCCGTTACATAACCTCTCACACCCATTATTGAGGTAATTTGCTTACGAGATTAATTAGTTTATGTTGAGATCGTTGTTATTTATAACTGTGAGGTACTTTCCTGATGAAAATGATTTTTATATAAAAAAACATTAGGGGGAAAGATTTTGAAGGCAGTAATCCTGAATATGAGATTAAATGGCCGAATTTCAGTTTGCGGGGCGATTTAACAGTATATATCAAAGCAAAATGAGGGGAGGGGGGGGGGGGGGTGCATAACATGTCTATCCTGATAATAAAATGTGCGAGTATGCAAGGGTTCATGACACGACACAGGTGATCGCTATCACTTGTATCCAAGTGCACCTGGCTTTAATAACTTCACATTTTGTAATTTGTATACATGTGTCTTAAATTACGCATACAAATTCCCAACAACTTAATATTACAGAAGTTCCACTAAATACTCATCTCATAACATAAAATGCATCCAGAAACTGAACTTATAATAATGAGTAATTACTCAAAACGACCCCGGATGATTTAGCTCTACATCACCTTTTGCCTGTGATTCTCTTTGCTTACACACCTACACAAAAAAGTAGTTAAACCAAATGCACGTCAAGCAACAAATACAGTATATGACACGGTACCGTAATGTACAAGATGCCTGCCTAACTAAGAACTTATCAAATCAGAATTCGTTAATCGAAAAGTCGTATTAGGCCATAAAACATCTCCAAAAATGAGTGCAAATAGGCATATAAACATGACATGCAATTCAGATGTTCCCTGCAAATTAAGGTGTTGGACACCGCTCCACCATCCGTGTACGGAAAAGTTTACAAACTTATTTTGGCCAACCAAAATGATATTTGCCAACAAAACAAGTAGTCATGGACTCTTAACAATATATTGAATGGTACCGTGATGCTATCCGTACAACTATGACCTGCCTATGGTATGTTTTTAGGGCGGTGATTAATAGCTTTACATACTCAAAGTAGATTATCATGTTATGAGAAATGGATCAATATCAACATTTTCAAACAACAATAGTTATAACATGCTTGCAGAAGCAACCTAATAATTTGACTAAAATGAAATACTTACATGAAATTCCAGTGCTTCCTCAATCCGATCCACGATCGTTTCCATGTTAGGGCGTTCCTTTGAATTGAAACTAATGCACTGAAATGCAACTTTACTATATGTATCAAAAGAACGGCTATCAATTTCATCTCTTATAAGGGGATCAATTAGCAACTCTGGTTTGTAGTCATAGTAGCATCGGACAATATTTATGAGAGGTTTAAATTTACCACCTTCTATCTTTCTTCGATTATAAGCTAACATTCCACTCAACAACTCAAACATTACCACTCCAAAAGAATACACATCCGACTCTTTCCGGAGGACGCCACTTTCATGGTAAATTGGATCCATGTAAAAGTTGGTACCCGCAGCATTTGTGTAGACTTGGGTTTGTACCTTATTTACGAGGCCAGATTTTGACAATCCAAAATCACAAATTTTGGCTACCAGATTGTGATCCAACAATATGTTTGCACTCTTGACGTCTCTGTGTATTACTTTATTGTCCTCCCCAAGACCTGAGTGGAGGTAATCGAGTCCTCTTGCAGCCCCTAAGCAAATCTTGAGGCGATGTTCCCATGTCAAGCATCGTCTCCTATTCTTGTCCATAATATGATAATCCAGGCTACCATTAGTGGCATACTCATAAACTATAATCTTCTCATTGCCTTCATCTCAGTAACCAATGAATGGGATGATGTTTTCATGGTTGAAACTGAAAATCATATTAAGCTCATTACGGAATTCATACTGTTGGGTATAATCTTAATGGGTCAAGTCATGGCTAAGTCTATGGGTCATGGGTCAGTGAGTTTTACCAGGTCTTGTGTTTGACCTAATATTATGGAACTAAGTACGTGGGTCATGTTCTATTGTTAGTTTCATATATATGTAAGTATCAGTTTTCCATATTTACAGCAAGTAATATACCATATTAGCAAGTAATACATGAGAGTCGATTTATGGTATTTGCTATGAGTATGCTTATCGTGTGTCAAAGGAAGGCTGATTCCTTCACATACTCTCCTTGGTAACTTTCGGGACGTAGGCATTTGATGGCAACTGTACGGTTTTGCCAGTGTTCAGAAGGATCTCCTTTGTAAACTATACCAAATCCACCATCTCCAATTTGAGTTTTTTGACCTTTAACTCCAATGGCCAAGTTGATGTCCTTTAGTGGAATAAAAGAATCTTCTAGTTTTTTAAATCTTCTTGTATTGTTGGAAGCAGCTCCCTGGTTCTGCGAATAAAATCCTTATTAATATCACAATTCATGTTAGTTCCTAACTCGTATTCCTAACCATAAAAAAATAGTATATGTGTTTTACTAGCTAGTAATCTTTCCAATTCAAAGCCTTTGATTATTCCACTTGTTATCATCATCTTGTTTCTAGGAAAATAACTAGAAAAACAAGTTAAGAAGAACTAAAATTCTTTTCATATAAAAACCTTCAATATCCTTAAAATTTTTGGAAAATAACATAGAATATACTCGAGTAAATTTATCTTATATATCATGATCGATAGTTCTCATTGTGGCAAATGAACAAGCTAGATATTCTCCAAGTTAGTAAATGAAAAGACTTACTTGAATATACAACGCTTCTTCCAACCTCTTGATGATCTTATTCCATGAAGGGTGATCCTTTACATTGAAACTAATGCATTTATATGCAATTTCTTTAAATGTATATAAAGAACTAGTATCAATTTCATCTCTTATCCGCGGATCAAGTATATTGTGTAGTTGGCCAGCATAGTAACGACGGACCAAAGCAACTAGGTTTAGTGGCTCTTCATCTCCAATGCGCGTTGTTTCACTAGCTAACATCCCAGTTAATATTTCAAAGAGTACCACTCCATAGGAGTACACATCCGATTCTTTGTTGCGAATGTGGCTTTGACGGTAAACAGGATCCATGTAATATTTGTTGCCTACAAGGGGGGGAGTTATTGAACGTAATTGCATCTTTCTGCTACCAAATTCGTCATGGAATAAAAATGACTCGCGGAAGCCACAAATTTTGAGTTCTAGATTGTCGTATAATAATATCTTTCTGCTACCAAAGTCTCTATGGATTACTCTCTTGTATTCCCCAAAACCCGAATGAAGATACCTGAGCCCTTTTGCTACCCCAATGAAAATTTTTAGGCGCTGAGTCCAAGTTATACTCTTATTGGGATCTTTGAGTTGATTATCAAGGCTTCCATTGATTGCGTACTCGGAAACAATTGCATAGCTTTCATCACAATAACCGATGAAAGGGGCGATGTTTTCATGGTGCAACACGGAAACCATATCACTCAATTTTATCATTTTTTGAACTGTGGTTTGACCTAAAACCTGTTGTTATTTGATTGTGTAAACCTGTTCATCGTCTTCAGTATTAGTTACTGGTGGCGCAGGATTCATAGGCACACATACTGTTGAAGAGGCTGTTACTACTCGTGTTTGTGAGTTAGTTGGCTCTCAACTCTCTCGTTATCTTGAGTTTCATCTGGTATAACTGCTTTTGTTTTGGTTTAATTTTTGAATTATTGTGTGTTTTTAGTTTAACTGCATGTTACTGAGAATGAAGCATCGATTGATTGTGTGAAGTTTACTAGTTATGTTAACAGCTTATTTTGAGATAGTTTTGAATTACTATGGTTGGCCGTTATTCAGTGGTTTTTGTGAGTTTTGAATTTGAATTTCCTTGTTATGACCTGTTTGGTTGGAAAAATAAAAAGTGGTTTTGCATTTAAAACTCACCAAAAAGTAGGTTTTATAATCTGCATTTAAAGCTCCTTCTTCATTGATTAATGTTACATTTTCTTTCTTTTAACATGTTCTTTAGATTTATTTATTTATTTTTTTCCTACAAAAACGTTCGAATCAATAAACGGTTGATAATGATTTAAAATCAATTGTTTGTATACAACATACAAAAATGTTATGGTTTGTTATAGATCTATAGTTGTTGGTGATTATCTTATTGCAGGTCTCAACAACCATTGTAAATTTGAATTTTGTTTGTAAGACTAGAAAAATTCAATTCGGTTAGGGCTTACCAATAAAATTTTTGTTTGTATGGCTCTTTTCTTCTCATGTTTGGATTTATACAATAAAAGAGTTTTGTTGATGGAAATTCAAACTACGATCTTGCTGCAACTACTCATTTTTTTTTTTAATTATTATTATTTTTTTTTGTGGGTTTCTTGAAGATGATGGCACAATAAAGGACAATAGCGTCATTTACTTTCTACATATTGGATCTAGAGCTGGCAAATCGTGTCATAACAGGTCTTAACAGGTTTTGAGCGCGCGAATAACATAAGTTTCAAACATGAAAACGACTCGTTTAACACTTGATTTTGGTGGTTTGAGTATGACAGATATACGTTTTATGTATCAAAAAGGTTAAATATTGAACCCTAAAATACTAAAAACAATTATTTTAAAAAATAAAAAAATTGCATAGTACATTTTTTCCCTTAACAGGTCCTAACAGGTACCCAATTATTTGGATCCCTTTTACGCATATATGCAAACCGAAACAGGGCATGAGTTTTTAAACATTGGGATTTTAAAAACTTAGGGGCCGCTTGGTTGGGGGTTAAGGGGTGGGCAAAGGGATTGAAATTAATTTCGGGCCCACTAAATAACTAAAGAGGTGCTTGGTTGGAGGTAGGCAAAGGTATTGATTACCCACTACGGGGTAATCATCCATTATAGAGTAAAACGGGGGGTAAGGTATTGATTACCCACCTCCTCATTTCTTTGCATTCCCTTACCCTTTCTCTTTCCCTTTACCTTTCCCTAATTTAAACCAAGCGGACCCTTAGATTTGATTGAAATTTAAATACTAGTATTTGAAGTGTGGGAACCAAACGCCCCCTATGTGGTTTTTTATTAAATTTTACGGTATACCTAGCGTTATGATGTGTGATTATGCGCATCATGTGAAATTGAAGCGAATGATGAATATCTAGTTGAATTTTAATAACTGTGTGTGCGTACAATTACCAAGGGTGTGTTTAGTTGGTGGGTTTTTAAGAAAATGTTTGACTTTAGGACATTTAAAATGGTAGGTTTTGGCGTTTTGCCATTTTAGTAGGTCCCAAATACTTTTAAAATATATTTGTCTCTTTACATACCTATAAGTTATAATTTATAATAATGAATTTTGGTGACATTTAAATACATTAAAATAATTAATTTCGTGAGTCTCATTTCTCTTTCATTAAATTCAAACATATTTTAAATCCAAATCATATCTCAAACCCATCTATACACCAAACGCACCCTAAGATGTTTATGATGAACACATACTATACTCTGTGAAAATTAAAATTATTGTATATGTAGAGTTAGGATTTGAACATTATGGAATCACGTGAATATTGAAGCGGATGATGTATTGGACGTATTATCTTGTAGTCTAAGTGATTTACTGTAATACCCAATATTTTGGTAGTGCTTAATTTATTTTGTAAAAAAAATGATAAATCTATCTGCTTGATGTACGTGCCTAATAATCCTCCTACACAAATGATTCTAACAAGTGTTAGAACTGATGGTTTGTCTGCAGATAGAGAATGAGTGGAAAAAAATTTAATATTATTTTGTGTGTAGGAGATTTAGTAGGATAATATTGTTGGAAGCTTTAGCAATGCTCTTTTTATAAACATGCATAAAATAAGGGTGCGTTTGGACCCATTCCTGGGAATCAACTATCACTATGAAAGTGATAGTTGGTGTTTGTTTAGGGTGCCTGTGCCCACAACTATGACTATGAAAGTCCATTATTTTTCATACTTCATATATGGCTAGAGAGTGGGGAATAGAACTTTCATAGTTGAGTACTATCAAACTCATACCCATTGTCATTCCTCCCAGCATACCAAACGCACCCTAAATATATAAATCTAAAATTGACATATGTTTATTAAGTTAATAATAACACAAATGAAGACTATCAGTTACCAAAGATTTCATATATACGTTACATTTAGATATGTGAAAGTATTTGCTACATCTAAATGGTTCACACACAAGCTAAGTGTGAACTTTTCAACTCACCACACTTTAAAGTGTGAAAAAATGCTTTAAAAAGTGTGAAAAGTTAGCTATTTTATTGTAGTGTGATTTTGTCACTAAAGGCAGTTTTTCTTGTATACTCGGAATCAATTGCATAGCTTTCATCACAATAATCGATGAAAGGGGCGATGTTTTCATGGTGCAACATGGAAGCCATATCAAGCTTAATTTTCACGAAATTCAAGCTCTGAATAGAAAACACCTTTGTGTGCCTGTAGCTCATATTCATGATCCACATATTTTTTTATGGCGGCTGTGCGGATTTGTAAGCGATCAGAGAAATGTCCTTTGTAGACCACATTAAAATATCCTTTTCGCATATGAGTTTCTTCACTGAAGTTGTTTGTCGCCTCCTGAATCTCCTCTAGTGAAATTTGAAAATTTTCTAGAGAGTCCGCAGGGTTCTTTATTTTGGCAATTGCCTGAAACAGCTTGTTGGTTCTGTGAACATAAACACAAACAAATTTGCTTAGTGGGCTACCGATACTCCAACATTTATTTTAGAAAAAACAAAATTTTACTGCGGGTAGTTTGTTATAAGAATCAATACAACGCAGCATTTATTTACCATAGGTTGTAACATTTTGATGAGCTAATTTTAACTTTTAATTAAATAACAATCTGTAGAAAATTATTTAAAAGTTCAGTTAAGGAAGAAATTAAACATGGACAGTCATATTAATGTATTTGTGACTTTTTTTTTTTAAATGAAAGGTTTAAAATTTCAAGTAACACACTTACTAATAATAGAAGACTTAAAATTATAACCACCATTATAAGAGTTTGCTAAAAAAACTGAACATTAAATACTTATTAATGAGGTGTTTGTTTCGGCTTATATGTGTTCGGCTTATATAATATAAGCCACAATTTTGTGGCTTATTTTGACACTTATAAGCTTATATAACATTGACAATGTTATATAAGTCCGTAGTGTTAAGATAAGCTGTTGATATAAAAAATGCTTAAAAACGTTATTAATATTTTTCAATAACTCTACGTTTTGATAATCACAAAATGTAAACTAGATTAAATCAACATTATAACGTAAACAAGTATTTAGTGGTAAATATTTGCTTCTGCAACTAATATCACTTAAGGCATCTATAAACAAAGTATCTTATACATTACTTGATCAAAGGAGCATATTCTTTAACACAAAACATTTTGTAAAATGACATTAACATTTTATATATTTAGTAAATCATTCTTGGTATTGTTTTATTAAACCACAAAGATATGATTTCAAATTTCCAATCAAAAAGGGCAAAGTTCTCCAGAAAAACCTTCCCCACAAAAGGACAATTAAGTTCAACGTTCTGGAGGGGGCGGCCCCTTAATTATACTAGGCGGCCCCCTTAATTATTAAGGGGACCGCCTCCTAATTAAGGGGACCGGCACGCTCCAGAACAGTGTTTTTTTGCCCTATAAATACTGGTTCATTTCACATATTTTTCTCACCTTTTTGCACTATAAACTTTCTGATTTCATCTCTATTTCTTCTCTAAAAACCTTTGATCATATAATTTATAAGTCTTTGTTTCCAAGTGATCCAAAGCTTCATCCACACAAGTGCAAAAAGAAGAACACTCCTTCAACATCCATACATTGTAGTAGTGTTGTGATTAGTTAGTATCATCTTGTAGTAGTGCTAGATATTTGTAAAGTGTTGTGTGATTTAGTTGATTGTAGATATTAGGTGTGTTGTAAAGTAGTGAAGAAGTTGTGAATTAGTTGTACATAGAAGAAGGTGTGAAGTAGAAGAGAAGAAGAATTTGTGAAGCCATCGCGAAGAAGTTGTGAAGAAGTTGTGAGATTAGTTCTAGCTAGGATTAGAACTCGACATTTAGCTTAGTGTCGTTAATCGGTGTAAGCCAAGGTGTGTAAGGTTTCTCCGCCATAAGGAGTTTGTTGACATAGTGAAGAAAACTCTCGAGTGTGGTACTCGGGGAGTGGAGTAGGGTAAGGAAGGTGTCCTTGTAGCCGAACCACTATAAATTCGCTTGTTGTGGTTTGATCTTTCTATCTATATCTTTCCTTTCATTTCATTTCATTACAATACTTACATTATTAGATTATACTAGTTTAGACTTACTTACAATTGTTGACATTTGAATTCACATAAGATCGAATCAAAGTTTTTATAAGTTGTAAAAGTTTTTCAAAACTAACACAAATAGAACGTAAAACTATTCAACCCCCTTCTAGTTTTCCACAATTGGCATCAGAGCTACGTTAAGCGAGATCTTTAAAATACATTGTATTTTAAAACTTGCAACGATCTATGGAATCTGAAAAATATTTAGAAGGGCAATCTATGCAAAGACCACCACTATTTGAAAGTGATGGATTTTTATATTGGAAAAATCGATTCGAAACTTATGTGAAATCAAAAGATCTAGATCTTTGGCATGTTATTACTTATGGTGATTTCTTACCTATTCAAAATAATCCTGAAACAAAGAAAGATGAAATTGTACCTTTTGAAAAACAAAACGATGATTTAAAAAGAAAACTTGCTAAAAATGATGAACCCTAAAAATGGTTATTTACAATGCGCTACCACGTAAAGAATACACAAGAATCTTTATGTGTGAAACCGCAAAAGAAATTTGGAACTCTTTACTAATAACTCACCAAGGTAATAGTCAAGTCAAAGATAACAAAATAGATCTACTTGTTCAACAATATGAACAATTCACGATTCCGGAAGAGGAATCAATTGATAATGCTTTTGCTAGGCTTAACACTATCATCACAGGTTTAAAAGCACTTGATGAGAATTTTTCTAGTAAGAATTTTGTTAGGAAGTTTCTTAGGGCCCTTCACCCAAAATGGCGAGCTAAAGTGACGGCTTTTGAAGAATCAAAGAATTTGTCAACTTTACAACTTGATGAATTAATTGGGAACTTGAAAGTCTACGAAGTAATAATAAAGAAAGACTCCGAAATGGTCAAAGGAAAATGAGAGCAAAGCAAGTCAATCGCCTTGAAAGCTAGAAAGGAATCCAATAACGAAGATAGCTCATCTTCTGAAAGTGATGACGAAGAATATGCCATAGCCGTAAGAGATTTCAAGAAATTCTTCAAAAGGCGAGGAAGATTCGTGAGATAACCACATGATGAAAGGAAAGCATTTCAAAAGAGTAAAGATGACAAGAATAACAAGAATGAAAGGAAGTGTTTCAAGTGTGGTGATCCAAATTAACTCATTGGAAAATGTCCAATGATATCAAGAGATCAAAATCAAAGAGCATTTGTTGGAGGAGCTTGGAGTGATAGCGATGAAGATGAGAAAGAAACGACAAAGGAGGAGAAGTGTCTTATGGCGAAGACATCAAGCGAGGTACGTTCCGAAACCGAATACTTTAGTGATGAAAATTTATCATTAGATGAAAAAGATTTAGATAGTGAATATAATAGACTATGCAAACTAGGACAACAAGTAATGGCTAAAAACAAATCACTAAAATGCGTAAACAACCAATTGAAAAATGAAGTATTAGAACTAAAAATTAAAATAAATCAACTTGAAAAAGGTAAGGACATTTTTGAAAAATGTAAATCATGTCAAGAGCTTAAAAGTGAAAACGAAATACTCAGGAAAGAAATTTGCAAACTTGACAAATTTGAAAATAGTAGTCACTCACTTAGTAAAATAATAAGTATTCAAAAAGTATCCGGAGATAAAACCGGTTTAGGATTTAACTCAACTGAAGCTTCAACAAGTGAAATTAAAAATGTCAAATTTGAAAGTGAACTTAATGAACTAAAACCTTTAAAATCTAATCCTAAGTATATACTTATTAATGATAGAAAAATACCTCTTGCCAACAATGAAGAAGTAAAAACTTTTTATAAACCATCTTTAAAAACCGAAGTAGGATCCTCTAAACCTAAGACAAGATCTAAAACTCCACCACCTAGGAAACCAAATAACTCTCATCCTAGGTCTAAAACACCTCAACCAAGAAGAAACTAAAATAGGAAAAACTACAATAATACTAGTAATCAAATGTGGAATTACCAACAAAGCTACAATCCTTGGGGAATGCTACCACCTTTCATGCATCCTAGCCAAATGTTAAACATGTTTGGACCAAACAACTTTGGACCAAAGAGGCAATGGGGACCGAATAGCTAGATCAACATTCCTTATGGCTATCTTGAAGTTTTCTCACCATAGACTTTTACAAAGTCTATATGTCATCTTGAAGATTTTTGTTGAAGACCGCCGGGTACACCATTCTTTCACAACTCATTGCCATGCTTAGATAAATCCGCTTTGTTTGGTTGCTTTGTTTGCATAGATATAGTTTATTATCTTTCTTCCTTTGTTTGTTCATATATATATATATATATATATATATATATATATATATATATATATATATATATATATATACGTGCACATAACCTAGATACGTCATTAGTTGACTTTCTAGAACTCCAGGAAATTGTTTATTATCGAACCCTTTCCTTCCTCCTCTTTGCACTTTTGAACTTTAACGTTCAACACGAAAATCTCTTGTGTCCACTTTTACAAAACTCATGGTGATGAAGAGAAGTGTGTTAAGTGGATCAACACAAGATTAGAAAGAAGAACCTTCGCACACATAAACTATGAATGAAACAAACTTCTAACGCCGCTAGCATCCGCCTCTCCTATTTCCTCATTCCATAATCCACATTAATAGATTATAAATTTATATATAATATAATATTATATATATATATATATATATATATATATATATATATATATATATATCTACATTATATATAACAGGAGGCATTTGAAGGATAATGCCACGTCATTGCCCAGTCAATGCCCAGTAATTCATTACCAGCCATGTCATCAGCCATGTCATCACATTTAGGCCATGTAAGCAATTTATTTATTTATTTTCTATTTTTGTCCGGATTTATACTTTACATGGGCTAAAATTCGTCCGGATTGCATTTGTGTAAAAATTTACACTAATGGATTCGAACACAAGATCTCTACTAGCATTAACCAACATCTCAACCAATGGAACCATAGAACTTTTTTGTAAATCTTTTCAAGTCAAAATTAATAAACCTACATAAACTGTTTTTCAACAATAATAACCTAAAGCTATGTAAACTATTATCTCAATAACAGTAACCCTAAATCACCCTAATTAACGCAACAACAACCCTAATTTTCAATCTTCATCAAACAATAAACCACTAATTGTAACCATTCACATCAGTATAATTTTTTTAAACCTAACTCTAATGTAAACCTAATTATTATGTTTTTTATTCCACAGGTGGTCTTGGTCTAGGCTCCAACTGTTTCATATTCTTCAAGTACATCATAAATTTATCAGGTAATCCACACTGCAATGATTGTATATTTTTTGCATGTAATGAATTATGTTGGTTGTTTATGGTTTTGACAAAAGTATACATGTTAGTGATCGAAGCGATTGTGGTGTTTACGTATTTACACCGGAGCGATTCCATGCAAGGGTGTGATTTGTAGCCAAGCCCATCAAATCTAAGGAGTGCACACCATTATCATCATCATCAAATAATGTATGGTATGATTTGAAGCCAAGCCCATCTATTCACCAAGATTGTAAATTCTATATTTTTTTTAAAACAATGGAACCTTTGATGATTTACAGTTCAATTTTGTTTGTCCCCAATATTTATTATTGATCTAATTTTTAAATTGATTTATTTTATTGGGGTTGTAAAGGATTGTTATGGTGAGATGCTAATATCTATGTTCACGACATTAACTTTGTGCAAAAATATTGGTTTTTTATTAATGAACTTTTGAAGCTCTTTTGTGTAGTTGGTGATTTCAGTTTTCTCTTGTTTTTGCTTCAGATGGCTTAGTCGATGATGTCAATCCGGCCTGTCTCTCCGTCCGCTACTCTGTATTTCCAAGACAAGTGCAAGGTAATTTCGATTAATATTTGTTTCATGGTTCAAATTATTTGATTAATCAGGACATTGTGTTATTATTATCCTAATTGTGCTCTAATTTTTGTTACCATAGTACACTTTTAACCTGCTATAAGCATTTTCGTATCTAAGCTATTATTAAATTGAAATATGCATTTAGATTATTTTTGTATCTATGCTATTTAAAAATAAGGTACTTATACATTGGGCAAAATTTTCACTCTTATAGTGCTTTTTTTCAATTTGTTGAAGTTTGTTTCTGGTTATGCAGGTCCTAACATCACTAGAGCCGTTGGATTATGCATTTATGACATTTCTTCCCACTATTAGTGAGGTTACAATAAAGAAGCTTGTAACACCCCCAAAATTTGATACAGCGGAAGACTCAACAAGCTTTCGGGGTGCTACGGGGATTGGTATCCAACACAAGACAATATAGAACGAGATAAAGTAAACATAATAAAAACACAACCAAAACGGGGTTTTAACGTTTACATTTATCCCAACATCATTCAGAGTCAGGCCCAAAATAACATAACAGTAGGTCCAAAATTAATTATCAGAGTTTAGAAAAATAGATCCATAAACCATGAGCCTTGGCCGAGCCTTCCATTCCAAGCATCCGTATCATCACTTAATTACCTGAGAAAACGTGCTAAAAGTCAGCTTTCGCTGGTGAGATCATAGGTTTACATTCATCTAACAATATAGTGGACATATACGCAAAACGCTTGCTAGCTAGACTAAGGATTCGCTAAAAGCCTGCGGATACCCTCCGCTCCAACCTAATACACGGATACCCTCCGTTCCAACATAGATATTCGGGTAACCCCCGCAATACCAATAAATACTCGGATAACCTCCAAAGTATTAATAACCTATAGGTGCACACTATAGTATCTAAATAAGTCAACCTTGAATAGTACACACGAAACTATGTGACTAAAGCTGACAGTCCAAATAAGCCAACCTTGAATAGTACACACAACATATATGTGACTAAAGCTGACAATCCATCAATAACCAAATAAGCCAACCTTGAATAGTACACAACACACAACATATATGTGACTAAAGCTGACAATCCATCAATAACCAAATAAGCCAACCTTGAATAGTACACACAAAACTATGTGACTAAAGCTGACAATACATCCTAATCCATACGCATAGCAAGTTTTAGAAAGAATATAAAAGCGATAATAGTCCACATAAAATAATTTGCACGTTTCTCACCCCAAGTATTGAAAACATAGTTCAAGAGTAAAAAGTGGGGCTATGACTCACCTCAAGTCCATAAAATAGCAAGAAGAAGTCGGTAGAAATAAGATGTATAGTAACTCACGAAACAGCAACTACGGACTCGGCACGACCTAACAATATTAACTCGTTCATAAATCATTTCCTCAAATTCAAAATATTCCCAAACCCGGACGAGAATCCGTTTTATTTCCGAAAATCCATTTCGTATTAGTTTGGTGTATTTGCGTTTGGTATCCATATGGGTGGTGGGTCGACACAAAACAAACCAAAAGGTCACACAAAGGATAATCAAATAAACTATGGATCTAATATTAGTCCAATATATTATTTAAATAAATCGCCGAAGTTTATCAAATCCGTCGATTTGATAATCCTCATATTTATTTACGTAACATACCGTTCCAAGATTACACCCCATCCTAAAGCACATAGCACATAAATACTATATGGTAGATATCATAGTTTAATAAATTCCTCATATATATTGTCAAATTGGCCAGATTTCCCGATATATACACTCACAATTTATTACACTTTACATATACCACAACCTATGGGCGTCGTAGGATACGATGCCCATTAATATATTCATTTCATATAGCCAAATAACCCGATTCAACCCTACGGTTAAGTGGTTATTTAGTTATAGAAAACGTTTATATTAATCGTCATATATCCGTGACAACACGAAAGTCACAAATAAAACTTACCTGAACTCGAGTGACAACGACTCCACATAACTCGATAAGTTTACTCGTTATATGTATAAAATGACATTTTATTTAATGTTTAATAATTTGTCGAGAGTTCCTCGTTTTATAACAATTTCTTTATAATAATAATACGTTCAATAATATTACGCCACTTTCGTAGCCTAATATATATCTAGTTGTATTATTTATAATACGACTCGTGATTATTATTATTATTAATATACGCGCTTATATAATTATATATCAGTTATTTACGTCTATATATTCATATAAACGTTTATATTATCAATAACTATTATTACGAGTTTTATTATTTATGTTTTATTTGTAATAGTTATCGAGTCATACGAAATTGTCACATGTCCGAGTCATGACTCTCGGCTCATTGTCCAAGTCCAAAGTAATACGTAAAAGTCATAAAAACAAAAGTATCTCCGTCCCACACAATCTCAATCCACGTGCTACAACAATAGGGTCCGACTACGGCACCCGACTAACCTATCTCCGTCAATCTAAGTGACCGTCTCACAATCGGTCCCCAACGTCCCAATTCGTCAACAACTCCTCAATATCACAATAATTCCATTGTCGAGACCACAAAAGGTCTCGACTCATCAAAAGCATTCGGCCGAAAATAAAGGTGCCACAACAATAACAAGTTAATGTCCACAAAACATAACAAGAAATAAATATCAACAAGGTAAAATTTCGGGTTGGTTTACCAAGCCAAACCCGAGCCCTCGACTCACTTGAGTCTCGGCTCAATACCACGAGTCACAAGGACTCGAACCAATAACCAAGGGTCGCAAAATAGGCTCCAACGAGCATACCCAAAACTGCCCATTCGACCACTTGGGTCGAGGCATCGACAACCATATACGGCCACAAGGCCACGACTCCATCGAGTCAAACCAAGGACCCAATGCAAGCAAATCATGAAACCATGAGTACAGGGCCACAAGAAGCAACAATAATCGAGCCATAGGCTCGAATCCATCACTAAGCCATGAGTCTACGACTCACGTTTCAAGTCGAAACATCAAGAAAACACCAAACCCGGATACCAAACCAAATTTTTAGCAACAAAACATCATTTCCCAACAAAATGTATTCGATTCCCACAAAAATCATCCGTGTAGCCACGGATTTAACACCATGTCGAGGCACCCAAGGTACCAAAATGAGCTTACTCACCTTCTTGAACCTCCAAACTTACGAATTTAGTGAAAACAATAAAAACTCGGTCGGATCTTTAAAGATTTTGTGGTGTTAAAGGATGTTTTAGGGCGCGTATTATATGTCAAAAGAAAGAGGATGAGATGAGGAGTAATATGGTGGTGTTGGTTTTGTGATGAGGGTGGCGGTGTGATGGTGGTGGCCGGCCAAAGGGTGCGGCGGCTAGGGTTTAGAGAGATGGGGAAAGAGAGAGATGAAATGGTGAGGTGTTGGTGTTGTTTGTGTGTTTATGTGAACCGGCCCAAGGACCAATTTTGTAGTTTATTATCTTTTTTTTTTTTTTTTTTCTTTTTTCTTTTTTTTTTTTTTTTTTTTTTTTTTTTATAATAAGGATAATAATAATAATAGTATGCATCCAAGTGTGAAGACAATGGATACAAGTTCGTCCCTTTTGCTTTTTCTACGTTTGGGGAACTTGAGGTGGAAGCTTTGAATACACTTTCTCGTATCAGGTCTATTGCCAGCAGCCACTCTAATAATATCAAGGGTGGTGCTTTTATTTTTCATCGAGTTAGTTTCTGTATTCAAAAAGGAGTGGGAGCACAGATTGTGTCTAGACTCCCCTCCAATTTCATGTAATTTCCATGTTTTCAATGAAAAGTGACGGTTTATAATAGTAATAATAATATTACTAATGGTGTGGAGCGGGTAAAGTGGGTAAATGTAAAACATGTGGCCCGAAACCCGAACTCATTTCAAAACTTTAATATCTCCCAAAAACATCTCATAATTACTCAAATATCATCGGACTCGTAAAACGAATTATAAAATTTTTCGTTAGGTTATCCTAGTGCCAGAGTCAACGTAGTACCAGTGAGAATTTAAGAATACATCACCGTGCGTAATATCAAAAATGAATTATGAAAATAATTCACGAATTCCATAACATCATAGAAACATAATTATCCATAAAATAGGTCTTACAAGTTCGTTGCGAAATAAAATTCCAAATAAAAATTATAAACGAACTTTAACGTAATGCGGGTTTTTAAAATAACTCCCTAAATTGCCGGTTGTCACATCCTCCCAGTCTCAGAAGAAACCCGTCCCGGGTTTCACTCGGAAAAATTCATCTACGAAGTGAAAAGCTTCGGATATCTCTTCCGGAACTCGTCCTCACGTTACCACGTAAATTCTGGTCCATGTCGGGAATTCCAACGAACCTTGACGAGCGGAATGCGACTTCGCTTGAGTCGTTTAACTTCACGATCTAAAATTTCCATTGGCTCTTCCACGAAGTTCAATTTCTCATCAACACGAATATCCTTCATTGGAATGACAGGCATCTCATCGGAAAGACATTTCTTCAAATTACTAACGTGGAACACGTCGTGAACTTTACTCAGTTCATGTGGTAATTACAACCTATAAGCCACGGGCCCAATTCTTTCTAAGATAACAAATGGTCCGATGTAGCGTGTGTTGAGTTTACCACGTTTCCCGAAACGTATCACACCCTTCCAAGGCGAGACTTTCAGCATCACTTTGTCTCCAACCTGGAACTCTAAGGGTTTACGTCTCTGATCGGCGTAACTTTTCTGCCTATCTCTGGCTGCTTGCAACCGATCACGAATCCGAGCTACTTTCTCAGTAGTTTCCAAGATAAGTTCAGGGCCTGTGAGTTGGCTATCTCCAACTTCTGCCCAACCAATAGGCGAACGACACTTCCTGCCATACAAAGCTTCGAATGGTGCAGCCTTAAGACTTGTGTGGTAACTATTATTATAGGAGAATTCCGCGAGGGGCAAGATTCGTTGGAATTCCCGACATGGACCAGAATTTACGTGGGAACGTGAGGACGAGTTCCGGAAGAGATATCTGAAGCTTTTCACTTCGTAGATGAATTTTTCCGAGTGAAACCCGGGACGGGTTTCTTCTGAGACTGGGAGGATGTGACAACCGGCAATTTAGGGAGTTATTTTAAAAACCCGCATTATGTTAAAGTTCGTTTATAATTTTTATTTGGAATTTTATTTCACAACGAACTTGTAAGACCTATTTTATGAATAATTATGTTTCTATGATGTTATGGAATTCGTGAATTATTTTCATAATTCATTTTTGATATTACGCACGGTGATGTATTCTTTCCTTTTGACTAAGAGCATCAGCGACAACGTTTGCTTTACCAGGATGGTAGCGAATTTCACAATCATAATCGCTTAGCAACTCAATCCAACGTCACTGCCTCATATTGAGCTCTTTTTGATTCAAGATGTGTTGTAGACTTTTATGGTCAGTAAATACAACACACTTGGTGATGAGTGTGTAAATACTCATCATTTTTATCGTATCTGAACTGCCAAAACGTCCGAAAACACTCAGTAATGCATCGAAATACTAAAAATATTCCAAAATTGTGTTTTATACGTTTTAGATGAAAAATGTTTAAAAACAAATGAAAAACGAACAAAGTTTGCACAATTGGCAGTTTCAGTCCCTCAAGTTTCAAAATTTGGCAAAACTAGTCCCTAGAAGTTTAAAACGAAGAAAAGTCATCCCAAAGTTTTTAAAAGTCAAAAAAATTATCAAATTTAGAGTTTGGGTGAAAAAGTTTGAGAGAATTACACTTTTACCCCTCAGAATCCAAAATTGACATAATTGGTCCCTGGAGTTTCACTTTTGGCAGAATTAATCCCTGGTGGGAATTTTTGGAAGAAATAGTCAATTATGGTCCTTGGGAATTCACCTTTGTCACTTTTAACCCCTGGATGATAACTTTGAGGAAATTACATATTTGGTCCCTGGATTTTTGAAAAATGACAAATTTGGTCCGTGTGAATTTCAAAATGAAAAACACCATTTTTGGTCCTTTGATTATATAGCCACTTTTCATAGCAATTCCATCATCTCAACATGTCAAAAATGAAAAGTTTTCAAGTAACAGCCTTGACTTTAAGCATGCTTATGATCAGCATGGTGAAAGGCAGGTGGCTAGATCTCGAAACATATTCAACATCAATGATATATGTTGGTGCTCATAACATCTCTAGTGAGAATCCTCTAAATCTACGTTTAGAAATTTCAAACTCGTCAACGTTGTATGCTGAACAGAGGTGTAAGTCCCTATACGGGTTCTTTCCATGTGCAGACACGATGCCAGAAGGCGTGTTCTTGATGTTCATGTATATGTATTTGATGATGTTGGGGGAGGAATGGATACAAAAAGGAAGTGAGGCTTTGTTCTTATGGATTGGCAATAAGGCACTTGGTGCAAGTGTTTTTCGGGTGCTTATGGCTTTACCAAAAATCGCCCTAGTCCTAGGTATGGCTCTCAATTTTATATCGCGTTAGTTCCATACTATATACACATATATAAAGATCTCTATGTTTATATGTATAAAATGAAGATGGCCACAACGTTAAACAAACTAGATGCATGAAATATGGCGCATAATGAGGAGGATCAAGATAATAGAATTATGTATTCTAACAATGCATTTGCTTTGACAGAACCTTGATTAAAAAAATGAACATAGATCATGATAAAAATTAAATAAATAAATAACATAATTTTTTTTTAACATAGAACTTAGATAAATGATGATGAGAGTTTTACACTATTTTAGTGTAAATATAGATAGTGACTTTGCATTATATATTATTATTATTATTATTATTATTATTATTATTATTATTATTATTATTATTATTATTATTTAAATTTGTAGTTATTTTTAATATTTAAAAATTTGTAAACAACTAATAATATTGTTATGGGTTTAAGTCACAAAATAGCAAAATAAATAAATAAATAAATAAATAAATAAATAAATTATGTCTTATTATGTGAACTATCAAAAGTATCATTAAATGCAACGAACTTTCATGAAGAATTTCGATATGCAAATTTTGATGTGTTGTCATATAAGAAAACTAACACGTGTCACTATTTTTAACGTGACAACACACAAAATGTGCATATTGGAACGCTTTATAAAAGTTTGTTGCATTTAATGATATGTTATATAGTTCACGTATCAAGATGGTACTAATATTTACACCAAGGAATTAAAAATAATAGACTTATAGACCTATATTGTAAATTGTTATACTAGGATATACGTATTTTGTAGCATTAATTAGAGTAATACAATCAAGTGGACCAAAGTAGGTTGTAACATTAATTACAATAATAATCAAGTGGACCAAAGTAGTTTGTAATTTTTCTGTATTATGTAAATATTTTTTTGAGCAAGGTATTATGTAAATTGAGATACTCGTATTTTACCTTTATATTTTATTGTTAGTTTACTTTTACATTATCACAAGGTTTTTATAACGTTTTAACTTTTGCATTTTTGATTTTCAAAACTAAGTTAACATATCAAATTTAAAACCAAAAGTAGTAAGATATTTAGTTGTTTTTCTATGGTCTACTTTTTTTTTCTGACATGTTTATATTTAAATAGAAACGCTCGGTATTCATAATTTGTATTTTATTTATATGGTTTGACAAAAAATTCAAATGGTTTATTTTGCAACTCACATTTGATTGAGAAAATTTAGGCAAAAATTTACACTTGATAATTATGAAATACCATAGATTGGTTCTCGAGGGCCTCTCGTCATTAATATGTTTTCTAAGTAATTATTGTTTACCTTTTTAATTTTGTATCTTCCTTTTACTTGTCTAATGTGATTAAAACATATTTTTGCATTTCCTAACACAAAACAAAAATTATAATAATTCCAGTTAGATGGTTACGAAATAAGAAAACGAATTAAATATCTTTATTAACAAAATTAATGTATCATTGAAGAATAATAGTTAAAAAAAGATAGAAAATACTTTATTATGAATTGGGGTCCCACTTTAGTTATTACATTAAGGGCCTGTTTGGTTTGCGGGAGAATTTGAATTTGGGTTTGGATTTGGTTTTGAATTTGGATTTGAGTTTAGGATTTTAGTTAATTATTATAAAATATAAAGAGAGAGAAAAAATTATAAATTATTAAAAATAATTATTTTATAAGAATGATATAATAAAAATAGGAGAGAGACACACACAAAAAAAAATGGGCCCACTAATTTCACAAAACCTATAAGGGTATACTTTTGAAGAAAGAAAATTTTGGGTATTGAGACCCAATTATTTGGAGTACCTTTTGAACCAAACATGGGTTTTAATATTTGAAATCCCAAACCCATGTCAAATGACCCAAACAAACGGGCCCTAAATATTACTATAATTATTTGTGTGCAGTACAATACGGAGTATAAAAAAGAATAAATCATCAAGGTTTAAAAATGTTTTTGGTTGTGTAATCAGGTCAATGATTATGCAATTATTTTGGTGTATTTAGACACTCCTTTAAAAAATTTGTTGCTGTTTGTCTAAGACTTAGAATCAAATGAGAAGAAACCTTAAAATGAGAAGGATGAGAAATAACTATCAATACACATTAGAGATGCTTCGACTTGAATTAGATGCATCCCTAATCTTTTAGATGCACCATAATATATTTTATAGCTAAAAATTAGATGCATATACATATATTATATGCATTTCATCAAGTTATACTAATCCTATATATTTTTTGCCCTCTGCGAGTCAAATTTGTTGCTAGTACTACTTTACATCGTTTTCACTTCAAAATCACTATCGATACTAAGTGTGATGCATCTAAATGAATAAAGCTTCATCTAAATCAAGTCGATGCATCTCAAATATGTGATTATAGTTATTTCTCATTCTTCTCATTTTAAGTTTTCTTCTCACTGGATCCTTACCCATTTGTCTAATGTATAATTATGTTTGAAAATTGAAATCAATCTATACTACTTTATAACGTATTTGGAGACTTTCTAAAATGGAAGACTTAAAATTTTAAACAACACACTTACTAATAATGAAAAATGAAATTACATCTAAAAAATTAAGTGTCATAAATTTATAGACTTGTAACAAACTTTCAATAAATACCTAATAAATATTATTTTTAAAACACCCTTAAAATGTATTATTATACATATTTTACAAACTAATAAAACACATAAAGCTTTATACAATTTATATGAAAACAAATTGATGGTACATATGGTTTTAAACGGGACCGGATAGAACCAACGGGTTCATCCGGTTTAATCGGGAATAAAAGTCACCACCGGTTCGGCACCAATAAAAGCCGTCCAAAAATGAATATGAGATGACCGTCGAACTAGGTAAAAACGGATTAATCGGGCTGGACCGAGATCATTTTATTCTTGTTTTCTCAGGTTAATCAGCTCGTCATTGTTATTTTGTTGGTATGTGGACTTTAATCATAAGGTATTCGCCGCCACAATGCGTGAGTACCCCGCTAGTACTTTTTAACTTATACTCTCTAGTGATAACTTTACTCTCTAATAAACTAATTTTTCAACTTCCAAATTTACATCTTTTTTTTCTTTATTTGGCAGTCACTGGCGTCCTCACTTCGGCCTCGGATGCCCAAAACCAAGTGGTTTTAGCGGTGAGCATGTATGCAGGATCGACTGTCCTCACTCTCACACTTATATGGGGAATTCGCATAATATTAAGTAGACATATGCTTGAAAAGGGATCATCAATTGAATCTGATGATCAATTGGACTCATCGATAAAATGCTTGCTGTCTCTTAAACACAAACTTTCATTTCTGACTGGTTAGATCATTTCCTTAATCTATAGAATTTGTGAGGTCAAGTAGGATAACTTAGAAAACAATTTACGTATACGCATACAATCATTTATTTGTGTAATGCTATATAAACACATGAGATATAGTTCCAAAACATTTTACACCCTTTTAAAACTCCTCTTATTGTAGATACGGGCATTAATATTGACAAGGAGACCGGATATATAGCTGTAATTATGCTTCTTTCGTTGATCCCGTTTGCCTTTGTGTTACTACTACATTTTGTGAAGAATCGAGCTATGACTTTCTTCGCACTCATAGTATCAGGCGTGTCAATACTTCTATATTTTGGTTTTCAGGTATCTAGCTACTACTAATGGCTAACATGTAATTTCTGAACTAAATTTTAAATGCTAAACAAAGGAATCAAATTACTTGGGAAGTGTACCTTCTGCATGTAGGTTGGACATCCATGGATTCGGGTCAGGAGTTTGGCATACTTGAAGCAAGAAAACTTACGCACACGTTTTATCTATCATCTCCAAAGGCTTGCAGAAGAAGATCTCGTTGACGAGCAAGGGAACCCAAAATTTACCTGCTTCAAAAGGTATTACAATGTCCTTTTTGTATATAAAATACCAAGATAAACTTATCAAAAAACAGTTTTGAGGTCAGCAGCCTAATGGCATACCTTAAATTTTCTAGAATTTTTGATAAAGCCGACAAGGATGGAGATGGGTGCATATCACATGAGGAATTGGAGCATCTGGTCGGGGAAGTATTCGATTTGGAAAAAGATAATATCTCCAAGGAGTATGCTAAAGCGGAGATTTTGATACACTTCGATAGAGACAAAAATAGAAAGATCAGCTGGGAAGAGTTCAAACAAGGATGCACCAATTGGCTAAAAAAATTGGAGAATGAGGCAAATAGTTCTGGATCTACTTTTAAGAATATCGAGAATCAGGCAAGTTACGCTTATTCAATGATAATTTAGTCATTCATTGGCAACTCAAACTTTTCTCAGATTTCTAATACTTGATCTGCAGGTTAAGATAATACTAATAAACAAGCAACGTTCAAATCTTACGATAATTGAGCAAATCATGCCAAGGATCTTGAAACAAGTCCTTGAAAAGCAGAGACTAGTGAAAGCAGATGGTGAACCTGACAGAGAAAAGATAGAAGGGTAATATTCTTGACCCGTAACATATTCTAGTTTTAACAATATCTCATGATTCGCTTACTTTGCCTATCTAGGTTATTTTCACAATACGACAAAGATAATAACAATGAAAATAGAGATGAGTTAAAACAATTCATCGAGACTCTTCATTTTGGAATTGCATTAGACCATGGTAAAGTCTTGGACGAATTTGTTAGAACATTAGTGTGTAATAGTTAGGATATAAGTTTAGGGGGTTAATTGTATTTTAGCTCAAACTTAAGGAGGTTAGTCATGGATTAGGAAAGTTCCTAACCTCCTCAATTGTAGAATCCTTGTTCACCAAGGATTAGGTTTCTCCCCCCTCATTCTCTATAAATAGGGATGAGGGGGTGATGTTTTATTTGTACCTTCTTTTCTTGCTCACGTTTAATAAACGTTTGAGTGTAAAATATCTCGTGTGTGTTGGTGCCACTCGGCATTAAGGGATCATAACCCTTTGCCGAGGTCTTGTTGGAGTAGTTTTTGATTCGTGGTTCCGCTCTAAAAATCGGTTTGTTGGATTTCTCCCAACAATTGGTATCAAAGCCTTGTTCGAGAAGAACGAATCACACAACGTGGTTAGAGCCAAAATAAAAGAAACGAGTGAACCGGGTTTGGTTCGTCGGTTATTGTGCAGTCGTGGGAAAATTGGCGCTGCGGGTTCGTTAACAGTTGGATTTCTACGAAATTCTAACCGTAGGTTGAAGACACATAGATCTAGGATCTCACCGGAGGGATCTTGCATCAGAGCTTCCAGAAAAGAGATATAGTTTGTCGTATTTTCTGGTTTGGTTGTTGTGTTCTTTGTCTTTTTCGGTTATTGTTTGGAATTAGTGAAGGACTTTGATGGTGATAAGAATCAAAAGGTAGAGAAAAAAGAATTTGTAGATGGATTCATCAAATGGATTAAGAAAGCGATTGATCATGATAAACGCATTAAATATGCAAAAAAGGCCATTGAAAAGTTTGAAGAGGTAATTTACTAACAATAGTTCATTTATTGGTTTATCTTTTTTTTTTTTTTTTTTTTTTTTTTTTTTGAATATATATTGGTTTATCTTTTTGTTGCTGATGCACTGATACTTTCTGCAAATTTTCAGGATAGCTGGGGAGAAATTGACACACTCTTGAAACGGGAGAAACCTAAAGCAACCATCGTGTATGCTATATTTGGAATAGCGATCACAGTCACAACTACATCTCCCTTCATAACAAGTGTCAAAAAATTCTCAACAGCGGCTCACATACCTTTTCTCTTCACTTCATTTGTTATGGTCCCGATTGCCCTGAATGCCAAAAAGGTAATCGATGCACTTCTCGATGCTCAACCCCATGTTCGAAAGAACGCTTCTTTAGCATTTTCTGAGGTTTGCACACTTTCACTAATGCATCATTTACTTTATGTTTAACAGTTACGGAGTAATATATATCTTGATCAAATGAAAATAATATTTCAAAAGTAAGATTTTATCAACCGATAACTTCATCACTATATATGATATATGATGTAAACTAACAACATGATTTCGTTTCTCTAATGCAGATCTACAATGGATTGGTGATGAATAACCTTCTTGGGTTGCTAACGTTGCTTGCTATCATATATATAAAGGTACTGTCATGGACCTACACGGCTGAGGTGCTCACCATCGTGATAGCTTGTGCCATTGTTGGTGTATTTGCGATCAAACGTGACACCTATCCTATTTGGGCGTCCATCTCAGCGATACTACTATATCCAGTCTCCGTATACATTTATTGTGTTCTGCCAAATGCTAGCTAATTAGCTAATTGAACGATGTCAAAGTGGTATAGGTAAGAACTGGAATGACGATGGATGTGATCAAATGTATCTTTATTGTTGTTTAGATTGATGAATATGGGTTGGGTATCAAAATACTACATACTACCGGACCACCCCATATGAAATCTTGCTATATTTTGTTTTTGGGTCCTCACTATTAGCCGATAAATATGGCCCAAACACGATTATGGGTTTGGGTCCATTATGGTTTCATGTATATATATAGTTTTGCTAATAATACAATAGACCTACGGGGGGTTTATCATTTCCTTTTTTTTTTTTTTTTGGTAAAACGTCTTTCACCCAGTAGATATATTACACCAAAAATGATGAAGCACAAAGGATGTGGATGAGTCTCACATCTTAGCCCGAATAGGGCTAAACCACATGTGCATCAAACCAACTCTATGAAAGATAAACTACTAGCTACATGAAAACAAGAAGATATGTTTATGACATGCCATAAACATAAACGAATAACTACTTCTTTTTGCAACCATGCACCTTGAAGTCTTTCGTAGAACCACCCTTAACCTTTGAGCTTGATGAATTCAGGTGATTTACTATATCATTGTAGTCCTCATACACTTCATTGTCACTGTCCGTTTCCACATCCACAAACGGATCACCAACCTTGTTCGTATCTGTATCCACTTCCACTTGAATCTTGCTAGAACTCGAAGCCTTATCATTCACATTTATTTCTTCAAAAATAGTAGCGAAATCATTGGATAAAACATCATACTTGTTAGATGTATTGACCAAATTATTGGAAGTCGAACCCATAGTCTCCTTGCCCTTTTTAGACACATTCGACTCCACCTTAGCATTTACATTTTTAGACTTAGTATTTCCACTCATTGAAGTAGCCACATTAGAAGGATTAGAGTACTCTTTGGGGATATATTGAACTTGGAGCCGATAGGAATACCCGTTTTACCACCTCTTTATGAATAAGCAAGCAATAAGCAGCACATACAATAAGCGGACGCCTATGGCATGAATTAACATTACCTTCTGCTTGTCATATGTGGAGAGAGAGAGAGAGTGAGAGAGAGAGAGAAAGAAAAAAAAAACCTAAACTCTAAGCCTTATCATTCAAATTTGTTTCTTCAAAAAAGTAGCGAAATCATTGGATAAAACATCATACTTGTTAGATGTATTAACCAAATTATTGGAAGTCGAACCAATAGTCTCCTTACCCTTTTTAGACACATTCGACTCCACCTTGGCGTTTACATTTTCAGACTTAGTATTGCCAATCTTTAAAGTAGCCACATTAGAAGGACTAAAGTACTCTTTGGGGATATATTGAACCTTGGAACCAACAGGAATACCTGTTCTACCACCTCCTTATGAATAAGCAGCACATACAATAATCAGATGTCTATAGCATGAATTAACATTACCTTCTCCTTATCATATGAAAAAAAAAATGACCTCGATAAATATGAAAACCCTAAATCGTAGATTGTAAAATTAAAAAGAAACAAACATGAAACCTAGATCCATTAAACAAACAACATAAATGACTTTACTTTGCATTCCCCAACTCTAAACCTCCACACCAAATAGCCCCTAAAAGTATTTTGTGCAACTGAAAATGATAAAGGGAGCCTTGAAGTTGTCATCATATAACCGCAACTGTAAAGATGACACATGTATCATGCATGACACTAGGGATGAGAATGGGTATCTGTAGGGATTCCTACGGCCCAGCATCTCACCAAGTCCAACATATAATCCCAACTGAGGTTCCATTCTAAAACCAATTGGTGATAGAAGGAGTAGCCCACCAAGCTTATATGTTAACTTTCATATTATAGTTCTGCCGATGTGGGATTGGGTTTGTACACCCAACAATCCTCCCCTCAAACCCGAACCACCATGGGCCTTCCTCTTCGACTATAGCCACGATCCCACCTTTTTCATACCGCCGACCTTTACCATCGGAACACACCGCCTTTTACCGGCTTCCTTTCGGTACAAGGTTTATCGGGATCCACTAATACCGTCGAACCGGAGTCTAATCGAGGAAACACCATCCACATCATCACCGGGCCTGTCTCTGCTACCACTTGTGAGATTCCTATAACCCTAGGAGATTCGATCCACCTCCTTGCAAGACAACTTCAAGAACCTTGTTGCCCAAGTAATCTTGACTCGAAAACCTAGAAACCTTGAACAGTGTAATCTACACAACGATAGCCAAACAATAACCGAAAACGACAAACAAGACACCAACCAGATCAGTAAATTCGACAAGCTATATCTCCTTCCTAGAAGCTCCGATGCAAGATCCCTCCGGTTAGATCCTAGATCTATGTGTCTTCAACCTACGGTTCGAATTTCGTAGAAATCCAACGGTTAACGAACCCGCAGCGCCAATTTTCCCGCGACTGCACAGTAACCGACGAACCAAACCCGGTTCACTCGTTTCTTTTGTTTTGGCTCTAACCACGTTGTGTGATTCGTTCTTCTCGAACAAAGCTCTGATACCACTTGTAGGGATTCCTACGGCCCAACATCTCACCAAGTCCAACATATAAGCCTAACTGAGGTTCCATTCTAAAACCAATTGGTGATAGACCAAGCTTATATGTTAACTTTCATATTATAGTTCTACTGATGTGGGATTGGGTTTGTACACCCAATAGTATCGGAAATATCAAATATGGTACGGTACCGGAACCGTACCTGTACCGGTTCTGTTTACCCGGTATGGTACCGGTACCATGAAACTCTCACAAAAATTATTCGGTAACACTAAAAAGCGGTACGGTAGCAAGACGGGAAATCCCACTTATGTACCAGATGTCGAATTGTCTTGTTTTTGAACTAATTTGTCAATCAAAACACCCCTATTGGTTGTCTCGTGCACTCTTATGGTTTGGAAAAATATCCTCATAAACGTGCAAAAATAATTAACATGAATTTGAAGTTTAACAACTTGCTATGATTCAATACAGTAACTATATGGAGACATTAGTGTAATTGTAGAAGGCACAAACAACAGCACTAAAGTGCCAAAATTAACATGTCAATATATGTGTTACGTTGCCAACCTAAGTGAGCTTCTCATATAAAAAGAATTTAATTGAGTGAATTAACCTATCGTATTTGGTTGTGGTGTGGGAATCATCCATTCATTTTTGAAGAAACTATAAATTGCAAGAATGATAAAACAAACTATAAATAATATATGACGTTATCGAACCAATAAGGTTTCTATATAGCATTGAAATATATTCATAACGAGGATTTATAGATCAAACACAATATGTTTTTTTTTTAATGAAAAGTTGTTCTCGAACTGTTATGGTACCGTTTTAACCGAACCCAGTTCCAGAACCAGTACCAGGCATAATCTAGGTTTCGGGAACGGTACCTTCATTTTTGTCCAGGAAAAAACTGGTGCCACCAAAACCATGCCGGTTCGGTACCATTTTGGTACCGTGCTCATCTCTAACACAAATACCCAAAATGTATGCTTAAAAAGAGCAAACGGTTGTTCGACTGATCACAGGAAAAGTGTGCATACCAAGACCAAAATCTTAGATGCATTGTCGGTTCCAGGTTATTTAAACTATTGAAAGTGTCTTACGGCTCTGAATGATTTATAATTTTCTGATTCTCATGTGAGCTACCAACGATTAAAATGATAAACACAGGGTAGACGATAACCATCAACATCAAAATGGCATGCATAACAAGTTCTATAATATGTCCACAAAAGTTTACAAACACGCAAACTCACGATACGTTCCAAATTCAAGAAAATCACATCAGCACTACATGAAACAGACATCTAAAATAGATTTGAGACTCTACGAATAAAAAAAGCAACAGAACCTTAAACTTCAACTTACTATTCCAATTTTTCAAAGCTTCACTTTTCTATCATAGATCCAGCTGAATGGCATCATCGGGCCTTCTTTTGCCCTACCTGCAGCCCTCTCCTCGAGCCTTCTGATTCTCGGTGGCAACCCACAAACATGTTGGATCATAAACTTGATTTATTCCGAGAATGGTATGGAAGTTTCTAGAAAGTCGTAGAATGGTATGGAAGTTTCTAGAAACTCATAGAATCCTCATAGATAATATCTAGAATATGGCTAGAAATATCTAGATTGATGCTAAAAATATCTAGTTAACCTTATCTAGTAGGAAGTATCTAGAACTATATATGTTGATAAGGATAATGATGTATCAAGAATGATCTAGAATTAAGATTAGGATGATGATGTAAGTAATTATCCATGTCTGGGTTCTAGAACCTTCCATGGAGAAGTATAAATAGGTGTAGTGATGCATTTGTATGTACTATGAAGAAAAGTTCAAGTAATAAAAGTTTCTTTGTAAAAGCACTCTAAGTATTCCTCTCTTCGTAAGCCTAAAAGGCCCTCGTGTTTCCAACAAAGTGGTGTCAGAGCTAGAAGATCGAGATGTCAAGTGCAATGAACGTGTTCCAATTTCCTCGTCCTACCAAAGACAACTATGGTAGTTGGTGCATTCGAATGAAGGCGTTACTTGGTTCACATGATGTGTGGGAGATAGTAGAGAAAGGTGTTGAGAAAGTTGATGATGAAAGTTCGTTGAATGCCGCCCAAAGGGTGGAGTTGCAAAAGGTAAGAAAGAAGGATCAAAGTGCTCTTACACTCATCTATCAATGTCTTGATGATGCGATGTTTGAGAAAGTTGCAAATGCAACCACTTCTAAGGAAGCGTGGGAGATCCTTCAAAATGCTTTCAAAGGAATTGACAAAGTGAAAAAGGTACGTCTTCAAACTCTTAGAGGAGAGTTTGAAAAGCTCCAAATGGAGGAATCCGAAACCATTTCGGATTATTTCACTCGTGTCTTAACCATTTCAAATGAAATGAAGATAAATGGTGAAAGCTTGAGTGACACAAGGGTGATAGAAAAGATTCTTCGCTCTTTGCCACCAAGCTTTGATTACATTGTCGTGGCCATAGAGGAGTCAAAAGACATAGACTCTATGACCATTGATCAACTCATGGGATCTTTACAAGCCCATGAAGAAAAATTGAAGAAAAGAAGGGGGAAAGAACCCTTGGAGCAAGCTTTATACTCGAAGGTCTCTTTCAAAGAAAGAGAAAAGAGCTTTCTACATGAAAAGGAGCAAGGACGAGGACGCGGTACTTTTCGAGGTCGTGGTGGTCTCCAAGGCCGAGGACGAGGAAGAGAAGATGTCAACAAAGAAGATGAAAACCAATGGTTTTCATATCGAAGAAGTCGTGGGAGAGGCTTTCAATCTCAAAGAGGAGGTAAGCCACAAATACAATGTTATAATTGTCGCAAATATGGTCATTATGCCAGTGAGTGTAGTAGCTCAAGACAAGTGGAAGAAAAAGCTAATCTTGTGGAGGTAGAAGACAAAGATGAGCTTACCTTGCTAATGGCAAGACGTGACGAACAAAAAGAGAGGATAAAACCATGGCATATAGATTCCGCTGCGAGTAACCATATGACGGGTGAAGAAGACTTGTTCGTAGATATGGAGGAAAGTAAAGGTAACGTCACCTTTGGAGATGAATCAAAGGCACCGGTGAAAGGAAAAGGTAAGATACTTATCCGAGCTAAAGATGGAAGTCACCAATATATTTCGGACGTATACAATGTGCCCAACCTTGAAAGTAACATTTTAAGTGTGGGACAACTTTTAGAGAAAAACTACGATATTCATTTCAAAGATCGTAGTGCTACAATAAGAAATCCTGAAGGAAAGCTCATAGCTAAAGTCCCTATGACTAAAAACCGAAAGTTCCTTCTAAACATTCAACATGATGAAGCTAAGTGCTTAAAGAGTTGTTTAAAGGATCATTCGTGGCTTTGGCATATGAGGTATGGGCACTTAAACTTTGGTGACTTAAAGTTATTATCATCAAAGGGAATGGTGAAAGGGTTAGATCAAATTGATCATCCCAATCAAGTGTGTGAAGGATGTCTTCTTGGAAAGCATGCTAGAAATTCCTTCCCGAAAGAAGCGACATCAAGAGCTAAGAAGCCTTTGCAACTAATTCACACGGATTTGTGCGGTCCCGTTACTCCACCCTCTCATGGTAAGAATCTTTACTTCATGCTCTTTATTGATGATTTTTCAAGAAAAACTTGGGTATATTTTCTAAAAGAAAAATCCCAAGCTTTTGAAGCTTTTAAGATATTTAAAGCTATGGTTGAGAAGGAGAAAGGTATAAAAATTAAATCCATGAGATCCGATAGAGGTGGAGAAATTTTATCAAAAGAATTTAACAAATTTTGTGAGGATAATGGGATCCGGAGATTTCTAACGGCTCCTTACTCCCCACAACAAAATGGAGTGGTAGAGAGAAAGAATAGAACCATTCTCAATATGGTCCGAAGCATGTTGAAAAATAAGAAGATGCCAAAGGAGTTTTGGGCCGAAGCGGTTGACTGTGCGGTATATCTATTGAATCGGTGTCCGTCAAAGAGTTTAGATAACAAGACTCCACAAGAAGCATGGAATGGGATGAAGCCTACTGTCTCTCACCTAAGGGTATTCGGAAGCATAGTGTATGTTCACGTTCCAAGCCAAAGGCGATCCAAGCTTGATGATAGAAGTGAGAAACATGTGTTCGTTGGCTACGACAAGCAGTCAAAAGGCTATAAGCTCTATAATCCAATCACAAGGAAGGTGGTAGTGAGTAGATACGTGGAGTTCGATGAAGAAGAAGCATGGGATTGGAGCATTAAAGAAAATGAAAGGTATGACTTTCTTCCTATGACTGATGAAGAAGAGACGAGTGAATCAAGTGAAGAAGTCCATCAACCTCAAAGTCCAACTCCAACCCAAGACTCCCCTTCAAGTTCAAGAGAAGGAGAACCCAAGACAAGAAGTTTGCAAGAGCTCTACGAGGTAACTGACGAGATATCCCTTTTTTTTTATACGCTGATTGTGAACCTTTAGTTTTTGAAGAGGCTATGAAAAGTAAGAAATGGAGACAAGCCATGGGCGAGGAGATAAAGTCAATAGTGAAGAATGATACGTGGGAGTTGACGACCCTTCCAAAAGGCCAAAAGGCTATTGGAGTCAAGTGGGTATACAAGGCCAAGAAAAACGCCAAAGGCGAAGTAAAGAAGTACAAGGCAAGACTTGTGGCAAAAGGTTACAAGCAGAAGCATGGGATCGACTACGAAGAGGTATTTGCTCCTGTTGCACGTTTAGAAACTATTAGAATGATTATTGCTATTGCAGCTCAACATAGGTGGAAAATCCACCAAATGGATGTGAAATCTGCATTTCTAAATGGACTTCTCGAAGAAGAAGTTTATGTGGAGCAACCGGAGGGATATGTTGCCAAAGGGCATGAAGGTAAAGTGCTAAGGTTGAAAAAGGCCTTATATGGTCTAAAGCAGGCACCACGTGCTTGGAATACTAGAATTGACAAGTATTTCCAAGAACATGGTTTTACAAAATGCCTAAGTGAATATGCACTTTACGTGAAATTTGAAAGTGGAGGTATACTGCTTGTCTGCTTGTACGTGGATGATTTGATCTTTACAGGAAACTCTCAAAGTATGATGGATGAGCTCAAGAAGTCAATGACGAAAGAGTTCGAGATGACAGACATAGGACTTATGTCTTATTATCTTGGCATTGAGGTGAAGCAGATGGATGATGGAATTTTCATAAGTCAGGAAGGATATGCCATGGAGATATTAAAGAAATTCGGCATGGAGAAATGTAATCCCGTTGGCACCCCCATAGAACATAAGGCAAAGCCTTCTAAGCATGACGGAGGAGAAGCAGTAGACTCAACTCTATTCAAGAGTCTAGTTGGAAGTCTGCGCTATTTGACATGTACAAGACCCGACATCCTCTTTGCGGTTGGATTGGTTAGTCGTTTCATGGAAGAGCCTACAACAAAACATTTGGAGATTGCAAAGAGGATCCTCCGTTATATCAAAGGTACCGTAGATTATGGTATGTTTTACTCAACAAGTGAAGACTTCAAGCTGGTTGGATATAGCGACAGTGACTGGGCTGGAAATAAAGACGATGGAAGAAGTACAACAGGACTCCTCTTCTTCCTGGGTAACAATGCCTTTACATGGTCTTCAAAGAAGCAACCTATTGTTACCTTATCCTGTTGTGAAGCAGAGTACGTAGCTGCAACATCATGTGTATGTCACGCAATTTGGCTAAGAAGTATGCTAAAGGAACTACACATGGAGCAAGAAGATGCGACTGAGATCTACGTGGATAACAACTCAGCAATCGACTTAGCGAAAAATCCGGTCTACCATGATCGAAGTAAGCATATTAACACTCGTTATCACTTTATTCGAGAATGCATTGCAAGGAAGGATGTCCAAGTAATACATACGAGGTCCGAAGATCAAGTTGCAGATATCTTCACCGGCCAAGCCGCTCAACGAGAAAGACTTCTCAAGATAACGAATGATGCTTGGAGTCGGTAAATCAAGTTTAAAAGGGGGTGTTGGATCGTAAACTTGATTTAGTCCAATAAAGATTGGACTATCAATAAAAGCCCAAGCCCGTGATGAAGAAGATTCTAGAATGGCGAAGAATGATCTTAAAAAATATCCATAGAAGTGTGTAGAATATTGTAGCAAAGTGTGATAGAAATATCTAGATAAGCTTATCTAGTTAGAATTATCTAGAATTAGGATAAGGATGATGATGTGTTTAGAATAATCTAGATTATGTTGGAATATCCATGGAAGTATCTCGGTTCTAAAATCTTCCATGGAGTAGTATAAATAGATGTTAGTGTAATGCATTTGGATGTACCTGCAGCCCTCTCCTCGAGCCTTCTGATTCTCGGTGGCAACCCACAAACATACTCTTGGGCCTTGCGTCCTTCACCAGATAGCCCGGTTAAGTCTGCCACATTCCACCGACCCACCAGAAATTCTAGAATATCTGCATAGTCTTTGGCGGTATAGACACTGAGTCTTTGTGGAACAGCTGAGCATGTATGCAGGATCGACTGTCATCACTCTCACACTTATATGGGGAATTTGCGTAATATTAAGTAGACATAAGCTTGAAAAGGGATCATCACCTGAATCTGATCATCAACAAGACTCATCGATAAAATGCTTGTCTCTTAAACACAAACTTTCATTTCTGACTGGTTAGATCATTTCCTTAATCTATAGTTTGTGAGTTCTAGTAGGATAACTTAGAATAAAATTTACGTATAGGCGTACAATCATTTATTTGCATAGTGCTATATGAACACATGGAGATATAGTTCCGAAACATTTTAAACCCTTTTAAAACTCCTCTTATTGTAGATACGGGCGTTAATGTTGACAAGGATACCGGAGCTATAGTTGTAATTATGCTTCTTTCATTGATCCCATTTGCCTTTGTGGGACTAGTACATTTTATGAACACTCCAGCTATGACTTTGTCCGCACTCATAGTATCAGGCATTTCCCTACTTCTATATTTTGGTTATCAGGTATGTACTTGTAATAGCTAATGTGAGATTCATGAACTAAACTTTATAGGATAAACAATGAAACCAAATTACTTGGGATGTGCACTTTGGCTTGTAGGTTGGACATCCATGGATTCGGGTCAGGAGTTTGGAATACTTGAAGCAAGAGAACTTAAGGGCGCGCTTTTTCTATCACGACAAGAGGCTTGCAGAAGTCGATGATCTTGTTGACAAGTAAGGGAATTTCAAATTTACCTGCTTCAAAAGGTGTTACAATATCCTTTTGTATATAAAATATCAAAATAAACTTATCATATAACATTTTTTAGGGCAGCGGATTAATGCAATACCTTGAATTTTCAGAACTTTTGATAAAGCCGACAATAATGGAGATGGACGCATATCGCATGATGAATTGGAAAATCTGGTGGAGCAATTAAAGTTGGAAAAAGATAATATGTCCAAAGAGTATGCCAAAGCTGAGATTTTGAAACACTTCGATAAAGACAAAAGTGGAAGCATCAATAGGCCAGAGTTCTAACAACGATGCACCAATTGTCTAGAAAAAGAAAAGAACGAGGCAAATAGTTCTGGATCTGCTTCTAAATATTTATGGAATCAGGCAAGTTACGCTTACTCGATGATAATTTAGTCATTCATTGGAGACTCGTAAACTTTTCTTAGATTTTAATACTTTATCTACAGGTTAAGAAAAAAGAAATAAACAAGCAACGCTCAAATCTTACGATAATTGAGAAAATCATGCCAAGAATCTTGAAACAAGTCCATGAAAAGCATGAAATGGTGAAAAAAGATGGTGAACCTGACAGAGAAAAGATAGAAGGGTAATGTTCTTGACCCCTAATGTATTCTAGTTTTAACAATATTTCATGATTCGCTTACTCTGCCTATATAGGTTATTTTCACAACACGACAAGGATAATAACGATGAAATACATGGAGATGAGCTGAAACAATTCATCGAGACTTTCGATTTTGGAATAGCATTAGACCATGATAGAGTCTTGGACGAATTGGTAAAGGATTTTGATGATGATGATGATAAGAATGTTGTTTATGTGTCGTATGTGGGGTGATAGGGTATCCTGATAGCAATTAGAAGTCACGAGTATGAACGCTTTCAGATCGATTAAATTGGAGTGGATACCAATTAACGACCGGATAAAATCTAATTGATTCAAGTTTGTGTATGTTGTTATGTCTACAATCAGAATCGTTTCTGTATCCTTATGTTTGATGAAAAAGGTTTTAGCATTAACTGCCTTGTGGCAGTTTCAAGGTTTCAAGCAGTCAAATTTAGTCCCTCAATTTCCGAAAATTTAATTTTCTGAGGAATTTTTGACATAGCAACTAAGAGGAATTTTTTGACCCCAGCCAGGGGCGCTGCCCCTTGGACCCTGCTTCTCTCAGGGGCGTTGCCCCCGAACCCCCACCAAGGGGGCTACCGCCCCCTTGGAACCCTCGTTAGTCCAGTTAATATTCATATAAGTGTCGACCCTTATATGCATATTAAACTCAATCTATTTTACACTAAAATACCAACAAAGAATCAATTGGTAGAGAAAAAAGAATTTGTAGATGGATTCATCAAATGGATTGAGAAAGCGATTAATCAAGATCAAAGCATTAAAAGATCCGAAAAAAGGCAATTGCAAAATTTGAAAAGGTAATTTACTAAAAATAGTTCATATACTGGTTTATCTTTTTGTTACTGATGCACTGATACTTTCTCCAAATTTTCAGGATAACTGAGGAGAAATTGACGCACTCTTGAAACGGGAGAAACCTAAAGCAACCATCGTGTATGCTATATTTGGAATAGCGATCATGATCACAATTTCATCTGCCTCCATAACAAGTGTCATACAATTCTCAACAGCAGCTAGCATACCTTTTCTCTTCACTTCATTTGTTATGGTCCCGATTGCCCTGAATGCTAAAATGGTAATCAATGCAATTCTCGATGCTCAACCCCATGTTCGGAAGAACGCTTCTTTGGCGTTTTCAGAGGTTTGCACATTTTCACTAATGCATCACTTACTTTATGTTTAACAGTTAATATCTTGATCAAATGAAAATTTCAAAATTATATTTCAAAAGATTTTATCAACCGATAACTTACTCACTATGTATGATATATGATGTAAACTAACAACACGATTTCGTTTATCTAATGCAGATCTACAATGGATTGGTGATAAATAACCTTCTTGGGTTGCTAACATTGCTTGTCACGGTATATATAAAGGGACTATCATGGACCTACTCGGCTGAGATGCTCGCCATCATGATACCTTGTGCCATTGTTGGTGTATTCACGATCAAACGTGACACCTATCCTCTTTGGGCGTCCATCTCAGCGATACTACTATATCCGGTTTCCGTATATATATTTATTATGTTTTGCCAAATGCTAGCTAATTGAACGATGTCAAAGTGGTATAGGTTAGAAGTGGAATGACAATGGATTGATGAATATAGGTTGGGTATCAAATTACTACATACTATCCCAAATAAAATCTTGCTATCGTTTGTTTTTGGGTCCTTACTATTAGACGATAAATATGGCCTAAACTCGATTGTGGGTTTGAGTCCATTATGGTTTCATGTTATGTGTACTCTGTATATACCTCTGGGGGTTTATCATTTCCATTCTATGTTATGTGTCCCGACAAGTTTATAAAAAATTCAAACTCAGAAGACATATAAAAAATAAACAATTTCTCATTTATTGTAACCAGAAGAACACTCAAATGAATGGAAATTGTTTCACAAAAGTTACACGTTTCATTAAGTATTTAAAATATATAAAAAGCGACAATGCAAGTATCTTTGTATCGACATTATGGGCAGACTGACAACAGAGTTTGGCAAAATATACCACCAAATTCTTTCATCATTAAAAAACACGAAAGGGACCAAATAAATACCAGAAAATGAATCACATGTTCTATCTGTCACACCCCCAATTTACCTGACTTGCAGCGGAATGGAATACCTAGGGGTGTCTGTCATAGCACCACAGTTACAGTTACATTGAACGACCTAAAGTGTCGTTTGGAAAATACTGCATTTGATCATTGAAATAATCCAGAGTTTACAAAATGAGGTCCCCAAAATGTGTTGCATGTTTATGAAAAACAAGTCATACTAGATCAAATGTTTACATAAGTGCATGAAATAATGATGAGACGCGTCGACTCCGCGACTCCATGAAGGTCCAAATGCATGTCACATGAGCTACCTTAATAACCTGAAATACATTGCTAAAACGTCAACACGAATGTTGGTGAATTCCATAGGTTTGTAAAATGTAATGATGTACGGCCACCACAAGTAAAAGTGCAAGATAAAAATCTCATGAAAATTGTACAATTGACCTTAAGCTCATGACACCGAAGCTATGACTGATGAAACTCTATGCCCCTCCTGAATGTTCTGCCGAAACATTCAAATGTAAAAGACATGACATGCATCCGCTTACTGTTGGTAATCACTACCACGGATGGAGGCGTCACCCTCGATAGATCTATCCACTCACTCTCGCTTAACGGTAAATTAACGGTTCATGATGTTACAGGGGACTTATCACATGGCAAGGTAACTTAAGCAATGTACATGTTTGAATACTTGGGCTCGTACTAAAATGATTGATGCAATGTATTCCCCCCGTGGGATTTGAAAACAATCAAAAATGTTGAATTGAAAACGGGGCTATGAAAACTCACCTTAACTGATGAAACTGTGATGAAATGAAATGAACACCAATGAACAATTTGCTGCCGCAACCCAATATGATGGTACCATGAACATGTAATGAGCTGAAAAACAAGGCGCGCACACTAGCCGCAACCTAATATGAATGATGAACGATCTACTTTAGATCATGAAATGATGTTATGAATGTCCATGCACATGTTTCCTATACCACTCGACTCTTTGAAAAACACTTGTTGTTATCAAAAGTATATATTCCAAGACTTAGGAAAATATGGCTATTAGAAAAATAAACTAGTTGTAATATATATACTTATATATATATCGTATGTACCAATGTTTGTGTTGAAATCCTCGGTTTGAAATCCTTGAAATAACGCCTTGTACTAATGAAAATATACTTGTAATCACTAATACATCATTAGTTATGAAATTGGGTACTTGGTTAATATTTCTAGAAAATCTAGAATTTAGTACGTAGAAGTATTATTTCTATTAGTGACAAAACGGTCTCATAAAACTAGTCGTGAAATAGTGAATATTAAGAGTTAGGAAAGAAGCTCAGTAGTTTTGAGAAGATTTTCACCATATCTAAAAAGTCACAGAAGTGAAGTTTGTCCATACAGGTCTCGATCATAAAGATAATTAGCCGTCAAGTGAGGTGTTTGGGCTGTTTTGGCAGATTCTGGGCAGTTTTCGGGAAAGTTTGGAAGTCCATAAGTTGTTCGTTATAAATCCTTTTGACAAACGGCTGGATGTTTTGAAAACTAGGCTGGGTGAACTAACTTTTTGTCAATTATGTAAATTTTCCAGAAATGAGTTTATCAATGAGTAAATTGGCTCTCAACATGATGTCTTACAAAAACTGTTTTTCTAAGTAATATTTTGCTAAAAAGCTGATGGAAATAAATAGAGTTTCGCCGATTTTGAAACGTGTATATCTTGGTCGTTATAAGCTTGTTTTCTACGTTCTTTATATCCCCGAAATCGTGGGACAACATACTAATATATTTTTGATAAGTCGGGATGGCTAGATCAAGTTTTACACCTCAGATTGCCCATTGAAAATCGTGGGACAGCATGTACAATTTTCAGAAAATAGTTTTCGTCGTTAAACTTGCAAAAATCATATCTCCTTCGTTATAAACTCGTTTTAATCCATTCTTTCGCCCACGGCTTCGTTTTTGAAAGTATTTTCTAAATCTTTAGCCCAAAGTTAGCCGGAATCCCCTTATTTTTCTGGATTTACAAAAATGGGACAGCATGTATATATACTTGTTAGAAATCCATTTCCAAGGTTCAAAACTAGTTTTTACTTCAACCAAATGTCTTGCAAACTTCACAAAACTAATCTAATCCTACCATACACCTTCTTAGGGTGTCATGGATTCCTAATGACTAGAAATCAAGTTACTTTAACAAAGAAACACCTAAATCACAATCTAGGGTTTGTATGTTCAAAAAGTCTTCAAAAATAAAGTGGTATAACTAGTTTGTGCATGAAATTAATCATGAATACTATAAGATACATGTGTTAATTAGATGAAAACATAAAAATAAATTTGAATACTCACTTTGAAATAATAGGTGATTAGATGATGAGAAATCTTGGATTACTTGTGTTTTTGAGGTATGATTCTTGATTAGAATGATGAAATGAACAACTTTGATGCTTTAACTTTTCAAAAACCTTCACTTGATCTTGGATTTGGTTTATGGTCGTGGTTTTCATGATGGAGAAGAAGAGGAATGAGCTTTTTGATTCTAAAAATTTAGTATGATTATGTTTAAGAGGTTTTTGGTAGATATTTATCTAATTCCAATGGCATACTTGTAATTATATGGTCAATGTGAAGACTAATGAGGGGGGGCTGCACATGTTAGTTAAATGTGTGTGGGAAGCTTGGTAATCTAGTTCACGGAGTCGGTTTTGGTTCCGTTAATCGCAAAACGTAAAGTTTTAAACCGCGAAACGTAAATTCGGGCATCGTAAAAATATGAAACTTGAAAGAATGACTAAACTTGTCAAAATACTCCATAATAAAATAAAAATGAATGGTAAGTTCCATCGGGTTGCTTGAACGTTGTTAAAACTGGAAACGCGGGTTAAAAACGCGTAATTCGCGTAAAACGCTGAACTGGAAAACGTAAAATTCCAAAATACTGGGTAAATGAATGTAATAACTTTTATGATGATATAATAGATATAAAAATATGTCGGGACCATTGTGGGAATATTTAGATATATTCGTCGTGTATAAACCGGGTGTTAACGTTTATTTATAAATAATTATAAGGAAAACGTTAAATGTATCAAATATATAAATTTGAAAATCCTAAGAGTGGTATAACATGTAAATGACCTACTGATGATATGCAGACTATCTCCAGTCCGTATGAAATGTCTTTACTGATAATGCATGAATTCGCACCTGAACCAATACGGTTACGCGAATTTGAATACCCGTAAACTAAATTTACGATGAAATGTGTAATGCACGTGAATGATGAAATCTTTTCCCGCAATGAATAGTGTTCCGTGAATAGTAAAATTTCTGAATGCTTCTCGAAATGTCAAACTGACACCAAAAATGATGAATAGTAAACTGATGAATAGTGTTTTGATAAATAGTGTTTTTCCAAAGTTCGGGAAATGACCTGAAATGACTTGAAATGGTGAGTTGTGACATTCTTCCCCTCTAAATGGAACTTCGTCCCGAAGTTCAGTTTATGTTGGTTTCTGAAAACGTATTGGTGAAAAGGTGATGATATTCGAGAATTCCAGCGAACTCTAACGATAGGAATTCGACTCTGCTTCAACTGTTCGACCACTCGGTTCATGATTTCTGTTTGTTCTCCTAACAGGTTTATGTTTGACTTTGGGTTGGATTCCTTTCCAAATGGGATTATGAGTGACTCATTTGAAAGTCATTTCTGGGGATTTGAAAATGTGAAATACGTTTGTGTAATCCTGTTGTTCTCCGACAATGTTCAAGTCTGACGGCCACTAGGCCTTCTCTGTCAGAATATTAAATGGTCCAGTGTATATTGGTGTAACTTTCCAAGTTTTCTGAATGATATCTTGCCTTTCCTAGGCAGAACTTTCTGCATAACTCTGCAGAACTTGAAGTTTTAATGGTTTACGACTTATTGAACTTGTAACTGATTCTTGACTTGTAGAAAATTTCTGGTTATCTCATGAATGCCTACTGAACTAGTGAGTTGAGCTTTTTCTGAGTTTGGCCCATCAATCGATGGTCTGCGCTTCTTAATGTTCTAAATGTGATACTGGTAATATATACTGCTGAATTCTGCCAGAACTCAAGTTTGTATGCTAGTTGGTCGATTCTAAAATGAATCTTAAATAGTCCAATATGCTAAAGGTTCAACCTTTCTTGTTATCCAATTTGTATCATGCCAATCCAAGGCAATGCTTTTAACTTAATTTGTTCTCCTACTTGAATCTGGATGGTTTGTTGTTGAGGATATCCAATCCAAATGATGTGTGTTATTTACCAACCTAACTTCTGCCAGTTTCTCGCCGTTGGTGTGATAACTATTGTTGTAGATGAATTTGATTTATGTTAAATGATTGTTCCAACCATTTCTAGGGTCAATCACTCATGCTCTGAGCATACCTTCCTATGTTTGAATTGTTCTCTCGCTTTGACCATCGTTCTGAGGGTGATAGGTGATGTTCACATCTAAATGGGTTTCTGAAGGAAATCCTGAAATGATTACCTGAAGTCCAAGTTGAATCGGTTTCCTTAACAGGAAAAACTGAAATGGGTACAATAAACCTTTGTGACTAATTCCACAACGTTCGGTCCTTCGAACTTGGCGTTATCTGAAGGGGATAGAATATAGGTAACAATTTGATTCCTTGTTTCAAACAATTGTCCTTTGTGAAAACTTACTGCAGGAAAGTTTATGTATGGATGAGGCCATGTTTAAATGAAATGCTCTACAGTCTCAATTAGAAGCTTGGTTTATTTCTATCGTGTTGTCATGCGGACATTTATATTGAGTTCAATCCTGTAGCTCAGTCTAGCTAGTACCTTTAAACGATAGAATTTGACAACTAAGTCAGAGATGGTGATTCGGATGGTCTCGCGGTATCTTAGAATTTGTTGTTGAGTTATGAATTCTCTCACTATATACTTCTAGTTCTGTAATCCTTTCATTGCTTTTATTGTATAGAGGAATCCTGCATGTAATTGATATGGAAAGTCTCTCTTAGGGAAGTCAATGGGAAAATCCAACTTAATGTCTGAATGAGTGACTGGTGGGGTAAGTATCCAGGGATAGTTCGGCAAAAGGGATGTTTATGAAAGAGTTCCTTTGTTTACAAAACTTTTGGATGAAGATTGTCATTATCAATCCTTTGAAAAGGTAATTATTTCCTTCATGGCATAATCCTTCCTGAATTTTACATAGGTGATCAGGCTATGTATAATTGAGGACTAGTGATGCGATGTTGGATTTTGTCAAAATATCATAACTTTTATCAAAAGTTTTAGATGGTGTTCAACGCATTGTTATAAAAATGGTGTCCTGATATTTTCTTTCAAGTAACATGAAAATTGCTTCGTGTAACAATAGTAAATACTTGGTGTAATGACAGAAAATCAATTTATAGGATGTTAATAAAATAGCTTACTTCAGAAATTTTTCTGTAAAGCAGTTTCCCCATATGATAGTAAAATAGCTTGAATGGTGTATTGGATACGTGGGTGAATCTTGTCGAATGGTAATAGTCTACTAATTCGTCAAAAACGAAATCAACCTAATTCCTGATGAGACAATGCTAAAATGTTGCGAAACGATTGAAGTCTGAGCAATTGGGATAGAAAATGGAGTAAACGAAGGTTATGATTATCACCTAGGTAACAAAGGATAGATACTATATTGGATAGGAAAGTGCTTAATGCCCCTAGGTCATGTCATCGTACCAACGGTAAGTACAAAAGGAAAGATACAACCCTAAAGGCTCGAACTACGGTTTATATATTGAAACAAAGCTCCTCCTGCTGAAGCATTGTTCTTATCCTTGATGTTTCTAATATCCTGACGGTTCTCTTTCAACAACTCACGCTATTCCTCGAGCGATTCAGTCTTGATTCCAAGTTCCTGATTTTTCCTTGTTCCTTAGCTCCGGGCAGTCATTCTTGAAATGCCCTAACTTTCCACATTGGAAGCAACTCCCTGGGATCTTCTGATTTGTGATTTTCCTATAGTCTTCAGTCCAATGACCCCGCTTCTTGCACACTACACACGTTTTACTGCAATGACCTCGGTGATATTGATTACCCAGGTTGTAGTAAGGTAACTTTCCAATATACCTTCTCTTTGTGTGCGGTTCTGCAGCAAAGGCTCTATTCACTTCTTGTTATTTGGGTGATTGTTGAGCAGCATTGCAACCTAGATTGTTGTTCCACTTCCTCTTGTTGTCACTGTTGTTTCCTGATGTCTCGGCGTGAACTATGAGTTCCTTTGCCTCGATCGCCATTTTGATAGCTTCAGACATGGCATCGGGTTCCCATGCGATGACCAACATACGAATTCCATGGGAGAGTCCCCCGATGTACCATTCAAGTTTCTTGCTTTCCGATTCATCCATTGCAGAATCTAGTCGTGTTAATTCATGAAAATGAGTAATGTACTCGTCAACATCATTTCCTACCATGGTAAAGTTTAGTGTTTCCTGTTCTTTTGCTCGTAATTCATTTCCTACACAAAATGTTATACCCATCATCCTTCTTAGTTTCTCCCAAGAGTGTGAGGAAGCAGCATCAACTCCCACCATCTTAATATGTTTGGTCCACCATTCCTGAGCATGATCCTGAAAAGTGCATGTGGCGAACTTAACCTTGTATTCCTTACGACAGTCGCCACATTGAAATATTGTTTCTATGTCTTCGAACCATTTGAGAAATTCCTTTGTGTTTCTAGTTCCGCTAAAGGAGGGAGGATTGCACCCCATAAATTCCACGTGGGTAAGTTCCTTAGTGAGGGCGGTGACTATGTTCTTGGCAATGACTTGTCCAACAGCAGCTTGCGTCATGCTTGAAGTGGTTTGCTTAGATCTCTCTTCATCAAATCATAAGTGACCATGAGGGTATATAGTTAATCAAAGCCATCATATTCACAACACATGAATATAATACATGAAAATTTCGGTCTACGTGAACCGGTATCACAAATAGCACAACCATTTCTTACATAGTAGAGTCACACTTGATATATTTGTTTGTACAACAATCAAAAGACAACAAGTTCTTTAGACTATGTCCCACACCTTCTGTGGCTAGGATAATAGTAAAAGCTAGTGAGGATATAAGTCGGGTCCAGGGACTTCCTGGTGTCCCTGTGTGTGAAATCAGGTTTGTGGTATCATAAGGTTGAGATAGTCCTGAAGTGGTGTCTGAAGTTGTGCATCTATCAAATCTTAGATAATGTAGGTTCTGAACCATTCCTGAAGAATCTGTGGATGTTTCTGTTGAGTCCGTGATATTGGTATTTTCTACTAGGTGTCATCTAGTTCATGGCAAGTGGGCATGGAAAAGGAAAATGACAATGATGGTACTAGTGTATGGAATACTACCCTCTTTCGCGCTACCTCGCGACATCCAAAAGGTAAAACTAAAGTACACACTGTGGGAAGGCCAATAGTGTAATAAGTAACTGATGGTGGTGATAGTACCTGAGTAGTAAGTGCCCTACTAGTGATGGAAAGAAAACACACTATCTTCCTTGCAATAAGCATCCTAATAAGTCCATTAAGATTAATTCTGAATACACTACCAAAAGGCATTCAATGTACGGGCTGAATGATAGGAAAACCCTGTTCCTATGGCAAATCAATAGTACTAATGGTGGTGTAAATGCAACTGGTGGTATAATGGTAGTGGAAGATGACAAGGCATCTTCAATGTTGGAATCCGATAAAAGGATGTCAGGGTGAGTATCTGAAGACATGTCACTTGTGAACCAGGTCAATAAAATGATATACATATACGGATATGAGTATAAATAACTCGCACAGGGTATGCATGAAACAACATGTATCATGATTATGCACTTATGATGAAATGATGAGATGCTATGATGATGTGGTTATAGTCTAGGGTCCAAGATACATCCTAGTTTGCCATAACCTTAGCTCTGATGCCAATCTGTCACACCCCCAATTTACCTGACTTGCAGCAGAATGGAATACCTAGGGGTGTCTGTCATAGCACCACAGTTACAGTTACATTGAACGACCTAAAGTGTCGTTTGGAAAATACTGCATTTGATCATTGAAATAATCCAGAGTTTACAAAATGAGGTCCCCAAAATGTGTTGCATGTTTATGAAAAACAAGTCATACTAGATCAAATGTTTACATAAGTGCATGAAATAATGATGAGACGCGTCGACTCCGCGACTCCATGAAGGTCCAAATGCATGTCACATGAGCTACCTTAATAACCTGAAATACATTGCTAAAACGTCAACACGAATGTTGGTGAATTCCATAGGTTTGTAAAATGTAATGATGTACGGCCACCACAAGTAAAAGTGCAAGATAAAAATCTCATGAAAATTGTACAATTGACCTTAAGCTCATGACACCGAAGCTATGACTGATGAAACTCTATGCCCCTCCTGAATGTTCTGCCGAAACATTCAAATGTAAAAGACATGACATGCATCCGCTTACTGTTGGTAATCACTACCACGGATGGAGGCGTCACCCTCGATAGATCTATCCACTCACTCTCGCTTAACGGTAAATTAACGGTTCATGATGTTACAGGGGACTTATCACATGGCAAGGTAACTTAAGCAATGTACATGTTTGAATACTTGGGCTCGTACTAAAATGATTGATGCAATGTATTCCCCCCGTGGGATTTGAAAACAATCAAAAATGTTGAATTGAAAACGGGGCTATGAAAACTCACCTTAACTGATGAAACTGTGATGAAATGAAATGAACACCAATGAACAATTTGCTGCCGCAACCCAATATGATGGTACCATGAACATGTAATGAGCTGAAAAACAAGGCGCGCACACTAGCCGCAACCTAATATGAATGATGAACGATCTACTTTAGATCATGAAATGATGTTATGAATGTCCATGCACATGTTTCCTATACCACTCGACTCTTTGAAAAACACTTGTTGTTATCAAAAGTATATATTCCAAGACTTAGGAAAATATGGCTATTAGAAAAATAAACTAGTTGTAATATATATACTTATATATATATATCGTATGTACCAATGTTTGTGTTGAAATCCTCGGTTTGAAATCCTTGAAATAACGCCTTGTACTAATGAAAATATACTTGTAATCACTAATACATCATTAGTTATGAAATTGGGTACTTGGTTAATATTTCTAGAAAATCTAGAATTTAGTACGTAGAAGTATTATTTCTATTAGTGACAAAACGGTCTCATAAAACTAGTCGTGAAATAGTGAATATTAAGAGTTAGGAAAGAAGCTCAGTAGTTTTGAGAAGATTTTCACCATATCTAAAAAGTCACAGAAGTGAAGTTTGTCCATACAGGTGTCGATCATAAAGATAATTAGCCGTCAAGTGAGGTGTTTGGGCTGTTTTGGCAGATTCTGGACAGTTTTCGGGAAAGTTTGGAAGTCCATAAGTTGTTCGTTATAAATCCTTTTGACAAACGGCTGGATGTTTTGAAAACTAGGCTGGGTGAACTAACTTTTTGTCAATTATGTAAATTTTCCAGAAATGAGTTTATCAATGAGTAAATTGGCTCTCAACATGATGTCTTACAAAAACTGTTTTTCTATACTAAGTAATATTTTGCTAAAAAGCTGATGGAAATAAATAGAGTTTCGCCGATTTTGAAACGTGTATATCTTGGTCGTTATAAGCTTGTTTTCTACGTTCTTTATATCCCCGAAATCGTGGGACAACATACTAATATATTTTTGATAAGTCGGGATGGCTAGATCAAGTTTTACACCTCAGATTGCCCATTGAAAATCGTGGGACAGCATGTACAATTTTCAGAAAATAGTTTTCGTCGTTAAACTTGCAAAAATCATATCTCCTTCGTTATAAACTCGTTTTAATCCATTCTTTCGCCCACGGCTTCGTTTTTAAAAGTATTTTCTAAATCTTTAGCCCAAAGTTACCCGGAATCCCCTTATTTTTCTGGATTTACAAAAATGGGACAGCATGTATATATACTTGTTAGAAATCCATTTCCAAGGTTCAAAACTAGTTTTTACTTCAACCAAATCTCTTGCAAACTTCACAAAACTAATCTAATCCTACCATACACCTTCTTAGGGTGTCATGGATTCCTAATGACTAGAAATCAAGTTACTTTAACAAAGAAACACCTAAATCACAATCTAGGGTTTGTATGTTCAAAAAGTCTTCAAAAATAAAGTGGTATAACTAGTTTGTGCATGAAATTAATCATGAATACTATAAGATACATGTGTTAATTAGATGAAAACATAAAAATAAATTTGAATACTCACTTTGAAATAATAGGTGATTAGATGATGAGAAATCTTAGATTACTTGTGTTTTTGAGGTATGATTCTTGATTAGAATGATGAAATGAACAACTTTGATGCTTTAACTTTTCAAAAACCTTCACTTGATCTTGGATTTGGTTTATGGTCGTGGTTTTCATGATGGAGAAGAAGAGGAATGAGCTTTTTGATTCTAAAAATTTAGTATGATTATGTTTAAGAGGTTTTTGGTAGATATTTATCTAATTCCAATGGCATACTTGTAATTATATGGTCAATGTGAAGACTAATGAGGGGGGGCTGCACATGTTAGTTAAATGTGTGTGGGAAGCTTGGTAATCTAGTTCACGGAGTCGGTTTTGGTTCCGTTAATCGCAAAACGTAAAGTTTTAAACCGCGAAACGTAAATTCGGGCATCGTAAAAATATGAAACTTGAAAGAATGACTAAACTTGTCAAAATACTCCATAATAAAATAAAAATGAATGGTAAGTTCCATCGGGTTGCTTGAACGTTGTTAAAACTGGAAACGCGGGTTAAAAACGCGTAATTCGCGTAAAACGCTGAACTGGAAAACGTAAAATTCCAAAATACTGGGTAAATGAATGTAATAACTTTTATGATGATATAATAGATATAAAAATATGTCGGGACCATTGTGGGAATATTTAGATATATTCGTCGTGTATAAACCGGGTGTTAACGTTTATTTATAAATAATTATAAGGAAAACGTTAAATGTATCAAATATATAAATTTGAAAATCCTAAGAGTGGTATAACATGTAAATGACCTACTGATGATATGCAGACTATCTCCAGTCCGTATGAAATGTCTTTACTGATAATGCATGAATTCGCACCTGAACCAATACGGTTACGCGAATTTGAATACCCGTAAACTAAATTTACGATGAAATGTGTAATGCACGTGAATGATGAAATCTTTTCCCGCAATGAATAGTGTTCCGTGAATAGTAAAATTTCTGAATGCTTCTCGAAATGTCAAACTGACACCAAAAATGATGAATAGTAAACTGATGAATAGTGTTTTGATGAATAGTGTTTGATGAATAGTGTTTTTCCAAAGTTCGGGAAATGACCTGAAATGACTTGAAATGGTGAGTTGTGACACTATCCAACCCACAAAATCCTTTTTTATTTTTTTATTTTTTATTTTTTTTTGATAATTTGTAAAATAGCCCGTTTGCCCTGGGTCTAGACATATTTAGCCCGTTTTTGAAAAATTCCCGTTTTAGCCCCGGGTTGCCCTAGGCAACTTTCGTATAGCCAACTAAAGAGTGCCACGTCGGGACAACTTTTTTGTATTTTGGGCAACTTGGGGACACTTGTCATCTTTCGGTTAGCTATACGAAAGTTGTTCAGGGCAACCTGGGCTAAAACGGGAATAATTCAAAAACGGGCTAAATATGCCTAGACCGCAGGGCAATGGGTCATTTTGGTAATTTTCCCTATTTTTTTTACGAAACATATTAATACCAGAACTATATCACGTGTTCTATCCAACCCACAAAAATACTATACATTTTCTATTAAATCATTGATCTCAACCTATATATAGCACAAGTACGTGTGATTGCTATTTTTAGAGGCACAAAACTCTCCCAAAATTCCCTAAAACCTACACGTGTAAACATCCCTATTTTTAGAAAGATTTTCAAAATTTTTTTGAAACAAATTTGGTAGAAAAACTAGGAGAAAAAATTGGGAGAAAAAAATTTACAGAAAACGCCATATTTTATTTTCAAACTAATCATCTCTATCATCCATTGCACAGAGCACCATCAACAAACACCTAACCAAATCTTAAGCCTAATTATGAAACAACCCTCCTTTTTATAATATTCTCAAAACCAGTTCATGGTGGTAGATAATCGACCTTGAATCTTATCTTTCTTATGAACCCTAATTATGAAACAACCGCTCCTTTTTAAAAATTGATTCATGTTGGTTGAATGATCGATAATTAATTTTGATTCAAGATTTGTTTTATTTATTGAGCTGATTTTATCAAGATCAAAGCATAAAACCAGTTTTTTATTTTATTTTATTTTATTTTATTTTAAATTCAAAACAACTAATCCTACACCGCCACCCAGTTTTTTAAATTCAAAACCACTAATCCTACACCACCACTGCCGACAATATGATCTGACACACAAGGTTTGTTTTGATTTGGTTTATTGATTTTTTAAGATCTCTATAGGTGATGTTTGTTATTGGTTCTTCAAACTACACAATGGTTATATCGGTTGTATGAGACTGCTTATTTAAAGTGCGTATACGGGTTTATGGGATTGCTTATTTCAAAGTTATATGTGAATGCAATGGTCAATATGCTCAATCGTTTGTTTTGTTTATAGTTTTTGTTGAAGAAATACTACGAGTAAAGATCTGGTTAACATGCCGAACTTCTGTAGATCTCGCCACCATGATGGAATATACCGATGCCTATGTATTGATTTTCATTTTTTTTTAATTTTACCCTAACTGTGATTTTTAGCATTTTTTATTGAATGTGTTTTGAAATAATTTTGATTGAAGATTGAATTGGAGTGTTTGGTATTACTCTATGAAATTGATTAGGATTCAAAATCAATCAAAATAAGTGACCCCAAAAAGCCCCAATAAGAACAATGGCGAACTTTGAATTCATGTTCGAATTATTTCGTACTTTTGACTGTTTCTGTGTTTGTTTTGAGCTTATTACTTGCATTAGTTTTGAAGGTACGTTTAGTAGCACATATTTCAGTTTCATGGTTTTCCTTTGTGAAGTAGTTGGTCTAATAAGTTTTACGCTTTTTTCTTTGTACTTGATCAGGCAGTGAAAAAGAAAACAAATCTCAATCTAGCTGAAGTTGGAGATATCGTTGTCGGATCTATCTTGGGAGTGGGTTCCCAAAGATCAAGCGAATGCATAATGGCCGCTTTCTATGCTGGGTTTCCTGGTATGTCCAAGACTCGAGAGAGTGCACTACCTAATTACCTATATCTAAGATGATTTTCTAATAAATGATTTCTCACAGTTCCAGTTAGGACCAAAAACAGACAATGTTCCTCGGTTCTTAGGCAGCTGCTGATGTACCTGCGGCTATTAAAGTTGGATTTTATGATATTGGGATTGGTGCTGGTTTGGAATCCATGACTGCCAATCCGATGGCTTGGGATGGATCGGTGAACCCAAGGGTATACTTTTATCTCCGACTCACGTGTGAATATATACTCACATATCTTTATATGTGAATCCGTAGTCTGTTATATGTTTATATTTTGCTTGTGATTAACATTAATAGGTGAAGACAATGGCACAAGCTCAAGATTGTCTTCTTATTACGTCAGAAAATGTTTCACAGCGCTTTGGCGTGACGAGGAAGGAACAAGATCAGGCTGCAGTGAGTTGAATAGAACTATATAGAAAGGTTGTTTTATGGTTCAAATGCAGCCTTTTAAACGGTGTTTGGGTTGCATAGGTTGATTCAAATAGGAAGGCTACTGCTGCAACAACTTCTTGTAAATTTAAGGACAAGATCATTCGCGTCAAGACTAAGGTATAAATGGCTTTTTTTTCCCATATGTTATTATATTACGTTTTGCTTCCTTCTAATATAAAGTTTTATTTGGAGAAAAGATCGTTGACCCAAAAACCGGAGACGAAAAGCCTGTTACAATCTCTTTTGATCATGGCGTCTGTCCGGGAACTACTTTGGCAGATCTTGTGAAACTTGAGCCAGTATTTAAGAAGGATGGGTCAACCACTACTCTTACTGATCAATCAAATACTAATAGTTTATTTTTACTCTGAAAACTTACCAAAAAATGTTTACAATTTATGATGAGCATTCTAACCATGAAAATGTTGCATTACTCTATGACGGAGCAAGTACATTGTCCCACTATATGAATATAAATATCTAAAATGCTAAATTGTCATGGTGATAGGATCATATCCATAGATGGCCTGGTGTTAATATCGATAAAATGTAACCCATGTCAATAGACTTATAAGTGAATGGGTTGAATATGCCACTTTTAGTTCAATATGTAATCTTACATTTACCCTTTTGCAGGCTTCACAGATGAAACTACACCTGACTATCAATGCAATCTAAGTCCAGATGGCAGGCAAGGGACGTTGATGAATCGCCTGATCTATGCAGTGGAGCAGTTGAATTCGTTACCACAAGGGAATTCCTGGTTCATGTGATCTAATCTATAGCTTTGATTTTCACTTCTCTAAACGTTTATCTCTATAATAATTTTTTATATATTTCCTACGTACGTAAGCCAATGCTTGCAAACTGATGTTTCAATGAATGCCTTGCAAACTGGTGCAACAGTGTGAGCTTGCATTGCTATCAGCCGAGTCATTGCTGATCTTCCAGTAACTTCATGTTAATTGTGGTTATAGGTGAAAATAGTTGGGACGGATAATGGGTCTAAATTGGTATAATCTTAGATATTGGCTAGGTTATTGACCTGGTTTTTGTCCAGGTTTTAAAATTTTTATTTTTATAAATAATTAGTGTTCTTAATTAACTTATTTCAAGTTTTCAACTATAATAATCAAATATAATTGAAAATAAATGGGTCACAATTGCCACCTTTAGTACTTGTGGTGGCACATGGCTACCCATAAGTATTTAATCTTATTGATGTTTTACCCTCTGACAATAGGTTCGAAGTTGGTGTGTTAGTGATCTGTTTCATTTTTACAATTTGTTGTAGATTTTTCGATGTAACAAACTAATAATGTGGTTGCTGCAGGAGGGTCCTCAAACAAATGGTAGGAATTGCCACATTTGACTCAACCATCCACTTTTATAATCTGAAACAAGCATTGCAACAGGTAAATATAATGGTAGATTACTAATTGTATATTTTTTGTACGGTGCGCGCTAACCCGGAACACGTGTTATAAAAATGTGAATCTGCATGTTTGGCCTGATAACGTTGATGAAAACAGAGGTTAATATGAAATTGTCATTTTTTTTTCTCTTATACTGCAGGAACCTCATAAATTACTTCAACCAGTAGAAAAGACTATGAAGACATTAGCTATTGAATTTGCAGAGTCCCAAGTGAACCTTTTATCTTAATTGTACTCATTAGATTTTGGTATAAATATTTGGTGCTTTTTCTTCTTGAGGTTTCAAGCGTACTTGAATTCATATATGTTATTGTTGACATAACCTTTTGAGCATTCATATTATGTGTCTGTATAATGGTATGTGTTTCTTATGTGTGAATTTTATTTAATTTTTCTTTTCCATTGATTCATTACTGGAGTGAACAAGGATGTTATAACGAAACGCAGTCCCACTCTTAAAAACTTATATTAAAATTTATGAACATCTTTTAAGTTTAATTTAGTTCACTTAGTAGTAATTGTAACTTTTCTCTACCATAGTCATTTTTCAATCAAAGGATATAACCTTGAATTAAAATAGAGGTCATTTCAGCAAGATGTTGACAATGTTTTCAAATTGTATCTTATTCAACTTTCTCTATTGTTAAGATATTGCTTGATTTGCTTATGATGCTTATGAGCTGTTATAGTAGATCTTAGCACAAATATGAGACACAAAATTATATATTTGTGACTTCAGTTGAGTAAAATTTGATTGACATGAAACACTTTTTGTCTAACATTTGAGGGTGCTTTTTAAGGTTATTTTGTGGGCTTGTGGGCTTATTTCATTTTGGTTTATATAAGCCTAAACTTTATGGCTTATTTTGAGACCTATGGGCATATATATTTGCTTATTACATAATAAGCTTATATAAGCCCATAAGTCTCAAATATTATCACGCATGTCCCTAATGAGACTTAAACTCACAACCTCTTTGTAATTAGACCACTCACATACCGCTCGGCCAAAGGCATTTGTAGAGATTGAACATATAAACCTGCAATTGCTCATATGTTTCAGGTTCTTTAACAAAAGCATTTTTGGGCATTAGTTGAGGTGTATGTTGTATGTTTAATCAACTATTTCATGGAGAAGGATTTTAGACAAGTGAGTAAAAAAAATTGTATAGTTTCTATATCATCCTACTTCATGGAAATATGCTACATTTGTGGTGTTTGCTATAACACGTGGTGGAAACCAAGCATGTGTTTGATATTGTATAACCTTAAAATGACTTATTCTCCATTTGTCTCTATACTAGAAACTATATGTTTTCTTGATTTTTAATTTCGCAACCACATGCCTTAGTTGCATGATCAAGGAGTTTTACATTTGATCTGGTCTTTCTTTTTTCCCTCTAATTAGGTACTTTAATAGATGTTTCTCATCATAATAATTATTCATTTGGTATGTTTTAATATAGAACCAGATTGTGCAAGAAACCATACAAACTGTAAAATTTGTGAAGCTATCGAGAGTTACCAAAAAAATAAGAATATGTTACGTATTGAGACTTTGTTATGAAATAGAAGGAAACTACACCGATGAAGCCACTAACGTTCTCTCAAAATTGTTGCATAAGCTTTAAACATATTCTTAGTATTCATTCAATGTTTTGTTATTCCTTTAATACAATTTTTCTTTCTATTTATTTGTGTAACACATTTTTATGACATAATCAAATATAAATACTCTTATAATACTCATTAAAACGATTTCATTGAGCTAGCCCGCCCATAAGACTAGTGTATATATATATATATATATATATATATATATATATATAGGGCGACATTCTTACGAGAACCATCTTATCTGCGAGAACTGAGAGAACCACCAAAAATATACATGCACGCCTTTTAAAATAAAATAAAAATACATGCAAATCATCAATAATCATAAGTATCCACCAATGTTCTTTAATATCATCATGAACTCATCATCTTTTTTCACAAAAACCTTACACACGACTGCAATATTGTCGTTGCACGCCTTATAAGAACATACATGCACACCTTCAAAGAAAATTTTTTTTATTTACAATTTCTTATCAAATTCTTTAGAATAACTATGTTTTTAAAAACATGTATGTTGTTTTTAGAATATATGTGCAAAAATACAATTATTGAAGGCGTGCATGTATGTTTTTTGTGGTTCTCTCAGTTCTTACAGATAAGATAGTTTTCGCAAGAAAGTCTCACTATATATATATATATATATATATATATATATATATATATATATATATATATTGAATCGTTCAAATGAAAAGCCTAAATTTAATGAGAACGCGACAAGCAATCTTAGCCACTCATATTTTCCTCTTTTAAATTTGATCTAGTGGCTAATATTAGTTAACAAATTTTTTGAAAATTTCTAAAAGAATTTTGAAAAATTTTCAAAAAAATTTCGAAAACTTTTTAAACAATTTGCGAAAACATTTAAAAAAAAATCGAAATAAAATTTTCGAAAATTTTTTCGAAAAAAACTTTTTCCGAAAAACTTTTGTCGAAAAAATATTTTTCTGAAAATTTTTTTTCAAAAAAAAATTTTCCGAAAAATTTTTTCGAAAATTTTTTTTCCGAAAAGTTTTTATCCGAAAAACTTTTTACCGAAAACCTTTTTTTCAAATTTCTTTTTTCCGAAAATTTTTTTTTGCGAAAATTTTTTTCCCGAAATTTTTTTCGACACCTGTAAAAAAAATTTGGAAACTTTCATGAATTTTTTTTGTCATGTGTGAAAAAAAATTCGTTACATGTGAAAAAAAATTCTGTCGTATGTGAATTTTAAATTTTCCGTCACATGTGAAAAAAAAATTTCGTCACAGGTGAAAAAAAATTTTCAACTCATGTGAAGAAAAAAAAATCGCAAAAAAAGATTTTCAAAATTTTTTTTTTTGAAAATTTTCAAAATTTTTTTTGAAACTTTTCAAAAAAAAATTCGAAAATTTTTTCAATTTTTTTTGAAAATTTTTTTAAAATTTTTTTTGAAAATTTTTCAATTTTTTTTTTAAATTTCAAAAAGTTGGTTGAATAATATTAGCTATTAGATCAAAGTTAAAAAAGGGTAAAATGAGTGGATAGGATTAGTTCTCGCATTCTCACAAAAATTAGATTTCTCACATGAATTTTATATATATATATATATATACACAAATAATATCCCGAATGTTCTCCAAATGTTCTCCAGTTTTCTTGCCATTTTTATGACCATCACACTTGAGCTGAAAACATACATGTCTATTGTTGAGTTTAGGCAACCTTCACAATCATTTGATTCTTACATTCATAATCATTCTTTATTTGAGAATCGAATATTTATTTGTTCTAGTATAAATGAATATTAGCCGATAAATCAAAATATCAAATTGGAATATGTTCGGTTTACATAAAGCAATCTAGTGGACTGGATGCTCATAAAAGTGTATGGATTACTCCTTTGTAAAAAAAAAATCTCTCGGTGTATTCTTTCCTTTTTTGAGAAACATTAGAGATAGAATTTGCAATTTACCCTATTTTATTTTATTTATCTAAATATACATGTTAATGTAAACTAATTAAGCTAATTTAAAAATATAATATAATACTTTTGAGTATATAAAACGGGTGTTGATACTCATACCATTTTATTTGATAGTTACACCAATTTGTATAAGTTATACAGCACACCGTACAACAATGTAACGCACGGATTGTGGTGAAAATATAAAAAGTTATGGTGTGAGTATCAACACTCATATAAAACAAATGATACACAGTTCAAAATAAATTCATCTTTAAACAAAAAAGAATAAGTAAACTATTGCTTGGTGTAGGGGTGAGCAAATGGGCCGAGAACTGAATAATAATCGACCCACCCTGAATCGCATTTTAGAACAGCGGTCCGGTTCTCGATTCTTAGATATTGCAAATTTCAGTTCTCGGTTCGGTCCAGAACTTCGAGTACAGTTCCGTAACCAAATAATCGCACGACTTTTCAAATATATAGGATGTTCTGTTTTTTAAGTTCACAATTACATATTTATTCCTTTGTGTTGGTTGAAACTTTAGAGCTTAACTTGAGCTAGCAGTTGACAAAGTCATAAATAATAATGTGTAATGAAAATGAACAAATTGATGATAGTTATCCTTTAAAAGTAGTGAAAACTTTGATGATTGTATTTTAAAAACTTAAAATGTTGATAAATAATTTGTAGTGAGATGGACTATGGTTTCTATGTTCAAGGATTGTTTGCTTTTTCATGTCTCATTGACATTGTTTTTTTCAAAATTGCGTTGCCCATTTATAAACAATAATTGACGTAGCTCTAATATTATGCTATATACTTTAATCATTCAGTATTCTTTATGGTTTAGACATAAATTAGCGCAAACACATAAAATATTGAATTTTGGGGGGTTTTTAATAATTTGCGGTTCCAATCGAGAAGAAGTGAAGTACCAAAACTGGAGCTGAGAACCGAACTAAAACCAAAACATGTTCTTCAATCCAGTTCTCAGTTCCTAAAATATGAGTTTTTTCGGTTCTTGGTTCTTTTGGTTTCGTGCGGTTCTAGAACCAAGTTCACTTCTAGTTTGGTGGCCGTTTATCTTCACAAATATAAAATTATTTATGAAATGATGAACCGGACTCTCGAGGTTTAGATTCTTTATATGATATAAATATTAAATTTAATATGAAATCCTTTGTTTTAACTAAAATTAAAATTGAAAATAGCATGACCTAAAAAAAAAATGAAATTAAATAATACTTCAATAATGCAAGTTATAAAAATGGGTGAAATCACTTCTTTCAAGTTTTTGTCAAACGTGAATTTTGCCTTTAATTAGCAGGACCCTAAAACGAAACTTTAATGCAAAGTGGCCGGCACATGCATCTGTCACTGGATTTTCTGGAGAATTCTTGACGTCGAAAGGCGATGATAACAAACTTGGAGCTAGTTTACTGCCACTTACAATATAATGGTTGCCTGAGTAATTAAATATTTGTAACCGAACCGGATTTGTCAAAATCGAACCACACCGAACTAAATATTTGATAATCATATTGGATATGGTTTTAACAATTTAAACCAAAAACCGAATTCTTATAAATATATGTTTGTTTTATATATTTAAATACACAAAAAGACTATCAAAATTTAATCTTCTAATAAATAAACACTTTTTAAGCTTGATATATATATATATATATATATATATATATATATATATATATATATATATATATATTGCTTAGATGTTCTTTTGTTTTGTCATTCTGGGTTGAGATGTGATACTCACTTATATCCATTATATATAGTTATTTGTTTTTTGGTGTAATAAAATTAACAAGGGTATTGAATCCTTTTATCCGAAAAAAATAATAATAAAATAAAAAAATAAGGTTGAACTAATTTTTTTTTTCTAAAAATCTATATAATTAAATTTAAAAAATATATAAATGATGTTATTTGGGTCAACCTGAAATCCAAACCGAATTTAAATTCGGTTTCTGGTTCGGTTAAGTAAATTTGAATTCGGTACGATTTGGTTTTACCTAAAAAATATTTAACCAAATTAACCGAATCAAATAAACTGAAAAACCCGATAATCAAACCGATGAACAGCCCTGCTATAACATTAAAACTCGTGGACCAATATTAGAGATAGTCCTAACGTGAAATGGACAAATGTTAGCAGGTTAGCATGGGCTGACTTGTCTCTGGGGTACGTGACTTTGACTTCACAATAAAAAGATCGAAAACACATGGTGGCACAGCCTATTTAAGCATCCTTAAAATTTTACTGAGTAGCATGCACTAACTAATATATTTCATAGCGATCCATCATCTCAGCATGTCAAAAATGAAAAGTTTTCAAGTAACAGCCTTGACTTTAAGCATGCTTATGATCAGCATGGTGAAAGGCAGGTGGCTAGATCTCGAAACATATTCAACATCAATGATATCTGTTGGTCTTCATAACATCTCTAATGAGAAACCTCTTAATCTACGTTTAGAAATTTCAAACTCGTCAACGTTCTATGCAGAACAGAGGTGTAAGTCCCTATACGGGTTCTTTCCATGTGCAGACACGATGCCAGAAGGCGTGTTCTTGATGTTCATGTATATGTATTTGATGATGTTGGGGGAGGAATGGATACAAAAAGGAAGCGAGGCTTTGTTCTTATGGATTGGCAATAAGGCACTTGGTGCAAGTGTTTTTCGGGTGCTTATGGCTTTACCAAAAATCGCCCTAGTCCTAGGTATGGCTCTCGATTTTATATCGCATTAGTTCCATACTATATACACATATATGAAGATCTCTATGTTTATATGTATAAAATGAAGATGGCCATAATGTTAAACAAGATACATGAAATATGGCATAATGAGGATGATCAAGATAATAGAATTATGTATTCTAACAATGCATTTTCTTTGATAGAACCTTGATAAAAATAAAAATAAATAAATTAACAAAAAAAAATTTGAACATAGAACGACCTAGATAAATGATGAGAGTTTACACTATTTTTGTGTAAACATGGATAACTAGCTATAAGTCCCGTGCACGCACGGGGTTTACACATAAATCGAATTTATCTTAAAATTCTAAGTTAGTATACGAACATATAAGAATTTACTCACGAAAATTATGATATAAGTATAACTACTACTTGTCCAGGATCTTTTATTATGTATTAATATCTATTACAATAACATTTTGTAAAAAAAATTGTTGCTTAAACGTTTTAACTTTGTTTAACTGATATATATGTTGAGGTTGAGATTGATGTTGTTGTTTAACTTTAACTATTTATATCATGTTGTACAAAATGTGCGAGTTTAGTAGCACATAATCAGCACGAATAGGAGATATATGAGTACGCCATCCACGGGACACCTTTCGTAGTGAGGGAAGTCCTTTTTGTGAAGTTAAAATATGCTCCGTAAAGTTTTTTAAAAATGTTTTTTTTGATATCCATATATAAACTTTAAATAAGAATTTCATTAATCGTTGTTATAAGTATAATAGCGTATATTTATTTTCATATCACAGTCATTCGTGCTTACATTTGATATTCATATTCCGGTTAATAATAGTTTAGCCGTATTTAATATTCAAGCCCATATACGCATAAATTAAACTTTTAAAAGAAAGTAACATGAGTCCTTATTTAACGTATAAAGTAAAAAAAAAATATTTTAATAGATGAAAGTCTAAAACTAATATTAGTTTTAAAAAATATTTAACGTATATTAAAACTAATTCGCATATTTATAAAATTTTGTAATTTTAATAGATAAAAGTTCGAAAAAATACTAATAGTCATGTAATTTTAAATAAAGATCATCTTATAGAGTATATGGGGTATAAATTGTAATGGGTTATTTGTTATTTTTATAAAGTTATTAAAATATATGGTAACTTGTAATTTTACACCCAACTCTATATAATTTATGTAAAATTCAACTTTCAACCATTAAAGTTTTATTAATTACTCCCTCTTTTTTTAAGATTTTGTTTTCACAAATTTGACACAAATATTTTTATGTGTTTTTTTCTCAACCATATGTCTCCATCAAATTTATTAAAGTTTGACCAAAATCAATTCAATTTTGACTTTCTATTGACCAAACATATTATTTGATTTTGCCTACGTGGCAAAATTGAGCTTTCCTATTGGTTCAATTTTTTTCTATTGAGAAGGGTTTTGCAAAAACACTGCGAAATGATGTAATCTTTTATTATATAAAAGATGACTTGCCTATTTAAAAATATTCAGTATATATTTTAATTAATTAAAATTTTGTAAACAGCTAATAATATTACTATGGGTTTAGGTCGCAATATAGCAACGAACTTTTTTTTTAAAATTCCGTCTTTTTATTTGAACTATCAAAAGTATCATTAAATGCAACAAACTTTCATGAAGTGTTCCGATATGCAAATTTTGATGTCTTGTCATATAAGAAAAACTAACACATGTCACTATTTTTAACATGACAACACACAAAATATGCATATTGGAACGCTTTATGAAAATTCGTTGCATTTTAATGATATGTTATTTCACGTATCAAGATGGAACATTAAAAAAAAATGTTGCTATTTGTCTAAAGTATAATTATGTTTGAAAATTGAAATCAATCTATACTACTTTATAAAGTATTTGGTGCCTTCCTAAAATGGCAAGCTTAAAATTTTAAGCAACACAGTTACTAACAATGGAAAATGAAATTACATCTAAAAAATTAAGTGTCATAAATTTATAGACATGTAACAAACTTTCAATAAATACCTAATTAATATTATTTTTAAAACACTCTTAAAATGTGTTATTATACATATTTTACAAACTAATAAAACACATAAAGTTTCATAAAATTTATATGAAAACAATTTGATGGTACATATGGTTTTAAAAACCCGGACCGGACCAACGGGCTCAACCGGTTTAATCGGGAATCGAAGTCACCACCGGTTCGGCACCAATAAAAGCCGTCCGAAAATGAATCTAAGATGACCGTCCAAATCGGTAAAAATCGGGCCGAACCAAGATTATTTTCTTCTTGTTTTCTCAGGTTAATCAGCTCGTCATTGTTATTTTGTTGGTGTGTGAACTTTAATCATAAGGTACCCGCCGCGACAACGCCCGGGTACCGTGCTAGTACTTCTTGGCTTATACTCTCTAGTGATAACTTTACTCTCTAATAAACTAATTTTTCAACTTCCAGATTTACATCTTTTTCTTTTCTTTGTTTCGCAGTCACGGGCGTCCGCTCTTCGGCCTCGGATGCCCAAAACCAAGTGATTTTAGCGGTGAGTATATATGCAGGATCGACTGTCCTCACTCTCACACTTATATGGGGAATTCGCATAATATTAAGTAGACATATGCTTGAAACGGGATCATCACCTGAATCTGATGATCAACAAGACTCATCGATAAAAAGCTTGTCGTCTCTTAAACACAAACTTTCATTTCTGACTGGTTAGATCATTTCCTTAATCTATAGTTTGTGAGGTCAAGTAGGATAACTTAGAATAAAATTTATGTATACGGTTACAATCATTTTTTGCATAATGCTATATGAACACATGGAGATATAGTTCCAAAACATTTTACACCCTTTTAAAACTCCTCTTATTGTAGATACGGGTGTTAATATTGACAAGGAGACCGGATATATAGCTGTAATTATGCTTCTTTCATTGATCCCGTTTGCCTTTGTGTTACTACTACATTTTAAGAAGAATCGAGCTATGACTTTGTTCGCAGTCATAGTATCAGGCGTGTCAATACTTCTATATTTTGGTTTTCAGGTATCTACTACTAATAGCTAACGTGTGATTTCTGAACTAAATTTTAAATGCTAAACAAAGGAATCAAATTTCTTGGGATGTGTACCTTCTGCATGTAGGTTGGACATCCATGGATTCGGGTCAGGAGTTTGGCATACTTGAAGCAAGAAAACTTGCGCACACGTTTTATCTATCATCTCCAAAGGCTTGCAGAAGAAGATCTCGTTGACGAGCAAGGGAACCCAAAATTTACCTGCCTCAAAAGGTATTAAAATGTCCTTTTTGTATATAAAATACCAGAATAAACTTATCATAAAACAGTTTTGAGGGCAGCAGTCTAATGGCATACCTTAAATTTCCCAGAATTTTTGATAAAGCCGACAAGGATATAGATGGGTGCATATCACATGAGGAATTGGAGCATCTGGTCGGGGAAGTATTCGATTTAGAAAAAGATAATATCTCCAAGGAGTATGCTAAAGCGGAGATTTTGATACACTTCGATAGAGACAAAAATAGAACGATCAGCTGGGAAGAGTTCAAACAAGGATGCACCAATTGGCTAAAAAAATTGGAGAATGAGGCAAATAGTTCTGGATCTGCTTTTAAGAATATCCAGAATCTGGCAAGTTACTCTTACTCAATGATAATTTAGTCATTCATTGGCAACTCATAAACTTTTTTCAGATTTTTAATACTTGACCTACAGGTTAAGATAATAGTAATAAACAAGCAACGTTCAAATCTTACGATAATTGAGCAAATCATGCCAAGAATCTTGAAACAAGTCCTTGAAAAGCATGGACTAGTGAAAGCAGATGGCGAACCTGACAGAGAAAAGATAGAAGGGTAATATACTTGACCCGTAACGTATTCTAGTTTTAACAATATTTCATGATTCGCTTACTTTGCCTATATAGGTTATTTTCACAATACGACAAAGATAATAACAATGAAATACATAAAGATGAGTTAAAAAAATTCATCGAAACTCTTCATTTTGGAATAGCATTAGACCATGGTAAAGTCTTGGACGAATTAGTAAAGGACTTTGATTGTGATAAGAATCAAAAGGTAGAGAAAAAAGAATTTGTAGATGGATTCATCAAATGGATTAAGAAAGCGATTGATCATGATAAAAGCATTAAAGATCCAAAAAAGGCGATTGAAAAGTTCGAAGAGGTAATTTACTAACGATAGTTCATATATTGGTTTATCTTTTTGTTACTGATGCACTGATACTTTCTGCAAATTTAATTTCAGGATAGCTGGGGAGAAATTGACACACTCTTGAAACGGGAGAAACCTAAAGCAACCATCGTGTATGCTATATTTGGAATAGCGATCACGCTCACAATTACATCTCCCTTCATAACAAGTGTCAAACAATTCTCAACAGCAGCTCACATACCTTTTCTCTTCACTTCATTTGTTATGGTCCCGATTGCCCTGAACGCTAAAAAGGTAATCGATGCACTTCTCGATGCTCAACCCCATGTTCGGAGGAACGCTTCTTTGGCGTTTTCAGAGGTTTGCACACTTTCACTAATGCATCAGTTACTTTATGTTAACAGTTAATATATATCTTGATCAAATGAAAATTATATTTCAAAAGTAAGATTTAATCAACCGATAACTTCATCACCATATATGATATATGATGTAAACTAACAACACAATTCCGTTTATCTAATGCAGATCTACAATGGATTGGTGATGAATAACCTTCTTGGTTTGCTAACATTGCTTGCTATCGTATATATAAAGGGACTATCATGGACCTACTCAGCTGAGGTGCTCACCATCATGATATCTTGTGCCATTGTGGGTGTATTCGCGATCAAACGTGACACCTATCCTATTTGGGCGTCCATCTTAGTGATACTACTATATCCGGTCTCCGTATACATTTATTGTGTTTTGCCAAATGCTAGCTAATTAGCTAATTGAATGATGTCAAAGTGGTATAGGTAAGAACTGGAATGACGATGGATGTGATCAAATGTATCTTTACCATCATTGTTGTTTAGATTGATGAATATGGGTTGGGTATCAAATTACTACATACTATCCCATATGAAATCTTGCTATAATTTTGTTTTTGGGTCCTTACTATTAGACGATAAGTATGGCCCAAACCCGATTGTTGGTTTGGGTCTATTATAATTATATGTAATGCTTACTCTATATAGTTTGGCTAATAATACAATATACCTACGGGAGTTTATCATTTCCATTCTATGAATAAGCCAGCAATAAGCAGCACATACAATAAGCAGATGTTACGAATACGAATATTCAGTTAAAGACTCGGTCACCCCAAGTATTGTTCAGCATTACGTAGCTCGTAGAATTATCCTTATTATAGTTAGTACGTAGTTTATTAGTAGTTAATGCATGTAAATAGTATTCGTAGAGTGGGTCGGGTCTTTAGCCTCTGTCAGCTCACTCTACAGCTCGTTTCATGGAGCACCAATTATTGTAGTATATATACCCTCTCCCACCCAAGGGAGAGGATTGGAACTTCTCATACATTCAATCTAATATATTTCTATTTCTCTCACTAGAAATCTCCCACATCTCACTTTCTCTCTCTAAACTCCTTATACAATTCAAACCATAACTCAAGACCATACATGTTAATAATTATGAGTATCCTACAATTGGTATCAAGAGCCATGGTTCTATCCTAGGATTCGTGGTATGCTCGAATTTATAGCTTGGTTTTGTGTTTTAAGTTGGTTCGACTTTACTTGGTGGTTTTCTCATTTGTTTGATCTCGTTAGGTGTAGTCTTTGGTATTTTACTTGTACTTTCTTACCTAGAGGTGTTGTAGGCATCGTGTGTAGCTCTTGGTTTAGTCACTTCATCATTTTCGTGGACTTTGAAGGGATTTCGTGGTGTGTTTCTTATCAGCGAGTTGGCATTTCATTGTAGAAGGTTGACAGATTTTCTAGCGAGTTGAGTGTAGCGATTTGGAAGTTTGCTATTTTGGGACAAACGGACAAAACGCTAGAAAGTGACCTTTCTGTCTTATTAAGCAGCGAGTTGACATGTACTAGCGAGTTGATCAGAATCTGGTAGCGAGTTGGTCAGTTTTGGTAGCGAGTTGGTGTTAAAAGGCTAGCGAGTTGCCTATTTTGCTATTTTGGGATATAAAGACAAATCGCGAGGTCTCGGGTTCGATACTAAAAATGTACGTATTAATATTTATCCACAAACTAACAGTTTCTGTACAATAACCGGCAAAACAAATGAAAAGTTTAATGTAGAATACCGATTATAGCCCTTATTTTAAGTGTGAATTTATTATGTTATTAAAAGTACTTTAGAAAGATAAAATTGAAATTTCAAGGTTGGTTTTTATTCTTATTAGTTTAATATGTTAGTGTTAGTTTCATTATAGCTGTCTGATAATTATCTGGATTAAATTTGACTGAAATTGGTGTAAACAAAGATAAATACATAATGTGGTGGTTTATTAGTTACTTTCAAAAAATGGATGGGCTATATGAGAAAACCTTAAAATTTGGGTGGCCTCCCGATATATTATCCCTTTTCTTATCTTATACCCATCATCTTCTTTATGTATCTTCTTCATCCAAACACTGTTGCAAAATAACTTTCATAAACTAGAGCTGAACTAATGTAGGTTTTGTCCTTTTTGCGTTTCATTTAGCATGTTCCGAAGAGCCATATCCCAACAAATTTTCAAGGTAGGCCCCTAAGAAACACCATGCATAGCTCCTTAACGACCTCGATGTCTAAGGTGGTTCCCAGGCACCGACTTACTTACAAGGTGGGTCCGTCCACTGGGTAGAAATGGGCCCCTAAAAAATTAATTCGTTTATTTGTCATTTATGAAGGCTATATAATCTCCACCTTTGGAAGAACGAGGACATAGATATTGTATGTCATTAAGGAGAAAACAAACCAATGAATAAAGGAGGATTTGAGATTAGGCATAGGTAAGTGACATTACTATAAAACCTTAATTCCCCAATTCACCAATGCCTTCAAATCGCTTCTTTAATCACTTCATCTCAGTCCCTATGGTTTTTTTTAAGATGGCAGGGACAAAAGCATCGCTTAAAGTCTTTGTTCTCTATAGCAGTAGAATAGGCGTGAGAAAAAAAGTAAATCGGTTAAATGTATATTTGTCATTTATAGTAGATAAAAGAATATTGTAACAAAATCACTAAACGTGCAACTCCTTAAAGTTTTGTCATAAAAGGATGGCATGTGTCAAAAAGTTCATTAGTGGAGTCGTACATTCGGTTAGTCGCATTGTTGTATATCGAAATTTGACTTCTTTTTAGGCTGTGAACTATGATTTCAATTTGTCTAGTGATATGTACAAGGAAGAATATACTATTCACACACGATAGCTTTATATGATTTTTTGACTATACCCTCGGTTTTAATAAATAAATTGTTTACCATATGCCCTCTCACTCAAAATCGTTCAGGAGGTGATACACACACCACAATAAATGATGTGCATACCACAAATATACATATGTGGTGTTGTACTATGTGCATTACAAACGTGATTTTGTAGTGTACATCACCTCATAAATTGTTTGGCCATTTTCTTTTCCATGTCCATAGCACCACTTGTGACCACCTATTGTCGGACTGTGCTACACATCAAGACTAACCTGACCGGTTTGTTTCCATAAAAATTAACTCTAGTTGAAATTAAACATCACTTGACCGGCCAGTTAACCACCGTCATTGTCAGTCACCTGACAAACGCTTGTCCTGACATCGGTGTGGTATTTCAGCACTAGCAAATATTCACTATATCAGATTGCCCTTGTATCCAAGTATTTAGTAAGGGAGAGGTTATCCCCCCCCCCCCCCCCCCTCCTTTATTTTTTTGATTTTTTTTATATAATTTTGTGTATATTATAAAACTGTGAAACAGAAAGTGTGGAAAAAAAATATAAAGTTTTAATATGTCAAAAGTATTAAACTGTTAAAAAGTACGAAACAAAAACTGATAAAAAAAATTGTGTTGTACTTTAAACAGGAGACAAAAGGGGGTGAGGATTGTTGAAAAGTACAAAACATGTAATGTAGGGCATTTGTATAACATAGCCTATTTAGTAACTTATGTTGTATGAAACATTGATAGAAAAAAAAATAATAAAAAATTATGATGTATGTTGATATGAAATCATTCATGACGTATTATGGAAAATATATAAACGTGATTGAAAACATAGTAGCTGCAGGAAAAGTAAAGCCCGACTTTTTCGAATGACACACCTGATTGATTGAGGGATATAATTGATGAGCATTTTGATTAATTTAATATTATGTATTAGTAATATAGACACAAGTTGGAAGTAGGGTCGGTCCTGAGTTTTCAGATGTTTTGGGCGAGGCGAAAAAAAATATGCCCCTCATAAGCGAACAATACACTTTTTTTTTTTTTTTTTTTTTTTTTTTTTTTTTTTTTTTTTTTTTTTGTAACCTAGGCAAGTCACGCAGGTCACATTCACGCCAAATTTTTCATTAGTAAATAAAATGTTACAGTATACGATATAAACTTCGAAATACAATATCGAAATACAATACTTAAAACGATGGTGTCGCTTGTATCTTGAGAAAATACTGTTGATTGTTTCATCTAAAGCAACATTCGCTAAAATAATATCACCACACATATCATAATCATCCGTAAATGAAAATAAATCGTATGAATTATAACACTATAAAATTAATAACATAATCAACACATACCCTAAGATATTAATACGTAATGTCATAAACTAATGCGATTGAGTTTTTCTACGTCTTTAATCCATATTACACATGATAATAATAGTGAATTCATATATTCTACTAGTACTTTGCAACGAATTTGATTTTTAGTAGTACAAGTGAAGAAGCACACAATTTAAGAAGGAGACAAGTGATTTTTTTTTTTTTTTTTTTTTTTTTTTTTTTTTTTTTTTTTTTAAGTAAAAGTACAAAAAATATGTCATAATACTGCATTGGTACACGTTAACCCATTGCCCACATGGGTGATCTTACTCAACAATTTATATTATTATTTTTATTTTGTCATTCTCTTTTCCCAGAGTTTCATCTTCTTCCTTTCACCATTCTCTTTTCTTCCTCTGCTATAATCAGAAAAAAAATCTAAGATCTTATCTTACACAGTATTTTGTTTCTACCCAATATACATGAACCTAAAATTTGCTGCCCCCAAAATTTTGCTGCCCTGGGCCGTCGCCCACCTCGCCCGGTACCAGGACCGGCCATGGTTGCAAGTGCGTCAATTTTTATCATCATTTCGACGTATGATACAATATAAATATGTATATATTTTAAATTACACGTTTTTACGTCCATTGTAGTATTTTGGTTGCAACATTTATAGGTAAAGTTATTTGTTTCGAAACAAAAATGAGGAAAGATCATGTATATATAAAAAGATTCTTGCATACTAAGAGATAAATTTTAATCATTTATTTTGTTGTTCTAAAAAAATGAAGGTAAATTAACTAATGTTTTACTTAAAAATACCATTATGTCAAAATTTTATAATTTAAATATATCATGAACCGTTAATCGTTAGAAAAAATAAATTATAATATCATGGCAAACATTTTATTATCATTCAATAGACGGGAACCTTCATATACCTTTGACGAATTATTTGTCTTTTTGTTTTTGTATATTTTTCTTTCAATGTTGAAATTCAAATGACATATCACATGTGATTTAACACTAATATGTAGTTATGTTAATTTTACTAAATGGTTAAAGAGAGGTGATTAGGAGACTTAAAAAATGTGCTTAAATTTATACCTAAACATGTGTGGCATCATCCTGTTGTCTACAGCCAAAGGAACAACTTTTTCACAAACTAACAGTATCATGTCACATAAGTTTAGGCATATATTTAGGTCTCCCTATCATTTTTCATGTTTAAATATTCGAGTTGGGCACAACTGAGTCAAGCTTTCGTCAAGTAGCTCGATCTTTAATTCAGATCGAGCTATTTCGAGTCGATTTTTTTTTACTATAATCCCGAGCCCATATAGTACGATAGATAAGATTAAGGAGTCGAACTTGAACTTTTAAAGACTCAACCCTAGTTACATCCCTGTTAGATAAGTTGAGCAACATACATTATAAAATCATGCAATGCGTGTACAATTATTTTATTGGGTAAATTGCAAATTCTATCCCTAATATTTCCCAAAAGCACAAGGAATACCCCAAGAGAAAATGTGTTGCAAAAGAGCCACTAATATTTACATTTTTTGCTAAACAGCCACCAGAAACCGTTATTTGCTAATGAGCGTTAGTGCTCTCATTGGTCAAGGTCAAAAGGCATGTGAAATGACTATATACCCTCGTCTTCTTCCCTATTTTTTTTAATAGGAAGGTCCCCCCACATCACAAACACAATCACCACCACCACCACCCTCTACCACCACACAACCAAGACCACCACCATCCTCTACCGCTACACAAATGTTCTCCCGTTTTCTTGCCATTTTGACCATCACACTTGAGCTGAATATATACATGTCTATTGTTGGGTTTAGGCAACCTTAACAATCATTTGATTCTTACATTCATAATCATTCTTTATTTGAGAATCGAATATTTATTTGTTCTAGTATAAATGAATATAGCCCATAAATCAAAATATCAAATTGGAATATGTTCAGTTTGTGTACTTGGGATTCACCCATATCCATTGTACTTAAACGTTTTGGTTTATATATTTACCAGGGTGCAGGATTACTCCCCTTTACCTAAAAAAGTTTGTGTACATAAAGCAATCTAGTGGACTGCTGGAGATTGGATGCTCATGAAAGTGTATGGATTACTCTTTTGTAAAAAAAAAAATCTCTCGGGGTATTCTCTGCGTTTTTAAGAAACATTAGAGACATAATTTGCAATTTACCCTATTTTATTTTATTTATCTAAATATACATATTATGTAAACTAATTAAACTAATTTTAAAATATAATTTAATACTTTTGAGCTTTGAGAATATAAATAAAATGATACACACTTTAAAATAAATTCATCTTTAAAAAAAAAAAAAAAAAAAAAAAAAAAAAAAAAAAAAAAAAAAAAAAAAAAAGAGTAAACTATTGCTTGGTGTAGCGGTGAGCAAATGGGCCGAGAACTGAACAATAATCGCATTTTGGTTCTCGGTTCTTAGATATTGCAAATTTTGGTTCTCGGTTTGATTCAGAACCGCGGGTATCAGTTCTGGAACCAAAGAACCGCACACCTTTTCAAATATATAGGATGTTTAGTTTTTTAAGTTCACAGTTACATATTTATGCTTTCGTGCCGGTTGAAACTTTACCACTTAACTTGAGCTAGCGGTTGACAAAGTCATAACTAATAATGATGTAATGAAAATAAACAAATTGATGATAGTTATCCTTGAAAAGTTGTGAAAACTTTGATGATTGTATTTTAGAAACATTAAATGTTGATAAATAATTGGTAGTGAGATGGGACTACGGTTTCTTTGTTTAAGGATTGTTTGCTTTTTCATGTCTCATAGACATTGTTTTTTCAAAAATTGTGTTGCCCATTTATCTAACTATCTTATAAATCATTTAGGCCTACTAAATATAGAAATACTTAAAAAATTAAGCATTGCAATCATCAAAGCTACATGTACAACTAATTTAAACACACTAATGGCATTAAACTTAAAATGGTAATTTAAACGCACTAATGACATTAAATATCTTAAAATTAAGTAATACAACTAACAAAGCAATATGTACAAGTAAATTAAACATAATTTTGAAACATTAAATATCTCTTAAACTTAATTTCCTAACATTAAACAAATTAAATATCAAAAGTCTTAAAATTAAGACATACAACATATAAAGCATTTGGTACAAATCAATTAAACACACATATAAAAAAAACTTAAAATTAAGAATAAAATATTAAACACTAATTAACATTACTTTTAAAGCACCTCTATAATAAAAAATATACTACTATGTTATAATAAATATTGTACAAACAAATAAAACACACAAAACTTTATATAATTTACATGCTACTAAGTTGATGATACATATGATTTTGAAAACCGGACCAGACCAGCGGGTTCAACCGGACCGGACCAACGGGCTCAACCGGACCGGACCAACGAGTTCAACCGGAACCCGAAGTCGCCATTGGTTCGGCTAGCAAATAAAAGCCGTTCAAAATTGAAACGGAGGATGACCCGTTGGAATCGGTAAAAATGGGTGAATAGGGTTGGATTGGGATCATGTTTTTCTCTGGTTAATAAGTTCGCCATTGTTGTTTTGTTGGTATCTAAACTTTAATCACAGGGTATCCGCCGCTGTAACGCGCGGGTAACCTGCTAGTAAACAATAATTGACGTAGCTCTAATATTATGCTATATACTTTAATCATTCAATATTCTTTATGGTTTAGACATAAATTAGTGCAAACATATATAAAATGTTGAATTTTGGGCGGTTTTTAATAATTTGCGGTTCCAATAGAATAGAACTGAAATACCAAAACCGGAGCTAAGAATCGAACTGAAACCAAAACATGTTCTTCAATCCGGTTTTCAGTTCCTAAAATTTGAGTTTTTTCGGTTCTTCGTTTTTTTGGTTTCATGCTGTTCCAGAACCAAGTTCACCCTTAGTTTGGTGGCCATTTGTCTTCGTAAATATAAAATTATTTATGAAATGAACTGGATTCTCGAGGGTAGATTCTTTAGAAGATATAAATATTAAATAATACTTCAATAATGCAAGTTGTAGGTATAAAAATGGGTGAAATCACTTTTTTCAAGTTTTGTCAAACGTCAATTTTGCCTTTAGCAAAGTGGCCGACACATTCATCTGTCACGGGATCTTCTGGAGAACTCTTGGCGTCGAAAGGCGATGATAAGACCGATGCTAATGGCAACATCATTTCTACAAAAGCAACCCCGCCACGTCAGCGCCACTTCAGTTTTCTCTCTCCACAACTCCACCCCAACCACAATTAGCTACTGGTGACCACAAAAGCAACCCCGCAAAAGCAACCCCATAACTCCCACATTTACTCCCCAACCTTCAAAATCACAAAAGCAACCCACAATTGTTTCGGTTGCATAACCAACCAAGTTTTGAAAAAATTCATCAAGTGACGCGTTGCATTGATGAGTGTTAATGGAAGTGACGCGTTGCTTTTGGGATTGCTTGATGAAACCAACTCCCATTAGCATGGGTCTAACAAACTTGCAGCTGGTTTATGCTGCCACTTACAGTGATTGCCTGAGTAATTAAATATTTGTAATCGAACCGAATTTGTGAAAATTGAAGTGAAACAAATTTGTCAAAACCGAACTATACCAAATTAAATATTTGATTTTTGGTTAGATATAGTTTTGGAAATCTAAATCAAAAACCGAATCTATACTATCTATAATGGAAAAATAGTCAAACTTAAAAAGTTGAGTCTTGAAAGTTGAGTATTGAAAGTCAAATGTGAGAGAAAATTAATGTAATTAATACTTTAATTAAAACTCTCCATTACTTAAAAATACAGTAATTTATTCATATTATACAACCAATTAAAAACATATCTATCAAATTAAATACAACCAATTAAAAAACAAACCGGGTTGACCCGGTAATTTGACCCGTTTTCGACCCAACCTAGCAAGTTGACCCGGTTTAAATCGACCCATTTTTCGACCGGAGTGGTTCAACCGGTTGAACAACCCGGGTCGAACCGGGTTTCAAAACATTATCCATTACTTAAAAGTACAATGATTTATTCACATTTGACAACCAATTAAAAACATATGTACCAAATTAAATACAATCAATTAAAACACAAACCTGGTTGACCCGGGATGCTTCAAACCCGGTGGATTGACCCGGTTTAATTTGACTCATTTTCGACCCAACCTAGCAAGTTGACCCGGTTTAAATCGACCCATTTTTCGACCGGAATGGTTCAACCGGTTGAACCACCCGGGTCGAACCGGGTTTCAAAACATTATCCTTTACTTAAAAGTACAATGACTTATTCACATTGTACAACCATTTAAAAAATATATCTACCAAATTAAATACAACCAATTAAAACACAAACCGGGTTGACCTGGGACGCTTCAAACCCGGCGGATTGACCCGGTTTAATTTGACCTGTTTTCGACCCAACCTAGCAAGTTGAGCCGGTTTAAATCGACCTATTTTTTGACCGGAACGGTTCAACCGGTTGAACCACCCGGGTCGAACCGGGTTTCAAAACATTATTTTTTGTTTATAACCTATAAACTTTTTTTATCAATAAACTATTTGTCGCTATAAAATTCCGTTGCTATGCACGGGTACTCGTCTAGTAATAGAGAAATGATCAATCTTGAAAGTGGAATCTTGAAAGTTGGTCAAACATTGAAACTTAAAAAATCTTATTAAAAGAAATTATGAAATGTAATTAATACTCTTATTAAAACACCTCATTACTTAAAAGTACAATGATTTATTCACATTGTACAACCAATTAAAAATATATCTACCAAATTAAATACAGCCAATTAAAACAATTAATACAAATGACAAACCGGGTTGACCCGGGACGCTTCAAACCCGAAGGGTTGAACTGGTTTAATTTGACCCATTTTCGACCCAAACTAGCAAGTCGACCCGGTTTAAATCGACAAATTTTTCAACCAGAATGGTTCAACCGGTTGAACCACCCGGGTCGAACCGGGTTTCAAAACATTATGTTTAATTCTCAAATCTTCAAACTTTATATCTACCAAATTAAATACAACCAATTAAAACAATTAATATAAATGACAAACCGGGTTGACCCGGGACACTTCAAACGGTTTAATTTGATCCGTTTTCGACCCAACCTAGCAAGTTGACCCGGTTTAAATCGAAAATTTTTTCGACCGGAACGGTGCACGCTTCAAACCCGACGGGTTGAACCGATTTAATTTGACCCGCTTTCGACCCAACCTAGCAAGTTGACCCGGTTTAAATCGACAATTTTTTGACCGGAACGGTTCAAACGGTTGAACCACCCGGGTCGAACCGGGTTTCAAAACATTATGTTTAACCAAATCTTCAAACTTTTATTATTTTTTCATTTATAACCTATAAACTTTTTTTATCAATAAACTATTTGTCGCTATAAAATCCCGTTGCTATGCATGGGTACTCGTCTAGTTTATTTAATATATATTTGTTTTATATGTTTATATATATAAAAAGACTATCAAATTTTATCTAAATTAAAAGCTCGATTTTCGGTTTTACTAAAAAGAACTTAACTAAATTAAACGAACACTCCGATAACCGAACCGATGAACACCTTTCCAGTAACATTAAAACTCGTGGACCAATAATAGAGATGGGCCAAATGTTAAATGGACAATACAGTGTTAGCAGGTGAGCATGTGCCGACTCATCATGGAGTACGTGATGTGGTTGGTAGGGTAATAATTAACAAATAATTTTAACGACGACCTTGACTTCATACTGTCTAAGCATACTTAAAAATTTAACTGAGTAACACTAGCTAATATATATAGCCACTTTTCATAGCAATTCCATCATCTCAACATGTCAAAAATGAAAAGTTTTCAAGTAACAGCCTTGACTTTAAGCATGCTTATGATCAGCATGGTGAAAGGCAGGTGGCTAGATCTCGAAACATATTCAACATCAATGATATATGTTGGTGTTCATAACATCTCTAATGATAATCCTCTAAATCTAAATTTAGAAATTTCAAACTCGTCAACGTTGCATGATGAAAAGAGGTGTAAGTCCCTATACGGGTTCTTTCCATGTGCAGACACGATGCCAGAAGGCGTGTTCTTGATGTTCATGTATATGTATTTGATGATGTTGGGGGAGGAATGGATACAAAAAGGAAGTGAGGCTTTGTTCTTATGGATTGGCAATAAGGCACTTGGTGCAAGTGTTTTTCGGGTGCTTATGGCTTTACCAAAAATCGCCCTAGTCCTAGGTATGGCTCTCAATTTTATATCGCGTTAGTTCCAATCACATATATAAAGATCTCTGTGTTTATATGTATAAAATGAAGATGGCCACAATGTTAAACAAACTAGATGCATAAAATATGGCATAATGAGGAGGATCAAGATAATAGAATTATGTATTCTAACAATGCATTTGCTTTGATAGAACCTTGATTAAAAAAATGAACATAGATCATGATAAAAAATAAATAAATAAATAACATAATTTTTTTTTAACATAGAACTTAGATAAATGATGATGAGAGTTTTACACTATTTTAGTGTAAATATAGATAGTGACTTTGCATTATATATTATTATTATTATTATTTAAATTTGTAGATATTTTTAATATTTAAAAATTTGTAAACAACTAATAATATTGTTATGGGTTTAAGTTACAAAATAGCAAAAAAAAAAAAAAAAAAAAAAAAAAAAAAAAAAAAAAAAAATGTCTTATTATGTGAACTATCAAAAGTATCATTAAATGCAACGAACTTTCATGAAGAATTTCGATATGCAAATTTTGATGTGTTGTCATATAAGAAAACTAACACGTGTCACTATTTTTAACGTGACAACACACAAAATGTGCATATTGGAACACTTTATGAAAGTTTGTTGCATTTAATGATATGTTATATAGTTCACGTATCAAAATGGTACTAATATTTACACCAAGGAATTAAAAATAATAGACTTATAGACCTATATTGTAAATTGTTATACTAGGATATACGTATTTTGTAGCATTAATTAGAGTAATACAATCAAGTGGACCAAAGTAGGTTGTAACATTAATTACAATAATAATCAAGTGGACCAAAGTAGTTTGTAATTTTTCTGTATTATGTAAATATTTTTTTGAGCAAGGTATTATGTAAATTGAGATACTCGTATTTTACCTTTATATTTTATTGTTAGTTTACTTTTACATTATCACAAGGTTTTTATAACGTTTTAACTTTTGCATTTTTGATTTTCAAAACTAAGTTAACATATCAAATTTAAAACCAAAAGTAGTAAGATATTTAGTTGTTTTTCTATGGTCTACTTTTTTTCCTGACATGTTTATATTTAAATAGAAACGCTCGGTATTCATAATTTGTATTTTATTTATATGGTTTGACAAAAAATTCAAATGGTTTATTTTGCAACTCACATTTGATTGAGAAAATTTAGGCAAAAAATTACACTTGATAATTATGAAATACCATAGATTGGTTCTCGAGGGCCTCTCGTCATTAATATGTTTTCTAAGTAATTATTGTTTACCTTTTTAATTTTGTATCTTCCTTTTACTTGTCTAATGTGATTAAAACATATTTTTGCATTTCCTAACACAAAACAAAAATTATAATAATTCCAGTTAGATGGTTACGAAATAAGAAAACGAATTAAATATCTTTATTAACAAAATTAATGTATCATAGAAGAATAATAGTTGAAAAAAGATAGAAAATACTTTATTATGAATTGGGGTCCCACTTTAGTTATTACATTAAGGGCCTGTTTGGTTTGCGGGAGAATTTGGATTTGGGTTTGAATTTGGTTTTGAATTTGGATTTGAGTTTAGGATTTTAGTTAATTATTGTAGTATAAAATATAAAGAGAGAGAAAAAATTATAAATTATTAAAAATAATTATTTTATAAGAATGATATAATAAAAATAGGAGAGAGACACACACAAAAAAAAATGGGCCCACTAATTTCACAAAACCTATAAGGGTATACTTTTGAAGAAAGAAAATTTTGGGTATTGAGACCCAATTATTTGGAGTACCTTTTGAACCAAACATGGGTTTTAATATTTGAAATCCCAAACCCATGTCAAATGACCCAAACAAACGGGCCCTAAATATTACTATAATTATTTGTGTGCAGTACAATACGGAGTATAACAAAGAATAAATCACCAAGGTTTAAAAATGTTTTTGGTTGTGTAATCAGGTCAATGATTATGCAATTATTTTGGTGTATTTAGACACTCCTTTAAAAAATTTGTTGCTGTTTGTCTAAGACTTAGGATCAAATGAGAAGAAACCTTAAAATGAGAAGGATGAGAAATAACTATCAATACACATTAGAGATGCTTCGACTTGAATTAGATGCATCCCTAATCTTTTAGATGCACCATAATATATTTTATAGCTAAAAATTAGATGCATATACATATATTATATGCATTTCATCAAGTTATACTAATCCTATATATTTTTCGCTCTCTGCGAGTCAAATTTGTTGCTAGTACTACTTTACATCGTTTTCACTTCAAAATCACTATCGATAATAAGTGTGATGCATCTAAATGAATAAAGCTGCATCTAAATCAAGTCGATGCATCTCAAATATGTGATTATAGTTATTTCTCATTCTTCTCATTTTAAGTTTTCTTCTCACTGGATCCTTACCCATTTGTCTAATGTATAATTATGTTTGAAAATTGAAATCAATCTATACTACTTTATAACGTATTTGGAGACTTTCTAAAATAGAAGACTTAAAATTTTAAACAATACACTTACTAATAATGAAAAATGAAATTACATCTAAAAAATTAAGTGTCATAAATTTATAGACTTGTAACAAACTTTCAATAAATACCTAATAAATATTATTTTTAAAACACCCTTAAAATGTGTTATTATACATATTTTACAAACTAATAAAACACATAAAGCTTTATACAATTTATATGAAAACAAATTGATGGTACATATGGTTTTAAAAACGGGACCGGATAGAACCAACGGGTTCATCCGGTTTAATCGGGAATCAAAGTCACCACCGGTTCGGCACCAATAAAAGCCGTCCAAAAATGAATATGAGATGACCATCGAACTAGGTAAAAACGGATTAATCGGGCTGGACCGAGATCATTTTCTTCTTGTTTTCTCAGGTTAATCAGCTCGTCATTGTTATTTTGTTGGTATGTGGACTTTAATCATAAGGTATTCGCCGCCACAATGCGCGAGTACCCCGCTAGTACTTTTTAACTTATACTCTCTAGTGATAACTTTACTCTCTAATAAACTAATTTTTCAACTTCCAAATTTACATCTTTTTTTTTTTCTTTATTTGGCAGTCACTGGCGTCCTCACTTCGGCCTCGGATGCCCAAAACCAAGTGGTTTTAGCGGTGAGCATGTATGCAGGATCGACTGTCCTCACTCTCACACGTATATGGGGAATTCGCATAATATTAAGTAGACATATGCTTGAAAAGGGATCATCAATTGAATCTGATGATCAATTGGACTCATCGATAAAATGCTTGCCGTCTCTTAAACACAAACTTTCATTTCTGACTGGTTAGATCATTTCCTTAATCTATAGAATTTGTGAGGTCAAGTAGGATAACTTAGAAAACAATTTACGTATACGCATACAATCATTTATTTGTGTAATGCTATATAAACACATGAGATATAGTTCCAAAACATTTTACACCCTTTTAAAACTCCTCTTATTGTAGATACGGGCATTAATATTGACAAGGAGACCGGATATATAGCTGTAATTATGCTTCTTTCGTTGATCCCGTTTGCCTTTGTGTTACTACTACATTTTGTGAAGAATCGAGCTATGACTTTGTTCGCACTCATAGTATCAGGCGTGTCAATACTTCTATATTTTGGTTTTCAGGTATCTAGCTACTACTAATGGCTAACATGTAATTTCTGAACTAAATTTTAAATGCTAAACAAAGGAATCAAATTACTTGGGAAGTGTACCTTCTGCATGTAGGTTGGACATCCATGGATTCGGGTCAGGAGTTTGGCATACTTGAAGCAAGAAAACTTACGCACACGTTTTATCTATCATCTCCAAAGGCTTGCAGAAGAAGATCTCGTTGACGAGCAAGGGAACCCAAAATTTACCTGCTTCAAAAGGTATTACAATGTCCTTTTTGTATATAAAATACCAAGATAAACTTATCAGAAAACAGTTTTGAGGTCAGCAGCCTAATGAGGAATTGGAGCATCTGGTCGGGGAAGTATTCGATTTGGAAAAAGATAATATCTCCAAGGAGTATGCTAAAGCGGAGATTTTGATACACTTCGATAGAGACAAAAATAGAAAGATCAGCTGGGAAGAGTTCAAACAAGGATGCACCAATTGGCTAAAAAAATTGATAATTTAGTCATTCATTGGCAACTCAAACTTTTCTCAGATTTCTAATACTTGATCTGCAGGTTAAGATAATACTAATAAACAAGCAACGTTCAAATCTTACGATATTTGAGCAAATCATGCCAAGGATCTTGAAACAAGTCCTTGAAAAGCAGAGACTAGTGAAAGCAGATGGTGAACCTGACAGAGAAAAGATAGAAGGGTAATATTCTTGACCCGTAACGTATTCTAGTTTTAACAATATCTCATGATTCGCTTACTTTGCCTATCTAGGTTATTTTCACAATACGACAAAGATAATAACAATGAAATACATAGAGATGAGTTAAAACAATTCATCGAGACTCTTCATTTTGGAATAGCATTAGACCATGGTAAAGTCTTGGACGAATTTGTTAGAACATTAGTGTGTAATAGTTAGGATATAAGTTTAGGGGGTTAATTGTATTTTAGCTCAAACTTAAGGAGGTTAGTCATGGATTAGGAAAGTTCCTAATCTCCTCAATTGTAGAATCCTTGTTCACCAAGGATTAGGTTTCTCCCCCCTCATTCTCTATAAATAGGGATGAGGGGGTGATGTTTTATTTGTACCTTCTTTTCTTGCTCACGTTTAATAAACGTTTGAGTGTAAAATATCTCGTGTGTGTTGGTGCCACTCGGCATTAAGGGATCATAACCCTTTGCCGAGGTCTTGTTAGAGTAGTTTTTGATTCGTGGTTCCGCTCTAAAAATCGGTTTGTTGGATTTCTCCCAACAATTGGTATCAAAGCCTTGTTCGAGAAGAACGAATCACACAACGTGGTTAGAGCCAAAACAAAAGAAACGAGTGAACCGGGTTTGGTTCGTCGGTTATTGTGCAGTCGTGGGAAAATTGGCGCTTCGGGTTCGTTAACAGTTGGATTTCTACGAAATTCTAACCGTAGGTTGAAGACACATAGATCTAGGATCTCACCAGAGGGATCTTGCATCAGAGCTTCCAGAAAAGAGATATAGTTTGTCGTATTTTCTGGTTTGGTTGTTGTGTTCTTTGTCGTTTTCGGTTATTGTTTGGAATTAGTGAAGGACTTTGATGGTGATAAGAATCAAAAGGTAGAGAAAAAAGAATTTGTAGATGGATTCATCAAATGGATTAAGAAAGCGATTGATCATGATAAACGCATTAAAGATACAAAAAAGGCCATTGAAAAGTTTGAAGAGGTAATTTACTAACAATAGTTCATATATTGGTTTATCTTTTTTGTTTTTTTTTTTGTTTTTTTTTTGTTTTTTTTTTTTGTTTTTTTTTTTTTTTTTTTTGAATATATATTGGTTTATCTTTTTGTTGCTGATGCACTGATACTTTCTGCAAATTTTCAAGATAGCTGGGGAGAAATTGACACACTCTTGAAACGGGAGAAACCTAAAGCAACCATCGTGTATGCTATATTTGGAATAGCGATCACAGTCACAACTACATCTCCCTTCATAACAAGTGTCAAACAATTCTCAACAGCGGCTCACATACCTTTTCTCTTCACTTCATTTGTTATGGTCCCGATTGCCCTGAATGCCAAAAAGGTAATCGATGCACTTCTCGATGCTCAACCCCATGTTCGAAAGAACGCTTCTTTAGCATTTTCTGAGGTTTGCACACTTTCACTAATGCATCATTTACTTTATGTTTAACAGTTACGGAGTAATATATATCTTGATCAAATGAAAATAATATTTCAAAAGTAAGATTTTATCAACCGATAACTTCATCACTATATATGATATATGATGTAAACTAACAACATGATTTCGTTTCTCTAATGCAGATCTACAATGGATTGGTGATGAATAACCTTCTTGGGTTGCTAACGTTGCTTGCTATCATATATATAAAGGTACTGTCATGGACCTACACGGCTGAGGTGCTCACCATCATGATAGCTTGTGCCATTGTTGGTGTATTTGCGATCAAACGTGATACCTATCCTATTTGGGCGTCCATCTCAGCGATACTACTATATCCAGTCTCCGTATACATTTATTGTGTTCTGCCAAATGCTAGGTAATTAGCTAATTGAACGATGTCAAAGTGGTATAGGTAAGAACTGGAATGACGATGGATGTGATCAAATGTATCTTTATTGTTGTTTAGATTGATGAATATGGGTTGGGTATCAAATTACTACATACTACCGGACCACCCCATATGAAATCTTGCTATATTTTGTTTTTGGGTCCTCACTATTAGCCGATAAATATGGCCCAAACACGATTATGGGTTTGGGTCCATTATGGTTTCATGTATATATATAGTTTTGCTAATAATACAATAGACCTACGGGGGGTTTATCATTTCCTTTTTTTTTTTTTTTTGGTAAAACGTCTTTCACCCAGTAGATATATTACACCAAAAATGATGAAGCACAAAGGATGTGGATGAGTCTCACATCTTAGCCCGAACAGGGCTAAACCACATGTGCATCAAACCAACTCTATGAAAGATAAACTACTAGCTACATGAAAACAAGAAGATATGTTTATGACATGCCATAAACATAAACAAATAACTACTTCTTTTTGCGACCATGCACCTTGAAGTCTTTCGTAGAACCACCCTTAACCTTTGAGCTTGATGAATTCAGGTGATTTACAATATCATTGTAGTCCTCATACACTTCATTGTCACTATCTGTTTCCACATCCACAAACGGATCACCAACCTTGTTCGTCACTTGAATCTTGCTAGAACTCGAAGCCTTATCATTCACATTTATTTCTTCAAAAATAGTAGCGAAATCATTGGATAAAACATCATACTTGTTAGATGTATTGACCAAATTATTGGAAGTCGAACCCATAGTCTCCTTGCCCTTTTTAGACACATTCGACTCCACCTTAGCATTTACATTTTTAGACTTAGTATTTCCACTCATTGAAGTAGCCACATTAGAAGGATTAGAGTACTCTTTGGGGATATATTGAACTTGGAGCCGATAGGAATACCCGTTTTACCACCTCTTTATGAATAAGCAAGCAATAAGCAGCACATACAATAAGCGGACGTCTATGGCATGAATTAACATTACCTTCTGCTTGTCATATGTGGAGAGAGAGAGAGAGAGAGAGAGAGAAAGAAAAAAAAACCTAAACTCTAAGCCTTATCATTCAAATTTGTTTCTTCAAAAAAGTAGCGAAATCATTGGATAAAACATCATACTTGTTAGATGTATTAACCAAATTATTGGAAGTCGAACCAATAGTCTCTTTGCCCTTTTTAGACACATTCGACTCCACCTTGGCGTTTACATTTTTAGACTTAGTATTACCACTCTTTAAAGTAGCCACATTAGAAGGACTAAAGTACTCTTTGGGGATATATTGAACCTTGGAACCAACAGGAATACCTGTTCTACCACCTCCTTATGAATAAGCAGCACATACAATAAGCAGATGTCTATAGCATGAATTAACATTACCTTCTCCTTATCATATGAAAAAAATGACCTCGATAAATATGAAAACCCTAAATCGTAGATTGTAAAATTAAAAAGAAACAAACATGAAACCTAGATCCATTAAACAAACAACATAAATGACTTTACTTTGCATTCCCCAACTCTAAACCTCCACACCAAATAGCCCCTAAAAGTATTTTGTGCAACTGAAAATGATAAAGGGAGCCTTGAAGTTGTCATCATATAACCGCAACTGTAAAGATGACACATGTATCATGCATGACACTAGGGATGAGAATGGGTATCTGTAGGGATTCCTACGGCCCAGCATCTCACCAAGTCCAACATATAAGCCCAACTGAGGTTCCATTCTAAAACCAATTGGTGATAGAAGGAGTAGCCCACCAAGCTTATATGTTAACTTTCATATTATAGTTCTACCGATGTGGGATTGGGTTTGTACACCCAACAATCCTCCCCTCAAACCCGAACCACCATGGGCCTTCCTCTTCGACTATAGCTACGATCCCACCTTTTTCATACCGCCGACCTTTACCATCGGAACACACCGCCTTTTACCGGCTTCCTTTTGGTACAAGGTTTATCGGGATCCACTAATACCATCGAACCGGAGTCTAATCGAGGAAACACCATCCACATCATCACCGGGCCTGTCTCTGCTACCACTTTTGAGATTCCTATAACCCTAGGAGATTCGATCCACCTACTTGCAAGACAACTTCAAGAACCTTGTTGCCCAAGTAATCTTGACTCGAAAACCTAGAAACCTTGAACAGTGTAATCTACACAACGATAGCCAAACAATAACCGAAAACGACAAACAAGACACCAACCAGATCAGTAAATTCGACAAGCTATATCTCCTTCCTAGAAGCTCCGATGCAAGATCCCTCCGGTTAGATCCTAGATCTATGTGTCTTCAACCTACGGTTCGAATTTCGTAGAAATCAAACGGTTAACGAACCCGCAGCGCCAATTTTCCCGCGACTGCACAGTAACCGACGAACCAAACCCGGTTCACTCGTTTCTTTTGTTTTGGCTCTAACCATGCTGTGTGATTCGTTCTTCTCGAACAAAGCTCTGATACCACTTGTAGGGATTCCTACGGCCCAGCATCTCACCAAGTCCAACATATAAGCCTAACTGAGGTTCCATTCTAAAACCAATTGGTGATAGAAGGAGTAGCCCACCAAGCTTATATGTTAACTTTCATATTATAGTTCTACTGATGTGAGATTGGGTTTGTACACCCAACAGTATCGGAAATATCAAATATGGTACGGTACCGGAACCGTACCTGTACCGGTTCTGTTTACCCGGTATGGTACCGGTACCATGAAACTCTCACAAAAATTATTCGGTAACACTAAAAAGCGGTACGGTAGCAAGACGGGAAATCCCACTTATGTACCAGATGTCGAATTTTCTTGTTTTTGAACTAATTTGTCAATCAAAACACCCCTATTGGTTGTCTCGTGCACTCTTATGGTTTGGAAAAATATCCTCATAAACGTGCAAAAATAATTAACATGAATTTGAAGTTTAACAACTTGCTATGATTCAATACAGTAACTATATGGAGACATTAGTGTAATTGTAGAAGGCACTAACAACAGCACTAAAGTGCCAAAATTAACATGTCAATATATGTGTTACGTTGCCAACCTAAGTGAGCTTCTCATATAAAAAGAATTTAATTGAGTGAATTAACCTATCGTATTTGGTTGTGGTGTGGGAATCATCCATTCATTTTTGAAGAAACTATAAATTGCAAGAATGATAAAACAAACTATAAATAATATATGACGTTATCGAACCAATAAGGTTTCTATATAACATTGAAATATATTCATAACGAGGATTTATAGATCAAACACAATATGTTTTTTTTAATGAAAAGTTGTTCTCGAACTGTTATGGTACCGTTTTAACCGAACCCAGTTCCAGAACCAGTACCAGGCATAATCTAGGTTTCGGGAACGGTACCTTCATTTTTGTCCAGGAAAAAACTGGTGCCACCAAAACCATGCCGGTTCGGTACCATTTTGGTACCGTGCTCATCTCTAACACAAATACCCAAAATGTATGCTTAAAAAGAGCAAACGGTTGTTCGACTGATCACAGGAAAAGTGTGCATACCAAGACCAAAATCTTAGATGCATTGTAGGTTCCAGGTTATTTAAACTATTGAAAGTGTCTTACGGCTCTAAATGATTTATAATTTTCTGATTCTCATGTGAGCTACCATCGATTAAAATGATAAACACAGGGTAGACGATAACCATCAACATCAAAATGGCATGCATAACAAGTTCTATAATATGTCCACAAAAGTTTACAAACACGCAAACTCACGATACGTTCCAAATCAAGAAAATCACATCAGCACTACATGAAACAGACATCTAAAATAGATTTGAGACTCTACACATAAAAAAAGCAACAGAACCTTAAACTTCAACTTACTATTCCAATTTTTCAAAGCTTCACTTTTCTATCATAGATCCAGCTGAATGGCATCATCGGGCCTTCTTTTGCCCTACCTGCAGCCCTCTCCTCGAGCCTTCTGATTCTCGGTGGCAACCCACAAACATGTTGGATCATAAACTTGATTTAGCCCGAGAATGGTATGGAAGTTTCTAGACAGTCGTAGAATGGTATGGAAGTTTCTAGAAACTCGTAGAATCCTCATAGATAATATCTAGAATATGGCTAGAAATATCTAGATTGATGCTAAAAATATCTAGTTAACCTTATCTAGTAGGAAGTATCTAGAACTATATATGTTGATAAGGATAATGATGTATCAAGAATGATCTAGAATTAAGATTAGGATGATGATGTAAGTAATTATCCATGTCTGGGTTCTAGAACCTTCCATGGAGAAGTATAAATAGGTGTAGTGATGCATTTGTATGTACTATGAAGAAAAGTTCAAGTAATAAAAGTTTCTTTGTAAAAGCTCTCTAAGTATTCCTCTCTTCGTAAGCCTAAAAGGCCCTCGTGTTTCCAACAAAGTGGTATCAGAGCTAGAAGATCGAGATGTCAAGTGCAATGAACGTGTTCCAATTTCCTCGTCCTACCAAAGACAACTATGGTAGTTGGTGCATTCGAATGAAGGCGTTACTTGGTTCACATGATGTGTGGGAGATAGTAGAGAAAGGTGTTGAGAAAGTTGATGATGAAAGTTCGTTGAATGCCGCCCAAAGGGTGGAGTTGCAAAAGGTAAGAAAGAAGGATCAAAGTGCTCTTACACTCATCTATCAATGTCTTGATGATGCGATGTTTGAGAAAGTTGCAAATGCAACCACTTCTAAGGAAGCGTGGGAGATCCTTCAAAATGCTTTCAAAGGAATTGACAAAGTGAAAAAGGTACGTCTTCAAACTCTTAGAGGAGAGTTTGAAAAGCTCCAAATGGAGGAATCCGAAACCATTTCGGATTATTTCACTCGTGTCTTAACCATTTCAAATGAAATGAAGAGAAATGGTGAAAGCTTGAGTGACACAAGGGTGATAGAAAAGATTCTTCGCTCTTTGCCACCAAGCTTTGATTACATTGTCGTGGCCATAGAGGAGTCAAAAGACATAGACTCTATGACCATTGATCAACTCATGGGATCTTTACAAGCCCATGAAGAAAAATTGAAGAAAAGAAGGGGGAAAGAACCCTTGGAGCAAGCTTTATACTCGAAGGTCTCTTTCAAAGAAAGAGAAAAGAGCTTTCTACATGAAAAGGAGCAAGGACGAGGACGCGGTACTTTTCGAGGTCGTGGTGGTTTCCAAGGCCGAGGACGAGGAAGAGAAGATGTCAACAAAGAAGATGAAAACCAATGGTTTTCATATCGAAGAAGTCGTGGGAGACGCTTTCAATCTCAAAGAGGAGGTAAGCCACAAATACAATGTTATAATTGTCGCAAATATGGTCATTATGCCAGTGAGTGTAGTAGCTCAAGACAAGTGGAAGAAAAAGCTAATCTTGTGGAGGTAGAAGACAAAGATGAGCTTACCTTGCTAATGGCAAGACGTGACGAAAAAGAAGAGAGGATAGAACCATGGCATATAGATTCCGCTGCGAGTAACCATATGACGGGTGAAGAAGACTTGTTCGTAGATATGGAGGAAAGTAAAGGTAACGTCACCTTTGGAGATGAATCAAAGGCACTGGTGAAAGGAAAAGGTAAGATACTTATCCGAGCTAAAGATGGAAGTCACCAATATATTTCGGACGTATACAATGTGCCCAACCTTGAAAGTAACATTTTAAGTGTGGGACAACTTTTAGAGAAAAACTACGATATTCATTTCAAAGATCGTAGTGCTACAATAAGAAATCCCGAAGGAAAGCTAATAGCTAAAGTCCCTATGACTAAAAACCGAAAGTTCTTTCTAAACATTCAACATGATGAAGCTAAGTGCTTAAAGAGTTGTTTAAAGGATCATTCGTGGCTTTGGCATATGAGGTATGGGCACTTAAACTTTGGTGACTTAAAGTTATTATCATCAAAGGGAATGGTGAAAGGGTTAGATCAAATTGATCATCCCAATCAAGTGTGTGAAGGATGTCTTCTTGGAAAGCATGCTAGAAATTCCTTCCCGAAAGAAGCGACATCAAGAGCTAAGAGCTAAGGAGCCTTTGCAACTAATTCACATGGATTTGTGCGGTCCCATTACTCCACCCTCTCATGGTAAGAATCTTTAGTTCATGCTCTTTATTGATGATTTTTCAAGAAAAACTTGGGTATATTTTCTAAAAGAAAAATCCCAAGCTTTTGAAGCTTTTAAGATATTTAAAGCTATGGTTGAGAAGGAGAAAGGTATAAAAATTAAATCCATGAGATCCGATAGAGGTGGAGAATTTTTATCAAAAGAATTTAACAAATTTTGTGAGGATAATGGGATCCGGAGATTTCTAACGGCTCCTTACTCCCCACAACAAAATGGAGTGGTAGAGAGAAAGAATAGAACCATTCTCAATATGGTCCGAAGCATGTTGAAAAATAAGAAGATTCCAAAGGAGTTTTGGGCCGAAGCGGTTGACTGTGCGGTATATCTATTGAATCGGTGTCCGTCAAAGAGTTTAGATAACAAGACTCCACAAGAAGCATGGAATGGGATGAAGCCTACCGTCTCTCACCTAAGGGTATTCGGAAGCATAGCGTATGTTCACGTTCCAAGCCAAAGGCGATCCAAGCTTGATGATAGAAGTGAGAAACATGTGTTCGTTGGCTACGACAAGCAGTCAAAAGGCTATAAGCTCTATAATCCAATCACAAGGAAGGTGGTAGTGAGTAGAGACGTGGAGTTCGATGAAGAAGAAGCATGGGATTGGAGCATTAAAGAAAATGAAAGGTATGACTTTCTTCCTATGACTGATGAAGAAGAGACGGGTGAATCAAGTGAAGAAGTCCATCAACCTCAAAGTCCAACTCCAACCCAAGACTCCCCTTCAAGTTCAAGAGAAGGAGAACCCAAGACAAGAAGTTTGCAGGAGCTCTACGAGGTAACTGACGAGATATCCCTTTTTTGTTTATACGCTGATTGTGAACTTTTAGTTTTTGAAGAGGCTATGAAAAGTAAGAAATGGAGACAAGCCATGGGCGAGGAGATAAAGTCAATAGTGAAGAATGATACGTGGGAGTTGACGACCCTTCCAAAGGGCCAAAAGGCTATTGGAGTCAAGTGGGTATACAAGGCCAAGAAAAACGCCAAAGGCGAAGTAGAGAAGTACAAGGCAAGACTTGTGGCAAAAGGTTACAAGCAGAAGCATGGGATCGACTACGAAGAGGTATTTGCTCATGTTGCTCGTTTAGAAACTATTAGAATGATTATTGCTATTGCAGCTCAACACAGGTGGAAAATCCACCAAATGGATGTGAAGTCTGCATTTCTAAATGGACTTCTGGAAGAAGAAGTTTATGTGGAGCAACCGGAGGGATATGTTGCCAAAGGGCATGAAGGTAAAGTGCTAAGGTTGAAAAATGCCTTATATGGTCTAAAGCAGGCACCACGTACTTGGAATACTAGAATTGACAAGTATTTCCAAGAACATGGTTTTACAAAATGCCTAAGTGAATATGCACTTTACGTGAAATTTGAAAGTGGAGGTATACTGCTTGTCTGTTTGTACGTGGATGATTTGAACTTTACAGGAAACTCTCAAAGTATGATGGATGAGCTCAAGAAGTCAATGACGAAAGAGTTCGAGATGACAGACATAGGACTTATGTCTTATTATCTTGGCATTGAGGTGAAGCAGATGGATGATGGAATTTTCATAAGTCAGGAAGGATATGCCAAGGAGATATTAAAGAAATTCGGCATGGAGAAATGTAATCCCGTTGGCACCCCCATAGAACATAAGGCAAAGCCTTCTAAGGATGACGGAGGAGAAGCAGTAGACTCAACTCTATTCAAGAGTCTAGTTGGAAGTCTGCGCTATTTGACATGTACAAGACCCGACATCCTCTTTGCGGTTGGATTGGTTAGTCGTTTCATGGAAGAGCCTACAACAAAACATTTGGAGATTGCAAAGAGGATCCTCCGTTATATCAAAGGTACCGTAGATTATGGTATGTTTTACTCAACAAGTGAAGACTTCAAGCTGGTTGGATATAGCGACAGTGACTGGGCTGGAAATAAAGACGATGGAAGAAGTACAACAGGATTCCTCTTCTTCCTGGGTAACAATGCCTTTACATGGTCTTCATAGAAGCAACCTATTGTTACCTTATCCAGTTGTGAAGCGGAGTACGTAGCTGCAACATCATGTGTATGTCACGCAATTTGGCTAAGAAGTATGCTAAAGGAACTACACATGGAGCAAGAAGATGCGACTGAGATCTACGTGGATAACAAGTCAGCAATCGACTTAGCGAAAAATCCGGTCTACCATGATCGAAGTAAGCATATTAACACTCGTTATCACTTTATTCGAGAATGCATTGCAAGGAAGGATGTCCAAGTAATACATACGAGGTCCGAAGATCAAGTTGCAGACATCTTCACCAAGCCGCTCAAGGAGAAAGACTTCTCAAGACAACGAATGATGCTTGGAGTCGGTAAATCAAGTTTAAAGGGGGGTGTTGGATCATAAACTTGATTTAGCCCAAGAATGGTATGGAAGTTTCTAGAAAGTCGTAGAATGGTATGGAAGTTTCTAGAAACTCGTAGAATCCTCATAGATAATATCTAGAATATGGCTAGAAATATCTAGATTGATGCTAAAAATATCTAGTTAACCTTATCTAGTAGGAAGTATCTAGAACTATATATGTTGATAAGGATAATGATGTATCAAGAATGATCTAGAATTAAGATTTGGATGATGATGTAAGTAATTATCCATGTCTGGGTTCTAGAACCTTCCATGGAGAAGTATAAATAGGTGTAGTGATGCATTTGTATGTACTATGAAGAAAAGTTCAAGTAATAAAAGTTTCTTTGTAAAAGCTCTCTAAGTATTCCTCTCTTCGTATTCGATTGATCACAGGAAAAGTGTGCATACCAAGACCAAAATCTTAGATGCATTGTCGGTTCCAGGTTATTTAAACTATTGAAAGTGTCTTACGGCTCTGAATGATTTATAATTTTCTGATTCTCATGTGAGCTACCAACGATTAAAATGATAAACACAGGGTAGACGATAACCATCAACATCAAAATGGCATGCATAACAAGTTCTATAATATGTCCACAAAAGTTTACAAACACGCAAACTCACGATACGTTCCAAATTCAAGAAAATCACATCAGCACTACATGAAACAGACATCTAAAATAGATTTGAGACTCTACGCATAAAAAAAGCAACAGAACCTTAAACTTCAACTTACTATTCCAATTTTTCAAAGCTTCACTTTTCTATCATAGATCCAGCTGAATGGCATCATCGGGCCTTCTTTTGCCCTACCTGCAGCCCTCTCCTCGAGCCTTCTGATTCTCGGTGGCAACCCACAAACATACTCTTGGGCCTTGCGTCCTTCACCAGATAGCCCGGTTAAGTCTGCCACATTCCACCGACCCACCAGAAATTCTAGAATATCTGCATAGTCTTTGGCGGTATAGACACTGAGTCTTTGTGGAACAGCTGAGCATGTATGCAGGATCGACTGTCATCACTCTCACACTTATATGGGGAATTTGCGTAATATTAAGTAGACATAAGCTTGAAAAGGGATCATCACCTGAATCTGATCATCAACAAGACTCATCGATAAAATGCTTGTCTCTTAAACACAAACTTTCATTTCTGACTGGTTAGATCATTTCCTTAATCTATAGTTTGTGAGTTCTAGTAGGATAACTTAGAATAAAATTTACGTATAGGCGTACAATCATTTATTTGCATAGTGCTATATGAACACATGGAGATATAGTTCCGAAACATTTTAAACCCTTTTAAAACTCCTCTTATTGTAGATACGGGCGTTAATGTTGACAAGGATACCGGAGCTATAGTTGTAATTATGCTTCTTTCGTTGATCCCATTTGCCTTTGTGGGACTAGTACATTTTATGAACACTCCAGCTATGACTTTGTCCGCACTCATAGTATCAGGCGTTTCCCTACTTCTATATTTTGGTTATCAGGTATGTACTTGTAATAGCTAACGTGAGATTCATGAAATAAACTTTATAGGATAAACAATGAAACCAAATTACTTGGGGTGTGCACTTTGGCTTGTAGGTTGGACATCCATGGATTCGGGTCAGGAGTTTGGAATACTTGAAGCAAGAGAACTTAAGGGCGCGCTTTTTCTATCACGACAAGAGGCTTGCAGAAGTCGATGATCTTGTTGACAGGTAAGGGAATTTCAAATTTACCTGCTTCAAAAGGTGTTACAATATCCTTTTGTATATAAAATATCAGAATAAACTCATCATATAACATTTTTTAGGGCAGCGGATTAATGCAATACCTTGAATTTTCAGAACTTTTGATAAAGCCGACAATAATGGAGATGGACGCATATCGCATGATGAATTGGAAAATCTGGTGGAGCAATTAAAGTTGGAAAAAGATAATATGTCCAAAGAGTATGCCAAAGCTGAGATTTTGAAACACTTTGATAAAGACAAAAGTGGAAGCATCAATAGGCCAGAGTTCCAACAAGGATGCACCAATTGTCTAGAAAAAGAGAAGAACGAGGCAAATAGTTCTGGATCTGCTTCTAAATATTTATGGAATCAGGCAAGTTACGCTTACTCGATGATAATTTAGTCATTCATTGGAGACTCGTAAACTTTTCTCAGATTTTAATACTTTATCAACAGGTTAAGAAAAAAGAAATAAACAAGCAACGCTCAAATCTTACGATAATTGAGAAAATCATGCCAAGAATCTTGAAACAAGTCCATGAAAAGCATGAAATGGTGAAAAAAGATGGTGAACCTGACAGAGAAAAGATAGAAGGGTAATGTTCTTGACCCCTAATGTATTCTAGTTTTAACAATATTTCATGATTCGCTTACTCTGCCTATATAGGTTATTTTTGTGACCCGAAATAATCTTCATACTTATGCTTAGTATTATTATTAGTTAGTTAAAAGTTAGAAGGACCATTTATGTTAAGTAGGAAGTTTATAACTAACTTATAGTTATTTCGGTTGGACAAAGACCAAACCGAATGGTCACAATGGTTAGGCTAGATCGAATGGTCACAACCATTCTATGAAAAGACACAATGGTTCAACACAATGGTTGAAACCTTATATATATGTAATTACATGTAACTTTACAATGGTTAATGAAATTTTAGTTTTACTTATTCATATTACTTTGCAATTCAATAAATCGATCCAGAAAACATTTGGGACAACAATTGGCATCAAGAGCAAGGATTCAATACACCGAAACAAAAACAGAAATTCTGCAAACATCAACAAAATATTCAGAAACCGAAGCCAAAAAAAAACGCAGGAAAAGGAGAAGGACAATCCGTTTTTCTTCTTGAGCGAGAGAGACAAATCTGTTTTCTTTCTATTCTTCCAAAGAAAACATAAGAAAATTGAATAAGAAACGCGTAGAAAAGATAGTGCACGATCTAGTTTACGTAAGGAATTGCAAACGCCAACATCAAGCGTATTGGTGTCGAGGAAGAAAAGAGGAGACTTTGTGTAGAACAAGAGACAACTAGTTGGAGATTAACACAAAGCAAAAAAATCGTTGTTGTGAAAGAAAACGTATACGTAGGAATTGAAGATATTGGAGATAAGTGTGTGGAGATTTTTGTTGTGTCGAATTTAACACAACAACAACAACAACGTACGTAGCAACAAAAAAAACCAGAAATTTTTTTTGTTTTTCGCTGCAAAGAAGAAAAAGGAACAAGCAAAGATATTGATTTGTTTCAAGAATTACCAAGGCGTGGTAACATAGAACGTGTAAAGTGGTGTTTGTTTTTTCGTTGATCTAATCGAACTTCTGGAAACTTTTTGGTTTGACATCACCAATTCGACACAAAGAAAAAGATAGAAACTTGGTTGTTATTTCTGGTCCGAAGCAGAAGCCAAGAAGGAAAAGAAAAATTCAGTCCGAATTATTTTTTGGTTGGAGATCAAAGTCGAATTGAACCAAAGACAACGAAGCAAATAAAAACAAGGGAACACACAAGGAAATTCAAATCCGTGAATTATCACAACGAGGTCAAAACAAAATTCAAACTTTTGAATTTCGTTACATTTCATATTATAGATACTCGTACTATTGCTAGGATTTCCGAAAACTATTATTGTTCCCGTAGTATTAAGTATACCACAAAAGGTTAGAAATTCTCATTGGATTAGAAAGTGAAGATCATTAACACTTTCAATATGGGCGATGACGCAAACGCAACCGCAACAACTACATTAAAACCCATAACACCTATTGCACAATACCAATGTCCTAAGTTAAAAAATACAAACTATACGGTATGGGCTATACAAATTAAAGTTATATTAGAAGCACATGGTTTATGGGATACAATAGAACCTAAGGCAGGCGTAGAAATAGATGAAAAGAAGGATAAGTCAACTATTGCCCTTCTATATCAAGCGTTATCAGAAGATGTAATTTTACAAGTAGCAAGTTGTAAAAAGGCAAAAGAATTATGGGATTCACTAAAAAGGAGACACGTAGGAGAAGAGAAAGTGCAACAAGCAAAGTTGCAATCTTTAATGATAGGATTTAATGCCCTTCAGATGAAGGATGATGAAACCGTGGATGCATTTTCAGATAAATTAAATGGTTATGTTACTAAGGCAAAAGAACTAGGCAAAACATTGGATGAATCACTAGTAGTTAGAAAACTATTAGACTCCACACCAGATAGATTCATTCAGATAGTAGCATCCATAGAACAGACTAGTGATCTAGATGATATTACCCTAGATGAGATCACTGGAAAACTCAAGGCATTTGAGGAAAGAATAAAACTCCGTAAGGGAAATCAAGTTGAAAGCCAGGATAATTTACTATTCACACAGGGTGAACACTCAGATAGAGGAAAGAAATTTATTAAACGCGGAGGTAGACAAAATTATTCAAAGAAAAACTGGCGGAAAAACAGACATAGAAATAACTCACATGAAGGAAACTCAAACTATAAGGGAAACCCAAATAAGAATACAAATAGGAAGGATTTGAGTACCGTTAGATGTTACAAGTGCAATAAGCTTGGACATTTCATGAACAAATGTAGATCAAACACAACAGCTCAGGAACATTCAAACCTTATCTTAGAAGATGAAGAACCATCACTATTAATGACCGTACATGAAACCAAATATGAAGAAGTACTGTTGAATGAAGGCCAAATTCAACCAGAAAAATATGCTTCAAAGGATGAAAGCGTATGGTATTTAGATAACGGTGCGAGTAACCATATGACAGGAACCAAAACTCATTTTAAGGATATAGATGAAAAGATAACAGGACGAGTACGTTTTGGAGATGGGTCATATGTAGAAATAAAGGGAAAAGGCTCTATATTATTAGGTTGTATAAACCAAGAACAAAAGGTAGTAACGGATGTATATTATATACCGAACCTTAAGAGCAACATACTAAGTCTAGGACAACTTACAGAAATAGGTTGTAGAGTTATAATGGATGGGAATAAATTGACTTTGTATGACAAGAGCAGAAGGTTGTTGATGAAAGTAGAAAGATCTAAGAACAGACTTTACAGTATTAAACTACGAATAGACTCACCTATATGTCTATTAGCAAATATAGATAACCAAGCATGGTTATGGCATGCTAGATTAGGTCATCTAAACTTTGACGATATCAACAAGATGACTAGAAAGGGTCTAGTAAATGGATTACCTAGAATAAATCATGTAGGACAGATTTGCGATGCATGTTTATTGGGAAAGCATAGTAGAACACCATTTCCAAACCAAGCTAAATTTAGATCAGAGAACCCGTTGGATTTAATATATGGAGACCTTTGCGGTCCTATAAGTCCAGCAACACACTCAGGCAAGAAACTTAGATTCTTGTTAGTAGACGATTGTACACGTTTTATGTGGGCTTACTTTCTTACTTCAAAAGACCAAGCCTTTAGTACATTCAAGGAATTTAAGCATAAGGTAGAAATGGAATTGAAATTGAAAATAAGGATGTTTAGAACAGATAGAGGTGGTGAATTTACATCAAATGAATTCACACAATACTGTAAGGATAATGGGATAGCTAGACAATTGACAGCACCATACTCACCACAACAGAATGGAGTAGTGGAGAGAAGAAATAGGACAGTGTTATCAACTACTAGAAGTATGATGAAAGCCATGAAGTTACCTTTAACTTTTTGGGTGGAAGAAGTGAAACACGCTATTTACATACTAAATAGGGTACCTACAAGAACCCTAGTAGATAAAACTCCATATGAGGCACTCTACAGTAGGAAACCAAACCTAGAAAACCTAAGGATATTTGGATGCACAGCTTATGCTAAGATAACAACACCTCATTTAAAGAAGCTTGATGATAGAAGCATACCAATGATCTATTTAGGAGTAGAGGAAGGATCAAAAGCATGTAGGTTATATGATCCAATAGCCAAGAAGAAATATGTTAATAGAGACGTTAAATTTTTGGAAACTAAACCGTGGAATTGGGACAAGAATGGAGAGGATACAAGTACACAAGACACCTTTTGGACTAGTTTTGTAGTAGAGGAAGTTGACAATGCAAACCAAATACCCGTCAACATAGGAAATGATGATGTAATTCCAATACCGGATCCTTTACCAGATCCAACATCAGAACCAGATTCATCATCGGAACCAAACTCCCCCTCTCAACCAAACTCACCATTCACACCACCAACATTTAGTTACGAACCTAACTCACAAAGTGAAATAGAAACTACTATTAGTTCACTTAGAAGCTCGTTAGGAAGCTCTGGAAGAATTGATCATACACCAGTTAGAGGATTAAAAGATTTGAAAGCAATCTACGAAAAAGCTAGTGTCGTTGAAGCACCTAGTTTACTCTTCATAGAAGAAGAACCTCGTAACTACAAGGAAGCATCAAAAGATCATAAATGGATTGAGGCCATGAAGATTGAATTGGATTCAATAAACAAGAACAACACATGGATTCTTACTACATTGCCAGAAAATCAAAAGGCAATTGGACTCAAATGGGTATTTAAAACCAAAAGAGATGCACATGGAAATATTATCAAATACAAAGCACGGTTAGTAGCAAAAGGATACGTACAAGAACAAGGAATAGACTTCGATGAAGTATTTGCCCCAGTTGCTAGGATAGAAACAGTTCGTTTGATATTGGCCTTAGCAGCATATCATGGTTGGCAAGTTCATCACTTAGACGTAAAATCAGCATTTCTACATGGAGATTTAAAAGAAGAAGTCTACGTTACACAACCAGAAGGATTCGTACAACCAGGAGAATCAGGAAAAGTGTACAAGCTTATTAAAGCTTTATATGGATTAAGACAAGCACCGAGAGCTTGGAATGTGAAGCTTGATCAAACCTTAAAGTCATTAGATTTCAAGAAGTGTAACCTCGAACAAGCAGTATATACAAGGAGAACCAAGAACTCAACAATTATCGTTGGAGTTTATGTAGATGATTTAATAATTACAGGCACTCCAAAGAAAGAAGTACAATTATTTAAATCCCAGATGGAAGAAAAGTTTGAAATGAGCGACTTAGGATTGTTAGCTTATTACCTTGGGATAGAAGTTACACAGACAGGAGGAGAGATTATAATCAAGCAAACAGGTTATATTAACAAGATCTTGAAGGAAACAAACATGGAAGATATTAATGATACGAAGATACCAATGGATCCCGGTACTAAGTTGGTCAAGGCGGAAGATGGAGAATCAGTTGACGCAACTTATTACAGAAGCTTAATTGGAAGTCTCAGGTACTTACTACATACAAGACCAGATCTTAGTTATTCAGTCGGACTACTCAGCAGATGGATGCAAGAACCAAAAGACCATCACCTGAAAGCAGTAAAGCAAGTAATCCGATACATCAAAGGAACAAGAGAGCATGGCATAATTTACAAGAAAGAAGGCGGCTGCAAGATTACAGGATATAGTGATAGTAGCTATGGAATCAACACTGATCAAGGAAAAGGAACTACAGGCGTAGTATTTTATTTTGGAGAGTCACCCATTACATGGAGTACTCAGAAACAACCGACAGTGGCACTATCATCATGTGAATCAGAATTTATGGCGGCTACAGCAGCAGCATGTCAAGCACTATGGTTGAAAAGATTACTCAGTGAATTAACTGGAAATGAAGAACAAAAGATAACGTTAAAGATCGATAACGTTTCAGCAATAGCATTAGTGAAGAACCCAGTATTTCATGGAAGAAGTAAACACATCGACATTCGATACCATTTCATTCGAGAATGCGTAGAGAATGGACACATCAACATAGAACATGTCAGAGGAGAACTACAAAGAGCAAATATACTAACAAAGGCTCTACCTAGATTGAAGTTCATGACAATGCGACAAATGCTCGGAGTTCAAGATTTAACAAGAAGCAACGATGAAGATTAAGGAGGAGAATGTGACCCGAAATAATCTTCATACTTATGCTTAGTATTATTATTAGTTAGTTAAAAGTTAGAAGGACCATTTATGTTAAGTAGGAAGTTTATAACTAACTTATAGTTATTTCGGTTGGACAAAGACCAAACCGAATGGTCACAATGGTTAGGCTAGATCGAATGGTCACAACCATTCTATGAAAAGACACAATGGTTGAAACCTTATATATATGTAATTACATGTAACTTTACAATGGTTAATGAAATTTTAGTTTTACTTATTCATATTACTTTGCAATTCAATAAATCGATCCAGAAAACATTTGGGACAACAATTTTCACAACACGACAAGGATAATAACGATGAAATACATGGAGATGAGCTGAAACAATTCATCGAGACTTTCGATTTTGGAATAGCATTAGACCATGATAGAGTCTTGGACGAATTGGTAAAGGATTTTGATGATGATGATAAGAATGTTGTTTATGTGTCGTATGTGGGGTGATAGGGTATCCTGATAGCAATTAGAAGTCACGAGTATGAACGCTTTCAGATCGATTAAATTGGAGTGGATACCAATTAACGACCGGATAAAATCTAATTGATTCAAGTTTGTGTATGTTGTTATGTCTACAATCAGAATCGTTTCTGTATCCTTATGTTTGATGAAAAGGTTTTAGCATTAACTGCCTTGTGGCAGTTTCAAGGTTTCAAGCAGTCAAATTTAGTCCCTCAATTTCCGAAAATTTAATTTTCTGAGGAATTTTTGACATAGCAACTTAGAGGAATTTTTTGACCCCAGCCAGGGGCGCTGCCCCTTGGACCCTGCTTCTCTCAGGGGCGTTGCCCCCGAACCCCCACCAAGGGGGCTACCGCCCCCTTGGAACCCTCGTTAGTCCAGTTAATATTCATATAAGTGTCGACCCTTATATGCATATTAAACTCAATTTATTTTACACTAAAATACCAACAAAGAATCAATTGGTAGAGAAAAAAGAATTTGTAGATGGATTCATCAAATGGATTGAGAAAGTGATTAATCAAGATCAAAGCATTAAAGATCCGAAAAAAGGCAATTGCAAAATTTGAAAAGGTAATTTACTAAAAATAGTTCATATACTGGTTTATCTTTTTGTTACTGATGCACTGATACTTTCTCCAAATTTTCAGGATAACTGGGGAGAAATTGACGCACTCTTGAAACGGGAGAAACCTAAAGCAACCATCGTGTATGCTATATTTGGAATAGCGATCATGATCACAATTTCATCTGCCACCATAACAAGTGTCATACAATTCTCAACAGCAGCTAGCATACCTTTTCTCTTCACTTCATTTGTTATGGTCCCGATTGCCCTGAATGCTAAAATGGTAATCAATGCAATTCTCGATGCTCAACCCCATGTTCGGAAGAACGCTTCTTTGGCGTTTTAAGAGGTTTGCACATTTTCACTAATGCATCACTTACTTTATGTTTAACAGTTAATATCTTGATCAAATGAAAATTTCAAAATTATATTTCAAAAGATTTTATCAACCGATAACTTACTCACTATGTATGATATATGATGTAAACTAACAACATGATTTCGTTTATCTAATGCAGATCTACAATGGATTGGTGATGAATAACCTTCTTGGGTTGCTAACATTGCTTGTCACGGTATATATAAAGGGACTATCATGGACCTACTCGGCTGAGATGCTCGCCATCATGATACCTTGTGCCATTGTTGGTGTATTCACGATCAAACGTGACACCTATCCTCTTTGGGCGTCCATCTCAGCGATACTACTATATCCGGTTTCCGTATATATATTTATTATGTTTTGCCAAATGCTAGCTAATTGAACGATGTCAAAGTGGTATAGGTTAGAAGTGGAATGACAATGGATTGATGAATATAGGTTGGGTATCAAATTACTACATACTATCCCAAATAAAATCTTGCTATCGTTTGTTTTTGGGTCCTTACTATTAGACGATAAATATGGCCTAAACTCGATTGTGGGTTTGAGTCCATTATGGTTTCATGTTATGTGTACTCTGTATATACCTCTGGGGGTTTATCATTTCCATTCTATGTTATGTGTCCCGACAAGTTTATAAAAAATTCAAACTCAGAAGACATATAAAATAAACAATTTCTCATTTATTGTAACCAGAAGAACACTCAAATGAATGGAAATTGTTTCACAAAAGTTACACGTTTCATTAAGTATTTAAAATATACTAGACGAGTACCCGTGCATAGCAACGGGATTTTATAGCGACAGATAGTTTATTGATAAAAAAAAATTTATAGATTGTAAATGAAAAATAATAAAAGTTTGAAGATTTGGGAATTAAACATAATGTTTTGAAACCCGGTTCCACCCGGGTGGTTCAACCGGTTAAACCGTTCCGGTCGAAAAATTGGTCGATTTAAACCGGGTCAACTTGCTAGGTTGGGTCGAAAATGGGTCAAATTAAACCGGTTCAACCCGGCGAGTTTGAAGCGTCCCGGGTCAACCTGGTTTGTGATTTGTATTAATTGGTTATAAATGAAAAGTAATAAAAGTTTGAAGATTTGGGAATTAAAAATAATGTTTTGAAACCCGGTTCGACCCGGGTGGTTCAACCGGTTGAACCGTTCCGGTCGAAAATTTGGTCGATTTAAACCGGGTCAACATGCTAGGTCAGGTCGAAAACGGGTCAAATTAAACCGGTTCAACCCGTCGGGTTTGAAGCGTCCCGGGTCAACCCGGTTTGTGATTTGTATTAATTGTTTTAATTGGTTATAAATGAAAAATAATAAAAGTTTGAAGATTTGGGAATTAAAAATAATGTTTTGAAACCCGGTTCGACCCGGGTGGTTCAACCGGTTGAACCGTTCCGGTCGAAAATTTGGTCGAGTTAAACCGGGTCAACATGCTAGGTTAAGTCAAAAACGGGTCAAATTAAACCGGTTCAACCCGTCGGGTTTGAAGCGTCCCGGGTCAACCCGGTTTGTGATTTGTATTAATTGTTTTAATTGGTTGTACAATATGAATAAATCATTGTACTTTTAAGTAATGGGGTATTTTAATAAGAGTATTAAATGCATTTCAATATTTTCTTATATACGTTTTTCAACATTTCACTTTTCACTTTCTTGACTTTTCACATTCACCTTTTGACCATTTTTGCTTTATAGGTAGTATAGATAAAAAGCGACAATGCAAGTATCTTTGTATCGACATTATGGGCAGACTGACAACAGAGTTTGGCAAAATATACCACCAAATTCTTTCATCATTAAAAAACACGAAAGGGACCAAATAAATACCAGAAAATGAATCACATGTTCTATCCAACCCACAAAATCTTTTTTTTTTTTTTTTTTTTTTTTTTTTTTTTGATAATTTGTAAAATAGCCCGTTTGCCCTGGGTCTAGACATATTTAGCCCGTTTTTGAAAAATTCCCGTTTTAGCCCAGGTTGCCCTAGGCAACTTTCGTATAGCCAACTACAGAGTGCCACGTCGGGACAACTTTTTTGTATTTTGGACAACTTTTTTGTATTTTGGGCAACTTGGGGACACTTGTCATCTTTCGGTTGGCTATACGAAAGTTGTTCAGGGCAACCTGGGCTAAAACGGGAATAATTCAAAAACGGGCTAAATATGCCTAGACTGCAGGGCAATGGGTCATTTTGGTAATTTTCCCTATTTTTTTTTACGAAACATATTAATACCAAAACTATATCACGTGTTCTATCCAACCCACAAAAATACTATACATTTTCTATTAAATCATTGATCTCAACATATATATAGCACAAGTACGTGTGATTGCTATTTTTAGAGGCACAAAACTCTCCCAAAATTCCCTAAAAACTACACGTGTAAACATCCCTACTTTTAGAAAGATTTTCAAATTTTTTTTGAAACAAATTTGGTAGAAAAACTAGGAGCCATATTTTATTTTCAAACTAATCATCTCTATCATCCATTGCACAGAGCACCATCAACAAACACCTAACCAAATCTTAAGCCTAATTATGAAACAACCCTCCTTTTTATAATATTCTCAAAACCAGTTCATGGTGGTAGATAATCGACCATGAATCTTATCTTTCTTATGAACCCTAATTATGAAACAACCGCTCCTTTTTAAAAATTGATTCATGTTGGTTGAATGATCGATAATTAATTTTGATTCAAGATTTGTTTTATTTATTGAGCTGATTTTATCAAGATCAAAGCATAAAACCAGTTTTTTTTTTTTTTTTTTTTTTTTTTTTTTTTTTTTTTTTTTTAAATTCAAAACAACTAATCCTACACCGCCACCCAGTTTTTTTAATTCAAAACCACTAATCCTACACCACCACTGCCGACAATATGATCTGACACACAAGGTTTGTTTTGATTTGGTTTATTGATTTTTTAAGATCTCTATAGGTGATGTTTGTGATTGGTTCTTCAAACTACACAATGGTTATATCAGTTGTAGGAGACTGCTTATTTAAAGTGCGTATACGGGTTTATGGGATTGCTTATTTCAAAGTTATATGTGAATGCAATGGTCAATATGCTCAATCGTTTGTTTTGTTTATAGTTTTTGTTGAAGAAATACTACGAGTAAAGATCTGGTTAACATGCCGAACTTCTGTAGATCTCGCCACCGTGATGGAATATACCGATGCCTATGTATTGATTTTCATTTTTTTTTAATTTTACCCTAACTGTGATTTTTAGCATTTTTTATTGAATGTGTTTTGAAATAATTTTGATTGAAGATTGAATTGGAGTATTTGGTATTACTCTATGAAATTGATTAGGATTCAAAATCAATCAAAATAAGTGACCCCAAAAAGCCCCAATAAGAACAATGGCGAACTTTGAATTCATGTTCGAATTATTTCGTACTTTTGACTGATCTGTGTTTGTTTTGAGCTTATTACTTGCATTACTTTTGAAGGTACGTTTAGTAGCACATATTTCAGTTTCATGGTTTTCCTTTGTGAAGTAGTTGGTCTAATAAGTTTTACGCTTTTTCTTTGTACTTGATCAGGCAGTGAAAGAGAAAACAAATCTCAATCCAGCTGAAGTTGGAGATATCGTTGTCGGATCTATCTTGGGAGTGGGTTCCCAAAGATCAAGCGAATGCATAATGGCCGCTTTCTATGCTGGGTTTCTGGTATGTCCAAGACTCGAGAGAGTGCACTACCTAATTACCTATATCTAAGATGATTTTCTAATAAATGATTTCTCACAGTTCCAGTTAGGACCAAAAACAGACAATGTTCTTCGGTTCTTAGGCAGCTGCTGATGTACCTGCGGCTATTAAAGTTGGATTTTATGATATTGGGATTGGTGCTGGTTTGGAATCCATGACTGCCAATCCGATGGCTTGGGATGGATCGGTTAACCCAAGGGTATACTTTTATCTCCGACTCACGTGTGAATATATACTCACATATCTTTATATGTGAATCCGTAGTCTGTTATATGTTTATATTTTGCTTGTGATTAACATTAATAGGTGAAGACAATGGCACAAGCTCAAGATTGTCTTCTTATTACGTCAGAAAATGTTTCACAGCGCTTTGGCGTGACGAGGAAGGAACAAGATCAGGCTGCAGTGAGTTGAATAGAACTATATAGAAATGTTGTTTTTTGGTTCAAATGCAGCCTTTTAAACGGTGTTTGGGTTGCATAGGTTGATTCAAATAGGAAGGCTACTGCTGCAACAACTTCTTGTAAATTTAAGGACAAGATCATTCGCGTCAAGACTAAGGTACAAATGGCTTTTTTTCCCATATGTTATTATATTACGTTTTGCTTCCTTCTGATATAAAGTTTTATTTGGAGAAAAGATCGTTGACCCAAAAACCGGAGACGAAAAGCCTGTTACAATCTCTTTTGATCATGGCGTCTGTCCGGGAACTACTTTGGCAGATCTTGTGAAACTTGAGCCAGTATTTAAGAAGGATGGGTCAACCACTGCTCTTACTGATCAAGCAAATACTAATAGTTTATTTTTACTCTGAAAACTTACCAAAAAATGTTTACAATTTGTGATGAGCATTCTAACCATGAAAATGTTGCATTACTCTATGACGGAGCAAGTACATTGTCCCACTATATGAATATAAATATCTAAAATGCTAAATTGTCATGGTGATAGGATCATATCCATAGATGGCCTGGTGTTAATATCGATAAAATGTAACCCATGTCAATAGACTTATAAGTGAATGGGTTGAATATGCCCCTTTTAGTTCAATATGTAATCTTACATTTACCCTTTTGCAGGCTTCACAGATGAAACTACACCTGACTATCAATGCAATCTAAGTCCAGATGGCAGGCAAGGGACGTTGATGAATCTCCTGATCTAAGCAGTGGAGCAGTTGAATTCGTTACCACAAGGGAATTCCTGGTTCATGTGATCTAATCTATAGCTTTGATTTTCACTTCTCTAAACGTTTATCTCTATAATAATTTTTTATATATTTCCTACGTACGTAAGCCAATGCTTGCAAACTAATGTTTCAATGAATGCCTTGCAAACTGGTGCAACAGTGTGAGCTTGCATTGCTATCAGCCGAGTCATTGCTGATCTTCCAGTAACTTCATGTTAATTGTGGTTATAGGTGAAAATAGTTGGGACGGATAATGGGTCTAAATTGGTATAATCTTAGATATTGGCTAGGTTATTGACCTTGTTTTTGTCCAGGTTTTAAAATTTTATTTTTATAAATAATTAGTGTTCCTAATTAACTTATTTCAAGTTTTCAACTATAATAATATAATATAATTGAAAATAAATGGGTCACAATTGCCACCTTTAGTACTTGTGGTGGCACATGGCTACCCATAAGTATTTAATCTTATTGATGTTTTACCCTCTGACAATAGGTTCGAAGTTGGTGTTTTAGTGATCTGTTTCATTTTTACAATTTGTTGTAGATTTTTCAATGTAACAAACTAATAATGTGGTTGCTGCAGGAGGGTCCTCAAACAAATGGTAGGAATTGCCACATTTGACTCAACCATCCATTTTTACAATCTAAAACAAGCATTGCAACAGGTAAATATAATGGTAGATTACTGATTGTATATTTTTTGTACGGTGCGCGCTAACCTGGAACACGTGTTATAAAAATGTGAATCTGCATGTTTGGCCTGATAACGTTGATGAAAACAGAGGTTAATATGAAATTGTCCTTTTTTTTTCTCTTATACTGCAGGAACCTCATAAATTACTTCAACCAGTAGAAAAGACTATGAAGACATTAGCTATTGAATTTGCAGAGTCCAAGGTGAACCTTTTATCTTAATTGCACTCATTAGATTTTGGTATAAATATTTGGTGCTTTTTCTTCTTGAGGTTTCAAGCGTACTTGAATTCATATATGTTATTGTTGACATAACCTTTTGAGCATTCATATTATGTGTCTGTATAATGGTATGTGTTTCTTATGTGTGAATTTTATTTAATTTTTCTTTTCCATTGATTCATTACTGGAGTGAACAAGGATGTTATAACGAAACGCAGTCCCACTCTTAAAAACTTATATTAAAATTTATGAACATCTTTTAAGTTTAATTTAGTTCACTTAGTAGTAATTGTAACTTTTCTCTACCATAGTCATTTTTCAATCAAAGGATATAACCTTGAATTAAAATAGAGGTCATTTCGGCAAGATGTTGACAATGTTTTCAAATTGTATCTTATTCAACTTTCTCTATTGTTAAGATATTGCTTGATTTGCTTATGATGCTTATGAGCTGTTATAGTAGATCTTAGCACAAATATGAGACACCAAAATTATATATTTGTGACTTCAGTTGAGTAAAATTTGATTGACATGAAACACTTTTTGTCTAATATTTGAGGGTGTTTTTTAAGGTTATTTTGTGGGCTTGTGGGCTTATTTGATTTTGGTTTATATAAGCCTAAACTTTATGGCTTATTTTGAGACCTATGGGCATATATATTTGCTTATTACATAATAAGCTTATATAAGCCCATAAGTCTCAAATATTATCACGCATGTCCCTAATGAGACTTGAACTCACAACCTCTTTGTAATTAGACCACTCACATACCGCTCGGCCAAAGGCCTTTGTAGAGATTGAACATATAAACCTGCAATTGCTCATATGTTTCAGGTTCTTTAACAAAAGCATTTTTGGGCATTAGTTGAGGTGTATGTTGTATGTTTAATCAACTATTTCATGGAGAAGGATTTTAGACATGTGAGTAAAAAAAATTGTATAGTTTCTATATCATCCTACTTCATGGAAATATGCTACATTTGTGGTGTTTGCTATAACACGTGGTGGAAACCAAGCATGTGTTTGATATTCTATAACCTTAAAATGACTTATTCTCCATTTGTCTCTATACTAGAAACTATATGTTTTCTTGATTTTTAATTTCGCAACCACTTGCCTTAGTTGCATGATCAAGGAGTTTTACATTTGATTTGGTCTTTCTTTTTTCCCTCTAATTAGGTACTTTAATAGATGTTTCTCATCATAATAATTATTCATTTGATATGTTTTAATATAGAACCAGATTGTGCAAGAAACCATACAAACTGTAAAATTTGTGAAGCTATCGAGAGTTACCAAAGAAACAAGAATATGTTACGTATTGAGACTTTGTTATGAAATAGAAGGAAACTACACCGATGAAGCCACTAACGTTCTCTCAAAATTGTTGCATAAGCTTTAAACATATTCTTAGTATTCATTCAATGTTTTGTTATTCCTTTAATACAATTTTTCTTTCTATTTATTTGTGTAACACATTTTTATGACATAATCAAATATAAATACTCTTATAATACTCATTAAAACGATTTCATTGAGCTAGCCCGCCCATAGGGCAGGTCTTGAAGCTAATATTAGTTAACAAATTTTTTGAAAATTTCTAAAAGAATTTTGAAAAATTTTCAAAAAAATTTCGAAACCTTTTTAAACAATTTGTGAAAATATTTTAAAAAAAAATCGAAATAAAATTTTCGAAAATTTTTTCGAAAAAAACTTTTTCCGAAAAACTTTTGTCGAAAAAAATTTTTTCCGAAATTTTTTTTTCAAAAAAAAAATTTTTTCGAAAATTTTTTTTCCGAAAAGTTTTTATCCGAAAAACTTTTTTCCGAAAACTTTTTTTTCAAATTTCTTTTTCCCGAAAATTTTTTTTTGCGAAATTTTTTTTCCCGAAATTTTTTTCGACACCTGTCAAAAAATTTTGGAAACTTTCACGAAATTTTTTTGTCATGTGTGAAAAAAATTCCGTCGTATGTGAATTTTTTTTTCGTCACATGTGAAAAAATTTTCCGTCACATGTGAAAAATTTCGTCACAGGTGAAAAAAAAAATTCATCTCATGTGAAGAAAAAAAAATTCGCAAAAAAAATTTTCAAAATTTTTTTTTCGAAAATTTTCAAAAAAATTTTCGAAAATTTTTTCAAATTTTTTTGAAATTTTTTTAAAAATTTTTTTGAAAATTTTTCGAAATTTTTTTTTAAAATTTCAAAAAGTTGGTTGAATAATATTAGTTATTAGATCAAAGTTAAAAAAGGATAAAATGAGTGGATATGATTAGTTCTCGCATTCTCACAAAAATTAGATTTCTCACATGAATTATATATATATATATATATATATATATATATATATATATATATATATATATATATATATATATATATATATATATATATACAAATTATATCCCGAATGTTGTCCAAATGTTCTCTAGTTTTCATGCCATTTTTATGACCATCACACTTGAGCTCAAAACATACATGTCTATAGTTGAGTTTAGGCAACCTTCACAATCATTTGATTCTTACATTCATAATCATTCTTTATTTGAGAATCGAATATTTATTTGTTCTAGTATAAATGAATATTAGCCGATAAATCAAAATATCACATTGGAATATGTTCAGTTTACATAAAGCAATCTAGTGGACTGGATGCTCATAAAAGTGTATGGATTACTCCTTTGTAAAAAAAAATCTCTCGGTGTATTCTTTCCTTTTTTGAGAAACATTAGAGATAGAATTTGCAATTTACCCTATTTTATTTTATTTATCTAAATATACATGTTAATGTAAACTAATTAAACTAATTTAAAAATATAATATAATACTTTTGAGTATATAAAACGGGTGTTGATACTCATACCATTTTATTTGATAGTTACACCACTTTGTATAAGTTATATAGCACACCGTACAACAATGTAATGCACGGATTGTGGTGAAAATATAAAAAGTTGTGATGTGAGTATCAACACTCATATAAAACAAATGATACACAGTTCAAAATAAATTCATCTTTAAACAAAAAAGAATAAGTAAACTATTGCTTGGTGTAGGGGTGAGCAAATGGGCCGAGAACTGAATAATAATCGACCCACCCTGAATCGCATTTTAGAACAGCGGTCCGGTTCTCAATTCTTAGATATTGCAAATTTCAGTTCTCGGTTCGGTCCAGAACTGCGAGTATCAGTTCCGTAACCAAAGAATCGCACGACTTTTCAAATATATAGGATGTTCTGTTTTTTAAGTTCACAATTACATATTTATTCCTTTGTGTTGGTTGAAACTTTAGAGCTTAACTTGAGCTAGCAGTTGACAAAGTCATAAATAATAATGTGTAATGAAAATGAACAAATTGATGATAGTTATCCTTTAAAAGTAGTGAAAACTTTGATGATTGTATTTTAAAAACTTAAAATGTTGATAAATAATTAGTAGTGAGATGGACTATGGTTTCTTTGTTCAAGGATTATTTGCTTTTTCATGTCTCATTGACATCGTTTTTTTCAAAATTGTGTTGCCCATTTATAAACAATAATTGACGTAGCTCTAATATTATGCTATATACTTTAATCATTCAATATTCTTTATGGTTTAGACATAAATTAGCGCAAACACATAAAATATTGAATTTTGGGGGGTTTTTAATAATTTCCGGTTCCAATCGAGAAGAAGTGAAGTACCAAAACCGGAGCTGAGAACCGAACTAAAACCAAAACATATTCTTCAATCCAGTTCTCAGTTCCTAAAATATGAGTTTTTTCGGTTCTTGGTTCTTTTGGTTTCGTGCGGTTCTAGAACCAAGTTCACCTCTAGTTTGGTGGCCGTTTATCTTCACAAATATAAAATTATTTATGAAATGATGAACCGGACTCTCGAGGTTTAGATTCTTTATATGATATAAATATTAAATTTAATATGAAATCCTTTGTTTTAACTAAAATTAAAATTGAAAATAGCATGACCTAAAAAAAAATATGAAATTAAATAATACTTCAATAATGCAAGGTATAAAAATGGGTGAAATCACTTCTTTCAAGTTTTTGTCAAATGTGAATTTTGCCTTTAGCAGGACCCTAAAACGAAACTTTAATGCAAAGTGGCCGACACATGCATCTGTCACTGGATTTTCTGGAGAATTCTTGACGTCGAAAGGCGATGATAACAAACTTGGAGCTAGTTTACTGCCACTTACAATATAATGGTTGCCTGAGTAATTAAATATTTGTAACCGAACCGGATTTGTCAAAATCGAACCACACCGAACTAAATATTTGATTATCATATTGGATATGGTTTTAACAATTTAAACCAAAAACCGAATTCTTATAAATATATGTTTGTTTTATATATTTAAATACACAAAAAGACTATCAAAATTTAATCTTCTAATAAATAAACACTTTTTAAGCTTGATATATATATATATATATATATATATATATATATATATATATATATATATATATATATATATATATATATATATATATATATATATATATATATTGCTTAGATGTTCTTTTGTTTTGTCATTCTGGGTTGAGATGTGATACTCACTTATATCCATTATAGTTATTTGTTTTTTGGTGTAATAAAATTAACAAGGGTATTGAATCCTTTTATCTGAAAAAAATAATAATAAAATAAAAAAAATAAGGTTGAAATAATTTTTTTTTCTAAAAATCTATATAATTAAATTTAAAAAATATATAAATGATGTTATTTGGGTCAACCTGAAATCCAAACCGAATTTAAATTCGGTTTCTGGTTCGGTTAAGTAAATTTGAATTCGGTACGATTTGGTTTTACCTAAAAAATATTTAACCAAATTAACCGAATCAAATAAACTGAAAATCCCGATAATCAAACCGATGAACAGCCCTGCTATAACATTAAAACTCGTGGACCAATATTAGAGATAGTCCAAACGTGAAATGGACAAATGTTAGCAGGTTAGCATGGGCTGACTTGTCTCTGGGGTACGTGACTTTGACTTCACAATAAAAAGATCGAAAACACATGGTGGCACAGCCTATTTAAGCATCCTTAAAATTTTACTGAGTAGCATGCACTAACTAATATATTTCATAGCGATCCATCATCTCAGCATGTCAAAAATGAAAAGTTTTCAAGTAACAGCCTTGACTTTAAGCATGCTTATGATCAGCATGGTGAAAGGCAGGTGGCTAGATCTCGAAACATATTCAACATCAATGATATCTGTTGGTCTTCATAACATCTCTAATGAGAAACCTCTTAATCTACGTTTAGAAATTTCAAACTCGTCAACGTTGTATGCAGAACAGAGGTGCAAGTCCCTATACGGGTTCTTTCCATGTGCAGACACGATGCCAGAAGGCGTGTTCTTGATGTTCATGTATATGTATTTAATGATGTTGGGGGAGGAATGGATACAAAAAGGAAGCGAGGCTTTGTTCTTATGGATTGGCAATAAGGCACTTGGTGCAAGTGTTTTTCGGGTGCTTATGGCTTTACCAAAAATCGCCCTAGTCCTAGGTATGGCTCTCGATTTTATATCGCATTATATATGAAGATCTCTATGTTTATATGTATAAAATGAAGATGGCCATAATGTTAAACAAGATACATGAAATATTGCATAATGAGGATGATCAAGATAATAGAATGAGTAAATTGCAAAAATCGTCCCTAAAGTTTGACCAATTTGCATGTTTCGTCCCAAATATTTTGAAACTGCAAGGATCGTCCTTAAAGTTAACCTTTGGGGCATATATAGTCCTTTTTGAGGACGATACATGCACACGGGGCCAAAACTTTAGGGACGATACATGCACACAGGCCAAAATTTAAGGACGATCCTTGCAGTTTCGAAATATTTGGGACGAAACATGCAAATTGGTCAAACTTTAGGGATGATTTTTGCAATTTACTCTAATAGAATTATGTATTCTAACAATGCATTTTCTTTGATAGAACCTTGATAAAAATAAAAATAAATAAATTAACAAAAAAAAAATTTGAACATAGAACGACCTAGATAAATGATGAGAGTTTACACTATTTTTGTGTAAACATGGATAACTAGCTATAAGTCCCGTGCACGCACGGGGTTTACACATAAATCGAATTTATCTTAAAATTCTAAGTTAGTATACGAACATATAAGAATTTACTCGTGAAAATTATGATATAAGTATAACTACTACTTGTCCAAGATCTTTTATTATGTATTAATATCTATTACAATAACATTTTGTAAAAAAAATTGTTGCTTAAACGTTTTAACTTTGTTTAACTGACATATATGTTGAGGTTGAGGTTGATGTTGTTGTTTAACTTTAACTATTTATATCATGTTGTACAAAATGTGAGAGTTTAGTAGCACATAATCAGCACGAATAGGAGATATATCAGTACGCCATCCACGGGACACCTTTCGTAGTGAGGGAAGTCCTTTTTGTGAAGTTAAAATATGCTCCGTAAAGTTTTTTAAAAATGTTTTTCTTGATATCCATATATAAACTTTAAATAAGAATTTCATTAGTCGTTGTTATAAGTATAATAGCGTATATTTATTTTCATATCACAGTAATTCGTGCTTACATTTGATATTCATATTCCGGTTAATAATAGTTTAGCCGTATTTAATATTCAAGCCCATATACGCATAAATTAAACTTTTAAAAGAAAGTAACATAAGTCCTTATTTAACGTATAAAGTAAAAAAAATATTTTAATGGATGAAAGTCTAAAACTAATATTAGTTTTAAAAAATATTTAACGTATATTAAAACTAATTCGCATATTTATAAAATTTTGTAATTTTAATAGATAAAAGTCCGAAAAAATATTAATAGTCATGTAATTTTAAATAAAGATCATCTTATAGAGTATATGGGGTATAAATTGTAATGGGTTATTTGTTATTTTTATAAAGTTATTAAAATATATGGTAACTTGTAATTTTACACCCAACTCTATATAATTTATGTAAAATTCAACTTTCAACCACTAAAGTTTTATTAATTACTCCCTCTTTTTTTAAGATTTTGTTTTCACAAATTTGACACAAATATTTTTATGTGTTTTTTTCTCAACCATATTTCTCCATCAAATTTATTAAAGTTTGACTAAAATTAATTCAATTTTGACTTTCTATTGACCAAACATATTACTTGATTTTGCCTACGTGGCAAAATTGAGCTTTCCTAATGGATCAATTTTTTTCTATTGAGAAGGGTTTTGCAAAAACACTGCGAAATGATATAATCTTTTATTATATAAAAGATGACTTGCCTATTTAAAAATATTCAGTATATATTTTAATTAATTAAAATTTTGTAAACAGCTGATAATATTACTATGGGTTTAGGTCGCAATATAGCAACGAACTTTTTTTAAAATTCCGTCTTGTTATTTGAACTATCAAAAGTATCATTAAATGCAACAAACTTTCATGAAGTGTTCTGATATGCAAATTTTGATGTCTTGTCATATAAGAAAAACTGACACATGTCACTATTTTTAACATGACAACACACAAAATATGCATATTGAAACGCTTTATGAAAATTCGTTGCATTTAATGATATGTTATTTCACGTATCAAGATGGAACATTAAAAAAAATGTTGCTATTTGTCTAAAGTATAATTATGTTTGAAAATTGAAATCAATCTATACTACTTTATAAAGTATTTGGTGCCTTCCTAAAATGGCAAGCTTAAAATTTTAAGCAACACAGTTACTAACAATGGAAAATGAAATTACATCTAAAAAATTAAGTGTCATAAATTTATAGACATGTAACAAACTTTCAATAAATACCTAATTAACATTATTTTTAAAACACTCTTAAAATGTGTTATTATACATATTTTACAAACTAATAAAACACATAAAGTTTCATAAAATTTATATGAAAACAATATGATGGTACATGTGGTTTTAAAAAACCGGACCGGACCAACGGGCTCAACCGGTTTAATTGGGAATCGAAGTCACCACCGGTTCGGCACCAATAAAAGCCGTCCGAAAACGAATCTGAGATGACCGTCGAAATCGGTAAAAATCGGGCCGAACCGAGATTATTTTCTTCTTGTTTTCTCAGGTTAATCAGTTCGTCATTGTTATTTTGTTGGTGTGTGAACTTTAATCATAAGGTACCCTCCGCGACAACACCCGGGTACCGTGCTAGTACTTCTTGGCTTATACTCTCTAGTGATAACTTTACTCTCTAATAAACTAATTTTTCAACTTCCAGATTTACATCTTTTTCTTTTCTTTATTTTGCAGTCACGGGCGTCCTCTCTTCGGCCTCGGATGCCCAAAACCAAGTGATTTTAGCGGTGAGTATATATGCAGGATCGACTGTCCTCACTCTCACACTTATATGGGGAATTCGCATTATATTAAGTAGACATATGCTTGAAACGGGATCATCACCTGAATCTGATGATCAACAAGACTCATCGATAAAAAGCTTGTCGTCTCTTAAACACAAACTTTCATTTCTGACCGGTTAGATCATTTCCTTAATCTATAGTTTGTGAGGTCAAGTAGGATAACTTAGAATAAAATTTATGTATACGCTTACAATCATTTTTTGCATAATGCTATATGAACACATGGAGATATAGTTCCAAAACATTTTACACCCTTTTAAAACTCCTCTTATTGTAGATACGGGCGTTAATATTGACAAGGAGACCGGATATATAGCTGTAATTATGCTTCTTTCATTGATCCCGTTTGCCTTTGTGTTACTACTACATTTTAAGAAGAATCGAGCTATGACTTTGTTCGCAGTCATAGTATCAGGCGTGTCAATACTTCTATATTTTGGTTTTCAGGTATCTACTACTAATAGCTAACGTGTGATTTCTGAACTAAATTTTAAATGCTAAACAAAGGAATCAAATTACTTGGGATGTGTACCTTCTGCATGTAGGTTGGACATCCATGGATTCGGGTCAGGAGTTTGGCATACTTGAAGCAAGAAAACTTGCGCACACGTTTTATCTATCATCTCCAAAGGCTTGCAGAAGAAGATCTCGTTGACGAGCAAGGGAACCCAAAATTTACCTGCCTCAAAACGTATTAAAATGTCCTTTTTGTATATAAAATACCAGAATAAACTTATCATAAAACAGTTTTGAGGGCAGCAGTCTAATGGCATACCTTAAATTTCCCAGAATTTTTGATAAAGCCGACAAGGATATAGATGGGTGCATATCACATGAGGAATTGGAGCATCTGGTCGGGGAAGTATTCGATTTAGAAAAAGATAATATCTCCAAGGAGTATGCTAAAGCGGAGATTTTGATACACTTCGATAGAGACAAAAATAGAACGATCAGCTGGGAAGAGTTCAAACAAGGATGCACCAATTGGCTAAAAAAATTGGAGAATGAGGCAAATAGTTCTGGATCTGCTTTTAAGAATATCCAGAATCTGGCAAGTTACTCTTACTCAATGATAATTTAGTCATTCATTGGCAACTCATAAACTTTTTTCAGATTTTTAATACTTGACCTACAGGTTAAGATAATAGTAATAAACAAGCAACGTTCAAATCTTACGATAATTGAGCAAATCATGCCAAGAATCTTGAAACAAGTCCTTGAAAAGCATGGACTAGTGAAAGCAGATGGCGAACCTGACAGAGAAAAGATAGAAGGGTAATATTCTTGACCCGTAACGTATTCTAGTTTTAACAATATTTCATGATTCGCTTACTTTGCCTATATAGGTTATTTTCACAATACGACAAAGATAATAACAATGAAATACATAAAGATGAGTTAAAAAAATTCATCGAGACTCTTCATTTTGGAATAGCATTAGACCATGGTAAAGTCTTGGACGAATTAGTAAAGGACTTTGATTGTGATAAGAGTAAAAAGGTAGAGAAAAAAGAATTTGTAGATGGATTCATCAAATGGATTAAGAAAGCGATTGATCATGATAAAAGCATTAAAGATCCAAAAAAGGCGATTGAAAAGTTTGAAGAGGTAATTTACTAACGATAGTTCGTATATTGGTTTATGTTTTTGTTACTGATGCACTGATACTTTCTGCAAATTTAATTTCAGGATAGCTGGGGAGAAATTGACACACTCTTGAAACGGGAGAAACCTAAAGCAACCATCGTGTATGCTATATTTGGAATAGCGATCACGCTCACAATTACATCTCCCTTCATAACAAGTGTCAAACAATTCTCAACAGCAGCTCACATACCTTTTCTCTTCACTTCATTTGTTATGGTCCCGATTGCCCTGAACGCTAAAAAGGTAATCGATGCACTTCTCGATGCTCAACCCCATGTTCGGAGGAACGCTTCTTTGGCGTTTTCAGAGGTTTGCACACTTTCACTAATGCATCACTTACTTTATGTTAACAGTTAATATATATCTTGATCAAATGAAAATTATATTTCAAAAGTAAGATTTAATCGACCGATAACTTCATCACCATATATGATATATGATGTAAACTAACAACACAATTCCGTTTATCTAATGCAGATCTACAATGGATTGGTGATGAATAACCTTCTTGGTTTGCTAACATTGCTTGTTATCGTATATATAAAGGGACTATCATGGACCTACTCAGCTGAGGTGCTCACCATCATGATATCTTGTGCCATTGTGGGTGTATTCGCGATCAAACGTGACACCTATCCTATTTGGGCGTCCATCTTAGTGATACTACTATATCCTGTGTCCGTATACATTTATTGTGTTTTGCCAAATGCTAGCTAATTAGCTGATTGAATGATGTCAAAGTGGTATAGGTAAGAACTGGAATGACGATGGATGTGATCAAATGTATCTTTACCATCATTGTTGTTTAGATTGATGAATATGGGTTGGGTATCAAATTACTACATACTATCCCATATGAAATCTTGCTATAATTTTGTTTTTGGGTACTTACTATTAGACGATAAGTATGGCCCAAACCCGATTGTTGGTTTGGGTCTATTATAATTATATGTAATGCTTACTCTATATAGTTTGGCTAATAATACAATATACCTGCGGGAGTTTATCATTTCCATTCTATGAATAAGCCAGCAATAAGCAGCACATACAATAAGCAGATGTTACGAATACGAATATTCAGTTAAAGACTCGGTCACCCCAAGTATTGCTCAGCATTACGTAGCTCGTAGAATTATCCTTATTATAGTTAGTACGTAGTTTATTAGTAGTTAATGCATGTAAATAGTATTCGTAGAGTGGGTCGGGTCTTTACCCTCTGTCAGCTCACTCTACAGCTCGTTTCATGGAGCACCAAGTATTGTAGTATATATACCCTCTCCCACCCAAGGGAGAGGATTGGAACTTCTCATACATTCAATCTAATACATTTCTATTTCTCTCACTAGAAGTCTCCCACATCTCACTTTCTCTCTCTAAACTCCTTATACAATTCAAACCATAACTCAAGACCATACATGTTAATAATTATGAGTATCCTACAATTGCTATCAAGAGCCATGGTTCTATCCTAGGATTCGTGGTATGCTCGAATTTATAGCTTGGTTTTGTGTTTTAAGTTGGTTTGACTTTACTTGGTGGTTTTCTCATTTGTTTGATCTCGTTAGGTGTAGTCTTTGGTATTTTACTTGTACTTTCTTACTAGAGGTGTTGTAGGCATCGTGTGTAGCTCTTGGTTTAGTCACTTCATCATTTTCGTGGACTTTGAAGGGATTTCGTGGTGTGTTTCTTATCAGCGAGTTGGCATTTCATTGTAGAGGGTTGACATATTTTCTAGCGAGTTCAGCGTAGCGATTTGGAAGTTTGCTATTTTGGGACAAACGGAAAAAACGCTAGAAAGTGACCTTTCTGTCTTATTAAGCAGCGAGTTGACACGTACTAGAGAGTTGATCAGAATCTGGTAGCGAGTTGGTCAGTTTTGGTAGCGAGTTGAAAGGCTAGCGAGTTGCCTATTTTGGGATATAAAGACAAATCGCGAGGTCTCGGGTTCGAGACTAGAAATGTACGTATTAATATTTATCCACAAACTAACAGTTTCTGTACAATAACCCGCAAAACAAATGAAAAGTTTAATGTAGAATACCGATTATAGCCCTTATTTTAAGTGTGAATTTATTATGTTATTAAAAGTACTTTAGAAAGATAAAATTGAAATTTCAAGGTAGGTTTTTATTCTTATTAGTTTAATATGTTAGTGTTAGTTTCATTATAGTTGTCTGATAATTATCTGGATTAAATTTGACTGAAATTGGCGTAAACAAAGATGAATACATAATGTGGTGGTTTATTAGTTACTTTCAAAAAATGGATGGGCTATATGAGAAAACCTTAAAATTTGGATGGCCTCCCGATATATTATCCCTTTTCTTATCTTATACCCATCATCTTCTTCATGTATCTTCTTCATCCAAACACTGTTGCAAAATAACTTTCATAAACTAGAGCTGAACTAATGTAGGTTTTGTCCTTTTTGCGTTTCATTTAGCATGTTCCGAAGAGCCATATCCCAACAAATTTTCAAGGTAGGCCCCTAAGAAACACCATGCATAGCTCCTTAACGACCTCGATGTCTAAGGTGGTTCCCAGGCACCGACTTACTTACAAGGTGGGTCCGTCCACTGGGTAGAAATGGGCCCCTAAAAAATTAATTCGTTTATTTGTCATTTATGAAGGCTATATAATCTCCACCTTTGGAAGAACGAGGACATAGATATTGTATGTCATTAAGGAGAAAACAAACCAATGAATAAAGTAGGATTTGAGATTAGGCATAGGTAAGTGACATTACTATAAAACCTTAATTCCCCAATTCACCAATGCCTTCAAATCATTTCTTTAATCACTTCATCTCAGTCCCTATGGTTTTTTTTTTTTAAGATGGCAGGGACAAAAGCATCGCTTAAAGTCTTTGTTCTCTATAGCAGTAGAATAGGCGTGAGAAAAAAAGTAAATCGGTTAAATGTATATTTGTCATTTATAGTAGATAAAAGAATATTGTAACAAAATCACTAAACGTGCAACTCCTTAAAGTTTTGTCATAAAAGGATGGCATGTGTCAAAAAGTTCATTAGTGGAGTCGTACAGTCGGTTAGTCGCATTGTTGTATATCGAAATTTGACTTCTTTTTAGGCTGTGAACTATGATTTCAATTTGTCTAGTGATATGTACACGGAAGAATATACTATTCACACACGATAGCTTTATATGATTTTTTGACTATACCCTCGGTTTTAATAAATAAATTGTTTACCATATGCCCTCTCACTCAAAATCGTTCAGGAGGTGATACACACACCACAATAAATGATGTGCACACCACAAAATATACATATGTTGTATTGTACTATGTGCATTACAAACGTGATTTTGTAGTGTACATCACCTCATAAATTGTTCGGCCATTTTCTTTTCCATGTCCATAGCACCACTTGTGACCACCTATTGTCGGACTATGCTACACATCAAGACTAACCTGACCGGTTTGTTTCCATAAAAATTAACTCTAGTTGAAATTAAACATCACTTGACCTGGCCAGTTAACCACCGTCATTGTCAGTCACCTGACAAACGCTTGTCCTGACATCGGTCAGGTATTTCAGCACTAGCAAATATTCACTATATCAGATTGCACTTGTATCCAAGTATTTAGTAAGGGAGAGGTTATCCCCCCCCCCCCCCTCCTTTATTTTTTTTGATTTTTTTTTATATAATTTTGTGTATATTATAAAACTGTGAAACAGAAAGTGTGGAAAAAAATATAAAGTTTTAATATGTCAAAAGTATTAAACTGTTAAAAAGTACAAAACAAAAACTGATAAAAAAAATAGTGTTGTACTTTAAACAGGAGACAAAAGGGGGTGAGGATTGTTGAAAAGTACAAAACATGTAATGTAGGGCATTTGTATAACATAACCTATTTAGTAACTTATGTTGTATGAAACATTGATAGAAAAAAAATAATAATAAAATAAAAAATTATGATGTATGTTGATATGAAATCATTCATGACGTATTATGGAAAATATATAAACGTGATTGAAAACATAGTAGCTGCAGGAAAAGTAAAGCCCGACTTTTTCGAATGACACACCTGATTGATTGAGGGATATAATTGATGAGCATTTTGATTAATTTAATATTCTGTATACGTAATATAGACACAAGTTGGAAGTAGGGCCGGTCCTGAGTTTTCAGATGTTTTGGGCGAGGCAAAAAAAAAATATGCCCCTCATAAGTGAACAATACACTTTTTTATTTTATTTATTTTTTATTTTTTTTTGTAACCTAGGCAACTCACGCAGGTCACACTCACGCCAAATTTTTCATTAGTAAATAAAATGTTACAGTATACGACATAAACTTCGAAATACAATATCGAAATACAATACTTAAAACGATGGTGTCGCTTGTGTCTTGAGAAAATACTATTGATTGTCTCATCCTAAGCAACATTCACTAAAATAATATCACCACACATATCATAATCATCCGTAAATAAAAATAAATCTTATGAATTATAACACTATAAAATTAATGACATAATCAACACATACCCTAAGATATTAATACGTAATGTCATAAACTAATGCGATTGAGTTTTTCTACGTCTTTAATCCATATTACACATGATAATCATAGTGAATTCATATATTCTACTAGTACTTTGCAACGAATTTGATTTTTAGTAGTACAAGTGAAGAAGCACACAATTTAAGAAGGAGACAAGTGATTTTCTTTTTTTCTTTTTTTTTTTAAAGTAAAAGTACAAAAAATATGTCATAATACTGCATTGGTACACGTTAACCCATTGCCCACATGGGTGATCTTACTCAACAATTTATATTATTTTTTTTATTTTGTCATTCTCTTTCCCCAGAGTTTCTTCTTCTTCCTTTCACCATTCTATTTTCTTCCTCCGCTATAATCAGAAAAAAATCTAAGATCTTATCTTACACAGTATATTGTTTCTACCCAATATACATGAACCTAAAATTTGTTGCCCCCAAAATTTTGCTGCCCTGAGCCGTCGCCCACCTCGCCCGGTACCAGGGCCGGCCATGGTTGCAAGTACGTCAATTTTTATCATCATTTCGACGTATGATACAATATAAATATGTATATATTTTAAATTACACGTTTTTACGTCCATCGTAGTATTTTGGTTGCAACATTTATAAGTAAAGTTATTTGTTTCGGTACAAAAATGAGGAAAGATCATGTATATATAAAAAGATTCTTGCATACTAAGAGATAAATTTTAATCATTTATTTTGTTGTTCTAAAAAAATGAAGGTAAATTAACTAATGTTTTACTTAAAAATACCATTATGTCAAAATTTTATAATTTAAATATATCATGAACCGTTAATCGTTAGAAAAAATAAATTATAATATCATGGCAAACATTTTATTATCATTCAATAGACGGGAACCTTCATATACCTTTGACGAATTATTTGTCTTTTTGTTTTTGTATATTTTTCTTTCAATGTTGAAATTCAAATGACATATCACATGTGATTTAACACTAATATGTAGTTATGTTAATTTTACTAAATGGTTAAAGAGAGGTGATTAGGAGACTTAAAAATGTGCTTAAAGTTATACATAAACATATGTGGCATCATCCTGTTGTCTGCAACCAAAGGAACAACTTTTTCACAAACTAACAGTATCATGTCACATAAGTTTAGGCATATATTTAGGTCTCCCTATCATTTTTCATGTTTAAATATTCGAGTTGGGCACAACTGGGTCAAGCTTTCGTCAAGTAGCTCGATCTTTAATTCAGATCGAGCTATTTCGAGTCGATTTTTTTTTTACTATAATCCCCAGCCCATATAGTACGATAGATAAGATTAAGGAGTCGAACTTGAACTTTTAAAGACTCAACCCTAGTTACATCCCTGTTAGATAAGTTGAGCAACATACATTATAAAATCATGCGATGCGTGTACAATTATTTTATTGGGTAAATTGCAAATTCTATCCCTAATATTTCCCAAAAGCACAAGGAATACCCCGAGAGAAAATGTGTTGCAAAACAGCCACTAATATTTACATTTTTTGCTAAACAGCCACCAGAAGCCGCTATTTGCTAACGAGCGTTAGTGCTCTCATTGGTCAAGGTCAAAAGGCATGTGAAATGACTATATACCCTTGTCTTCTTCCCCATTTTTTTTTTAATTGGAAGGTCCCCCCACATCACAAACACAATCACCACCACCACCACCCTCTACCTCCACACAACCAACACCACCACCATCCTCTACCGCTACACAAATGTTCTCCAGTTTTCTTGCCATTTTGAGTATCACACTTGAGCTGAAAATATACACGTCTATTGTTGGGTTTAGGCAACCTTAACAATCATTTGATTCTTACATTCATAATCATTCTTTATTTGAGAATCGAATATTTATTTGTTCTAGTATAAATGAATATAGCCCATAAATCAAAATATCAAATTGGAATATGTTCAGTTTGTGTACATGGGATTCACCCATATCCATTGTACTTAAACGTTTTGGTTTATATATTTACCAGGGTGCAGGATTATTCCCCTTTACCCAAAAAAGTTTGTGTACATAAAGCAATCTAGTGGACTGCTGGAGATTGGATGCTCATGAAAGTGTATGGATTACTCTTTTGTAAAAAAATAAAAAAATTAAAAAAAAAAAAAAAAAAAAAAAAAAAAAAAAAAAAACTCTCGGGGTATTCTCTGCGTTTTTAGGAAACATTAGAGACATAATTTGCAATTTACCCTATTTTATTTTATTTATCTAAATATACATATTATGTAAACTAATTAAACTAATTTAAAAATATAATTTAATACTTTTGAGTTTTGAGTATATAAATCAAATGATACACATTTAAAATAAATTCATCTTTAAAAAAAAAAAAAAAAAAAAAAAAAAAAAAAAACTATTGCTTGGTGTAGGGGTGAGCAAATGGGCCAAGAACTGAACAATAATCGCATTTTGGTTCTCGGTTCTTAGATATTGCAAATTTTGGTTCTCGGTTCGATTCAGAACCGCGGGTATCAGTTCTGGAACCAAAGAACCGCACACCTTTTCAAATATATAGGATGTTTAGTTTTTAAAGTTCACAATTACATATTTATGCTTTCGTGCCGGTTGAAACTTTACCACTTAACTTGAGCTAGCGGTTGACAAAGTCATAAATAATAATGATGTAATGAAAATAAACAAATTGATGATAGTTATCCTTGAAAAGTTGTGAAAACTTTGATGATTGTATTTTAGAAACTTTAAATGTTGATAAATAATTGGTAGTGAGATGGGACTACGGTTTCTTTGTTTAAGGATTGTTTTCTTTTTCATGTCTCATAGACATTGTTTTTTCAAAAATTGTGTTGCCCATTTATCTAACTATCTTATAAATCATTTAGGCCTACTAAATATAGGAATACTTAAAAAATTAAGCATTGTAATCATCAAAGCTACATGTACAACTAATTTAAACACACTAATGGCCTTAAACTTAAAATGGTAATTTAAACGCACTAATGACATTAAATATCTTAAAATTAAATAATACAACTAACAAAGCAATATGTACAAGTAAATTAAACACAATTTTGAAACATTAAATATCTCTTAAACTTAATTTCCTAACATTAAACAAATTAAATATCAAAAGTCTTAAAATTAAGACATACAACATATAAAGCATTTGGAACAAATCAATTAAACACACATATAAAAAAACTTAAAATTAAGAATAAAATATTAAACACTAATTAACATTACTTTTAAAGCACCTCTATAATAAAAAATATACTACTATGTTATAATACACATTGTACAAACAAATAAAACACACAAAACTTTATACAATTTACATGCTACTAAGTTGATGATACATATGATTTTGAAAACCGGACCGGACCAGCGGGTTCAACCGGACCGGACCAACGGGCTCAACCGGACTGGACCAACGAGTTCAACCGGAACCCGAAGTCGCCATTGGTTCGGCTAGCAAATAAAAGCCGTTCAAAATTGAAACGGAGGATGACCCGTTGGAATCGGTAAAAATGGGTGAATAGGGTTGGATTGGGATCATGTTTTTCTCTGGTTAATAAGTTCGCCATTGTTGTTTTGTTGGTATCTAAACTTTAATCACAGGGTACACGCCGCTGTAACGTGCGGGTAACCAGCTAGTAAACAATAATTGACGTAACTCTAATATTATGCTATATACTTTAATCATTCAATATTCTTTATGGGTTAGACATAAATTAGTGGAAACACATAAAAAATGTTGAATTTTAGGCGGTTTTTAATAATTTGCGGTTCCAATAAAATAGAACTGAAATACCAAAACCGGAGCTAAGAATCGAACTGAAACCAAAACATGTTCTTCAATCCGGTTCTCAGTTCCTAAAATTTGAGTTTTTTCGGTTCTTCGTTTTTTTGGTTTCATGCTGTTCCAGAACCAAGTTCACCCTTAGTTTGGTGGCCATTTGTCTTCGTAAATATAAAATTATTTATGAAATGAACCGGACTCTCGAGGGTAGATTCTTTAGAAGATATAAATATTAAATATAATATTAAATAATACTTCAATAATGCAAGTTGTAGGTATAAAAATGGGTGAAATCACTTTTTTCAAGTTTTGTCAAACGTCAATTTTGCCTTTAGCAGGACCCTCAAACAAAACTTTAATGCAAAGTGGCCGACACATTCATCTGTCACGGGATCTTCTGGAGAACTCTTGGCGTCGAAAGGCGATGATAACAAACTTGGAGCTGGTTTATGCTGCCACTTACAGTGATTGCCTGAGTAATTAAATATTTGTAATCGAACTGAATTTGTGAAAATCGAAGTGAAACAAATTTGTCAAAACCGAACTATACCAAATTAAATATTTGATTTTTGGTTAGATATAGTTTTGGAAATCTAAATCAAAAACCGAATTTATGTAAATACATATTTGTTTTATATGTTTATATACATAAAAAGACTATCAAATTTTATCTAAATCGAAAGCTCGATTTTCGGTTTTACTAAAAAGAACTTAACTAAATTAATCGAATTGTCTGATAACCGAACTGATGAACACCTCTCCTGTAACATTAAAACTCGTGGACCAATAATAGAGATGGGCCAAATATTAAATGGACAATAAATTGTTATCAGGTGAGCATGTGCCGACTCATCATTGGAGTACGTGATGTGGTAGGGTAATAATTAACAAATAATTTTAACGACGACCTTGACTTCATACTGTCTAAGAATCCTTAAAAATTTAACTGAGTAACACTTGCTAATATATATAGCCACTTTTCATAGCAATTCCATCATCTCAACGTACATGTCAAAAATGAAAAGTTTTCAAGTAACAGCCTTTACTTTAAGCATGCTTTTGATCATTAGCATGGTGAAAGGCAGGTGGCTAGATCTCCAAACATATTCAACATCAATGATATCTGTTGGTGTTCATAGCATCTCTAGTGAGAATCCTCTAAATCTACGTTTAGAAATTTCAAACTCGTCAACGTTGCATGCTGAACAGAGGTGTAAGTCCCTATACGGGTTCTTTCCATGTGCAGACACGATGCCAGAAGGCGTGTTCTTGATGTTCATGTATATGTATTTGATGATGTTGGGGGAGGAATGGATACAAAAAGGAAGTGAGGCTTTGTTCTTATGGATTGGCAATAAGGCACTTGGTGCAAGTGTTTTTCGGGTGCTTATGGCTTTACCAAAAATCGCCCTAGTCCTAGGTATGGCTCTCAATTTTATATCGCATTAGTTCCATACTATATACTATAAAATGAAGATGGCCACAATGTTAAACAAGACACATGAAATATGGCATAATGAGGAGGATCAAGATCATAGAATTATGTATTCTAACAATGCATTTGCTTTGATAGAACCTTGATTAAAAAAAATTGAACATAGATCATGATAAAAAAATAAAAAAATAAATAACATAAATTTTTTTGAACATAGAACCTAGATAAATGATGATGAGAGTTTACACTATTCTAGTGTAAACATAGATAGTGACTTGCATTTTTTTTTAATCTGTAGATATTTTTAATAATTAAAATTTTGTAAACAAATAATATTGTTATGGGCATAAGTCACAAAATAGCAAGTAACTTATTTCAAAATTCTGTCTTGTTATGTGAACTACCTAAAATATCATTAAATGTGACAAATTTTCATGAAGTGTTCTGACAGTAAAATTTTGATGTGTTGTCATATAAGAAAAATTTACACGTGTCACTATTTTTAACGTGACAACACACCAAATGTGCATACTAGAACACTTTATGAAATTTCGTTGCTTTTAATGATATGTTATATAGTTCACGTATCAAGATGAAACTTTAAAAAAAATGTTGCTATTGGTCTAAAGTATAATTATGTTTGAAAATTGAAATCAATCTATACTACTTTATAACGTATTTTGGGCTTTTCTAAAATGGAATGCTTAAAATTTTAAGCAACACACTTACTAATAATGGAAAATGAAATTACATCTAAAAAATTAAGTGTCATAAATTTATAGACTTGTAACAAACTTTCAAGAAATACGTAATAAATGTTATTTTTAAAACACTTTCCAAATGTGTTATTATACATATTTTACAAACTAATAAAACATATAAAGCTTCATATAATTTATATGAAAACAAATTGATGGTACATATGGTTTTAAAAACCAGACCAGACCAATGGGTTCAACCGGTTTAATCAGGAATCGAAGTCACCACCGATTTGACTAGCCAATAAAAGCTGTCCGAAAATGAATCTGAGATGACCGTCGAAACCGGTAAAAATGGTTTAATCGGGCCGGACCGAGATCATTTTCTTCTTGTTTTCTCAGGTTCATCAGCTAGTCATAGTTATTTTGTTGGTGTGTGTACTTTAATCATAAGGTACCCGCCGCCACAACACGCGGGTACCTGCTAGTACTTCTTAACTTATATTCTCTAGTAATAACTTTACTCTCTAATAAACTAATTTTTCAACTTCCAGATTTACATCTTTTTTTTTCTTTATTTCGCAGTCACTGGCGTCCTTTCTTCGGCCTCGGATGCCCAAAACCAAGTGGTTTTAGCAGTGAGTATGTATGCAGGATCGACTGTCCTCACTCTCACACTTATATGGGGAATTCGCGTAATATTAAGTAGCCATATGCTTGAAAAGGGATCTTCACCTGAATCTGATGATCAACAAGACTCATCGATAAAATGCTTGTTGTCTCTTAAACACAAACTTTCATTTCTGACCGGTTAGATCATTTCCTTAATCTATAGTTTGTGAGGTCAAGTAGGATAACTTAGAATAAAATTTACGCATACGCGTACAATCATTTTTTTGCATAATGCTATGAACACATGGAGATATAGTTCCAAAACATTTTACACCCTTTTAAAACTCCTCTTATTGTAGATATGGGCGTTAATATTGACAAGGAGACCGGATATATAGCTGTAATTATGCTTCTTTCGTTGATCCCGTTTGCCTTTGTGTTACTACTACATTTTATGAAGAATCGAGCTATGAGTTTGTTCGCAGTCATAGTATCAGGCGTGTCAATACTTCTATATTTTGGTTTTCAGGTATCTATACTACTAATAGCTAACGTGTAATTTCTGATCTAAATTTTAAATGCTAAACAAAGGAATCAAATTACTTGGGATGTGTACCTTCTGCATGTAGGTTGGACATCCATGGATTCGGGTAAGGAGTTTGGCATACTTGAAGCAAGAAAACTTACGCACGCGTTTTATCTATCATCTCCGAAGGCTTGCAGAAGAAGATCTCGTTGACGAGCAAGGGAACCCAAAATTTACCTGCTTCAAGAGGTATTACAATGTAATGTCCTTTTTGCATATAAAATACCAAGATAAACTTATCAGAAAACAGTTTTGAGGTCAGCAGCCTAATGACATACCTTAAATTTTCCAGAATTTTTGATAAAGCCGACAAGGATGGAGATGGGTGCATATCACATGAGGAATTGGAGCATCTGGTCGGGGAAGTATTCGATTTGGAAAAAGATAATATCTCCAAGGAGTATGCTAAAGCGGAGATTTCGATACACTTCGATAGAGACAAAAATAGAAAGATCAGCTGGGAAGAGTTCAAACAAGGATGCACCAATTGGCTAAAAAAATTGGAGAATGAGGCAAATAGTTCTGGATCTACTTTTAAGAATATCCAGAATCAGGCAAGTTACGCTTATTCAATGATAATTTAGTCATTCATTGGCAACTCAAACTTTTCTCAGATTTTTAATACTTGATCTACAGGTTAAGATAATACTAATAAACAAGCAACGTTCAAATCTTACGATAATTGAGAAAATCATGCCAAGGATCTTGAAACAAGTCCTTGAAAAGCAGAGACTAGTGAAAGCAGATGGTGAACCTGACAGAGAAAAGATAGAAGGGTAATGTTCTTGACCCGTAACGTATTCTAGTTTTAACAATATTTCATGATTCGCTTACTTTTCCTATATAGGTTATTTTCACAATACGACAAAGATAATAACGATGAAATACATAGAGATGAGTTAAAAAAATTCATCGAGACTCTACATTTCGGAATAGCATTAGACGATGGTGAAGTCTTGGACGAATTACTAAAGGACTTTGATGCTGATAAGAATCAAAAGGTAGAGAAAAAAGAATTTGTAGATGGATTCATCAAATGGATTAAGAAAGCGATTGATCATGATAAAAGCATTAAAGATCCGAAAAAGGCGATTGAAAAGTTCGAAGAGGTAATTTACTAACGATAGTTCATATATTGGTTTATCTTTTTGTTACTGATGCACTGATACTTTCTGCAAATTTTCAGGATAGCTGGGGAGAAATTGACACACTCTTGAAACGGGAGAAACCTAAAGCAACCATCGTGTATGCTATATTTGGAATAGCGATCACGGTCACAATTACATCTCCCTTCATAACAAGTGTCAAACAATTCTCAACAGCAGCTCACATACCTTTTCTCTTCACTTCATTTGTTATGGTCCCGATTGCCCTGAACGCTAAAAGGGTAATCGATGCACTTCTCGATGCTCAACCCAATGTTCGAAAGAACGCTTCTTTGGCATTTTCAGAGGTTTGCACACTTTCACTAATGCATCACGTACTTTATGTTTAACAGTTAATATATATCTTGATCAAATGAAAATTATATTTCAAAAGTAAGATTTTATCAACCGATAACTTCATCACTATATATGATATGTGATATAAACTAACAACATGATTTCGTTTATCTAATGCAGATCTACAATGGATTGGTGATGAATAACCTTCTTGGGTTGCTAACGTTGCTTGCTATCGTATATATAAAGGGACTGTCATGGACCTACTCTGCTGAGGTGCTCACCATCATGATAGCTTGTGCCACTGTTGGTGTATTCGCGATTAAACGTGACACCTATCCTATCTGGGCGTCCATCTCAGCGATACTACTATATCCAGTCTCCGTATACATTTATTGTGTTTTGCCAAATGCTAGCTAATTAGCTAATTGAACGATGTCAAAGTGGCATAGGTAAGAACTGGAATGACGATGGATGTGATCAAATGTATCTTTACCATCATTGTTGTTTAGATTGATGAATATTGTGAATATATGAAAATCATAACTAATATATAAACATATAAACACATCAAGCACGCAGCGGAAATAGATCAAATACATGTAATTGAAATTAACCGAATATTAAATAAATGCGTACCTCTTTTGTGATTCTAGCAAGAACAAGAAATCAAAGGAACAAGAACTATAAACCTAATTAGGGTTTAATTGGGATTGACTAATAGATAGTCGAGTGGGCAATCACCACGTTAGCAAAAGTATGCCAACACTTCTTTCTTGAACACACGTACTATTAGCGTTTCAATAAGAAAAGCTAGGTTCTTAATTCACGAGCAAGCACTACTAGTTGAGCCTTAGTTGATCATTGTGGATCGCCTATAGCTCAAGAGAAAGGAGATGAGAAAGTGAATTGGCTTGCTAATGAACCAAGGGATAAGAAGAATGAATACATGAGGCCATGTATTTATATTATCCCAACCTTGAAGCATTTCCTATCCCATGGCGATGTGGGATCGGCCAAAACATATCCCAAAGGGATATTTCGGAACCTTCTTGCCTACTTTTTCACTCTTGGTCCTTTATCTTATGTCTAACGGTCGTTAGGTACCGTTAAGTGCTTATTTCGTGAATTTAATAATTATTCGTCACTAAAACAATAATTATTAATTAATTGAAACTCATACGTAAAGTAACAGCTCCCACTCGGATATACATTAATGCGATAATGACAATGGTTAGTCTAGCATAACACGCCAATGTCCCCAGAACGATCACGAGTATGGTTTCCTGGAAAAAAACCACATTTGATGATTCATCATCATACTTATCCTTTTTTTTCTAATACCATGTTAATATGGATATGGATCTAAGTCATTTCATAATTAACTATTCTGTTTCTCGTTATTTATGATTGAGCAAGATTACCAATTCATCTAAACGTATTCCAGATAGACCTTGGGCATGGTCGTGCAAACATCTTGTCAACCCTACGAGGGGCCCAACAATATTAAACTTCAAAACAAATTTGAAGGAAACAAATCCTGTGTTGACTACAAGCATAACCTATGAACTTCGCATCACCTCTGAAAATAATCTTTATAACTACCAGTTACGGATAGCGTTAGACTATCTCACAGAAAATGAGCTACATCCACAGTAGTTACCTGGTATCTCAAGTCTGAGGATAAATATTCATGATTTACTATAATGACAACATCCATAAGTATAATCATGTAATTGGGATTTTGTCCTATATTCAATTTATTCACTTATTGAATATCATGTGAATTTGGCATGTCTACGCATCAATATACTTTAAGTATATTATACCAAAACTCAGATTTGTCTTAGTTCAATGATACTCCCATATCATTAATTGACAACGGACTATTTAGAATAACATAACATAAGTTATTCATGGATTAAATATGCAAATATATGATACAATCTATTATTAATGAAAACAAACGTACTCAGTACTTTAATTCGTTATTAAATAATAATTGCTTAACATCCCTTTATCCAAATACTAAATAGATCAATGCATGAAAATACTCGTTAATGAATTTTGTCTCAAGTAATACCAATCATACTTGTTGACAATTATGCCTCAAGTAATCATTCTTGTTGACAAGGCATTATTCAACTAACTTTGATCTATCGGAATTTTGATAATACTTATTTCAAGAATTCAATTAGTGAAGTTCGTGTATATGTGTATTCGAATAATTTGATATAACCACATAATACATCATAAAATGTGTGACACCCTCAACATCCAATTTATGATAATTAAACTTCTAAACCTTTTAAAGTTTAAAGTATTCTTATTCTTTAATGTAAAATGCAACTATGCTTTTAGTTAAGCATAACTAGTATACATGGCTATTAACAAGAATGAAATCCTTCCATGACTAGTATTGAGTGTCATCTAAATTTTATTAGCATCATTGTATGCAAATGATGAGGCGAAAAATGAACCACTTTTAGGGGGTCATTTAAGCCCGGAATTGAATTTATTTGATCAAATATTGCCCTAAATCGTTCCTTTTGTGATTTTAGGTACTTTGGGAGAGAAATCTGGAAAAGGAAGCAATTCGGACGTTTTTAAAGCATAAAAGTGAAGAAAACGCCAAAGTCTTAATTTTCCTTGCTGGGAACAGTAGGTGATGGCGTCAAGAAGAAAATTCTGACGGCGTCAAGAGTATTTTTCATGACGATCCAGTACAGAAATGACGGCGTCACAAGGTAGGGCGTCAAGAGTAAAATGCATGACGGCCTGGAAACACATAACACATGATGGCGTCAAAAGTAGATCAAGGCAGTCCGAGAAGTATTTTGGCGGCGAGATGACGGCGTCACCAATTTGGTCTTGACGCCGTCAGACCCTATTTCCTATATATAGTTTTCTAATTTTCATTCATAAAAAGCAGAGAAGTTTTGGAGAAACCCTAAGGCCGAACTTAGTACGAATTTTACAGGTTTTTCAAGGGTTCTCAGCCCTTGATCCCTTTCATGTGTAATTGAGATAAGTATTCTTTTAATTCAATCAATATGTCTATGTGTTGGTTGTCTATATCTTGTTCTTGTCTTAATTCTATCATGCTAGGCTAGATCTATCTTGTGTTTGCTTAGATCTAATGAAACCTAGATGTTAATTATGTGTTGATTACTTGTTTATGGTTGTATTGGATGAATGATTTCAATGTTAGGCTTAAGAAAACTGGCAGATCTCCAATTGGTAACATGCTTGAACGTCTTAGGAAACATGAACTGACGTGCACTAGGTTTTATTGGTTGTATTTAATGCATGAGTAAATTCTAATGATCACATGTTAGGAGCTTCTTAGCCGGCTCGACATAGGAGTGAAGTAGGCACTCATAGGATTGGGGAATTAAGTGCGCCACCCCATGAATGGTATTAAGGAATACAATCCGTCATCCACGCAACTATAACAAGTAATTAACGTGTAAAAGATATCTAGGGAGTAGTAAAATCTAAGTAAACACAACTTCTCCACTCATTGCTCACAACCTTAGTATAATTTAGTTTATTTTCATTTTTAGTTTTTTATTTTGATTGCATCTTTAGCATTGGGTTAGTTGACTAGCAACTAATTCCGCCCAAATCCTTCAAACCCCGAGATTTTTACTTGCTTTCGAAAAAATATAAAAATACAAAAATAATCATCCCTCACCTTTAGAACTAGTATTTAGGTTTTCTAATCCTAGCGACACTATTCCTAGCTGAACGATCAATCCCCCGGTACTTGTCACTATACTATACTACAACGATCAGGTACACTGCCTGGTGGGGGTTGTAAGCTTCTCAAGATCCCTTGAGAGGTAAAGCCTGGTGCGATTCCTACGTATCAGTAAACAACAATATGCTTTTTTCCGTAAACTTTAGTGTGTAATATTTTATGCCTTCCAAACTTCCAAGTTTGATGCTATGACAATTGACAAATTGTTCATCTATAGAATCCAGAAATTGTTCCAGGCTGAGGATGTGATTCTATATCCAAATATATTCCTTTAGAATATTCATTATACAACTTATCTAATATCTTTCAATTAGATATCAATGTTGTCAAATCATCTTTTATCAAACATGATAAAACAACAACATGATGTACATGAAAAATCCTTGTGTTCAACTTAAATTTCATTCATGTACTACATATCCGTTTAAACTTTCTAAATGATATATCATATTCTATTAGATTCATTTACCGCATATGTTTACATCAATAAACATATATGCAAGGTTGTATGTCTTATTGATACGTGGGAATCGCACCAGGCTTTACCTCTCGAGGGATCTCGAGAAGCTTACAACCCCCACCAGGCAGTGTACCTGATCGTTGTAGTATAGTATAGTAGCAAGTACCGGGGGATTGATCGTTCAACTCAGGAATAGTGTCGCTAGGATTAGAAAGTCTCCTAAATTAAGTCTAAAGGTGAGGGATGATTCTTTTTGTATTTTTATATTTTATTAAAGCCAGTAAAATCTCGGTTTTTGGAAGAGTGGGCGGAATTAGTTGCTAGCCAACTAACCCAATAACTAAAAATTCAATCAAAATTAAATAACAGAAATGAAAATGAATCTAATTACTAATGTGGTGTAACAATAATGGGGAAAGTTGTGTTTACTTAGGTTTCATTACTCCCTAGATATATTTTACAGGTTGATAGCTTGTTACAATTGCATGGATGACGGGTCATATTCTTTAATACTAGTCGTAGGGCCGTGTACAATATTCCCTAACTCTATAGGATCCTACTTCACTCCTATGTCGAGCCGTTAGAAGCTCTTAACATGGGATCATTAGAATTCTCCTACGCATTAAATACAACCAAAAATCATAGTACACCTCTGATCATGTTTCTTAAGACGTTCAGGCATGTTACCAATGGAAGTCTGCCAGTTTTCTTAAGCCTAACATCGAATACAATCATCCGTAACAACTATAAACAAACAATCAACCCATAATTAACATCTAGGTTTCACTACATCTAAGCAAACACAAAAGAAATCTAGCCTAACATATTAAATTGAAGACAAGTGTAATATATATTCAAACAACACATAGACATATTGACTGAATTGAAAGAGTAATTATCTCAATTGAATATGAAAGGTTTCAAAGGGTAAAAACCCTTGAAAAAGCTGTGAAAATCGGACTAGGGTTTTTTTCCAAAGTTGCACCCTAAAAGTTACACACTAATGAATGAAAATTGGAAAACTATATATAGATTTTACAAGATGACGGCGTCAAGAAGAAAATTGTGACGCCGTCAACTCGCCTCCTATAGTGAAATCGGATTGCTTAGATCCACTTTTGACGCCGTCATGTGTAAAGTTGCTCTGGGCCGTCACTAATATTTGGACCATGATGGCCTTGGGTGACGCCGTCATGTCCTTAGTACAAAACTTTTTGGATCGTCACGTGTATCATCCACTTCCACCTCTTGTATTACTCTTGACGCCGTCATTAAGGATCTTGTGACGCCGTCAGGTACTGTTCCCAGCAAGAAAAATTAAGACTTTGCCGTTTTCTTCACTTTTATGCTCCAAAAACGTCCAAAATGCTTCCTTTTCCAGATTTCACTCCAAAAGTACCTAAAATGACAAAAGGAACGATTTAGGGTAATATTTGATCAAATACATTCGAATTCGGGCTTAAATGACCCCTTAAAAATGGTTCATTTTTCGCCTCATCATTTACTTATTAAATCTTCCAAGTAAAGTTTCATTCCAAGTTATGACTTGACATTTAACTTATATAGAATGTTACTTCCTATATGTTATACAACATATATGATTTAAGTAAGTAAACATAATACTCCCACTAGCTTTCAGAATTACTTAGGAGTTATCTTATTTTAAAGGGCAAATGGCACAAAAAGGCATCAGAGTTAGGGTCCATATACAATCAAGGTATCCAACTTTTTTCTTGCATATAAAGGTTCTCAATTTTTTTTTGGCGGATTGGGGTTTTTTGCTAACACCCATTACTAACTAACCCAAGTTTTAAACACCCCTAAAAAGTGATACATTTGTAAAATATTAAGGACCTTATCTGAACATTTTAAATCTCGTTTTTATAATAACGATTACACACCATTTTCCCCCAAATTTTCCCCCACACATAAACCCTAAAAACGGTTAACAATACGATTCACAAAATTGAACCTTATTTTGTGTTCTTAAAGGTAATTAATACTAAATGTTGTTTTTAATTATGTTAATAACGTCTAAGTTAAGCACAAATTGACTGTTTGTGTTAATTTTTTATGTTTAGCAGGATGGCTTCTTCATCCAAAGGTGGTACATTATCATTGGATGTTTATTATAACGGGTATTTCAGTCTGAAACCTTTAACCTATCATAATGATGATATGCTTACAACCACTGTTGATGTGACCCCTTTAACCTCTAGTGAGTTGAAAAATATTGTTGGAAACAACATAGGTTCAGTAGTGTCTGGCTTGTATTACTTTAATAATGGGTTAAAATGTATTAATTCTGATGATGATCTTAGGCTGTTTGTTGAAAAGTGGGAAAGTAGTGATGAAGGTATCATAGCATTATATGTTTCTCATAAGAATGAATCTTTAGTAGAATACACTGGTTATTATGTTGTTGTAATTTTAAACCCTACTAGTTAATACAAAGACACAGATGATGAAAGTGATGTTGCATCACTTGATCATTTATCTAAGGGTGAAGAAGAGTTGAGGCAGGTTAGGATAAAGGAAAGACAAATTTTAGATGAAAAGAAAAAAACAAGGGCAACAAATGAAATTGGTGTATTTGATGAAAGTAAGTTAGTGTTGGAAAATGAAAGTGATGAGAATGAGAATGAAGTAGATCCTTTATTTTCAAACCTAGGTGATGAATCTCAAAAAGAGAAACCTCATGTTGAACCAGAAGTTACACCAGATGAGGATTTGCCCATGAGTGATGAGGATGAGATTGTGTTTGACCCTAATAAAAGAGATTACCCTGTCCATGACACATACATCGGAAGTTAAAGAAACCTAGATTGGGTGAATTGTATGCAGACTTAGATCAACTAAAAGACTGTCTTACCTTTTATGTTGTTGCCAATGGATACCAACTTTGGTATGAAAAAAGTGATAATGAAAAGTTGTTTGTTAGGTGTGGGTTTGATGAAAAACAGAGAAGAAAGAAAAAAGTTCCTAGAGATCCTACTAAGCCTTGTTGTCCTTTTAGGTTAAGAGTTGTAAATATGCATGATGGCAATTCTTGGCATATAAGAACCCTAGTTAATGAGCACACTTGCAGTAGACAGTGTAATCTTTGTCATTTAGTGACTTCAAAATGGATTGCAAGACAATTTGTAGACAAAATCAGGATGCATCCTGATATGAAAGTGGTTGATCTGCAAGAAATGGTGATGAAAAAAATATAGGGTTAAGCCAACAAACAATCAGTGTAGCAGAGCTAGAAGGATTGCAATATATAGTCTTAAGCAGAATGTTGGAGATCAGTATGACATGTTGGTTGATTATGCTGGTTGATGCGTGGGAATCGCAACAGGCTTTACCTCTCGAGGGATCTCGAGAAGCTTACAACCCCCACCAGGCAGTGTACCTGATCGTTGTAGTATAGTATAGTGACAAGTACCGGGGGATTGATCGTTCAGCTTAGGAATAGTGTCGCTAGGATTAGAAAGCCTAAATACTAGTTCTAAAGGTGAGGGATGATTATTTTTGTGTTTTTATATTTTATGGAAAGCAAGTAAAAATCTCGGGTTTTGGAAGAGTGGGCGGAATTAGTTGCTATTCAACTAACCCAATACTAAGATGCAATCAAAATAAAATACTAGAAATGAAAATAAGCTAATTTATACTAAGGTTGTGAGCAGTAATTGGAGAAAATGTGTTTACTTAGATTTCACTACTCCCTAGATATCTTTTACACGTTAATTACTTGTTATAATTGTATGGATGACGGATTGTATTCCTTAATACCATTCATGGGGTGGCACACATAACTCCCCAATTCTATGAGCTCTTATCTCCTCCTACACCAAGCCCAGCACAACTATAGGGATTGTAAACAGTGGCTCATACATTAAATACAACCAATAAAGACCTAGTGCGCGTTGGTTCATGTTTCTTAAGATGTTCAAGCATGTTACCAATTGGAGATCTGCCAGTTTTCTTAAGCCTAACATATAAATCATTCATCCAAGACAAGAATAAACAAGTAATCAACACATAATCAATATCTAGGTTTCATTAGATCTAAGCAAACACAAAAGAGATCTAGCCTAGCATGATAGAATTAAGACAAGAACATGATATAGACAACCAACACATAGACATATTGATTGAATTAGAAGAACACTTATCTTGATTAATCATGCAAGGTATCAAGGGGTTGGAACCCTTGAAAAACCTGTAAAGTTACACCAAAATCGTACTTAGGGTTTCTCCCAAAACTTCTCTCTCTTAATGTGTGAAAATTAGAAAACTATATATAGAAAAATAGGTTTGACGGCGTCAAGAATAAACTTGTGACGCCGTCACCTCGCCGCCAAAACTCTTCTCGGACTGCCTAGATCTACTTCTGACGCCGTCAAGACTTATACACTTCCAGGCCGTCATGACTCTTTTACTCTTGACGCCCTACACTCATGACGCCGTCAAAACTCCTCTGGGTCGTCATGGACTTTTACTCTTGACGCCGTCATAATCTTCCTCTTGACGCCGTCATGCACTGTTCCCAGCATGGAAAATAAAGACTTTGGCGTTTTATTCACTTTTATGCTCCAAAAACGTCCGAATTGCTTCCTTTTCCAGATTTCACTCCCAAAGTACCTAAAATCACAAAAGGAACGATTTAGGGCAATATTTGATCAAATAAATTCGGATTCGGGCTTAAATGACCCCCTAAAAACGGATCATTTTTCGCCTCATCATATACCCTTACACTTGAGATTTGCTTGTCCTCAAGCAAATGCGCTTTTATTCTACTCAAAAGACAAGTTAGGGGTCATTTAACACTAATATAAAAGTAATTACAACAAATAATCGTTCCACTAAAGACCAATAGACAAGCACAGAGGTCATACACAAGCACCTCACAAATAGTGTTTAGATACTCACATCTATCGGGTGTAATAAAGTGTAAATTACAATATGGAAACGGAAGATATCTCTCACTACCTGTCATAGCAAAATAGATTACCATAGGCTTGGGAAAGGATCAAACCTCCACCACATGGCGTAAGCACCTAGGATAAACTATCAAAGAGGTCTTTTAAAGGGTTGTAACGTTAGGTGTAGGGATATCAAATACACGGTTTTGTTGGATAAAGGAAGTTTTACTGGTGGCGAGTTAACAATCTTGGTTAATTACATGTACAATATGGCGTTGCTAAGCCAAGACTAGACTCGACTTAAGCTAATAAATGAGAAATAACAAAAACATAAAATGAACATAGAATGAAAAGGGATGGTAGTCCGTATGTTTTTTTCTCTTTTTCCTTTTTCTATTTTTTTTTCTTTTTTTTTTTTTTTTTTTTTTTCGATTTTTTTTTTTTTTTTTTTTTTTTTTTCGATTTTTTTTTTTTTTTTTTTTTTTTTTTTTTTTTTTTTTTTTTTGCATACACTCTTACCCTACCATCCAAAATAATACATCATAGGGAATGAACGTTCCCCTTACACTTGAATCTTTACATACTTTACAATTAACTAATCTAATGACTCGAATTAAGAAAATCAAAACACTTGGAGCTCTTTTAAGACTAACGTACATATGGGGGTAATAAATGATGTTCTTCCCCATTACTCCATAAATAAGTACTTACCCATAAGTCCCAATCGTCCCAAAACAATATGTACAAAGATATGACTCGACTTAGCAACCATGTAATCAATTAGAAAGTTAACTTAGGGTTTAACAAATAACAATAATGCACTAAAAATGAGCGCATACACGGAAGGCTAAGGTGTAACACCCCCAAAATTTGGTACAGCGGAAGACTCAACAAGCTTTCGGGGTGCTACGGGGATTGGTATCCAAACACAAGACATAAAAGAACGAGATAAAGTAAACATAATAAAAGTACAACCACGCGGGGTTTTAGAGTTTACATTATCCCAAAATCATCCAGAGTCAGGCCCAAAAGAAATAAATATAGGTCCACAATAGTTATCAGAGTTTTAGAAAACATAGATCCACAACCGGTGCCAAATGCCAAGCCTCCAATCCCAAGCATCCACAGAGCATCACTTAATTACCTGAGAAAACGTGCTAAAAGTCAGCTTTCGCTGGTGAGATCATAGGTTTAGATTCTTAATTCAATATAGTGGACATATACGCAAAGCGCTTGCTAGCTAGACTAGGCCTCAATCATCCAACCAAAATATCCAACCAAAATATTCCGTCCACAATATTCCAAACAAAACAATTCATCCCTATAGGTGCACGCTATAGCTCAAATCAATCCAATCAATAGCTTACCTAGCTCAAGTCTAGGCCTCGCTCTATAATCAATCCAATAGCTTACCTAGTTCGGGGACTAGGCCTCGCTCAACAACCAAATCAATAGCTTACCTAGATCTAGTCTAGGCCTCGCTCTATAACCAAATCAAATAGTTTACCTAGTTCGGGGACTAGGCCTCGCTCAACAACCAAATCGATAGCTTACCTAGCTCAAGTCTAGGCCTCGCTCAATAACCGAATCAATAGCTTACCTAGATCTAGTCTAGGCCTCGCTCTACCTAGTTCTATAAGCATAGCAAGTTTTGAAATCAAAAAGCGTTAATAGTCCACATAAAACATTTGCACGTTTCTCACCCCAAGTATTGAAAACAAAGTTCAAGAGTAAAAGTGGGGCTATGACTCACCTCAAGTCCAGAAATCCTCAAAAGAAATCGATAGAAGAAAGACGTAAGCAAACTCAAGTAACTCACGTAACGGCAACTACAGACTCGGCACTTCCTAACAATATCAAACTCGTTCAGAAATCATTTCCTCGAAATCAAATATTCCCATTCCCGAACGTATTCCATTTTACTTTCCAAAAATATCCATTTCTCGAATTAATTTCATATTCATTTGAAATTCGACGTTTGGTATCCATAGGGGTGGTGGGTCGACACAACTCAAACCAAGAAGCCACAACGAACGAAATAATAAACATATCTATAGGTCTAACATTAGCCTGATATATTATTTAATAAATCATCGAAGCTTATCAAATCCGTCGATTTGGTAATCCCCCCATATTTATTTACGTAATACATCGCTCCAAGATTATACCCAACCTAAGTCACATTGCACAAAGAATACTATATGGTATATATCGTAGTCTAATAAATTCCCTATATATATCGTCCAATTTGCCAAATTCGTCAATTTAGCCAATTCCACGAGATATATAGTAATTTATTATCCTAATACACGTACCACAACCTATGGGCGTCGTAGGATACAATGCCCATTAATATACTCATTTTATATAGCTAAATAAACTCGATTTAACCCGTCGATTAAATAAGTTACGTAGTTATAGAAAATGGATATATTAATCGTCATATATCCGTGACAACATAAAAGTCACATAATAAAGTCCACTTGGACTTAAGTAACCACAACTCGTATAACTCGATAAGTTTTCCAAATTTATAAAAGCCATGTTTTTAATTATTACTTACCCGACGTATTAGTTCTCGACATTATTTATAGTTATTATTTATAATAATACTCCGACAATTATTGCACTATTCGCATAGTATAATAATTATCGTTATATTATTATAACATTCACTCGTGATTGTTTTATTATTAATATACGCATTTATAATAATATATATACGCTTATCACGTCTATATACTTATATAAACGATTATATTACTAATAATATTATTACGAGTATTATTATTAGCGTTTGATTTTGAATATTTATCGAGTCATAAGAATTTGGTCACATGTCCGAGTCATTACTCTCGGCTCATAGTCCAAGTCCACAAATAATAATCAAGTCATGAATAAATAAACAACTCCGTCCAAATCAAACCCAATCCACGTGCTACAACATGAGGGTCCGACTACGGCACCCGACTAACCTATCCCCGTCATCTAATTCGACCGTCTCACAATCGGTCCCCATTACTCATTTCGTCAACACAACTCCACAATATAAATCATAATCCCATTCATTCTCGGCTCCCAAGCAATGACAACAATATTAATACGCCAAAAGTAATATATCTCAACAACAAAATACATTATAATAACAACAACAATGACAATAAGAAAAATGCCCAAGTCTCAAAGAAAACAAAATAACAACGACAATGTGAACCGGAAGACCCATTTGGGTCTCGGCTCAACTCCACGAGTCAAGATGACTCAAGCCTATGACCACTTTGGTCTACGCATTGGCTCATCCGAGCACACCCAAAACAGCCAAACGGACCCTTAGGGTCGCGGCATCACCAAAACCATAACAAGAATCAATCCGCAACCAAACCTCAAACAAATCAATATACCACAACCATAACCATACTCCAATAATCCAACCCTCGCTAATGTGAACCCGAGGTCAAAACCATCAAACATAAGCCATAAGGCTCGAACCAACCAAGCCATGAGCTACGGCTCATGGTTCACTCGACCTCCACATGAAATCCACCAAAACCCGGATACCAAATGAACTTTTAGATCACATTTTATCAAAAACCCACTAAATTCTTGTCTCAAAATCCATGAAAACCCGAAAAGAAATGAAAACCGTGACCCATAGTCACGATTTGAACACAAACCCGAGTCAAAACTCGACCTACCTTCAAAAACCAAAGCCAAAACGAATAGATCTTCAAGAAATATGAACAAGTGGTGATGAACTCGTGAGGATTTAATTCGAATTAGGTGTTATAGGGGGAGTTAGAGCGCGTGATTGGTACCAATAGATAGATCTCGAAAAGATGGTGAAGATGGTGGTGTTATTTTTATGGTGAGGGCGGCGGTGGCGGAGCTATGGTGATATTAGGGTGGCGGTGGTGTTTAAAGAAAGAAGAGAGAGAGATTAGGTTGGTGAGATGTTGGAGATGGTTGTGTTGTTATGAAAGGAGCAGACCACAAGGACGAGTTTTAAGTTTACTCAAAAAAAAAATAATAAACTTTTTAATATTATTAATAATAATAATAGTTGGTGTAGGGATTTAGTAGCCCGGTGTCAATACACGGACCAAACCCGAAACTTAAATAACCAAATATCCTTCTCAAACCAAACCCATTCCAAAATAATAATATCCGATCCAATAATAAAATGAAATTAAAATTGTTAGGTCAACCTAGTGCCGGAGTCAAAGTAGTGCCAAAAATAACGATCTCAAAATAATTCATCACGACCGAATCAAACCAAACCATAATTAAATAGCCGAATCTCATAAATATCGTACGATTAAAAACCACGTACCAATGTTTGTAAAATATCTCGTCATAACAGATTTTCAAAAATTCCAAATTATAATTTTAATGTAATGCGGGTTTTATAAAACGGCTCCCTATTTTGCCAGTTGTCACATCCTCCCAGCCTCAGAAGGAACCCGTCCCGGGTTTCTCTCGAAATAACCCATCTACGAAGTGAAAAGCTTCGGATATCTCTTTCGAAACTCATCCTCACTTTCCCACGTGAATTCCGGTCCGTGCCGCGAATTCCAACGAACTTTGATGAGCGGAATACGACTCCTCTTGAGTCGTTTGATCTCTCTATCCATTATCTCAATCGGCTCTTCCACGAAATTCAAATTCTCATCCACACGAATATCCTTGATAGGTATCACTGGTGTTTCCTCTGAAAGGCATTTCTTCAGTTTACTAATATGAAACACATCATGAACTTTACTTAGTTCGATAGGTAATTCCAAACGATACGCTACGGGCCCAATTCTTTCCAGAATACGAAATGGTCCAATGTAGCGGGATTAAGTTTCCCACGTTTCCTAAAACGTATCACACCCTTTCAAGGCGAGACCTTTAACATCACTTTGTCTCCAACCTGGAATTCTAGGGGTTTACGCCTCTGATCGGCGTAGCTTTTCTGCCTATCCCTAGCTACTTGCAGTCGATCTCGAATCTGCATGACTTTCTCCGTAGTTTCCAAGATAAGCTCAGGGCCTGTGAGTTGGCTATCTCCAACTTCTGCCCAACCAATAGGTGAACGGCATTTTCGACCATACAGAGCTTCGAATGGTGCAGCCTTAAGACTTGTGTGGTAGCTATTATTGTAGGAGAACTCCGCAAGGGGCAGATACTTCTCCCAGCCCTTACCAAAGTCTATGATGCATGCACGAAGCATATCCTCTAAAGTTTGGATAGTTCTCTCACTTTGGCCATCGGTTTGGGGATGATATGCAGTACTCATATCAAGTCTCGTTCCCAAAGCCGTTTGAAGTGATCGCCACAAGGCCGACGTAAAACGACTATCACGATCCGAAATAATAGATATCGGGACTCCATGACGAGAAACAATCTCCTTCACATACAACCTCGCAAGTTTTTCCACACTATCATCTTCACTAATCGCCAGGAAATGAGCAGACTTAGTCAAACGATCCACAATTACCCATATAGCGTCGCAACCGCTAGCTGTCTTTGGTAATTTGGTAATAAAGTTCATCGTAATCCGCTCCCACTTCCAAACTGGGAGTTCTGGTTGCGTCAACAATCCTGACGGTCTTTGATGCTCGGCTTTAACCTTAGAGCAAGTCAAGCACTTACTAACATACAATGCTATATCTGCCTTCATATTTGGCCACCAATATAATTTCTTCAAATCCTGGTACATTGTGTCCGACCCAGGATGAATGGAGTACCTCGACTTATGCGATTCATGCATAATCAAATCTCGAATCCCTCCATACAATGGTACCCAAATCCGATCTCCAAAACATAACACTCCATCAGAACGCTTAACAAATCCTTTCTCATTTTCTGCCATCCCAAATATATTCTCAGCAGGTTTATTCTCTGCTTTCAATGCTTCCGTTTGAGCTTCTAATATTTGAGACGGTAATGGCGATACGATAGTCATTCCTAATGACCTAACTCGTAGCGTTGGTATTCGTTCCTTTCGACTAAGAGCATCAGCAACAACGTTTGCTTTACCCGGATGGTAGCGAATTTCACAATCGTAATCACTTAGCAACTCAATCCAACGTCGCTGTCTCATGTTGAGCTCTTTTTATTCAAGATGTGTTGCAGACTTTTGTGGTCACTACACACTTGGTTCCATACGAGTAATGTCTCCATATCCTTAAAGCAAAACCACAACACCTAACTCCAAATCATGGGTGGTGTAGTTCTTCTCGTGCTTCTTGAGCTGTCGGGAAGCATAAACTATCACTTTATCTCGTTGCATTAACACAGCTCCCAACCCTTTATGCGAAGCGTCACAATAGACGACAAAGTCTTCGCTACCTTCAGGTAATGTCAAGATAGGAGCATTACACAACATCTCCTTAAGTAATTGAAATGCTTCCTCTTCCTTATCTCCCCATTCATACGTAACAATCTTTTAAGTCAATTTGGTTAATGGTTTAGCTATCTTCGAAAATCCCTCGATGAATCTTCGGTAATAACCGGCTAAACCTAAAAATTGACGAACTTCTGTTGGGGTCGTAGGTGCAGCCCAATCTTTAATCGCTTCAATCTTAGCAGGATCTACATGAACTCCTTGTCTATCAATCACATGACCCAGAAATTGTACCGTCGGAATCCAAAATTCACTTTTAGAAGACTTGGCATACAGCTTCTCTTTCCTGAGCAATTCTAAGATAAATCTTAGATGCTCCTCATGCTTCTTCTCACTCTTCGAATAAATTAGAATGTCATCGATGAACACAATCACAAACTTATCTAAATAAGGCTTACACACCCGATTCATGAGATCCATGAATACCGCCGGTGCGTTAGTCAACCCAAACGGCATCACCTGAAACTCGTAATGCCCGTAACGGGTTCTGAAAGCCGTTTTTGGAATATCCTCCTCGCGCACTCGAAGCTGATGATATCCCGATCTCAAATCGATCTTCGAATACACGCTCGATCCTTGAAGTTGATCGAACAAATCGTCGATCCTCGGTAACGGGTATCTATTCTTCACCGTTAACTTGTTCAACTCTCGCTAATCAATACACATGCAAAACGATCCATCCTTCTTCTTCACAAATAAGACCGGGGCTCCCCAAGGTGAAGAACTTGGTCTTATAAATCCTTTTTCGGCTAACTCCGATAATTGTTTCGACAACTCTTCCAGTTCAATTGGTGCAAGACGATAAGGCGCTCGTGCTACAAGCGCAGCACTAGGTATCAACTCAATCTAAAACTCTACTTGTCTAGGAGGCGGGATTCCCGGCAAATCATCGGGAAACACATCCGAAAAATCACGAACTATAGGCACATCTCTAATGCACCTTTCCTTCTTCTCCTTCCCTCCTTTCTCAGAAATTTGGGCTAAGAAAAGGCAACATCCTTTTTCCCTTAGCTTCGGCAACTTAGTGCAAGATATGACCGCTAATCTAGATGTGCCTCCCAAATCCTTTCTATCTCCTGGTATGTTCAGCATCTCCTTGCCGTATGGCACACGCACGATCTTCTCATCGCAAATTATATGAGCACGATATTTCGACAACCAATCCATACCAATAATAACATCAAAACTCCCTAACGTGACGGGTAGAAGATCTATGTTGAAAGGATGATTCAGAAAGTTTAACGTGCATCCGCGAATGATAGTCCTAATCCTCTCTATGTTCCCATTAGTTAACTCTACATCATATCCAATTCCAGTCACGACGTTCGGATCTTCTCCTCTCTCATTCGCAAGTGCATACACTCTCCTATGAGCAGCTCCAGCTTCCACACGTTGGTCCCCATTATCTTGTCGTCCATGGTTTCCTCCAGCTCCACGGTTTCCATTATTGTACCCAGTACCACCTGATCCTTGATTTCCTCGGTTCCACGATTCCCTACACTCATTCCGATAATGTCCTTTCTTTCCACATCCATAGCAAGTAACATTTGCTTTGCTCATAGTTTCAGGAGTAGCTTGAACCATAGCAAGTGGTCGAGCTCTACAATCCTTGGCTATGTGTCCCATCTTAGAGCAATTCTTGCACATCACAGTACATCGACCAGAATGATGCTTGTAACATCGGTTACATTTGGGTGCATCTCCATTGTAGTTCTTCTTGTCCCCATCTCCCATGGCATAAGCTCTAGTAGTTGTTTGTCTCTTGTTTCGACGATCATTACCCTTAGAGTGATCATCCCTCTTTCTCTTTCCATTCTTATCTTTCTCAGCTTCTTCCAATGCCAAAGAGTCCATCAATTGTTGAGCAATAGTAATAGCCTCATGAATGTTTGCAGGCTTAGCAGAAATCACATCGTTCCTTGTAGCTACTGGAAAACCATCGGTATACCTCTCAATCCTTTGAGTCTCAGTCCTAACCATATCGGGGCAAAGTAAGGCTAACTCTCGATAACGGCGATTGTAAGTTGCCATATCGGTACCTTTCACTTTATGGTTCCAGAACTCAATCTCCAGCTTCTTAATCTCATTCCTTGGGCAGTAAGTCTGAATCAGCAAAGACTTAAATTGCTCCCAAGTCATAGCATAAGCCATATCACTCCCAACCGAATTACGGTAATTGTTCCACCAAGTTAAAGCTTCATCCTTGAAAGTAAAAGAAGCAAACCTTACTTTCGCATTCTCCGCCCAACCACTGACATTAAACACTGACTCAGTCTTCTCTATCTACCTGACCAAGTAGACCACTCCTTCAGTTCCACCAACTCAATGGGTTCACAAATTTTAAACTCCTTGTAGTTACATCCATTAGCACGAACAGGCGGAAATGTTCCAGCAGGATTGTTGGAATGATTTGACTCAGCTAGTAGCTCAGCAACTCGTTGCTCCACAAGTTGATTGATCATTACTTGATCCACAGTAGGTGCGTTAAGTGGAACATGATCATTTGTCTCCCTGATCATCAACATTTTGATTCCTGTCGTTGCGATTAGTAGTGTCCAGGTTCTCAGGAGTAGGGGTTTCAACATTTCGAGTAGGACGGCGTCCTCGACGACTAGGGGTAGTCGTTGCAGGACCAGTTCTGGTAGCTCTAACAGGGTTTCTTCATGAGGCAATTAACATAAGTCACAATACAAGGTTCGTAAGTCTCCACTAACACGTGCCATAACGTCTAACAAGAATTTGATTGGTGAAAGTCGAAATACTAACATAATACCAATACAATATCAGCCACGCAAATAGGAACACAATTCTCCATGTACGCCAAAAACCGTAAAATATCATACGAGCTCACCCTCGTCCATAAGTAGCGATCAACACATCGTTCCATCCTACCAAAAGGCATAATAAATACTAATCGTTCCATACGAGACGAACGTACAATCCGAATAACATGACTTAAGGGATAGAATAACCAGCTCTCATAACCGATTACTCCCTGACTTAAGAAGCAACACAACAACATCACAAATCCAAATTTGATCTAGCCATGAAGCTGGCGTAGACTCCTCAACTCCGATCTCAAACCATCCAAATCTCTCCATAACGATTCCAGCTCAACACTGTATATATCTCTATCTCTCTTGAGGTCTGCTGCCTCTTTCTCCAACTCCGTGTTCCTCTGCCACAGCTTGCGATCTCTCTCGCAAGCCGTGAGTAAACCTCTTTGCAGACTCTCTATCTGCTCATGTATCTCAATCATACCTCTCCTAATCGAGGTCGTTATGCCCATGACAGTAGTCAAATCAACTCTCAACTCAGCAACAAACTCAGCAATAAACTCAGCAATAATCATCTCAAGTCAGTCAGACATTCGCGAGATCCTCTCGCCCTGTGCAGTAATCCGAGTCCACATCCTACCAATTTCACCCAAATCTGCATGCTCAGCAGAAACCTCAGAAGGTGCATCCAACTCAACGTGACTACCAGGTGGCAACTCAAACAAAAATGGATGATCAGGTGAAACTGGCTCTAACGGATGTATCGGGGAATCGGGCTTCGCAGAATGAGCTGAATGTACTAGCGACCAATCATCATCAGGCATCTCCTCCTCCTGAGGGTCATCATTCTCTTCCTCATCTTGAGGGTTATCATTCTGCTCACCCTCGTACTCCTCCTCATACTCCTCGTCGGAGGGGTACTCCATCAATCGTCATCTCTGAGCAGGTGAACCACGAGGCGATAAAATCGGTGACTTAGGGCGTCAATGAGACGATAAGTAGTGGCCGAATGCATGACCAACACGTATGGGTCATCAGGGGCCATAGTGATCTACGGTGGGCGACGCGTACTAGCAATAACAATTCTTAATACCAACATGTGCAAAGGAGGCTATGATTTGTGACAACGGCGTAGGGTAGGTGTAAGTGTTTCAAAACAGCTAAACCGCGAACTCAAAATACCATATCCAAAAATCATCATATAATTCCCAATCATATATATCAAGAAATATTTAAAATACCGCATTACTAAAATCATTCGTAAAGCAATTAAGCCATATAATTCCTCAAAACGCAATCATATCGCTAAATCAATAAACCTCAAATCCTCAAATCATCTCAAGAATCCCAATTCTAATAATCATCTCAATAATCTCATTCCAAGTCAATATCTCATAATACCTCAATAATAAACAATGATGCTTCGGCTTGGCGGGCTGGCGGGCAATGGTCGAGGATCGTTTCCTATAAAAATCGGTTATAGTTTAGGTGTCTATTTACCTAGTTCTCTATAACCTTGGCTCTGATACCAATCTGTAACACCCCCAAAATTTGGTACAGCGGAAGACTCAACAAGCTTTCGGGGTGCTACGGGGATTGGTATCCAAACACAAGACATAAAAGAACGAGATAAAGTAAACATAATAAAAGTACAACCACGCGGGGTTTTAGAGTTTACATTATCCCAAAATCATCCAGAGTCAGGCCCAAAAGAAATAAATATAGGTCCACAATAGTTATCAGAGTTTTAGAAAACATAGATCCACAACCGGTGCCAAATGCCAAGCCTCCAATCCCAAGCATCCACAGAGCATCACTTAATTACCTGAGAAAACGTGCTAAAAGTCAGCTTTCGCTGGTGAGATCATAGGTTTAGATTCTTAATTCAATATAGTGGACATATACGCAAAGCGCTTGCTAGCTAGACTAGGCCTCAATCATCCAACCAAAATATTCCGTCCACAATATTCCAAACAAAACAATTCATCCCTATAGGTGCACGCTATAGCTCAAATCAATCCAATCAATAGCTTACCTAGCTCAAGTCTAGGCCTCGCTCTATAATCAATCCAATAGCTTACCTAGTTCGGGGACTAGGCCTCGCTCAACAACCAAATCAATAGCTTACCTAGATCTAGTCTAGGCCTCGCTCTATAACCAAATCAAATAGTTTACCTAGTTCGGGGACTAGGCCTCGCTCAACAACCAAATCGATAGCTTACCTAGCTCAAGTCTAGGCCTCGCTCAATAACCGAATCAATAGCTTACCTAGATCTAGTCTAGGCCTCGCTCTACCTAGTTCTATAAGCATAGCAAGTTTTGAAATCAAAAAGCGTTAATAGTCCACATAAAACATTTGCACGTTTCTCACCCCAAGTATTGAAAACAAAGTTCAAGAGTAAAAGTGGGGCTATGACTCACCTCAAGTCCAGAAATCCTCAAAAGAAATCGATAGAAGAAAGACGTAAGCAAACTCAAGTAACTCACGTAACGGCAACTACAGACTCGGCACTTCCTAACAATATCAAACTCGTTCAGAAATCATTTCCTCGAAATCAAATATTCCCATTCCCGAACGTATTCCATTTTACTTTCCAAAAATATCCATTTCTCGAATTAATTTCATATTCATTTGAAATTCGACGTTTGGTATCCATAGGGGTGGTGGGTCGACACAACTCAAACCAAGAAGCCACAACGAACGAAATAATAAACATATCTATAGGTCTAACATTAGCCCGATATATTATTTAATAAATCATCGAAGCTTATCAAATCCGTCGATTTGGTAATCCCCCCATATTTATTTACGTAATACATCGCTCCAAGATTATACCCAACCTAAGTCACATTGCACAAAGAATACTATATGGTATATATCGTAGTCTAATAAATTCCCTATATATATCGTCCAATTTGCCAAATTCGTCAATTTAGCCAATTCCACGAGATATATAGTAATTTATTATCCTAATACACGTACCACAACCTATGGGCGTCGTAGGATACAATGCCCATTAATATACTCATTTTATATAGCTAAATAAACTCGATTTAACCCGTCGATTAAATAAGTTACGTAGTTATAGAAAATGGATATATTAATCGTCATATATCCGTGACAACATAAAAGTCACATAATAAAGTCCACTTGGACTTAAGTAACCACAACTCGTATAACTCGATAAGTTTTCCAAATTTATAAAAGCCATGTTTTTAATTATTACTTACCCGACGTATTAGTTCTCGACATTATTTATAGTTATTATTTATAATAATACTCCGACAATTATTGCACTATTCGCATAGTATAATAATTATCGTTATATTATTATAACATTCACTCGTGATTGTTTTATTATTAATATACGCATTTATAATAATATATATACGCTTATCACGTCTATATACTTATATAAACGATTATATTACTAATAATATTATTACGAGTATTATTATTAGCGTTTGATTTTGAATATTTATCGAGTCATAAGAATTTGGTCACATGTCCGAGTCATTACTCTCGGCTCATAGTCCAAGTCCACAAATAATAATCAAGTCATGAATAAATAAACAACTCCGTCCAAATCAAACCCAATCCACGTGCTACAACATGAGGGTCCGACTACGGCACCCGACTAACCTATCCCCGTCATCTAATTCGATCGTCTCACAATCGGTCCCCATTACTCATTTCGTCAACACAACTCCACAATATAAATCATAATCCCATTCATTCTCGGCTCCCAAGCAATGACAACAATATTAATACGCCAAAAGTAATATATCTCAACAACAAAATACATTATAATAACAACAACAATGACAATAAGAAAAATGCCCAAGTCTCAAAGAAAACAAAATAACAACGACAATGTGAACCGGAAGACCCATTTGGGTCTCGGCTCAACTCCACGAGCCAAGATGACTCAAGCCTATGACCACTTTGGTCTACGCATTGGCTCATCCGAGCACACCCAAAACAGCCAAACGGACCCTTAGGGTCGCGGCATCACCAAAACCATAACAAGAATCAATCCGCAACCAAACCTCAAACAAATCAATATACCACAACCATAACCATACTCCAATAATCCAACCCTCGCTAATGTGAACCCGAGGTCAAAACCATCAAACATAAGCCATAAGGCTCGAACCAACCAAGCCATGAGCTACGGCTCATGGTTCACTCGACCTCCACATGAAATCCACCAAAACCCGGATACCAAACGAACTTTTAGATCACATTTTATCAAAAACCCACTAAATTCTTGTCTCAAAATCCATGAAAACCCGAAAAGAAATGAAAACCGTGACCCATAGTCACGATTTGAACACAAACCCGAGTCAAAACTCGACCTACCTTCAAAAACCAAAGCCAAAACGAATAGATCTTCAAGAAATATGAACAAGTGGTGATGAACTCGTGAGGATTTAATTCGAATTAGGTGTTATAGGGGGAGTTAGAGCGCGTGATTGGTACCAATAGATAGATCTCGAAAAGATGGTGAAGATGGTGGTGTTATTTTTATGGTGAGGGCGGCGGTGGCGGAGCTATGGTGATATTAGGGTGGCGGTGGTGTTTAAAGAAAGAAGAGAGAGAGATTAGGTTGGTGAGATGTTGGAGATGGTTGTGTTGTTATGAAAGGAGCAGACCACAAGGACGAGTTTTAAGTTTACTCAAAAAAAAAATAATAAACTTTTTAATATTATTAATAATAATAATAGTTGGTGTAGGGATTTAGTAGCCCGGTGTCAATACACGGACCAAACCCGAAACTTAAATAACCAAATATCCTTCTCAAACCAAACCCATTCCAAAATAATAATATCCGATCCAATAATAAAATGAAATTAAAATTGTTAGGTCAACCTAGTGCCGGAGTCAAAGTAGTGCCAAAAATAACGATCTCAAAATAATTCATCACGACCGAATCAAACCAAACCATAATTAAATAGCCGAATCTCATAAATATCGTACGATTAAAAACCACGTACCAATGTTTGTAAAATATCTCGTCATAACAGATTTTCAAAAATTCCAAATTATAATTTTAATGTAATGCGGGTTTTATAAAACGGCTCCCTATTTTGCCAGTTGTCACATAAGGCAATTTGGTTGTATATTTAAGTGGGGTGTAACAAATTCTTCCTTTAAGTAAGATGCTTAAAGTTAGAAACGAAAAGATAGGCTCGGAGGGGTGTACTAGGGGTTTCGTGTACTAAAAATGAGTACAACGCTAAGGGTGTGGGAAAAATTAGTTGACTTAACTAGCCAAGTAATATGACATAAATGGTCAAGTAATTATAATACGGGTTTAACACAAGGGTGATCCTAATGCCTCTTATCATGTAGTAAATCCTACAACACGAATGTAGTCTCACTAGCGGTCTCGGGATGCATCACTAACGCAAGTTCTAGAATCTAAATGCTACCGGTACACTCATAAGCACTAATAATAAATGTTTTTCCTATCAAATCTAAAGGCGAACCTCACATATTTGGGTGGAAAATTTTTCTGAATATACGGTTATGTGCTAGTCATACAATCTCCTATCCATGAGACGCTTGCTATGGCTAAAGTTTCACTCCTAAATGTTGTAAAAAATTTTAAATTTGGCGCTAAAATTGCACTAACAAGTATTTCTCATAGTTTTATTACACATCTACCATTAAACAAAACAAACTCAAGCGAAAGTGCATATGTAAGGTATCATCTTTTTACCCTCCCCTTACACTTAAGATGAACATTGTCCCCAATGTTCAAGTAAAGAATGTAAAAGTGAAAAAGTAAAGAGAATGAAATCAAATACTCCCCTGATTCGCTCGGTATGGATAATAGGATTGCCAGGTTAAATCTTCCTCCAAGAAAATGAACAATCAAAGCTTCCCTTCCAGAATATAAATTATCTTCTTGTCATACATAACCTGTTAAACCTGACAAAATAGACAAGACAACCTCGCGTAAAATCGGCGGCATCCTATATAAGTTTCTAAATCCTAGAAAACAAGATAAGATATAATGCTTGTGGAATGAAGTTTGCAGATCTCCTGGAGATTATAAAACTTAATAATTCACAAAAACCATAAGACTCCGTTAGAAAAACAAAACCGGTAAAATTTCTAGATTTTAACTTCCCCTTACACTTATCTTTTGCAAAAAAATACTTCTAGGTGGAGTTAAGACTAGGCCAAAACAAAAAAGTAAAGTATTTCCACTATTTAGTTTAGAAACATGATCTACCAACAATAAAAATAAAGCATGCATACGGAAGCAAATAACAATCAAACAAATAAAATCACACAAAACATGGGTTGCCTCCCAAGAAGCGCTTTTCTTTATTTACGAGTCTTGTAGCTAGACTCAAGGTCATGGGTTACTACGTGACTTCATCATTTGAAATGATATACCCCATGTAGTTGCGATCATTACTATTATGGTGGTAGTGCCTCAATCTATCGATACTCGCAATCACCATTCCACCTAATTTGCTTCTCAATTTAGCTACCCCATCTTGGCTCAATCCTTCGATTGTGAATGGCCCATACCACCAAGGACTTGGTTTATCGGGTGGTATTGTTGTTTCCAAGTGTCTCAAGAGCACCAAGTTCCCTTCCTCAAATGGTGTATGATTTTTTTCGGGTCGAGTATGTTCGAGTTCAACCTGAACCTTATTACTTTTTCTTCTTTCATCCTTAGCTTTCTTATAGCTTTTGATTCTTGCCTCCCATGCAAGAATCTTATTCTGAACACGAATGGGTGTCGTGCCAATGTTATTTTTGATCATTCTCCAACTCAAATTCTCATGCCCACTTTGCGGGGTCATGGGGAAGCTAATCTTTCTTTTTCCAGATTTAAGCTCAATCTTCCTACCTTCGTACTTAATGACAGCCCTAGGTGGTGAGGAATGGTGCCCCAAGGATTATTGGCATGCATCCATCCCCTTTATCATCGATGATCATAAAATCAACGGGGTACATGAATCCTGCAACATTAACCAATACATCTTCTGCGATTCCTAGGGGGTATACGTACGAGTGTCCAATAAGAGATAACCTAACACGAGTAGGTGCTGGCATTTTAGACGTTAGTTGGATGTAAATAGTAAGGGGCATAAGATTTACTTCCGATCCTTGGTCGGCGAAAGCACTAAGATGTTTCAATTCCCCGACGCTCGTTGGTATTTCAAAGTTCCCACATGCTACCTGCTTAGTAGCCACTTTCTGTACCAATAACCTCTCGAATACTGATCCTCCAGGAAGCGTATCATACTCATCTTCCTCTTCTTCCTCTTTCTCAGGAACCTGTCCGGAGGATTGGTTACGCCCATCACCCTTAATCCAATTTGTTATGGTGTTTTTGTTTATATCATGTTTCAGGTAGTAACTCAAAGGTTGGGATTCTGGTGGTTTTTCTAAGGTCTGTTTAGCAGGAGTTTCTACCTTCTCATTATCTTTATGGACAATGGTGATGGAGTTAACAAATTGGGTGGTGGGAGTGGCGCTTTCTTTCCTTAGTAGTATTCGTTCGGGGGTTCTCTGGTTGGCATACTCCTCCAATAGACTCAACATCTCATTCATTTTCTCCTGCATCTCCTCTTTTTACTTATAAACTGCTTCTTCGAATCTAGCAAGCCGATCTGAGTGAGTTGCCATATATTCTCTCATCCTAGCCTCAAACTCCGAGCTAAGTTCCTTGGGAGGGGAACAAGGTGGGGTGCACCTCTGAAAAGTCTCGACATGTTCTCTAGAAGGTGACTCAGATAATGGTGCCGAAGTTGGTTTTGTGACAGAATTGACAGTGGCTTGTCTAGGACTTAAAGCCCTCCGTTGCCTTTCCTCAAAATAGTCGACTTTTGCCTCGAGTTTGCATAGGAGTTCATCGGGGATTTCGGTGGTCCCTCTAGATGTTGAGACTGCATTGATAGCTGCTTCCACTGTATGATTAAACTCCCACATTTCCTGATTGTCAGTGGCGAGCTCCTCGATAATAGCCCAAGACTCCTCGGCGTTCTTATCACGCAGTTTACCTCCTGCGGCCCTATCGATTGTGCGTTTAGTGTGATAGTCAACATGGTCGTAGAAAATTTGGACTAATAACCAAAGGTTTATACCATGGTGAGGCACCTTGTGGAGGAGACCTTTAAAACGGGCCCAAACTTCGTAGAAAGTTTCACCCTGCTGCTGTTCAAACATCAGAATGTCATTTCTAAGCATTGCCGTCTTCCCCGGTGGGAAGAATTGAGTAAGGAAGCGATTGGTGAGGTTATCCCATGTGGTGATGGATCCCGCGGGTAAACGCTCAAGCCATTGACTAGCTTGATCCCGTAGAGAGAATTGGAATAGGCGTAAACGGGTTGTCTCTCTAGTTTCAACATCTAGGTCTATGGAATCTACGATTTTGAGAAAGTCCTTAAGATGTTGGTTGGGATCTTCGGAACGAAGTCCATGGAATGCACATCCGCTTTGCACCAACCGGATGGTGTCAGATCGCAAGGGGGTCACATTGGCTCCGGTGAGCTCAATGGTGTTTCAGTAGCCTTGGTGGCTAGGTCGGGAATACTCTCCTAAGGTTCGGGGCCTAAGGGGTTCTAATGGAGGGTTTTGTTGTGGTGGGATGACGGGTTTAAAGATGTTACCACCTTCCAGGATGTCGGATGGTAAAGAGTTACGAACAAAGGCACGAAGAAATGAGATAGACTAAAGAAGAACCTAAAAATAAAAATAAAATCTTACTAGAAAGGAATCTAGCAAGTAGACCTAATAAAAAGAAATTCTAACCTAGACAATAACTATTCCCCGGCAGCGGCGCCAAAAACTTGATGCGTGGGAATCGCAACAGGCTTTACCTCTCGAGGGATCTCGAGAAGCTTACAACCCCCACCAGGCAGTGTACCTGATCGTTGTAGTATAGTATAGTGACAAGTACCAGGGGATTGATCGTTCAGCTTAGGAATAGTGTCGCTAGGATTAGAAAGCCTAAATACTAGTTCTAAAGGTGAGGGATGATTATTTTTGTGTTTTTATATTTTATGGAAAGCAAGTAAAAATCTCGGGTTTTGGAAGAGTGGGCGGAATTAGTTGCTATTCAACTAACCCAATACTAAGATGCAATCAAAATAAAATACTAGAAATGAAAATAAGTTAATTTATACTAAGGTTGTGAGCAGTAATTGGAGAAAATGTGTTTACTTAGATTTCACTACTCCGTAGATATCTTTTACACGTTAATTACTTGTTATAATTGTATGGATGACGGATTGTATTCCTTAATACCATTCATGGGGTGGCACACATAACTCCCCAATTCTATGAGCTCTTATCTCCTCCTACACCATGCCCAGCACAACTATAGGGATTGTAAACAGTGGCTCATGCATTAAATACAACCAATAAAGACCTAGTGCACGTTGGTTCATGTTTCTTAAGACGTTCAAGCATGTTACCAATTGGAGATCTGCCAGTTTTCTTAAGCCTAACATATAAATCATTCATCCAAGACAAGAATAAACAAGTAATCAACACATAATCAATATCTAGGTTTCATTAGATCTAAGCAAACACAAAAGAGATCTAGCCTAGCATGATAGAATTAAGACAAGAACATGATATAGACAACCAACACATAGACATATTGATTGAATTAGAAGAACACTTATCTTGATTAATCATGCAAGGTATCAAGGGGTTGGAACCCTTGAAAAACCTGTAAAGTTACACCAAAATCATACTTAGGGTTTCTCCCAAAACTTCTCTCTCTTAATGTGTGAAAATTAGAAAACTATATATAGAAAAATAGGTTTGACGACGTCAAGAATAAACTTGTGACGCCGTCACCTCGCCGCCAAAACTCTTCTCGGACTGCCTAGATCTACTTCTGACGCCGTCAAGACTTATACACTTCCAGGCCGTCATGACTCTTTTACTCTTGACGCCCTACCCTCATGACGCCGTCAAAACTCCTCTGGGTCGTCATGGACTTTTACTCTTGAAGCCGTCATAATCTTCCTCTTGACGCCGTCATGCACTGTTCCCAGCATGGAAATTAAGACTTTGGCGTTTTCTTCACTTTTATGCTCCAAAAATGTCCAAATTGCTTCCTTTTCCAGATTTCACTCCCAAAGTACCTAAAATCACAAAAGGAACGATTTAGGGCAATATTTGATCAAATAAATTCGGATTCGAGCTTAAATGACTGATACGTGTCAATTATAGTATAATTATATTCCAAGGAAATACCGGTTAAAGTAATTCCCGGGTCGTTCTTCCCAACGAAAGCTCAAATGGAAAATTTGAATTATCGAATGGGAAATCGTGTAGTGAAAGTGAGTTGTGAAAGAGTGATAGAGTAAAAATAGCAATTAAGGAATTCAAATATTAACAAACAACGATAAAGCATGCAAAGATTACAAGCTAACTATGCACCGAATTGAAAAACGTTAAAACGGAAACGCAACCGTAGAAATTAAAACGTAACGTTCTACGAAAAATGACCCTACGAACTTGGAAATATTTTCTAAAAATTAAAAACTTATAAAAAGAATTTTAGGAAAAAGAAAAATATTTTTTAGACTTTTCTTTTATTTTCTAGAATTTATTTTGTGTTTATTGAATTAAAAGTGAATTAAAAATAAGAAAATTTAGAAAAACAAATTGGAAAAATGAAAATTAAATTCTAAAAATTCTAAAATATTATAAAAGAAATTTTAAAATTATTTTTGTATTTTTCAGAACCTTTTTGTATTTTTTATTGATTTTTTGGAATTAAAAACTATTTAAAAATTAAAAATAATCAAAAGAAATTATTAAAAATAGTAAAATTAGTCAGAAAAATCTGGAAAAATTCCAGAAAATCAAAAATATTAAAAAGAACTCAAAATAAAATTTTGAAGAAAATTTGAAAAGCTGGACTGCTTATTGAGTGAAAACTGCTTATCTCAAGTGCTTATTAATAAGCACTTAAGATCCAAACTGATTGAAAACTTGAAAACAGATTCTTATTGATGAAAAATGCTCAGATATGCAGAGATTAAACAAAAATTATCATACCAAACACAGAAACTCAAAAATATATAGTAACAAACTCAAAAATGACAAACTTATTTAATAAGCAGTTCAAACAATAGCTGATACAGAAGAAATATCACCATGTACAAAACTTATTCAACTTCCAAAGAACTCAGAGATACTAATAGATCACACAAACAAGCTCAAAATAGCACAAGCAGGCTTAGGTATTAAATCAGAAAATTGCTCAAACCACTAATAAGCAAGGCCAAAATAAGCTATTCTAAAAAGCTGAGAACAAGAAGATTAAAGGTGCAATGCAGAGTCTTTCATGCAGAGAAGTACTAAAACAAAAATCTAATGCTAAGTCTATGATCTACTAGTCCTAATGGTGCATTGAAAGTTAGTCTAGAACCTGAGTGCAGGGGAGCTTAAGGCTCAAACAGCCAACTTTAAGCAATAATTCCAATAAGCAAATGATTTATAAACAGAGATGTTCTACTTGACTATGAATCTTAAGCTACTAGAAAGCACAAATTAACAAGCCAAATCAATTTCCAATTAATTTTGAATCCTACAAGAGCTATCAAATTTCATACCAAGAACTGAGTACACTAATGTTGACTATTTGTATTGCAAGTAAGCTAGACTAATTCAAAATTCAACTGATCAAAATTAACTCTACATGCATTTATAAGCTGAAGTATGATGAAATTAAGCTATAACTACAACTATAAATGAGTTAACACTAACTGTTATAGAATCTACACTAGCAGTTAGCAATTTAAACAACTACTTGTGACTTTATCAAACTAACCAACTGTATAAATGCTATATTGATGCTATACTATCCAAATTCAAAATGATTACAAAGCTAAATCAACAAAATAACAACAGTTACTCACAGTAATCCTTCAATCCAAACACCCTTGCAACTACAAATTATTACTACAATTCACCAACACAGATCCAACTATCTGATGTGCAATGAAACAATACAATCTCACTATTAACTAATAATCTCAATCATAAAGTACACACATACAATACTCATCAATCTTAGATTCAAAGCGATTCAATTACACAATATTCAACTAACGCCACTAATTCAGTTATGAAAACCAAATGTTGTACACAGTAACCACACAATCCAAACACCCTTGCAACTACTACTAATCACTATAACTACTGATATGATCTTCTAATTACAACAACAATGACCTATATTACTAATAGAACAGTAGACATTCAACAACTAGCAAAGCAATCCAACAGATATGAAATGAAGTAAAACTACAATATAACAGTTAATAAATCTAACTAACCAACACAGAATTAAACTAAACAAATGATAAAATGAAACAAACCTAATCTACTTCAGTTATAATTCAACAATATCACTAACTCAACTCAATGAAACAGTAACACAAATTCAAATTCAGAATTCAATCAAGCAACTCTAACACAGATCTAACCAAACAATAGGGATTTGAATGAAACTTACAAAATAATTTCATCTCAGCAAGAAATAGAGATGATTCACTATGCTTGCCTATCTTTAAGATAGGCAGGTCCATCCATTTTTGACCTAACTATCCAATCCACCTCAGCTAATTCAGAATTCAAAACCTCTTTGAATGAAAAAAAAGTACAAGTACACCACGAGCTATTTGAGCTTGCATATACTGTATATAAGCTGAAAGCAGCTTATTGAAGACTTAAATCACCAATTCTTCTAAACATTTTTGTTTATCTATATATTTTTATTTTCTGATTTTTTTTTTATTTATTTTTTTTTTTTATTTGGAAATGATAAGAGATTGGAGTAATTTTAACAAAAACTAATAGCTAATAACTACAGAATAGAAGATACAATTAAACAAATTTAAAGTAGAAAGAGTAATTAGAATAGATGAATAAGCTGAATTCAGTAAACTAAAACTTTTTATTAAAACACAAATGAAAATTACATTCACTAAACTAGTTACAATAAAATTTCGACAGCATAACTCAAAGCTAAAAAAATTACACGAAATGAGCTAAAATTCAACACCTATTTATAACGAGTGAAGGTGAGGAGCTCACGGATTGCCAGGTTGGCAATCCGTGTGAGTTGTGTTAGTTTGAGGCCTCTGAGCACCCTTGATCTCTTCCAATCATTGCTAGATCAATAACAACCCTTCGATCAAAATAAATGACGCGTCTCATCAAATCATAGGCTGCCACGTTACCCCCTCGTGTGCTTCTTTGGATTCACTGACACCTTCTGACATCATCCACAGCTTCTAGAAGCACTTTGAATTGACCACAACACCCTTAATTGTAGTAATTATTGAGAATGGGGTAATTAGGGTTTATGGTGAACAGTTACTTCTGGGTAAGTAGTTAAATTGGGGAAAATGGGAAAAGCGGGGTATGAGTTATTTTGGGGATTTAATTATTTTGACTTGAGTTGGGTTTTGACCGGGTTGTGGAGTGGGCTCGGGTCAAGGTTTTAAGTTGGGCTTGGGTTGTATTAATTGATGGGCTAGGTAGAAATGGATTGGACTATGCAATTTGGACCAAAGCTTGTTGAAATTTCAGCTTTTGAATAATAAAAATCACAAGGACCACTTATGTAATAATCCAAAAGTGCAAGGGCCTTTTCTGCCATACTTCAAAAATATTGTCTAAGGATTATTCTTGCCAATTGATGATTCTTAAAGGTAGATTATGACAATTTGAGCTCAAATATTGATCCACACTTGAAAATTGCTTCCCGGCCTCGGCTCTTGAATCCTTTTCCACTCTCATGCTCGGTTTTTGCTTTGTTTTGTCCATTTCTCGTAATATCCGTACCTGCACATCACAAATATAAAAACACGCGTTTTCTTGGCGATTATTAGCTCAAATAGTCGTATTGGGTTGGTGTTTGGCCATAAAATGGTGAGTAAATAAGTACTCACCAAAATCCCCCCGACTAAGGTATTGCCGTGTCCTCACGCAATGTGATCAATTCACGCTCTTAAGATAAATAATTTCATAACTCTTCCTACTATCGTTGTAAAGTAGCAAGGAGGTTCAAAAGAAGTTACAAAATCATTTATACCCGAAAACGCTCCGTTTTCCAAAATTTTTCCTTTATTCTACTTTCACTTCTATTTTTGGACTTTTCATACTTAATACTTGTGACGGTTTGTTGAACTTTCATTATTTTGCAATAATTATTAGGGTCAACGAGTAGAAACACTTCTTTTAAGAAGCGACCATACGGTTAGAATTCGTCATCCTTGATTTTTCACGAGTCCCCAAACTAAGCGTACAAACGAGATCACAGCTTATCTACAAATTAGATGCTAACACTACTCATAACAGTTACTTGTGAAACTCCTTACTCCCATTTCCTAGGTTTTGTATCTCAATATTTTATTTTGTTGAGAAATGAATTGCTTCATATTTTCTCGTTTCGATAATTTTTAGTCCGATAGGGATACCTAAGTTAAAACGATAAGTAGTTATTCATTTTCTCTTAAGAACCACTGCAATAGAAATTTGGTCCATTTCAAGGAATGAGGGGTACATACAATATCAAGAATATAAGTTGCGGAGTACGATCACGTGCACCTCATGTGACTGATTACTAATCACGTATCACATGCACCTCACGCGCCAACAACTTATTGATACATACATAGCTCTTATTCAATAATACTACAACTTTCATATTTTTCATTTCTCACTTTTTTCACTTTTTTTTTCATACTTTTCACTTTTTTCTTTCTTTTTCTGACTTTTTTTCATAACATCAATAGAAGCTTAACGGATAGCTCCAAAACCACATAGATAATCAACTTTTGACTTTTGATTTTTTCACTTTTTGCTCTTATTTTTTATGTTCCTTGATATGTACCCAACTTCTAAAGCAAAAATTCTCTTAAGAAAACAAAGAACTAAATATTATTCAAACCGAAATACCACTAATTAACCTAGAACATCTATTTTATATATTGGTGACGTATCTGATGGGAGTAAAAAGCCACAAGTACCTCTTATGAGCTCTAAAGAGAACCACTACTCCACGTTTAGCATCTAACTTCTAAATAAACTCTATCATTTCTCGCTCTTCGCAATTTAAGATTCCAAATAATGAAACCCGCGAATACTTAGCTGATAATCAGCCACGCATATATAAAGTCAGTTACGGAAACTTGCAAATTCTAGAAGAAGAATTCGCGTTTTCTAGCTCCTGATGTAAAAGACTAGCGAAAGCTTTTAAGCTGCGCATGTATAAAGTCAAGTACGGGAACTTGCAGATTCTTAAGAAAGAATTCGCATTTTATAGCTCCTTGTGTACAAAACTAGCACAAGCTTATGTGATTATCATTGGTTAAGGGAACAAGCTAGGGCTCAACACGCCCAGTCAAGTCAAAATATTTATTCCTACTCTCGCCAGCAAGAAAGTCAACAAGGTGTCAAAACACTTATTCAAACTTTATTATATTTTTGCACTACTTTTTCAACTTTTTCTCATCTTTTTGTACTTTTTCATTGCTTTTTCATCAAAATTTTTGAAATTTTTCTCATTTTTTCAATTTTTTATTTTTGGTGGAAAACGGAGTTGCAAGAGTACACGACTTGTGAAACATGCAAGGTCAAAATCGAATCGAAGATTCACCCTCCCCCCAACTAGAACGAAACATTGTCCTCAATGTTTGATGGGTTAAGGCAATCCTAACAAAATTCTAGGCCGTTTATTAATTATGCCAAAGAAAACGTTAGTCGATAAGATTTAACGGATATAGGATTTCCAAATAGCACCGATGAATGAGACTCCAAGTGAAAAGATAACGAGCACGAGAGTCATCATAAATCATGGACAATCCTGAACAAACATCACAAACAACCACGAAACACAAGAGTAGAAAAGGTACCCCCTCCTCACATTAGGTGTTAGAAAATAGAAAAATAAGAAGATGAAATTGGATAAGCATGGGTTGCCACCCACGAAGCACTTGTTTTTGTTCACCGAGTCACATGAGCTTGACTCGATCCCCGAATTCAATTGTCCTTGGGGAAAGTTTGGAGATCCGGGACTACCATAGTCGGTACATCCCCTCCAAAATAATGTTTCAACCTATGACTATTCACCTTAAAATTGGGACCATCTTGTTGAGCTAACTCAATGGTTCCATAAGGGAAAACTTGAGTTATTGTGAATGGTCCAGACCAACGGGTTTTAAGCTTTCCCGAAAATATCTTTAACCGAGAATTGAAAAGTAGCACTTGATCACCAACGTTGAAAACGCGGTCTTTGATCTTGGCATCATGAATTCTTTTCGTCTTCTCTTTGTAAATCAAAGAATTTTCGTAAGCTTGATCACGGAGTTCTACTAACTCATTCAATTGAATTTTTCTATGATCACCCGCGGTTTTCAAGTCAAAGTTGGCATGTTTTAAGGCCCAGTAGGCCTTGTGCTCTAGTTCAATGGGCAAATGACAAGCTTTCCCGTAAACCAGCTTATATGGTGTACACCCAATTGGGGTTTTGTAAGCGGTCCGGAAAGCCCATAATGCATCCTCTAATTTGTCGGCCCAAGAGGCACGATGTTCACCTACGGTCCTTTCAAGTATACGTTTTAAACCACGATTGGAGACCTCAACTTGACCACTCGTTTGTGGATGATAAGCCGTGGAAAGACGATGTGTGACACCATATTTAAGCATAACTTTCGCAAATTGATCATTGCAAAAATGGGTCCCACGATCGCTTATGATGGCTCGAGGTGCACCAAATCGGGCAAAGAGACTTTTCAAAAACTTAACAACCACTCGGGCGTCATTGGTGGGGAGCGCCTTCGCTTCAACCCATTTTGATAAGTAATCGACGGCCACGAGGATATACTTGTTACCCCTAGACGACGGGAATGGCCCCATGAAATCGATGCCCCAGACGTCGAAGATCTCACAAACTTGAATCGCATTTTGCGGCATCTCATCTCTTTGAGAGATTTTCCCTTGACGTTGGCATGAATCACATGTTTTCACCAAGTCATGGGCATCCCGATATATCGTCGGCCAATAGAAGCCGGAATCGAAAACCTTCTTAGCGGTGAAATTAGCACCATGGTGTCCCCCCGTGGGTCCACTATGACATGCCTTAAGTATTTCAACGGCATCCGTACCATGAACACACCGCCGGATCACTTGATCCGCACAGACTTTGAACAAGTAGGGGTCGTCCCAAAAATAATGTTGGACATCCTTAAAGAATTTCTTCTTTTGCTGGGACGACAACCCTTGTCTAATGAAATTCCCCGCATGGTAATTCGCAAAATCGGCGAACCATGGAGTACTTTGGTCTATTTTGGTCACACTCCCAAGTGTCTCGAGAGGAAAAGCATCATTAATATCCTTTTTCTCGAGAACACTTTTATGGGGGTTCTCAAGTCTAGAAAGGTGATCGGCAGCAAGATTCTCAGCTCCTTTCTTGTCTCTAATTTCAACTTTGAATTCTTGAAGGAGGAGAACCCACCGCATTAAACGTGGCTTTGCATCTTGTTTAGCCATTAAGTACTTTAGGGCTGAGTGGTCCGTATACACTATGCATTTTTTTAGTAGCAAATAAGACCTAAATTTCTCAAAAGCATAAATGACCGCCAACATCTCCTTTTCGGTGGTTGTGTAATGATGTTGGGCGTCATTCAAGGTCTTGCTTGCATAGTGTATAGGCTGAAAATATTTGTTCTTACGTTGCCCCAGAACTGCAACAATGGCATAATCGCTAGCATCGCACATTAGCTCGAAGGGCAAGTCCCAGTCGGGGGCAATTAAAACGGGAGCCTCCGTTAACTTCTTTTTAAGGATATTAAATGCTTCGACGCATTCATTTGAGAAGTTAAACGGAGCATCTTTCTCTAAAAGGTGGGTCAGAGGCCGGGCTATTTTAGAAAAATCTTGAATAAAACGTCGGTAAAAGCCGGCATGACCAAGGAAACTTCGGATTCCTTTGACGGTAGTCGGGTGTGGTAACTTAGCAATAACATCGACTTTTGCCCGGTCCACCTCAATCCCAGATTTGGATATCTTATGGCCGAGGACTATTCCCTCTTTAACCATGAAGTGGCACTTTTCCCAATTTAGAACTAAATTAGTGTTTTCACACCGAACTAGCATACTTTCTAAATGGGAAAGGCAAGAGTCGAAAGAATCACCATAGACGGAAAAATCGTCCATGAACACTTCCATGGTTTTTTCAATCATATCCGAAAAAATGGCCATCATACACCGTTGAAACGTGCCTGGAGCGTTACATAAGCCAAAGGGCATTCTACGATAGGCAAACGTTCCATACGGGCAAGTAAAAGTGGTCTTTTCTTGATCCTGGGGATCAATGGGAATTTGAAAGTACCCAGAAAAGCCATCGAGAAAACAATAGAACTCATTTCCCGCTAAACGTTCAAGCATCTGGTCCATAAAAGGAAGCGGGAAATGGTCTTTACGTGTCGCATCGTTCAATTTGCGGTAGTCAATACAAACTCTCCATCCAGTCACAAGTCGAGTCGGTATAAGCTCATTATCGTCATTCTTCACAACAGTGATTCCGCCCTTCTTCGGCACACAATAAACCGGGCTAACCCATGAACTATCCGAGATTGGATAAATCATTCCAGCGTCAAGAAGTTTAATAACCTCCTTTTTGATCACTTCATGGATTTGTGGATTAACCCGTCGTTGTTGCTGAACGGAAGCTTTGTGATTTTCCTCCAAAAGAATCTTATGAGTACAAAATCGAGGGTCGATTCCCTTAATGTCGGATATTTGCCAAGCAATCGCACTTTTATGCTTCCGAAGCACATCTAAGAGTCGTAACTTCTCCTCATCTTTAAGACCTTTTGAAATTATAACAGGCAATTTTTCATTTTTTTCCAAGTATGCGTATTCGAGATGAGGAGGCAAATCCTTGAGCTCGAGCTCCGGAGGATTCTCAATAGACGGCTTAACTTCTTTTACGTCTGCCATTTTTAAATCAACCGGAGGGGAAGAAACAATCGGTTTTTCATTTAACAATTTTTCAATTAGTAAAATGTCCCCCTCCGGATCAAAGTTGTTTTTATCAAATTCCGGTGAAAATGATTCGTTTGCAAGACAAGCATTGATTTCTTCCCAAGCGAGATGACTTCCCTCAAACGGAGTAAGGGAAGGGAAAGAATCGGAGACGATCGGTTCAAAAGAAGGAGTGGGATTGCCACTCGAAGCATTATCAGTAAAACCAAGAAATTCTTGAGCATACTCCTCCGTAAGTTCATCAATAACATCGATACGGTTAACGGAAGAAACATCGTAATCGGAGGAGTATCTCGCGGTTTGATCAAGATTAAAAGTAACGGCTTCGTTTCCAACACGTAAAGTAATCTCCTCGTCATAAACATCAATCAAAGCACGACCGGTCCTTAGGAAACCTCTCCCGAGAATAAGAGGAACCCGTGGATCGGCATCAAAATCAACAACGACAAAATCAGCAGGGAAATGGAATTTTCCCACATTAACAAAGACATCCTCGGCTATTCCCATCGGGCGGGAAGTAGATCGGTCGGCTAGCTCGAGGGTCATACAAGTCGGAGTTAAATTGGGTAAAGACAACTTCTTCCAAATTGATAACGGCATTAGGTTAATACTAGCGCCAAGATCGGCCAAGGCGAAGCATTGAACCATCCCAGGAAAATTACATGGAATGAGAAATGGACCGGGGTCTTCAAGCTTTTCGGGAAGCTTTTTTAGAAGAACCGCTGAGCAATTCTCGTTCATTTGTGTTCTCGACATTTCAAAAAGCTTTTCTTTATTATTCAAAAGACCTTTTAGCATTGAAGCAAATTTCGGCATCAAAAGTATAGCATCCGCGAGACTTATATCGAAATGTAATTCTTGAAAAATCTGATAAAACTTCTCCATTTGGTTTTTATCTTTCTCGCGGTGCTTTTGTTCATTTAGGCGTGATGGATATGGTAACTTTGTTTTGACGGGTGTTTCATTTTCATTATCATTAACGACCTTTTCTTTTCCCTTAGACGTTGGGACCACCGGAGGTTGGATGTTCTCGGTCCTTCCATTATTACTAGGAATTTCCGTATCCGTTGTCGCCTCCGGTTCACGGACGACTACCTTTGGAGGTAGAGAAGAAGAAGAGGTAGTCGGAGCCGTTGGTCCATCGATAACAATACCACTCCTAGTCGTGATCGCCTTAGCATCGCCCCTCGGGTTAGCGATCGTGTTGCTTGGAAGAGTACCAGAGCCCGAGGGTCGATCATTTAAACTTTATTGAGATCATTGATTTGATTAGCTAACAACCTTGTTGTTTCTTCTTGTTTTGTCATAAAAGCTTGTTGGTTTTGTAGCAATTGCTTAATCAAATCTTCCGTGGGTGACGGATTCGGAATAGCAACTTGATTTTGATTTTTAAAACTTTGCCCACGGTTTTGAAAATTACCATTGTTTTGAAAATTATTCCCTTGAGGCGGGCCTTGTTGAAAATTTCCCCGATTTTGATTTTGAAAATTCTGATTTTGTCCTTGAAAACCATTATTTCCACGGTTGTGATTTTGATTGTTGTTGAATTGATGATTCCGGTTTTGCACATTATTGTTTTGATTAACTTGATTAGGTTGATTAAACCCGGGTGGTCCATGATGTTGGCTCGGACGGTAGCTGAGGAGATTACGGTCTCCTTGAAGCGGTGGGTAAGCGTTGCCACCCATATTTGCAGCATACACGTTCTCTTGAACGAAAGAGCCAGTCGTCGGACATTTATAATAAGGGTGTGGACCACCACAAGTAGTACAACCTTGATTAATGACATTGACTTGTTGACTTGATTTTTCCATAGACATTGCATCGACTTTCTTTGTTAAGGCCAAAATCATACTTTTAACTTCATCATTATTTTTCTCATTACTGGGCATTGGAAGCTTATTTCTCGACATTCTAACACGAGCCTTATTTTCAATTATCGTGGCATCATTTGTATTCCTAGCCAACAAGTTACCACCCGCAGCAGAATTGAGTGAATCTTGATCAATATAAAACAACCCATTATAAAAAGTATCAATCTGCTGAAGGTCGGTGAACCCATGGTTAGGACATTTTTCCAACAAATCTTTGAAACGATCCCAAGCTTCACTAAACGATTCATCAAAAGCTTGTTGGAATCGAAAGATTTGGGAACGGAGATTAGAAGTTTTAGAGGGAGGATAGAAATGATTCACAAACTTGGAAGCAAGGTCATTCCAAGTGTGAATTGAATTAGGCGGTTCCTTTTCCAGCCAAGTCCGGGCTGCTCCTTTTAAGGAGAAAGGAAACAACTTCAATTTCACCACATCGTGAGGCACTTGGTTCATTCTAATCGTCTCAGCGATGTCGGTGAAATTTCGGATGTGTGCATAGGGGTCTTCGTTATCAAACCCGTGGAATGATATACCCGTGATCAAATTAAGTAATCCGTGATTAATCTCAAAATTGGCATTGATGTCCGGAATCACAATTGCTCTCCTCACACCATTGAATGGTGATTGGAGTTGTTCTTCCATCGGACGTGGATCAAATGCCGGTTGTTGTCCCATCGGCGGGATAACATTGTGCTGCGGACCACCCATCGGCGGGGGTCCGTTGTGTTCGTTTTGGTTCATCTCCTCCTCGTCAAGGAAATGAACCCGACTCGTATGTCGTAAAACCCGTTCAGGGTTAGAGAACGGAGACGTAAGACTCTCAAACGAAGATCGGGTGTGCATACACCACGAACAAAATTAAAAAGAAAATGAAAAAGAAAAGAGAAAAGAAAATCTTTTTGTTTTTTTATATTTTTTCACAAAAACTTTTTATTTCTTTTGTTTTTCTTTTTATTGAAACGTTACGTTAATCAAAAACCGTTTCTCTCAAAACTACGCGCGACGGGACGGGAAAGAAGAGTGTTTCTCTCTTCAGCTAGCAATTTAATGTCTTAGCTTCCGTATTTCCCGCTTAATCGGTTGTAGTAAATGAAATAATCCGATAATTAATCAATTTCACGTTTTCGTTATATTGCGAGACTTATTTGGTTTACAACGCCCTTTCTTTCAATCGGAACGAGGCTGTAACTTTTATTTTATTTTTGGTATTTTGAAAACACTTTAGTAAAAGTGTTTTTGATTTTTTTTTTTTTATAAGAGATATATATACAAAGTAGAAGAAGGCTTATCAAAACACGATTTTCCAAAACAATGATTCAAAAATTCACTTTAAGCCTTCCCCGGCAGCAGCGCCAAAAATTGATACGTGTCAATTATAGTATAATTATATTCCAAGGAAATACCGGTTAAAGTAATTCCCGGGTCGTTCTTCCCAACGAAAGCTCAAATGGAAAATTTGAATTATCGAATGGGAAATCGTGTAGTGAAAGTGAGTTGTGAAAGAGTGATAGAGTAAAAATAGCAATTAAGGAATTCAAATATTAACAAACAACGATAAAGCATGCAAAGATTACAAGCTAACTATGCACCGAATTGAAAAACGTTAAAACGGAAACGCAACCGTAGAAATTAAAACGTAACGTTCTACGAAAAATGACCCTACGAACTTGGAAATATTTTCTAAAAATTAAAAACTTATAAAAAGAATTTTAGGAAAAAGAAAAATATTTTTTAGACTTTTCTTTTATTTTCTAGAATTTATTTTGTGTTTATTGAATTAAAAGTGAATTAAAAATAAGAAAATTTAGAAAAACAAATTGGAAAAATGAAAATTAAATTATAAAAATTCTAAAATATTATAAAAGAAATTTTAAAATTATTTTTGTATTTTTCAGAACCTTTTTGTATTTTTTTATTGATTTTTTGGAATTAAAAACTATTTAAAAATTAAAAATAATCAAAAGAAATTATTAAAAATAGTAAAATTAGTCAGAAAAATCTGGAAAAATTCCAGAAAATCAAAAATATTAAAAAGAACTCAAAATATAATTTTGAAGAAAATTTGAAAAGCTGGACTGCTTATTGAGTGAAAACTGCTTATCTCAAGTGCTTATTAATAAGCACTTGAGATCCAAACTGATTGAAAACTTGAAAACAGATTCTTATTGATGAAAAATGCTCAGATATGCAGAGATTAAACAAAAATTATCATACCAAACACAGAAACTCAAAAATATATAGTAACAAACTCAAAAATGACAAACTTATTTAATAAGCAGTTCAAACAATAGCTGATACAGAAGAAATATCACCATGTACAAAACTTATTCAACTTCCAAAGAACTCAGAGATACTAATAGATCACACAAACAAGCTCAAAATAGCACAAGCAGGCTTAGGTATTAAATCAGAAAATTGCTCAAACCACTAATAAGCAAGGCCAAAATAAGCTATTCTAAAAAGCTGAGAACAAGAAGATTAAAGGTGCAATGCAGAGTCTTTCATGCAGAGAAGTACTAAAACAAAAATCTAATGCTAAGTCTATGATCTACTAGTCCTAATGGTGCATTGAAAGTTAGTCTAGAACCTGAGTGCAGGGGAGCTTAAGGCTCAAACAGCCAACTTTAAGCAATAATTCCAATAAGCAAATGATTTATAAACAGAGATGTTCTACTTGACTATGAATCTTAAGCTACTAGAAAGCACAAATTAACAAGCCAAATCAATTTCCAATTAATTTTGAATCCTACAAGAGCTATCAAATTTCATACCAAGAACTGAGTACACTAATGTTGACTATTTGTATTGCAAGTAAGCTAGACTAATTCAAAATTCAACTGATCAAAATTAACTCTACATGCATTTATAAGCTGAAGTATGATGAAATTAAGCTATAACTACAACTATAAATGAGTTAACACTAATTGTTATAGAATCTACACTAGCAGTTAGCAATTTAAACAACTACTTGTGACTTTATCAAACTAACCAACTGTATAAATGCTATATTGATGCTATACTATCCAAATTCAAAATGATTACAAAGCTAAATCAACAAAATAACAACAGTTACTCACAGTAATCCTTCAATCCAAACACCCTTGCAACTACAAATTATTACTACAATTCACCAACACAGATCCAACTATCTGATGTGCAATGAAACAATACAATCTCACTATTAACTAATAATCTCAATCCTAAAGTACACACATACAATACTCATCAATCTTAGATTCAAAGCGATTCAATTACACAATATTCAACTAACGCCACTAATTCAGTTATGAAAACCAAATGTTGTACACAGTAACCACACAATCCAAACACCCTTGCAACTACTACTAATCACTATAACTACTGATATGATCTTCTAATTACAACAACAATGACCTATATTACTAATAGAACAGTAGACATTCAACAACTAGCAAAGCAATCCAACAGATATGAAATGAAGTAAAACTACAATATAACAGTTAATAAATCTAACTAACCAACACAGAATTAAACTAAACAAATGATAAAATGAAACAAACCTAATCTACTTCAGTTATAATTCAACAATATCACTAACTCAACTCAATGAAACAGTAACACAAATTCAAATTCAGAATTCAATCAAGCAACTCTAACACAGATCTAACCAAACAATAGGGATTTGAATGAAACTTACAAAATAATTTCATCTCAGCAAGAAATAGAGATGATTCACTATGCTTGCCTATCTTTAAGATAGGCAGGTCCATCCATTTTTGACCTAACTATCCAATCCACCTCAGCTAATTCAGAATTCAAAACCTCTTTGAATGAAAAAAAAGTACAAGTACACCACGAGCTATTTGAGCTTGCATATACTGTATATAAGCTGAAAGCAGCTTATTGAAGACTTAAATCACCAATTCTTCTAAACATTTTTGTTTATCTATATATTTTTATTTTCTGATTTTTTTTTTTATTTTTTTTTTATTTGGAAATGATAAGAGATTGGATTAATTTTAACAAAAACTAATAGCTAATAACTACAGAATAGAAGATACAATTAAACAAATTTAAAGTAGAAAGAGTAATTAGAATAGATGAATAAGCTGAATTCAGTAAACTAAAACTTTTTATTAAAACACAAATGAAAATTACATTCACTAAACTAGTTACAATAAAATTTCGACAGCATAACTCTAAGCTAAAAAAATTACACGAAATGAGCTAAAATTCAACACCTATTTATAGCGAGTGAGGGTGAGGAGCTCACGGATTGCCAGGTTGGCAATCCGTGTGAGTTGTGTTAGTTTGAGGCCTCTGAGCACCCTTGATCTCTTCCAATCATTGCTAGATCAATAACAACCCTTCGATCAAAATAAATGACGCGTCTCATCAAATCATAGGCTGCCACGTTACCCCCTCGTGTGCTTCTTTGGATTCACTGACACCTTCTGACATCATCCACAGCTTCTAGAAGCACTTTGAATTGACCACAACACCCTTAATTGTAGTAATTATTGAGAATGGGGTAATTAGGGTTTATGGTGAACAGTTACTTCTGGGTAAGTAGTTAAATTGGGGAAAATGGGAAAAGCGGGGTATGAGTTATTTTGGGGATTTAATTATTTTGACTTGAGTTGGGTTTTGACCGGGTTGTGGAGTGGGCTCGGGTCAAGGTTTTAAGTTGGGCTTGGGTTGTATTAATTGATGGGCTAGGTAGAAATGGATTGGACTATGCAATTTGGACCAAAGCTTGTTGAAATTTCAGCTTTTGAATAATAAAAATCACAAGGACCACTTATGTAATAATCCAAAAGTGCAAGGGCCTTTTCTGCCATACTTCAAAAATATTGTCTAAGGATTATTCTTGCCAATTGATGATTCTTAAAGGTAGATTATGACAATTTGAGCTCAAATATTGATCCACACTTGAAAATTGCTTCCCGGCCTCGGCTCTTGAATCCTTTTCCACTCTCATGCTCGGTTTTTGCTTTGTTTTGTCCATTTCTCGTAATATCCGTACCTGCACATCACAAATATAAAAACACGCGTTTTCTTGGCGATTATTAGCTCAAATAGTCGTATTGGGTTGGTGTTTGGCCATAAAATGGTGAGTAAATAAGTACTCACCAATGACCCCCTAAAAACGGATCATTTTTCGCCTCATCACTGGTGAACTAAGACAAACCAACCCTGGTACCACAGTGCAGTTACGCATTGATCCTTTAATGGATGGCACACACATGTTCAATAGTTTCAATATTTGTTTTCATAATTTGAAACAGGGTTGGAAAGCATGATGTAGAAAGGTTATAGGTATGGATAGGTGTTTTTTGAAAGGGGTGTACCAAGGTCAACTGTTGGCAGCTATTGGGAAGGATGATAATAATCAAATATACCCAATTGCATGGGCTGTTGTACAAGTTGAGAATACAGACACTTGGGAATGGTTTATTAAGTTGTTAGCAAAAGACCTTGAATTAAAAGATGGGAAAGGGGTCACATTTATATCTGATGGACACAAGGGACTTTACCATGCTGTTAAGAGAGTGGTCCCATTAGTAGAACATAGGTTATGTGCTAGGCATATTTATGCCAATTTTTCAAAGGTCTACCCTGGTGTTCTATTTAGACAACTGTTTTGGCACGCATCAAAGTCTGCTAATCATCAGAGATTCTTAAATACAATGAAAGAAATCAAGAATGCCAGTGAAGCAGCTTATCAGTATTTGATGGATAAAGAACCATGGACATGGTCAAGATCATACTTCAACGAAGGTATAGTCCTTATATTTGTTGCATCTTATTTGAATAATTACATGACCTCAACTAACTTATTATTTGTAATGTGTTTGACAGGAATAGATTGTGATGCTGTTGAAAATGGTCTGAGTGAATCTTTCCATTCTCATATAAAGAATGCAAGGAGAAAACCAATAATTGGAATGCTTGAAGACATCAGATCATATGTGATGACAAGTAATTACATGACCTCAACTAACTTATTATTTGTAATGTGTTTGACAGGGGAAGGGGTAGAGGAAGGGGAATTACTAATGTATCAACCAGTGTAAGTTTCATGTTCTTTTTTTAATTTTTTTTTTTGTTACTATGTTTTCACTGATGTATATTAAAAGTAACACACCCATTTTGCAGAATGTCCAATACATGCTATTTGATGATGATGACTTGGTTGATGTACAACTTCAGCAAGAAGTTGATACAAGGGAAAATACATCTAGTGTTAATAATGAACCTGCAAATGTTGATGATGCATTGGTTGATGTAGAACTTGGTCAAGAAAAAACAGAGGATATGAATGTTGATGCAGTTGAACAAGGGGATGCCATTAAAGATACAGCTGCAAATACAAGTACACCACCAAATGATGTTGATGCCAATACAGATACACCTGCAAATGTTGTTCCTGTCAATGAGGATGAAGTAAGGTTGAAAAGGAGGTATGATGAATTTTGGCAAGGTCAATATAATGCAGGATTCAAGCCCCCTAGAAGGACTTCTCAAATATTGTCAATGAACAATTATAATAGGAAAGTCATCCAGGATTATGAAGGTCAAGGACTCACACCAGATGGAGCATTTGATGTAGAATAAATGTAGTCTTTATGTTTGTAATGTCACTTTTATTTGTAGTCTTTATGTTTGTAATGTAACTACTTATTACCTAAGTACTTGTAATAACTTATTAACTATTAATAACATCTGTTATGGTCCATATCATGATATCCATTGCATTTTAACTTAAAACATAAGCATGATATCCATTGCATTCATAATATTGTAACAGGATACAATAGATTTATTTAAAGGCATTAAGACATGCTTAAGCCATACATACTAAACTATGCCACATGCACTTGCACTTGCATCAGTTGACTTTTAAGGGTCAAAACTTCTTTTTGCCCTTTCCTTTTTTACTAGCACTTGCTTTAGTTGACTTTTTAGGCTCAAATACCTTGATTCCATTTTCAGCACAAGTTTTCTTATTCCCCAAGCCTAACACCTGAATTCTGTTAGCAAATTCTTGCTTTGCAGTCTCTTTGGGAGTTTGATTCATGACTGAATCAACCTCTGAGCTTGAGCTTGAGTAAACCATTAGTGGAAAATAATTAGCCCATCTAGATGAATCAATGGAAATGGATATGGTTTCTGCACCCAAAAAAAATTAAAAAAAAAATTAAAAAAAAAATTAAAAAGTTATGAGAAATGACATTGTGCAGTTAAATATGATACCTGGTTTCTTGTTTTTGCTCATTTTCTCACTTGTAATTTTTCTTAAAAAGGTGAGTTGCAAATGATGTGTTTATTATGCCTTTATATAATGTTTAGAATAATCAACACAGTCAATACCAACAACACTGTTAAACAAGTGAGTTGAAAAAAATAGTGAAAATCTGCAAAAGTCCTTTATTCATTGTATACAATGTATCATTGTCTTTTTCCTGTGCCCTGAACATGAAAAAGTTGTTTACTCATGCCTGCAATGTATCAGTGTCTAATTCATGGCTGCAATGTAATCCTGCAACACTTCTTTATTCAAGGCATTGGCATTTGTATCACTAGCTTTTACTCATATCAGCAAAAGCATAACCTTTTCAAATATAAACATGTTACTGTACTTAAAATTAAAACATAAAACACATTCATATTCATTGATCAAAGTTAAACATACTTAATTCATCTTAGTTCATCAAAAGGAAACCTTTTCAATACATTCATTGATCATACTAACCTAAAAAGCTTTCATAATAATAATGAAAAGCATTCCTAACAGTACAAAGATAACCCTAGATTGCATATTCACTGTAGACTTCAACACTGTCACTTCTTCTTCCAAGCTCTTTTTTTTCACCTCAAATTGAACAGCTTCCTTCTTCATTTTTTTCCACCTCTGCCAGTTTTCCTTTGTAATGCTCAGTTGGTAAATCTGGATCCCACCAGTGAAAGAATTCACAATGCTTTATTGCCTATTTAATAAAAATAAAGTCAAAACATGTTTTCACAAACCATTAAAAGAAAATTAACCCTTCTATTTTACCTTATAGTTGGGACATCCCAAAAACCTTCTGCCTGGATTCTTTTCAGTCCAAGAAGTCCACTTACCACTTTCATCACCACATTCGCACAAGACACAAACACGATTTATCAAATTGTCTTTTTCCCAACCTGCATTTCTTCGATTCCAGTACACCCAATTAGAATAGTTTGATGAATTTGATAAGTTTGTCATGTTTTACTTTTGGGGAAGAAATTAATTTTGCCCTAATTTAGATTTTGCCCTAATTGAAGTTAGCCCTAATTTGGAATTTGGGGTATAACGTTTTCCCCAAATCTGTTTATAAAAAAAATAATTACAAATTAACCCTTTTATTTTTATAAAAGTGATAAAATTATTTTAATTTTTAGTTAACATAATATCTGGGTTAGTTAGTAACGGGTGTTAGCGAAAAACCCCAATCCGCCAAAAAAATTGAGAACCTTTATACGCAAGAAAAAAAGTTGGATACCTTGATTGTATATGGACCCTAACTTTGATGCCTTTTGTGTCATTTGCCCTATTTTAAATTATAAATCAAACATGGATTTAATATTTTAAACATAAGACTTATCTCCTTAATGCATGCATTTATCCATACTTGGATTCTTGCATTTTGTATACTTTCAAAGATTTAAATGAATTCATAAAACTCTTAATTACTCATCGTCCTCGCTTAAGTAATTATACAAGAAAGATTTTTATAATCCTTTGTCAAATTTCATATTCATAAAAATGAGTATGACAATTATCATCTTTGTATCTTTAATGTGCTTAGGAAAGAGCATTCAATCATAGTTAATTACTTAAGTATGATTAGTAATCTTGTCATAAGACATGCATTAAAATATGTATAAAATTTCGTCCCTATGATTTATTACATGAAGATTTAAACCTCTAGGGGTTTCCTTCCCTTGAAGAAACTCATCTTCATTAAGATAAACCAAGTTATCAAAGTTGACTTATCTTTATGGACAGCATCTTAAAATTCATAGTATGAGCAATTTACCATAATTCAATATTTAGTAAATGTGTCATTATGCTTAACAGGCTTACTTTGATCCTGTAATTCATATTACTCAGCATATCAATCAAATATCTGAGACATCCCTACGGATCTATGAATGAGAATTTCATCATGTTGAGGTTTAACCTTTACATTTCAAGCCTCTTCATGATTTTCACTAGTGTAGTTTTAGAAGATTATTTATCTTGTAATTTTATCTTTTCAAGATAAAACTCCCACTTGCCTTTAGTAATTTATCTATAAATACTTTAGCAAGTTGAGAAACACTTAATCGTTCTCTTTTGGGATATTACAAAACATTTTTACAGTTCCTAACTCTTGTTTGTTAAAACTACTTATTAACAAAATTAGGATATTATATTAAGACTTTAATGTGATTCATCACATTCCATAATGTCTTATTTAATTTTCTAGGTTGGAGTCTTATTGAGTATATACAATCCATACTCAATTTTCTAACCTTGATTACTTTTGGAAGAAAAGAAGACATATTTATCTTTTAATAAAACAATATAACAAGAGTTTGATTTTTCCTAACTGAACACACCACCAACATGTGATGTTTCATTAGAACTTAATATTGTGTGACAAACTAACAATATGTAATATAACTTTATACTCCTTTTGGCTTACCTATTTACCAACTAAGTCAACTTAATGGTATAATAGAATTTCCAAGTTGCATGCTATATAACATAAGTACTTTTGAACAAGTTACTTCATGTTCATGTCTTAAGAAGACATAACTGTTATGTTCCCACTCTACATTGTACATCATTGATCAACTCAATGATTTCTTGTTTAAAACATAACAAGTTAACGTCTTACCTTAATATAAGTCTTGTAATAGTTAAAAGACTTCATGTTTATAAGAAGATATAAACATATACAACTAAAGTATTTGTGAACCCCACCATTTGGTTTCAATAGTAATTTCAAGTTAATTTACTACTCCATTTGCTTATGTCATTTTATGAATTATCCAATTTAAGAAACTGCAAACTCACATAATTTCATTACATCAGTTGATCTGCTATAATGAAATCATATATTTTACCTTTCCATTGCATCTAGCCAGGTTACACCCTGATGTAAATTGTAATTTCAAGTGTTTCCTTTCGTTTGAATATCATAAGACATAAATGTAGTCTTTGTTATAATCATGACACATGTTCTACATAAGATAATCCTACACATTAAATGTATATGTCCTATTAGAACATAGATCTCTTACCTTGCAATTAAGAGAATCCTATAATCATATTTCTATGTATTGTTCCTTTGCACACAATAAACAATTCTCCTACTTGTGCATTGAACAATATCATGTAGTATATAAACAACACAACATACGTTTATTTACGTGATTCAATATGATTTGTGTCATAAGTAGATGTAGGATTACTTTGTCTTATCAGGAAACGCATATGGCTATCCTAAAAACATGAGTGTCTACAATTGGAAAGTAATTATCTTGAAGATAATCTGGGCTACTACACAGAAATTAAATCTTATAGCTCCCACTGAATTAGAGAGCATAACAATAACTTCATATTCAATAACACAACACAACGCTCCCACTGGATTTGACAACATTGTACGTGTTTCTTAACCAGTGAAAACAATTTGCTTGTTTTTACTTTCCTACACATAGAAAAACCCATACGTAATAATTACTCAGGTTCTAAAATGTGTATTCTACTATGTATATGATGGATTATCCATCATGACATTAACTTGAAGAATTTGGGCATGCAGCTTCTTCCTTTATAGGCCTACCATTCCCATAATGGTATGTAGCACCTTTAAAGCACAACAACTAGATAAAATACTAGCTTTGCCTTTTACCAATTTTGCGGTAATCTGTCTAGCTTCTAATAACTCATATTTTCCATTTAACCAAATGTCATGTTTTTTATAGAAGAATTGATTCACCAAATTAGGGTAATGAAATTTCTTATGGAAAATAGGATGTGCAAAACTCTTAAGTATGAAAGATTGTTATGTGTTAGAATGTAGACAATTCTAATGTTCCTATCTTACCTTTCCCAATCATGAAAAGGAATAGGATTGAGTTTTATTCTTCTCTCATAGAAAATAGACTTTGTGTCTTTTCAGTAAATTTTTTCTCAATCAAACATTATGTTTGAAAGCAGAATTAGATAAATTTACCAATTTAAGACCAAACCACGTTTACGGTTTTAATGTTGCATTAATACATTGAAAAGAATTGAAAATTTCAATTTTAGTATTTTCGATAATTAAATTTTCAAGGAAATTAAATACCCATGGTTCATAATCATATAACCATTTAATTTTCACTGAAAAACTAGGATCCAAATTGACATAGGTTCATCACATCAGTTGATCTGCTAGTGATGACGGTATTCAATAAGGTACGAGTCGAACCTCAATTGCATTGCAATTCCTAGAATCAATGAGATTTACATATTTGCCAACCGCAGTTGCAATGTAAGCATGTTTTATCCCCATCTTCTTATGCCTTGAATGATCAGTCCCACTATCAACTCAAATAAGTTAACCAACTTAAGAAACAACAAACTTACATAATTCCACCACACCAGTTGATCTGCTAGTGATGAAATCATGTAATTTGCCCTTCCATTGCAATCTAGCTAGGTTACGCCCTGACGTAGACCCAATTTTAGGTATTTTCGTTTCATTGGATGGCATATAACTTAAATTTAAGGGTAGTACATTTGATGTGTGTAATCAAAATATATGTACAAAGATGTCATGCATTCATCTCGTAGCATATGTTTCATGTAAAAACTTTTACTCATTAGTTTCTTTACGAGCTTAAATCTCCAAAGTTTTGATTGAGGCATTGAGAAACTTACAACTTTGCCATAAGTGCTTCGTAGTTATCATGGTTGTTGGGTAAAACAAAATTTTGACTCACAGGCGAGCGTTAAGCCAGAATGGAGGCTATCTAAGGCCGCAATTTAATGCGAAGCCAACCTTATACCCACTTTAATAGTTTGTCAAAATTAGTTTCACCTTCCAACCACTTAATACAGTCACGATCAATCAATCAAAAGTTCAAGATTTTTGTAAGCTCAAAATAAGATTTCACCATTATTAAGTTCGTTTACTATTTTATTTATGAAATTACCCTTTGCTAACTATCATGTCACATAACATATAAAAACAAAAGTAATTAAATAAAATAAACAAACAACATAAATAATGGACATGCACATTAAATCAATTTAAAATACACAATTGATTAATACACGATTTTAAAAGGGTTTTCCCTAATTTTATAATTAATTAAATTTTAGTAATCTTTATAGTCATAATATTTACTAAAAACATATCAATTATAATTAAATCGCATAATTAAGCATGAAATCTACAAAACCAAATCACCATAATCCAAGACAACACATGCATGGTTTGTCATGGATGCCCACTATTGCACATATTATAACATATAATCATGTCAATTAAGGAACGCAACTAAAATGGCATATCAAAATATCCATTTAAATACACATAAATATTACATGCAACCTAGGGTTTCTACAAGTTTTATAACAAAATTCAAAAACCCTAATTTTCTTTTCAAAAAAAATAATAATAATTCGACATATATATAAAAATAAAAGTCAACATTTTAAAAAAATAAAAATTCTAGGGTTTATGAAAAATTTAAAAAACATAAGAACACCAAGCATGTAATAATCATAATGATTCAATTTTATGTGTTTCGGTAATTAATTACAATGTATTAACGGCTCTTGATGCCACTGTGAATATATGAAAATCATAACTAATATATAAACATATAAATACATCAAGCACGCAGCAGAAATAGATCAAATACATGTAATTAAAATTAACCGAATATTAAATAAATGCGTACCTCTTTTGTGATTCTAGCAAGAACAAAAAATCAAAGGAACAAGAACTATAAACCTAATTAGGGTTTAATTGGGATCGACTAATAGATAGTCGAGTGGGCAATCACCACGTTAGCAAAAGTATGCCAACACTTCGTTCTTGAACACACGTACTATTAGCGTTTCAATAAGAAAAGATAGGTTCTTAATTCACGACAAAGCACTACTAGTTGAGCCTTAGTTGATCCTTGTGGATCGCCTATAGCTCAAGAGAAAGGAGATGAGAAAGTGAATTGGCTTGCTAATGAACCAAGGGATAAGAAGAATGAATACATGAGGCCATGTATTTATATTATCCCAACCTTGAAGCATTTCCTATCCCATGGCGATGTGGGATCGGCCAAAACATATCCCAAAGGGAGATTCCGGAACCTTCTTGCCTACTTTTTCACTCTTAGTCCTTTATCTTATGTCTAACGGTCGTTAGATACCGTTAAGTGCTTATTTCATGAATTTAATAATTATTCGTCACTAAAACAATAATTATTAATTAATTGAAACTCATACATAAAGTATGCAATCCCGAAGTCTAAATTTCGAGTCCGGACATATTCATTAATTTTTATCCGTTAAAACTAACAAATATGGGTTGGGTATCAAATTACTACATACTATCCCATATGAAATCTTGCTATAATTTTGTTTTTGGGTCTTTACTATTAGATGATAAGTATGGCCCAAACCTGATTGTTTTGTTTTTTTTTCGGGTCTATTATAATTAAATGTAATGCTTACTCTATATAGTTTGGCTAATAATACAATATACCTACGGGGGTTTATCATTTCCATTCTATGAATAAGCCAACAATAAGAAGCACATACAATAAGCAGATGTATGTAGCATGAATTAACACTACCTTCTGCTTATCATATGAAGGGGAAAAAAAAGCTAGCCTTGATAAATAAGAAAACCCCATTGTATATTGTAAAAATAAAAAGAAACAAACATGAAACCTAGATCAATTAAATAAACAGCATGAATGACTTTACTTTGCATTCCCCAATTCTAAACCTCCACACCAAACAGCCCCTAAAAGTATTTTGCGCCACTGAAAATGATAAAGGGAGCCTTGAAGTTGTCTATCATATAACCGCAACTGTAAAGATGATACATGTATCATGCATGACACTAGGGATGAGAATGGGTATCGGAAATATGGTAAGGGACCGGAACCGTACAAGTACCGGTTCTGTTTACCCGGTACGGTACCGGTACCATGGAACTCCTACAAAAATTATTCGGTACCTCTAAAAAGCGGTACTGTAGTGATAAGCCAAAAAGTGTACCGCTTTTAAGGGGTCATTTAAGCCCGAATTCGAGATTATTTGATCAATTATTGCCCTAAATCGTTCCTTTTGTCATTTTAGGTACTTTTGAGGAGAAATCTGGAAAAGGAAGCATTTTGGACGTTTTTGGAGCATAAAAGTGAAGAAAACGGCAAAGTCTCAAAATTCCTTGCTGGAACAGTACCTGACGACGTCAAGCTTCTACACGTGATGGCGTCAAGAGTGACAAAAGAGGTGGATGTGGAACTTATAACGTAACGGCCCAGAAAGTTTTCAAGCTTATTGGCCTGACGGCGTCACCAAGGCTGTCAGGTCCAAATACTAGTGACGGCCCAGAGTATTTTTACACATGACGGCGTCAGAAGTGGATCTAGGCAATACGAATTTCATCATGGCGGCGAGTTGACGGCTTCACAAGCTATAACGTGACGTTGTCAAGATGTAAAATCTATAAATAGTTTTCTAATTTTCATTCATTAGTGTGGAACTTTGTGTGGGATATTAGGGCATAAACCCTAAGACGAATTTTACAGCTTTTTCAAGGGTTTCAACCCCTTGATTCTTCCATGTTCAATTGAAAATAAGTACTTATTCAAATCATTCAATATGTCTATGTGTTGTGTGATTATATCTTACGCTTGTCTTCTCTTTAACATGCTAGGCTAGATTTTTATTGTGTTTGCTTAGATGTAGTGAAACCTAGATGTTGATTATGGGTTGATCATTTGTTTATAATTGTTACGGATGATTGTATTTGATGTTAGGCTTAAGAAAACTGGAAGACTTCCATTGGTAACTTGCTTGAACGTCTTAAGAAACATGATCGGAGGTGTACTACGATTTTTGGTTGTATTTAATGCATAAGAGAATTCTAATGATCCCATGTTAGAAGCTTCTAACAGCTCAACATAGGAGTGAAGTAGGATCTTGTAGAGTTAGGGAATATTGTACACGGCCCTACGACTGGTATTAAGGAATATAACCCGTCATCCATGCAATTGTAACAAGCTAATCAACCTGTAAAAGATATCTAGGGAGTAATGAAATCTAAGTAAACACAACTTTCCTCATTATTGTTTCCACCAAATTAGTATAATAGTTTAATTTTCATTTCTTTTATTTTATTTTGATTGCATCTTTAGATCAATTGGGTTAGTTGGCTAGCAACTAATTCCGCCCACTCCTTCAAAACCCGAGATTTTACTTGCTTTCCATTAAATATAAAAATACAAAAAGAATCATCCCTCACCTCTAGACCTAGTTTAGTAGGCTTTCTAATCCTAGCGATACTATTCCTTAGTTGAACGATCAATCCCCCGGTACTTGTCACTATACTATACTACAACGATCAGGTACACTGCGTGGTGGGGGTTGTAAGCTTCTCGAGATCCCTTGAGTGGTAAAACCTGTTGCGAGGGCACAATTCCCGCGTATCAAGTTTTTGGCGCCGCTGCCGGGGAATAGTTATTGTCTAGGTTAGGATTTCTTTTTATTAGGTCTACTTGCTAGATTCATTTCTAGTAAGGTTTTATTTTTATTTTTAGGTTTTATTTAGTCTATCTCATTTCTTCGTTTCTTTGTTCGTAACCTTTACCATCCGACATCATGGAAGGTGGTAATATATTTGAACCCATCAACCCACCACAACAAAACCACCCACAAAACCCACAACTAGCAAACCAACCTCCTAGGCCCCGAAATTTAGGAGAGTATTCCCGTCATAGCCACCAAGGCTATCGAAACACCATTAAGCTCACTCAAGGAGCCAATGTCCCTCTTGCGATCCGACACCATCTGGTTGGTGCAAAGTGGATGTGCATTCCATGGACTTCTTTCCGAAGATCCTAATCAACATCTCAAGGATTTCCTTAAAATCGTAGATTCCATAGACCTTGATGTTGTAACTAGAGAGTCGACCCGATTACTTCTATTCCAATTCTCTCTAAGTGATCAAGCTAGTCAATGACTTAAACGTTTACCCGCGGGATCCATCGTCTCATGGGATGATCTCACTTCTCGTTTCCTTGCTCAATTTTTCCCACCTGGGAGAACTACGATGCTTAGAAATGATATCTTGATGTTCCAACAACATCAAGGTGAAACCTTCTATGAAGCATCGACTCGTTTCAAGGACTTACTCCAAAAAGTCCCTCATCATGGCATAAATCTTTGGCTATTAGTTCAAATCTTCTATGACCATGTCGACTTTCACACCAAACGCACTATTGATCGAGCCGCTGGAGGTAGGTTGCGTGATAAAAACGCCGAGGAATCTTGGGAAATTATTGATGAGCTTGCCTTTGACAATCAAGAGTTATGGGAAGTTACTAATGTCATCAACTCGGCTATCAACGCAATCTAGACACCTGGGGAAACCAAACAAATCTCCGAAGAACTCCTTTGCAAACTTGAGAAAAAGGTTGACTATCTCATTGAAAAACAAAAGAGACCTTTAAGTCCTAGACGGGCAACCGTCAATTATGTCCCAAATATAAGTTCGACACCATTGTCCGAGTCGCCCTTCAGAGAGAATGTCGAAACCTTTCAAAGTTATGCTCAACCTTATTCGCCTCCTCAAAACCTCAGCCCGAAATTCGAAGCTCGAATGAGAGAGTACATGGCAACCCATTCTGAGCGGCTTGCTAAATTCGAGGAAGCTATTTATAAACAAAAGGAGGAGATGCAAGAGAAAATGAAGGAGATGATGAACCTAGTGGAGGAATACTCAAACAAAAAAACCCCAGAAATGATATTGTTAAGAAAAGAAAGCGCTACCCCCACTACCCGATTTGTTAACTCTATGACAATTGTCCACGAGGATAATGAGGAAGAGGAAACCCCTAGTGTACAAACCATTGAGGAACCGCCAAAATCCCAATCACTAGGTTACTACCTAAAACATGATATAAATGAGAATACCATAACAAATTGGATAAAGGGTGACGGGCGTAACCAATCCTCCAAACAGGTTTCAAATAAAGAGAAAGAGGGGAAGGATGAGTATGATACATTACCTGGGGGACCGGTGTTCGAGAAGCTACTTATACAAAAAGTGGCTACTAAGCATATGGCTTGTGGGAACTTTGAGATATCAGCCAGCATTGGGAAGTTGCAATATCTGGATGCTTTCGCCGATCAAGGATCAGAAGTAAATCTTATGCCCCTAACTATTTACACCCAACTAACCACAGAAATGCCGGCCACCACCCGTGTTAGGCTATCCTTCGCTGGTCACTCTTATGTATACCCTTTGGGAATTGCAGAGGATGTACTGGTCAATGTTGCAGGGTTCATGTATCCCGTCGACTTCATGATCATCGATGATAAAGGAAGTGGGTGCATGCCGATAATCCTTGGAGCACCATTCCTCACCACCGCGAGAGCTGTCATTAGGTATGAAAAGAGGGAAATTGAACTTAAGTCAGGAAAAAGAAAGATTAACCTTCCTATGACCCCACGATGTGCGCAAGAAAGCCTGATGAAAAGAAAGCTCAAAAACAACATTGACACATCGCCTAATCATGTCCAAGAAAAAATCCTCGCATGGGAAACAAGAATCAAAATGTACAAAGAAACTAAGCCTGAGAGAGGAAAAAGCAGCAATAAAGTTCATGTCAAGTTTGAATTTAGTTAACCGACTGAGAATCATGTACCAGTTACAGAAGGAGACTTGGTACTCTTGAGGCATTCAGAGATAAAAGTACCTCCCGACAAGCCGAGTCCTTGGTGGTATGGACCATTCACAATTGAAAGCATACGCCAAGGTGGGATAGCTACCTTGAGCAGTAAAGGAGGAGGGGAGGTGACTGCGAGTGTCGAACGATTGAAACACTACCACCCCGATAGCGAGGATCATAATTATATGGGATACGTCATCTCAAGAGACGAGGTCACGTAATAGCCCATGACCTTGAGTCTAGCTACAAGACTCGTAAATAAAGAAAAGCACTTCTTGGGAGGCAACCCATGTTTTGTGTGTTTGATTTTTATTTGTTTGATGTTATTTGCTTCCGTATGCATATTTTATTTTTATTGTTGGTAGATCATGTTTCAAACTAAATTGTGAAAAAAACTTTATTTTGTTGTTTAACTTCGTCTTAACTTCATACAAAGGTATTTTGCAAAAACTAAGTGTAAGGGGAAACCCCAAATTTGTTTATAAGAACGAAAATGATCATGATTCGTCACAATATTAAATGAACATGTATATTAGTATTTGTTAAAGTCAAATGCTTGTATCGAGTCATAAAGATGTTTTGCAGGATTTTCCAGGAAATAGGAAATAAGTTTTTCCAGAAATTTTCTGAAAACTTAACATAAAAATTTCTGCATGTCACTTCTGACGGCGTCAGGGTTTAACACCTGACGACGTCACGTGTAAAATTCTGGAAATTTTACGAGTTTTGTTTTTCTAACGGAGTCTTAAAGTTTTTGTTAATTCTTTAGTTTTATAAACTCCAGGAAATCTGCAAACATTCATTCCACAAGCATTATATCTTAAATTGTTTTCTAGGGTTTGTTAATATATATAGATTGCCGCCGATTTTACGCGAGGTTGCCTTGATTGTTTTCTCAGGTTTAACAGGTTATATATGACAAGAAGATGATTTATATTTCTGATTGGGAAGCTTTGAACGTTCATTTTCTTGGAGGAAGATCTAATCTTGTTAACACACTATCCACATCGAACGAATCAGTCGAGTATTTGTTTTCATTCTTTTACTTGTTTTACTTTTACATCTTTTAATTGAACATTGGGGACAATGTTCATCCTAAGTGTAAGGGGAGGGTAAACGATGATACCTTATAGGATACAATTGCACTTGAGTTTGTTTGTTCGATGGTAGGTGTGTAATAAAACTAAGAGAAATACTTGTTAGTGTAATTTTAGCGCCAAATTTAAATTTTTTTACAACATTTAGGAGTGAAACTTTAGCCTTAACAAGCGTCTCATGGATAGGAGTTGTATGACTAGCACAAAACCATACCATTCAGAAAAAATTTTCACCCAAATATGTGAGGTTCGCCTTTAGATTTGATAGAAAAAGCATTCAATATTAGTGCTTATGAGTGTACCTGTAGCATTTAGATTCTAGAACTTGCGTTAGTGATGCATCCCGAGACCGCTTATGAGACTACATTCGTGTAGTAGGATTTACTGCATGATAAGAGGCATTAGGATCACCTTTGTGTTTAAACCCGTATCATAATTATTTGACCATTTAAGTCATATTAATTGACTAGTAAAGTCAATTAATTTTTCCCACACCTTAGCGTTGTACTCATTTTTAATACACGATACCCCTAGTACACCCTTCCGAGCCTATCTTTTCGTTTCTAACTTTAAGCATTTTACTTAAAGGAAGAATTTGTTACAACTCACCCAAATGTGCAACCAAATCGCCTTAGCCTTCCTGTATGCACTCATCTTTAGTGCATTATTGTTACATGTTTAAACCCTTAGTTAATTATCTAATTGATTACATGGTTGCTAAGTCGAGTCATATCTTGTACATATTATTTTGGGACGATTGGGACTTATGGGTAAAGTACTTGTGTTTTGGAGTAATGGGGAAGAACGACATATATTACCCCATATGTGCATTAATCTTAAAAAGTACTCCAAGTGTTTTGATTATCTTGATTCGAGTCATTAGAGTAGTTTATTGTAAAGTATGTAAAAATTCAAGTGCAAGGGGAATTTACATTCCCTATGATGTATTATTTTGGATGGTAGGGTAAGAGTGTATGCACAGAACCAAAAAAAAATAATAATAAAATAAAAAAAATAAAAAAAAAAGTCGAAAAAATCAAGAAAAAGAAAAGAAAAAAATAGAAAAAGAAAAGAGAAAAAACATACGGACTACCATCCCGTTTCATTCTATGTTTGTTTTATGTTTTTGTTATTTTTGATTTATTAGCTTAAGTCGAGTCGAGTCTTGGCTTAGCAACCCCATATTATAAATGTAATTAACCAAGATGATTAACTCGCCACTAGTAAATATTGCCTTTATCCAACAAAACCGTGTTTTCCATATCCCTACACCTAACGTTATAACCCTTTAAAAGACCTCGTTGATAGTTTATCCTAGGTGCTTACGCCAAGTGGTGGAGGTTTGATCTTTTCCCAAGCCTATGGTAATCTATTTGCTATGACAGGTAGTGAGAGATGTTTTCCATTTTCATATTGTGATATGTACTTTATTACACCCGAGAGATGTGAGTATCTAAACACTATTTGTGAGGCGCTAGTGTATGACCTCCGTGCTTGTTTTTGGTTTTTAGTGGAACGATTATTTGTTGTAATTACTTTTATATTAGTGTTAAATGACCCCTAACTTGTATTTTGATTAGAATAAAAGCGCATTTGCTTGAGGACAAGCAAATCTCAAGTGTAAAGGTATTTGATAAGGCGAAAAGTGTACCACTTTTAAAGGGTCATTTAATCCCGAATTCGAGATTATTTGATCAATTATTGCCCTAAATCATTCCTTTTGTCATTTTAGGTACTTTTGAGGAGAAATCTGGAAAAGGAAGCATTTTGGACGTTTTGAGAGCATAAAAGTGAAGAAAACGGAAAAGTCTCAAAATTCCTTGCTGGAATAGTACCTGACGACATCAAGCTTCTACACGTGATGGCGTCAGGAGTGACAAAAGAGGTGGATGTGGAACTTATAACGTGACGGCCCAGAAAGTTTTCAAGCTTATTGGCCTGACGGCATCACCAAGGCCGTCAGGGTCCAAATACTAGTGACGGCCAAGAGTATTTTTACACATGATGACGTCAGAAGTGGATCTAGGCAATACGAATTTCATCATGGTGGCGAGTTGACGGTGTCACAAGCTATAACGTGACACCGTCAAGATGTAAAATCTATATATAGTTTTCTAATTTTAATTAATTAGTGTGGAACTTTGTGTGGGATATTAGGGCATAAACCCTAAGAACGAATTTTATAGCTTTTTCAAGGGAGAAAAAAAACCCTTCGACTCTCTCTGGCGACAAAAAAGAAAAAACCCTAACTACCTTATACGATTTCGATTCATCTAATTCCACCAAACCTCTTTGATTCCCTGCATAATCCTGTGATTTAACACTCTTATCTTTTGCTTCTTGATTGAATTAACGCTTGGTATCTTACGGATTTGGTGAGTTTCTTGTAATCGCATACTTAGGGTTTCCTTCTTATCGTTTTTTTTATAAATCGACTCTAGGGTTCTTCCAATCCTTAGTCGGTTCTGATCCTATATTCTATCCACTGAATCATTAACCTTTATTGATTGGATCATGGATGCTGGTTAGTTTTTTTTGGGGCGTCACGTTAAACCCTAAGCGATTAGGGTTTTTTATTCTAAATTGGTTTTGCTTGCTGCTGGTTACATTGAGTCTGTTACGCTTTGATTTGGTTAATTTGTGGTGAGAGATGAATAAGGGTTTCTTGAGTCCTAAGAGTGTGAGTAAGGAATCGGTTGTTAAGAAGAATCTTCCTGATGTGACAAGTTCTAGTTTGAATGTGGATGATGCTAATGATTGTTCTATGAATGGTACTCAGAAACTTACAAAAGATACATCACTTGGTGGCGACTTGGAGCGGGTTACTAGTGTTGAATCTATGAAACACTTGATTGATAATGCGCATCAGAATTTTGATGATGCCATGAATAAAATCCAAAGTGAGATTGGAGCTAATGAAGTTAATATTACTAGTACTCCTCCTGTTACTTCTGGTCCTAATTCTCACAAGGATGATACTACTAATGGTACGAGAGTGAAGTTGGTTTCTTACGCGGGTGCTACGTCTAATGAACCTCTGAAACATGTTTCAAACTTTCGTAGGTTGGAATGTAGCAAGAAGAAGGATGATGTTGATCTATCAGTCCTAATGAATGTAGTGCAAGAGGTTAACATGAGGTTCGAGAATACTCTCTACGGATACTTCCTTGGTCAACGCCTTGCTTTTCCTGTTGTTGATTATTATGTTCGCAATGCGTGGGCTAAGTATGGTTTACAAAAGGTTATGATGAATGCTAATGGTTTCTTTTTCTTCAAGTTTACTTCGAAGAAAGGTGTCGATGATGTCCTTGATAATGGTCCTTGGTTGATTCGTAATGTCCCTATTATACTTAAACCATGAACATTGAACACCAACTTGCTTAAAGAGGATTTGACTAACATTCCGGTGTGGGTTAAATTCCATGATGTTCCTTTAGCTATGTTCTCTGATGACGGGCTTAGCCTTCTTGCTACTGTGATTGGGACGCCCAAAAGGTTAGATGCCTTTACTAGTCAAATGTGCAAGGAATCTTGGGGCCGGAGTAGCTTTGCTAGGTGTATGATTGAAGTAAAGTCGGATGAGGTATTAAAGGATAGTCTCACTGTTGAGATTCCTCTACTTGATGGTACGGGTTCGACTATTGAAAAGATCCGGGTAGAATATGAGTGGAAACCGCCTCGCTGTGATAAATGTAAGGTATTTGGACATACTTTGGTTGAGTGCCCTAAGGTTGTTATACCGAATGCTCAACCTACTATGAATGCAAGTGATGGTTTCCAGCCTGTTAACTATAAGAAGAAGGGAAAGCAAGTTGCTTCGAATTCGGGTCGAGGAGGTTTTACCAAACCTGTGGTGGGTAAGCATTTTGAATATCAGCCCAAAAAGACTCTTCCTGAATCAAAGAAAGCTAATGTCAGTAAGAAGAAGGCTTCTGATGTGGCTAGTACGAGTGGAACCAAGATCACTACTTCTAATTGGTTTGATGCTCTTAATATGGATGATACAGATGGTTTTGGTATTCCTAAGGTTGTTACTAACAATGATGTGGATGCTGGAAGTACAATGGAAGTTAATAAGGATGAGTCGGTTATGACTGGTACTACTTCACAAGTCCCTCTTATGAGTGATACGCAAGAACCGCTTGTGAGTGATTCTATGGGAACAATGGATGTTGGTTCTACTCCTATTGTTTAGAAAATTAGTAAGCTTGAAAAGCTGTTGATCGATGGGAAAGCTACTCTTGTGGATGATGCTGGTCATCCTATTCCGTCTACCTCTATCACTAAGAGGGCTAACCCATTTTCAAAGGTGGGTGAGGTTGTGGTTTCGGATAGTGATGAGGAGGAGGTTCTTAACACGTTCGATGAATCAGCAAATCTTTTTGGTGGTGGTCATGAGCTTGAAGATGAGTATGACTATGATGATTATTCGAAGCAAATTTATGATCTTCCAGGGGAATTGGATGCTCCTAATGCCATTTATGGTTTTAATCTCCAAGGTCGTAGGAAGTAGTTTATCTTTTGTCAGAGTCACTACTATCATGTGAGTAATGGTTTGTTTTCTTGTTTTGAAAATAGGAAGTATGTTGTTATGTAAGCTTTTCGCCTATGTAACGGGCTGAGATATGGGATTCACCCATATCCGTTATACTTAAACGTTTTTTGGAGTAATATATTTACCGGGTCGTTGACCTTTTACCCAAAAAAAGCTTTTTCAAGGGTTTCAACCCCTTGATTCTTCCATGTTCAAATGAAGATAAGTACTTATTCAAATCATTCAATATGTCTATGTGTTGTGTGATTATATCTTACGCTTGTCTTCTCTTTAACATGCTAGGCTAGATTTTTATTGTGTTTGCTTAGATGTAGTGAAACCTAGATATTGATTATGGGTTGATTGTTTGTTTATAATTGTTACGGATGATTGTATTCGATGTTAGGCTTAAGAAAAATGGCAGACTTCCATTGGTAACTTGCTTGAACGTCTTAAGAAACATGATCGGAGGTGTACTACGATTTTTGGTTGTATTTAATGCGTAAGAGAATTCTAATGATCCCATGTTAGGAGCTTCTAACGGCTCGACATAGGAGTGAAGTAGGATCTTATAGAGTTAGGGAATATTGTACACGGCCCAACGACTGGTATTAAGGAATATAACCCGTCATCCATGCAATTGAAACAAGCTAATCAACCTGGAAAAGATATCTAGGGAGTAATGAAATCTAAGTAAACACAACTTTCCTCATTATTGTTTCCACCAAACTAGTATAATAGATTAATTTTCATTTCTTTTATTTTATTTTGATTGCATCTTTAGATCAATTGGGTTAGTTGGCTAGCAACTAATTCCGCCTTCTCCTTCAAAACCTGAGATTTTACTTGCTTTCCATTAAATATAAAAATACAAAAACAATCATCCCTCACCTCTAGACCTAGTTTAGTAGGCTTTCTAATCCTAGCGACACTATTCCTGAGTTGAACGATCGATCCCCCGGTACTTGTCACTATACTATACTACAACGATCAGGTACACTGGCTGGCGGGGGTTGTAAGCTTCTCGAGATCCCTTGAGAGCTAAAACCTGTTGCGAGGGCGCAATTCCCGCGTATCAGGTAGCAAGACGGGAAATCCTAGTTATGGTACCAGATTTCGAATTGTCTTGTTTTTTAACTAATTTGTCGATCGAAACAACCCTATTGGTTGTATCGTGCACTCTTATGGTTTGGGAAAATCCTCATAAACATGCAAAAATAATTAACATGAATTTGAAGTTTAACTAATTGCTATGATTCAATACAGCAAAAATAATTAACATGAATTTGAAGTTTAACTACTTGCTATGATTCAATACAGTAACTATAATGGAGACATTAGTGTAATTTTAGAAGGCACCAACAACAGCACTAAAGTGCCAAAATTAACATGTCTAATATATGTGTTGCCAACCTAAGTGAGCTTCTCATATAACCATACTTACACGTTTAAACAATTTAATTTAGTGAATTTAACTTCATATAACCATACTTACATGTTTAAACAATTTAATTTAGTGAATTTAACTTATCGTATTTGGTTGTGGTGTGGTAATCATCCATTCATTTTTGAAGAAAAACAAACTATAGATTGCAAGAATGATAAAATAATATATGATGTTATTGAACTAATAAGGTTTGTAGATCAAACACAATATGTTTTTTAACCGAAACCGGTTCTCAAACCAGTACGGTACTGGTTAAACCAAACAAAGTTCCAGAACCGGTACCAGGCATACACTGGGAACGGTACCGTCATTTTTGGCCGGGAAAAAAACGGGGTACCACCAAAACAGTTCCGGTTCGGTACCATTTTGGTTTGGAATAGTAACAAAGATATGAAGTGCTCACTCTGTAACAAGATAAATGACTCTCACAAGCATTTATTTTTTTAGTGTGATTTCTTAAAACGTATATGGGAAGAGTTGAAAAGGAAAATGGAAAGCAATTCTATACGTTCTGTGTGGGAAAATGTGGTTGATTACTACATAAACATTCCTAACAATAATTCTATTAGAAGTGTTCTTCAAAGAATTGTCCTTGCAACTGCTGTCTATTAAATTTGGAAAGAAAGAAACTCAAGACTGTTTACTGGTGAAAAACAAAATGAAGAAGTTGTGTTGAAGACCATTGTTGATAATGTCATATTTCAACTACTAGGGTTGAAAGTAAAGAAGACCGCAAATGTGGAGAAAGTTGCTAAGAATTGGTTGGTTGAAATGGCAGTATGCAATGTTTGAGGATAATTGACTCATAAAAGTTTTTCTGGGAGTTATGAAGTGTTTGGGACTAGTCAGTTCTGTTAGCAATAGAAGTGTTGATCATCAATGGAATCAAAGAGAGATCTCAATGATCGCCCCTTAGGGGGAGATTGTTAGAAATAGAAGTGACGATCATTATTGTGTCATCGGGTCTTGTAATAATGCTGTAATAGTCTAGTATCATATTTAAGGGTAAACGGGCTTGGTTTAATCTAATATTGTATTAGTTTAGGTATTGTCCATTACATAAGCCCAAGCCCGGCCCATCTTCTTATCTTACCTATAAATACCCCCAAATGCTCCCATTTTGAGGGGTTGCTTCTAGGGTGCTACTATGTGTGTTTCTCTCTCTTAATCTAATACATCCTCATTTCTCTCTCTAGAAGTTACCATCTCTCTTTTTCTCTCTACTTATCTCATCTATAATCTTTATATAAACTTGTGTTAGATATAGTATTCAAGGGTCCTACAAGTTCCAAATGTTCTGTGTGTCAATAATTGTCTCAGAGATGCTTTAAGGAGGTGTTTGGCAGTAAAAGGTTATGTATAGTGAGAAGGAATGTAATAGTGGTTTATTGGTGAGTTCATTTTGTGGGTTTGGAAATCTTGGTTGATAGAAACAATCTTCATAATTGGATTGCCATCTATTATAATCAAGCCATTACAAATGAGAAGTACCTTCTACCTTGGAGTTCTAATAATGTAACTATACCTACAATAGCACCATAGTCTCTTCTAGTTTGGCCTTGGGGGGGGGGGGGACTAGGAAGCTATGCTGACTATGTAGGAGGTCTATCACAATATGGATGTACCATAACGTAGGGCTTCCTTTTATGAAGGGTAAATGATCTTGGAGGGGAGTATAAGCAGTGTGGAATTGAGAGTGGTAAAAGATGACACTTCATGGTCCATGCTTTACATTCCCACAGGAGGAATGGTTGGTCCTCACTGAAGGAGAGTGTTCCTGGTTATATGAAGGCATACTTAGAGATGGAAAATTAGAATAACTAGCAGAGCCCTTCTGTGGAGGGCTTATGGGTGCCTAGTGAAGCCATTAACCTTTTCTTGCTATGCTTACTGTGGGTGTTGGGTGAGTGAGCATGGCAAAAGTGTAAGATGGAAATATAGCTAAATGGTAGGTGCAATTAAAGTGAATATAGGAGTTGAATGTGGAAAGTTCAGTGATCTGATCTTATACTCTGTCTCTGTCTGAGTTTAGTGTCATAAGACTTTTGTTGTAGGATTATCATATATCAGGTAGAATGTTGGTTCTGTTATCTCATGTGAGGGGTATGCCACAATCCTTTGGTGTTATTCTTATGATGTACAAACATTTGATGATTCATATAATTCACTTTTGCACACAACAACAAAAATGCTGGCTTAAAAAGAGCAAATGTTTGTTCGACTGATCACAGGAAAAGTGTGCATACCAAGACCAAAATCTTGGATGCATTTTCGGTTCCTGGTTATTTAAACTATTGAAAGTGTCTTACGGCTCTAAATAATGATCTATAACTTCCTCAGTCTCATGTGAGCAACCAACAATTAAAATGATAAACACGAGCGTAGACGATAACCATCAACATCAAAATTGGTATTACAAGTTCTATAATATGTCTACAAAAGTTTACAAACACGCAAACTCACGATACGTTCCAAATTCAAGAAAATCACATCAGCACTACATGAAACAGACATCTAAAATAGGTTTGAAACTCTACGCATAAAAAAAGCGACAAAACCTTAAACTTCAACTACTATTCCAATTTTTCAAAGCTTCACTTGTCTATCATAGATCCAGCTGAATGGCATCATCGAGCCTTCTTTAGCCCTACCTGCAGCCCTCTCCTCGAGCCTTCTGATTCATGGTGGCAACCCACAAACATACTCTTGGGCCTTGCGCCCTTCACCAGATAGCCCGGTTAAGTCAACCACTTTCCACCGACCCACCAGAAATTCTAGAATATATGCATAGTCTTTGGTAGTATAGACACCGAGTCTTTGTGCTACTCATGCGGGATTACAGACTCGCAAAAGTTTTACTTCTCAAGGGATCTTGAGAAGCTTGCAATCCTCAAGGCAGTGTACCTTACCGGTGTAGTATAGTGAGTGGCAAGTACCAGGGGATTGATCGTTCTTTAGGGGAATAGTGTCGTTAGGATTGAAAACTATGTCAACTAGGTCTAAAGGTGAGGGATGATTCTTTTTGTATTTTTATATTTTATGAAAGCAATTAAAATCTTGGGTATTTAGAAGATTTGGCGGAATTAGTTGCTAGTCAACTAACCTAAAAACTACTAATAAACAAAATAAAAAAATAACGAGAAAATAAATGCGGTGAAATACTTATAGGAGAAAATTGTGTTTACTTAGATTTCACTACTCCCTAGTTATCTCCTATTGATTCATTGATTTGTCACAATTGTTTGGATGAAGGGTTGTATTCCTTAATACCATTCGTGGGGGAGTGTACGTCCTTCCCCGTCCCTATGAGCTTCTATCTCTTCTTATAACGACACGTTTAGTATCCTATCATAGCCTCATTAATAGTTACTCATGCATTAAATACAACCGATAAAACCGTAGTACACATCCGATTACGTTTCTTAAGACGTTCAAGCTTGTTACCGTATAGGATATTGGCCAGTTTTCTAAAGCCTAACGCTAGTCAATCAACCAAGCAATCAATAACAAATCAACAATCATTAATTAATAACTAGGTTTCATTAGATCTAAGCAAACACTAGGAAATCTAAGCTAGCATGTTAATGTAAAGAAAAGACAATCAATTAATCAAACAACACATAGACATATTGAATGATTAAAGGAAGAACTTATCTTTAATTGAACATGGAAGAAAATAGGGTTTGAAACACTAAAATTGTTGAGAAAATCGTGCTAGGGTTTTTCTCCAAAGTTACACACAATGTTCCACCACTAATGAATGAAAATACCAAAACTATATATAGACCTACAATTCTGACGGCGTCGGGTTATAGATCCTGACGTCGTCAGATCGCCGCTTTTAGGGTTTCGTATCACCCAAGAGACCTTCTGACGTCATCACGTATAAACTTCATTGGGTCGTCTCGTTTTAGTGTAAAGCCAGACGGCCTCGCCTTTTTTGTAACTAACGTCGTCCCATAGTAATTTCAAAATTCTTTTCTGGGGCGCCTAGTGTAAAAATCCATCGCATCACTTAATAAGGCAACGGCGTCAGCTCCAAAGCCTGACGCCGTCCGGTGTTAATTCCAAACTTTTCTTGGTTTTCTTGTTTTTTTCATTCTTGAGTATAAAAACGTCCGAAAAGCTCCAAAATGCTTCATTTTCCAGAATTCATGTCCCAAGTACCTAAAATGACAAAAGAAATGATTTAATGTAATATTTGACCATAAAAACACGATTTAAGGCTTAAATGACCCCCTAAAATCGTATCAAATAAATTCTTATCAGCAACAGCTAAGAAATGTTCAAAGAGGTTGTCATCATGCCCATCATACATCAAGTGTCCAGGTATTGTGATCTTTTTCCTCATCATGTCAGCAAAAGCAAGAACCGTGCTGTCAGGATCAATTTCAAATAGTTTTTCGACAATTTTGGTGTAGGCATTTCGTGCCTTTTCTCATCGGCTACGATTATACTGCAGATTTGGGCCAGTTTTAGGTCACCATGTTCCTTTGCATGATGAGCAGTGTTTCCATGCGATACAAAAGTGTTAGCCAGTATTATGTTTTGTAATTGGCCCAAGCCCGAATCTAGAATATTCTATGTACTGCTATTTATAGTACGCTGTAATTGTAATCAATCAATCAAATCAATCACATTCATTATATACTTACATGTTATCACGAGTCAAAAACTAGTCGATCCACTAAAACCATAAAACAAAACAGCCTCTTCTCCGGCCGTCGGCTTCAGCCGGCGGTCCGGAGGTTCTCTCCATCACTCTTTTCTATTTCGTTTATGTTAACTTCACTTCTTTTGATTCCTTCAATAAGGTCCATCACCCCAACTCCATTAAACCAACGTCAAGGGTGGATTCTATCCCTATCGCGCCGCCGTTAGGTTGGTTGGATCCGCCATCACCTCTGCCGGATCTGTCACGGCCGCCGGTTTGGTGGATCTGTTGCCACGTGTCCCAGATATGTATTGAGAGTAATAAATCATTGTGTTTGTGTTTGGGAGGAAGGAGAGTAAAAAGAGATGGTCTGGATTTATCTTTAGGATTGGGTGGTGTGTCCACATATATGGATTTGTGGTTATACACTATTTTCTGTGTTTATTGGTAGTCTATTTGTTTGTTAATAATTAGTGTTTAAATAGTTAGCAGTTGAAATAAAAATGAATAAATAAGTGGATCGTTATGTTTTTCTAGGGAAAAACACGCCCCGTTTGTTCGAAAGATTCTTTGGGGGTTGAGGTTTTAGAACCAACTTTCGTTTTCTCATCTTTTCTTTCTTTCGTTTTAGTTGTAGGGGATACTTTGGGTTATCCCGTTTGTTTTAGTTGTAAGAGATACTTTGGGTTATCCCATTTGTTTTTGTTATAGGGGATACTTTGGGTTATCCCGTTTGGTCAAGATACTTTGGTTTATCCTGTTTGGTAAGGGATACTTTGGTTTATCCAGTTTGGTCAGGATACTTCGGTTTATCCTGTTTGGTACGGATACTTAGGTTTATCTGGTTTGTTTCCTGCTGCTGAAGATGTGATTCCGCTTGCTGTCGAGTGTCTTCATCAACAATTATTTATTTGCTTTTATTTATTGTTTATTAGCTTTTAATCTCCAGTCCGAGCTTTCGCGATTTCGCCGCTCGGACTGCGGGGGAGTGTTAGCCAGTATTATGTTTTGTAACGGGCCAAAGCCCGAATCTAGAATATTCTGTGTAGTGTTATTTATAGTATGATTAATTGTAATCAATCAATCAATCAAATCAATCACATTCATTATATACTTCCAGAAAGTTGCACGTTCTTGAAAGAAAGAGTAGATGAAACCAAGGTAGGGACTCTTTTCAGTTCGAGGACCCTCAAATAAAGATATTTACTATGTTTTATCTCAAATGGGTCAACCAGGTTAAGCTAAAAGATATAACTAAAAATAAGGGATAAACTGAGTCGTTGAAAGCCATTTGCCAACCAATTCAAATGCATAGGACTTTCTAAATGGCCTTAGAGCATGGGGTACGGCTGAGCTGTCGGTCGCGCCGTCACCACCAGCCCAAAAAAACCGACGGCGCACTGTACCGGTGGTGGCGCCGTCGGTGCTCGCGCCGCAGCCACGGCTCAGCGCCGTCGGGTAATTTTTTTTTCTTTAATTTCTCCCTTTTGATGGGTTTGTTTGTGTTTGTGTTTTTATGTTGTGTTTGTGTTTGTACGCTGTGTTTGTGTGTGTGTTTTTTTTTTTTTTTTTTTTTTTTGCAGGATGCAGATAGCTAAAGGAAGGAAGAAGAAGAAGTAGGTTTTTGTTTTATATATTTTTTACTTTTTCATTTTATACCCTTTTGTTTTAGGTATTTACATTTTAAGTCAATTTGACATTCTTTTACATCCCTAGTCCTTAATATGCTTGCAATCTTAGTCCCTAAGTTATTATTTTTTTTTTTATTAGTTAATCTAATGTGTTTTAGTTAATATTGTGTGTGTTTTGTTAATATTGTATATGTTTTATTTAATGTAAAAAGAAAAAAAAATGGCCGACGGCACCCGAATTTCTGGTGCCAACGGATACCCCTGAAATGTGGTGCCGTGAGATTTCTGGTGCCGTGGAGATTTTTGCTGATGTGGCAGCACTTTTTGTGCCACGACTTGAAGCCATGGCACGACGATACCCAATGCCCTTACAATGAAAATTCATTTCTACTGAAATAATATAGGATTGTACTCGTTTTAACACTAAAATTTATATAAAATTTGAACTGATCCAAACCACCCATCTTGTAAAAACTTTCTATGGTTGAATTTTTTTTTTTTTTTTTTTTTTGGTTAAAAATTTATATAATTGAATTTTAAAATATATATATAAATGATGTAATTCGGGTTATTTATGTAAACCCGAAATCCGAACCGAATTCAAATTTTTGGATTTTGGTTTGGTTAAATATAATTTGAATTCGGTTTGGTTCGGTTCGCTTTTCGGTAAAAATTAACCAAATTAATCAAATCGAATAAATCGAACAGCATGCTAATCGAACCGATGAACACCCTGGTGGCCTGGTATAACGTTAAAACTGGTAGACCAATATTAGAGATTGTCCAACGTCGAAATGGACAAATGTTAGGAGGTTAGCATGGGCCTACTTGTCTCTGGGGTACGTGATGTGTGGTAGGATATAATTCACAAATAATTTTAAGGACGACTTTGAAATATCTAAAATACAGTAGCATGCTCTAAATAACATATTTCATAGCAATTCCATCATCTCATGTCAAAAATGCAAAGATTTCAAGTAATAGCCTTGACTTTGAGCATGCTTATGATCATTGGCATGGTGAAAGGCAGATGGCTAGATCTTGAAACATATTCTAATGAGAATCCTCTAAATCTAAGTTTAGAAATTTCAAACTCGTCAACGTTGCATGCTGAAAAGAGGTGTAAGTCCCTATACGGGTTCTTTCCATGTGCAGACACGATGCCAGAAGGCGTGTTCTTGATGTTCATGTATATGTATTTGATGATGTTGGGGGAGGAATGGATACAAAAAGGAAGTGAGGCTTTGTTCTTATGGATTGGCAATAAGGCACTTGGTGCAAGTGTTTTTCGGGTGCTTATGGCTTTACCAAAAATCGCCCTAATCCTAGGTATGGCTCTCAATTTTATATCGCATTAGTTCCATGTGTTTGGTAGAGGTAGACTTTTAGTTATTAATCACACGGGCTTATGGAAGCTTATATAAGTCATAAGCCTTCATAAGCCCAAGCCATTGAAAGAGACTTATGAAGGCTTGTGAAGGCTTATAGCTAGTTAAATTACTTAAATACCCTTCAATATATAATAGATTATCACGCAAAAGTCGAAATTATGTCTAAATTTAATTTGATGTATTTTTATGCGATTTTACATTAATAAACTTTAATTCCAACTAATTCGTCAAACAGATTTATAAAAATACAAGTTTCAGCTTTCAACTTATAATAATATAATCCACAGCTCCAGCCCAAGCCTTACTTCCAGCTCCAGCCTAGCCCGAGCCTTAACCCATTACGTCAAACATACCCTATATACACATATATGAAGATCTCTATGTTTATATGTATAAAATGAAGATTACCACAATGTTAAACAAACTAGATACATGAAAATATGAAATATGGCATAATGAGGAGGGTCAAGATTCAAGATCATAGAATTATGTATTCTAACAATGCATTTTCTTTGATAGAACCTTGATAATAAAATAAACATAGATCATGATAAAAAAAAAATAATAATAATAATAATAAATAATAAATAAATAACATAGAAATTTTTGAACATAGAACCTAGATAAATGTTTCTGTAAACATAGATAATGACTTGCATTGTTAAAAAATTCTGTAGACATTTTTAATAATTAAATTTTGTAAACAGCTGATACTATTGTTGTGGGTTTAGGTCGCAAAATAGCAAGTAACTTTTTTCAAAATTCCGTCTTATTATGTGAACTATCAAAAGTATCATTAAATGCAACGAATTTTCATAAAGTGTTTCGATATGCAAATTTTGATGTATTATCATATAAGAAAAACTTACACGTGTCACTTTTTTAACGTGACAACACACAAAATGTGCATATTGAAACGCTTTATAAAAGTTCGTTGCATTTAATGATATGTTATGTAGTTCATGTATCAAGACGGAACTTTGCAAAACTTTCAGTGCTACTTGTCAAAAGTATAATTATGTTTGAAAATTGAAATCAATTTGTACTACTTTATAACATATTTGGGGCCTGGTCTTCCCAAAATGGAAGACTTAAAATTTTAAGCAACACACTTATTAATAATGAAAAATGAAGTTACATCCTAAGTGTCATAAATTTGTAGACTACAGCCCTCAAATAAATATCTAATAAATGTTATTTTTAAAACACTTCTAAAATAAAAAAATACATATTTTATAAACTAATAAAACACATAAAGCTTCTTACAATTTATATGAAAACAAGTTGATGGTACATATGGTTTTAAAAACCGGACCGGACCAACGGGTTCAACCAGTTTAACCAGGAATCGGAGTCACCATCGGTTCGGCTAGCCAATAAAAGCCGTCCAAAAACGAACCTGAGAGGATCATCGGAACCGGTAAAAACGGATTAAACAGGCCGGACCGAGATCATTTTCTTCTTGTTTCTCAAATCAGCTCGTCATTGTTATTTTGTGGTATGTGGACTTTAATCTTGTTAGGGTATTCACCGCCGCAACGCGCGGGTACCCTGCTAATACTTCTTAACTTATACTCTCTAATGATATCTCTAATAAACTAATTTCTCAAATTCCAGATTTACGACAATTTTTTTCTTTGTTTTGCAGTAACTGGCGTCCTTTCTTCTGCCTCGGATGCCCAAAACCAAGTGGTTTTAGGGGTGAGTATGTATGCAGGATCGACTGTCCTCACTCTCACAATTATATGGGGAATTCGCATAATATTAAGTAGACATAAGCTTGAAAAGGGATCATCACCTGAATCTGATCATCACCAAGACTCGTCGATAAAATGCTTGTCGTCTCTTAAACACAAACTTTCATTTCTGACTGGTTAGATCATTTCCTAAATCTATAGTTTGTGAGGTCAAGTAGGATAACTTAGAATAAAATTTAGGGCAAATGCTTTATAAAGTCATCATACTTGCCACCATTTATATTTTTGGGTATCGAACAAATTTTTTTCCGTATAGGGGTACTTTTCTTTCGAATTTGTCGTTCTTAAGGTACTTTGTAACATTTTTACCCTTCAAAATATTAAAATTCTTATTAGCTAAGAGGGGCAAAAATGTGACAAAATACCCCAAGAAGGCCGAATTTAAAAGAAAAGTACCTAGAAAAATAAATGGTGACAAGTACGATACATTTATAAAACATTTGCCCAGAAATTTATGTATACGCGTACAATCATTTATTTGCATAATGCTAGGGGTATGAACACATGGAGATATAGTTCCAAAACATTTTACACCCTTTTAAAACTCCTCTTATTGTAGATATGGGCGTTAATATTGACAAGGAGACCGGATATATAGCTGTAATTATGCTTCTTTCGTTGATCCCGTTTGCCTTTGTGTTACTACTACATTTTATGAAGAATCGAGCTATGACTTTGTTCGCACTCATAGTATCAGTCGTGTCAATGCTTCTATATTTTGGTTATCAGGTATCTACTACTGATAGCTAACGTGTGATTTCTGAACTAAACTTTAAATGCTAAACAAAGGAATAAAATTACTTGGGATGTGTACGTACCTTCTGCATGTAGGTTGGACATCCATGGATTCGGGTCAGGAGTTTGGCATACTTGAAGCAAGAAAACTTGCGCACACGTTTTATCTATCATCTCCAAAGGCTTGCAGAAGAAGATCTTGTTGACGAGCAAGGGAACCCAAAATTTACCTGCTTCAGAGGGTATTACAATGTTCTTTTTGCATATAAAATACCAAGATAAACTTATCATAAAACAGTTTTGAGGGCAGCAGCCTAATGGCATACCTTAAATTTTCCAGAATTTTTGATACAGCCGACAAGAATAGAGATGAGTTCATATCACATGAGGAATTGGAGCATCTGGTCGGGGAAGTATTCGGTTTAGAAAAAGATAATATCTGCAAGGAGTATGCCAAAGCTGAGATTTTGATACACTTCGATAGAGACAAAAATAGAATGATCAGCTGGGAAGAGTTCAAACAAGGATGCACCATTTGGCTAAAAAAATTGGAGAATGAGGCAAATAGTTCTAGATCTGCTTTTAAGTATATCCGGAATCAGGCAAGTTACGCTTATTCAATGATAATTTAGTCATTCATTGGCAACTCATAAACTTTTCTCAGATTTTTAATACTTGATCTACAGGTTAAGATAATAGTAATAAACAAGCAACGTTCAAATCTTACGATAATTGAGCAAATCATGCCAAGAATCTTGAAACAAGTCCTTGAAAAGCACGGACTGGTGAAAGAAGATGGTGAACCTGACAGAGAAAAGATAGAAGGGTAATATTATTGACCCGTAGCGTATTCTAGTTTTGACAATATTTCATGATTCGCTTACTTTGCATATATATATATATATAGGTTATTTTCAGAATACGACAAAGATAATAACGATGAAATACATAGAGATGAGTTAAAAAAATTCATCGAGACTCTACATTTCGGAATAGCATTAGACGATGGTGAAGTCTTGGACGAATTACTAAAGGACTTTGATGCTGATAAGAATCAAAAGGTAGAGAAAAAAGAATTTGTAGATGGATTCATCAAATGGATTAAGAAAGCGATTGATCATGATAAAAGCATTAAAGATCCAAAAAAGGCGATTGAAAATTTTGAAGAGGTAATTTACTAAAAATAGTTCATATATTGGTTTATCTTTTCTTTTCTTTTTTTTTTTTGAATGTATATTGGTTTATCTTTTTGTTACTGATGCATTGATACTTTCTGCAAATTTTCAGGATAGCTGGGGAGAAATTGACACACTCTTGAAACGGGAGAAACCTAAAGCAACCATCGTGTATGCTATATTTGGAATAGCGATCACGGTCATAATTACATCTCCCTTTATAACAAGTGTCAGACAATTCTCAACAGCGGCTCACATACCTTTTCTCTTCACTTCATTTGTTATGGTCCCGATTGCCCTGAACGCTAAAAAGGTAATCGATGCACTTCTCGATGATCAACCCAATGTTCGGAAGAACGCTTCTTTAGCATTTTCAGAGGTTTGCACATTTTCACTAATGCATCACTTACTTTATGTTTAACAGTTAATATATATATCTTGATCAAATGAAAACAATATTTCAAAAGTAAGATTTTATCATCCGATAACTTCATCACTATATATGATATATGATGGAAACTAACACGTTTATCTAATGCAGATCTACAATGGATTGGTGATGAATAACCTTCTTGGGTTGCTAACGTTGCTTGCTATCGTATATATAAAGGGACTATCATGGACCTACTCGGCTGAGGTGCTCGCCATCATGATACCTTGTACCATTGTTGGTTTATTCGCGATCAAACGTGACACCTATCCTCTTTGGACGTCCATCTCAGCGATACTACTATATCCAGTCTCCGTATACATTTATTGTGTTTTGCCAAATTCTAGCTAATTAGCTAATTGAACGATGTCAAAGTGGTATAGGTAAGAACTGGAATGACGATGGATGTGATCAATGTATCTTTACCATTGTTGTTGTTTAGATTGATGATATGGGTTGGGTATCAAATTACTATATACTACCCATATGAAATCTTGCGATTCCGTTTTGGGTTTTACTAACAACAACGTTGTCGTTAAAATGCTTTGTTTTACTACAATTTCTTGTAATAATTTAATTCATCCAATCAAAATCAATCATTAATTGTATATGTAATATTTCCGGAATTTTCTCCACTTTTTTCAGGATTATCATCCAATATTATGGTTTCATGTATATAGTTTTGCTAATAATACAATAGACCTACGTGGGTTTATCATTTCCATTTTTTATTTATTTATTTATTTATTTTATTTTGGTAAAGAGTCTTTCGTCAGGTAAAATTTATTACACCAAAAAAAGTTAAGTACAAAGAATGTGGTTGAGTTCCACATCTCAACCCGGACACGTCTAAAGCAAAACGCACCACATGTGCATCAAACCAACTCTAACAAAGCTAAACTACTACATGAAAACAAGAAGATATGTTTATGACATGCCGTAAACATAAACAACCAACTACATTTTGCGACCCTACACCTTGAAATCTTTCGTAGAACCACCATTAACCTTTGAGCTTGATGAATTCACGTAATTTGCAATATCATTGTAGCCCTCATACTCTTCATTGTCACTATCCGTTTCCACATCCACAAACGGGTCACCAACCTTGTTTGTATCTGTATCCACTTCCACTTGAATCTTGCTAGAACTCGAAGCCTTATCATTCACATTTATTTCTTCAAAAATAGTAGCAAAATCATTGGATAAAACCTCATACTTGTTAGATGTATTGACCAAATTATTGGAAGTCGAACCCATAGTCTCCTTGCCCTTTTTAGACTCATTCGACTCCACCTTAGCATTTACATTTTTAGACTTAGTATTTCCACTCATTGAAGTAGCCACATTAGAAGGATTAGAGTACTTTTGGGGGTATATTGAACATGGAACCGATAGGAATACCCGTTTTACCACTTCCTTATGAATAAGCAAGCAATAAGCAGCACATACAATAAGCAGATGTCTATGGCATGAATTAACATTACCTTCTGCTTGTCATATGTGTGAAAAAAAAAAAAAAAAAAAAAAAAAAAAAAAAAAAAAAAACCTAGCCTCGATAAGTAAGAATGCCCCAAATCGTAGATTGTAAAATTAAAAGGAAACAAACATGAAACCTAGATCCATTAAACAAACAACATCAATGAATTTACTCTGCATTTCTCAATTCTGCCAAATAGCCCCTAAAAGTATTGTGCGCAAACAAAAATGGTAAGGAGAGCCTTGAAATTGTCATCCCGTAACCGCAATTGTAAAGATGATACATGTATCATGCATGAAACTACGGATGAGAATGGGTATCGGAAATATGGTACGGTTTTGGAACCGTACCAATCTCGGTTCTATTTACTCGGTACGGTATCTGTACCATGAAACTCCCTCAAAAATAATTCGGTACCACTAAAAAGCGGTACGGTAGCAAGACAGGAAATCCCAGTTTTGGTACCAGAATTCGAATTGTCTTGTTTTTTTTAACTAATTTGTCGATCGAAACACCCCTACTGGTTTTCTCATGCACTCTTATGGTTTGGAAAAACATACTCATAACTAAACACATGCTTTTTAATGTGCAAAAATAATTAACATGAATTTGAAGTTCAACTACTTGCTATGATTCAAATACAGTAAGTACATGGAGACATAGTGTAATTGTAGAAGGCACCAACAAGAGCACTTAAGTGCCAAAATTAACATGTCTAATATATGTTGTTGCCAACCTAAGTGAGCTTCTCATATAACCATACTTACACATTTAAACGATTTAATTGGGTGAATTTAACCTATCCATTCATTTTTGAAGAAAAACAAACTAGAGTAGTTAGAGAAAGACGTAACCCATGCCCATAAACTCATGCCTAAAACATTTATCATGTGACACAATATGTTTTTTAATGGAAACCGGTACGGTACCAGTTTAACCGAACCCGGTTCACAACCGGTACCAGGCATAATCTCGGTTCCGGGAACGGTACCGTCATTTTTGGCCGGGAAAAAAAACCGGTACCACCAAATCAGTGCCGGTTCGTTACCATTTTGGTACTGTGCTATTCTCTAACACAAACAAATACCCAAAATGCATGCTTAAGAAGAGCAAACGGTTGTTCGACTGATCACAGGAACAGTGTGCATACCAAGACCAAAATCTTAGATGCATTGTCGGTTCCAGGTTATTTAAACTATTGAAAGTGTCTTACGGCTCTAAATAATGATCCATAACTTCCTCAGTCTCACGTGAGCTAACAACAATTAAAATGATAAACACGAGGGTAGACGATAACCATCAACATCAAAATTGGCATAACAAGTTCTATAATATGTCCACAAAAGTTTACAAACACGCAAACTCACGATACGTTCCAAATTCAAGAAAATCACATCAGCACTACATGAAACAGACACCTAAAATAGGTTTTTAACTCTACGCATAAAAAAAGCAACGGAACCTTAAACTTCAACTTACTATTCCAATTTTTCAAAGCTTCACTTGTCTATCATAGATCCAGCTGAATGGCATCATCGGGCCTTCTTTTGCCCTACCTGCAGCCCTCTCCTCTAGCCTTCTGATTCTTGGTGGCAACCCACAAACATACTCTTGGGCCTTGCGCCCTTCACCAGATAACCCGGTTAAGTCAGCCACTTTCCACCGACCTACCAGAAATTCAAGAATATCTGCATAGTCTTTGGCAGTATAGACACCGAGTCTTTGTGCAACAGCTGAGAAATGTTCAAAGAGGTTGTCATCACGCCCATCATACATCAAGTGTGCAGGCATTGAGATCTTTTTCCTCATCATGTCAGCAAAAGCAAGAACCGTGCCGTCAGGGTCAATTTCAAATAGTTTTTCGACAATTTTGGTGTAGGCAGTTTCGTGCCTTTTCTCATCGGCTGCGATTATACCGCAGATTTGGGCCAGTTTTAGGTCACCGTGTTCCTTTGCATGACGAGCAGTGTTTCCATGGGATACGAAAGTTGCACGTTCTTGAAAGGAAGTGTAGATGAAACCAAGGTAGGGACTGTTTTCAGTTCGAGGATCCTGAAACAGAAAAGGTGCATGAGATAAATAGAGATATTTATGTTTTATCTCAAATGGGTCAACCAGGTTAAGCTAAAAGATATAACTAAAAATAAGGGGTAAACTGAGTCGTTGAAAGTGATTAGCCAACCAATTCTAATGCATATAACTAAAAATAAGGGGTAAACTGAGTCGTTGAAAGTGATTAGCCAACCAATTCTAATGCATATAACTAAAAATAAGGGGTAAACTGAGTCGTTGAAAGTGATTAGCCAACCAATTCTAATGCATATAACTAAAAATAAGGGGTAAACTGAGTCGTTGAAAGTGATTAGCCAACCAATTCTAATGCATAGGACTTTCTAAATCGCCTTACATAGAAAATTCATTTGGAATGATCCAAACCACCCATCTTGCCATCGCTATTAAGACTTGGTGACCAATTCTAGGCATGGAGAAAGAAAGCGGCTAGCCTTCTTATTTATAAAGAAAGCCGATACAAACCAGACAACATAACTAAATTATGAATGATAACCGGAAAAATAGTGTGGTAACTTTAACCCATTAATATATAAATGGACTGAATTAAGTTGTATATTAGCTCAAATGCATCAAAGCAAACAATTAAGCTAAAAGGTTTTTAATGCATATCATTACAACCTACTAATCTTTTTATTCAATGTGTTCAATTATTATTGTAAGAGATTAGAGATGTCCCAAAAGGACAATAAAATGTTAGCAGGTCAGCATGGGCCGACTTGTCTCATCGCGTACTAGAATTGACCCGTTTCCCAACCAACCCAAGTTGCTACCTCTAGAAAAAATGAAATATGACTGACAAAAGTTCAAGATGGGAAGCAATTTACCATTCCTGACCCGATGAGATACTGAGTTGTCTTCTGAATCTGCCTCATGTCAACCCGCCCACAAAGGTAGAGATAGGTATGAAGAAGGTCACCGTGCCTGTTTTCTTCAGCAGTCCAAGCCCTGGTCCAAATAGCCCAAGGTGTAAGGCTAGCACCGGTCTCATCCCTCACACCATCAAGGGTATTAAGCATAGTTTGGTAGGTAGGCAGAGCTTCCTCTGTAATCATATCTCCGGCCAAAACAACAAAATATTCATCAGGAAGCTCGTTGGCCCTAGCCCTTAGTTCCCTCACTTGCTCAACAAATCCATCAGATGCGGGATCTGGTAAGAAATCCTGTGCTTGCCAACATTTCTCAACGGGTTTCAGATGGGTCAATATATTCTGCTCAGCCCAACCCTCTATGGATTTGAAAATCTCGATCTTCTGTGGTGGCATAGAGTGTGTCACCTGAACGTGAACCTCTCGTGGAGGTGTAAAGGGCTTTTTGCTTTCAACCCTGCGTAAGAAAGATAATCATTAAAACCAACAATATCAAATAAAATAAAATACAAGAACGTATTTCCTTTCAATGCTAATCAACTAGCTTCGATACTTATGGACAAAAAGAGTTTCGAGGAAAATGCTTGGTAGAATTATAATAGTTGAAAAAGTTCCTTAAAAAACACGATAATACTAACAAAGTGATAAAAGTAACTTATGGAACCCAAAAGAAGTTTGGACCTCACGTTTTTTGTGTAGGGAGTGACGTTTTCTACTTTTAATGGACATCGTAAAATTCAATAACAATCAGGAGTCACAGAATGCAGGTCCTCTGAGGGTCAGTCCCATTATTGGAAAACATCTTGAAAAACACTTATCGGGATCACAATCTCCCATGAAATGCAATTGTTTACAGGTACTTAATACTAGCTGAATGTGGCACATTCAGCATATTTTAATAAGTGATTAGAGTCTGAAGCAGGACAATCTTCAGTCAAAGTTAACAGAACGGGATTGAAACAAAATCAATCCAAACACGCAATAAAAAGGTGCTGAGAAAAAAATGCAAGGAATGACAGTGTGCAACAATCAGATTGGTTCATAAATCAAACGAGGGATGAAAGGATTATCAACAAGTAGACTGTGATTCAATGAAAGAAGCATCTGCATTTATGTTGGTTTCATGGTTTGTCCCGACAAGCATATAAAAGATTAAAACTCAGAAGATATATAAAATAAACAATTTGTCATTTATTGTAACCAGAAGAACGCTCAAATTACAGAAAATAATTTCATGCAAGCTACACATTCCTTTAAGTTATAAAATATATAAAAAGCAACATGCAAGTATATTTGTATCGAGTAAACATTTGACGACATTATGGGCAGACTGACAACATAGTTTGGCAAAATATACCACCAAATTCTTTCATTAAAAAACACGAAAGGGACCAACTAAATACCAGAAAATGAAACACATGTTCTATCCAACCCACAAAATCCTTTTATTTTTAAGAAACATATTAATACCAAAACTATGTCCCGTGTTCTATCCAAGTATCCAACCCACAAAAATACTATACATTTTCTAATAAATCACTGATATATATAAGAAATACGTACTGTAATAGGTTTCAAATAGATATAAACCATAATATATATGTGTCATAGTCTCATACATGTTCACCTAACTATAAAATACAAACACATAGTCCAAATGTCAGAACTAAACACATGATTATAGTTAAATATTCCACAGAATCAACAATTTAAAAAATATAGTTCACATCGTCGTCATCGACATCTCATTGTCCTAAATAATATCCCACTCTTTCAATCTACTAATACTCAAATTCACACCAACTAAATTAATAGTTGCGTATTAGATCAAACTAACTGTCTAACTCACTTAACAAATTAACTCATTTTACGGAGTTAAATCATTTCATATTATCAGACTCGTCTAAACTGATTTAACGGCATCAAAAGATGAAATTAAAACTAACATAACTTAGGTCATTTCACCGACTCGAATTCCTCATCTAAATATAAAATTGCTATCAATTAACTAATTTAACGGCATCAAATTCATCAAAATGAATTAGAACTAGATTAGCAGATTTTACGAAATTTAAATTCATCTAAACATCAAATTAACACTAAAACATTTTAGCTAATTTTACGAATAAATCAAATTCATCTAAACTAGGTCATTTAACCAACTCGAATTCATCTAAATATGAAACTATCACTTAACGGCATCAAATTCATCAAAATGAATAAATAAACTGATTTAAATCTAACAAACTTAGCTCATTAAATTAACAAAAATTAACAAATTAACCGATTTTACGAATAAATCGAACAAATTAACCGATTTAACGGCATCAAAACATTAACAAATTAGGTCATCATTTCACATAATCAAATTAATCTAAACATCAAACAACTAATTTCACGCATATATATCGATCCATCGAAATTAAGGCGGTGTTCGTTTCGCCTTATATATCCGCCTTACGGCTTATTTGATTTCGGGCTTATGTTTCATAAGCTCACTTTTTGTGGCTTATTTCAAAACTTTTCATCTTATATAAAAGCTTATTATGTCATAATAAAGTTATATATATAAGCCGGTTCGGCTTATATAAGCTTAATATTATTATTATGACATAATAAAATTATATAAGACGAAAAGTTTCAAAATAAGCGACAAAACGTAAGCGTATGAAACACAAGCCCAAAACCAAATAAGCCGTAAGGGGGATATATAAGGCGAAACAAACACCCCCTAATATATTAATAAAACCAGTAACAAACAATCCGAAATTACCGGATTCAAGAACGTAACAAAACAATGACGTCACGTCATACAAAAATATCAAACAACCCGAAGATAAAATAAAATAAAAAAATAAGATATTTACTTAGGTGAAGAAGAACCAATGGTGGAAGCCATCATGGTGTATTTAACATTACTATTACGAGATCTCAGATTCTTGGATGACGGGAACGAATCTGTAAGTTTGGATTGGAAGAACGTGACTGGGCTACTGGTAGTCATCCTTACCGCCATCTGATTTATTTATTTCGATGATGGATGAATCTGTTACTGTTAGTGTTTGTGTGTGTGAGTGTGTGTTTTGGACGGTGTTTTTGGTGTGTGTTTGTTTTTGCTCCACACAAGTGATGAAGTACTAGAGGTTTATAAACTGTTTGTTGTGGTTTTGGTCCTTTGGTTTTGGGTTTGTTTTTTGTTTATGCCCTGAGGTTTGGGTTTTGTTTTGGTTTTTGTTTTCGTGTTTAAAGTCAGGGTTGAATGAGAAAGACTGCAAAAAGTTAAAGTGGGCGTTTATGTGTCCGGTCTAGGGATGAGCGTCGGTCCAGAACCGGACCGGACCGACCAACACGGAGATCGAATTAGCCCAAAAGCTGAGACCAAGGACCGGACCGAATATGGTCGGTCCGGTTCAGTCCGATCTCGGTTGGTCCGGTCCGTTCGGGTGGTTTGCTCATCCCTATTTATAGCAAAGTGAGTAAAAGGGGAAATGATTGACAAAACTTGTCTAAAACTGTGTGTTAGGTGTTTGTTTCTGTTTATATAGCCAGCTTACAGCTTATTTGATTTTATGTTTATGTTTCATAAGCTCACTTTCTTTGCCTTATTGTAAAACTTTTGAGCTTATATAAGCTCATTATGACATAATAAACTTATATGAGCCGAAAAGTTTTGAAATAAGGCAAAGAAAGCGACCTTACGAAAAATAAGCATAAAATCAAATAAGCTATAAACTAGCTATATAAGCCGAAACAAACACCCCCTTGACAGTTGATTGGTTTCTGAGGAAGTGGGTACTGCAACCAACAAAAAACTAACATATAAGTTAGCATGAAATTAGGCATATTTTTACTCACTTCAATCATTTCTTAATCTAAAAAGCCGGTATTTATTTAAAATGACTTATTAGTGATGTTTCAAGAATCGTTTTTTTCATTAGAATGATCGAGCTTTTGGTTTAACTAGTTTATTTGGTTTATTTTTGCTTCAAACTAGTGACTAAACAGGATCCGAGTTTAATGGATTCAACCAACTAGGTTAACCCAGTTTTAAAACATTGTTTACTAGTCAGTATAAGATTATAAATGTGTTTTAGCTTGTGATGTGTGACGAACAAGTTTATTTATTGGAAATCTAAAAGGCCGATAGACATATTTAGAATGACTTGTTGGTTATGTTTTAAAAATCAGATTGTTATCGATGCAATCAAGCTTTTGGTGTTTAACCGGTTTAATCGGCAATTTAACTAGTCTTGTTTGTTCCAAACCGGTTTCTGGTTCAACGAACTCACAGACGAGGTCAACTAGAGCTTTAAAACATTGTTTACTAGCTTATATACGAAATAGGCTTATGAAAAAAGTTATAAAACAAGCTTATAAAGTTTGTAAGAAAACTATTGTCGGCAAAAAAAAAAAAAAAAAAAAAAAAAAAAAAAACGTGAGTTTGTGTTGTTGCTTATTTGTTAGTGTAACTGTTTTTACCTATAATTTGTAGCATAATTATTAGGACAACCATTTTGAAGAAACTTGCATCACATGCAATGGCTAGTGGTACGACTGTTGGAATTTATTTCTAGTCTGTGGACTTGTTCAAGTAGACAAGTACCTTGACTCTTATGAATTCTTTAGCATTGTTTTAAGTAAATGTTTATGTTGTGTATTGTTTAATGAGTTTTAAAATTTGTGAGGAAAATGTAGCTTTTATGATTGTTTCCTAACTCTAAAATTATAATTACACAATGTATAACTTGAAGTTATTTATTTTTCTTACATGCATCATAACATTTTTTATTTTATTTTGTATCCTACAAGTATCTTTTTTAGTTTTTGTTTAGTTTCAGTTTTGTTACCGTATTAATCTTTTGCATGGGTAATTTACCTAAGAGAAATTATTTGGATGACCAAAAACATGCATAATCTTGTGATTAAACTGATGTGTCAGCATTTTGTTTGTTGCAATAAAGAGATTCACTTCTTCACAAATCAATAAACTATTTTTACACAATTTAAAACTTATCTGGACAATTCAAACTTGTGGTTCATTTTCTGATTTTTTTTTTTTTTTTTTAAGTAATTACTCTGCCTAAAATGACCTTAATATTCTGAGAGTAAATTTCATATTAAAGTTTCAAGGATGTACTAACCAACGATATAAGTAATTTTTCTCATGTACTTTTTCACTCAAAACATAACAATGGTGCATAATTTCATTAACGCTCGTAAAACTATGTTAAATGTTTCGTTCTTTGGACAAACATCGACACATTGTTTGTTGCGTCGTGCTCATCACGAGATGTTGTGGAACTCTTTTTGGTGGAGTTTGTGGACTTTACGATGATAGTTATTCAAATGTGACATTCAATAATCATAATCAAACAACCACTTAACACTAAATAATAAGAAGAAATAAATGTATTAAAGCAAATTTACATTGACTTTATATTAGTTACACTATATCAACACATGTCTATTGATCTACAAGACTATAACTATTATATGTCATAATTAAAATTTAGCTACACTAAAATATCATATGTCATAATTTAAAAACTAAACATCGTCTGGTATGAAGGAGATGAGATGTAGACAACCATACTCTTACCTGAAGATAGAAAGACTGCTTTCAGAAAACCTTCGACCTTACCCCTAAAACACCATATGTCATAATTAAATAACTAAACAACTAATTATAAAATGCTAATGATAACCTTTTACCATCTTTTGGTTTAGGAGTACACAAATTTAGACCTTTTTGACAAAATAAAATGTAGAGAGTTTGAGGGCTAAAAAGGTAAAAAAACAAATAAAATGGACCCAAAAGAGTTGTTGCAAATGGAAAGTGACAAAAAACAAGCAAGTAAATGAGGGGGTGGCCAACAATGCCAATAGGCAATGAAAATGACAAGTCATGTTACACTTGGCACCCCTGTTGATTCCTTAGTTTGCCAACTCAACCCCTTTTATTTTCACAACCGCTACATTGATATTATCGAAAGAAAAAAAATATATTTTCTGATATTTTTGGTTTGTTTTGTTTAATTATGACACGTCACAGTCATAGTCACATTCACCGATTCACACATAGTCAGATACCTTGGATTTGCTCCCACCAAACTATTGTAAATGTTCCCTTTTTTGTGTTAGTTTGTTTATCCCATGGAAAAAAGATGGCTAAAAATGTGATCTCATACATGATTAACAAGTTCAAGTACTTTTTGCTTAAAAAAAAATAAAAAATAAAAAAAGTAATTTTTAGTTAACCCGGGTTACTTTTAACTTCATTTAAGCGTCAGTCATAGTGATTACTCCCTAACCAAAAATATAAAAATACATCATTTTATACAAAAATACTCTACTATATATGACACATACATACTCACAAACTTAAAAATAATATAATAATAATAATAACCCTCCCTTTTCTTTGGTTTTCGTTAAATGGTTTGCAACACCTAATCAACCCAAAAACTTCATCTTCGTGGCAAAACTTACCTCCCGTCATGGTGTTCACGTGTGAAAGGTACCTTCACTTCACTTTCACACGTGACCGTATCACATGGTCAAAAATATAGCATTATAAATTCTTTTAATGTTAGATAACTATCTCATAATATACAAACCACAAAACTTATATCATATTCACAAGTTTTCAAAAAAGATTTTAATCCCCAACCATTTTAATAAAGAACTTTTGACACAATATGTTCTCTTTAAAGATTTTAATATACAACTATTTTATTAAAAAAACTTCTCACACGAGATAAGGTATTATATATGGTGTGTTTGTTAAAAATAGCAGTGAGCAGAAACAATGGGCAGTAGCAGTGAGTTGTGAGTGGCCACAGCTTACCAATTATCTCTCACCGCTCGCAGCTTCTTAAAGAAGCATTGGAAAAATGAGCATTTTTAAAAATAGCAAAGCTCATCGCTCTTTTGTCAAACGACTACTAAAAATCAAAATACTCATTGCTCACCATTTATCGCTCCAAAAAACTCTACACCACTCCGTGCTAAACATACCCATAGACTTGTTGATCAAAAACTTGATTCGTCTCTCATGATATTAAAAGGCAAACAAACAAATAAATATTTATCAAAAACTTTACGTTTTCTTATAGGAGAAGGCTTAGAATCTGAACCCCAACTTTTTTTTTTTTTTTTCAATGGAAATGTAATTACGGAGTATATTCTCTTGTGAAAAAGAATAATATGTACTCAAGCTCAACTTTGTTATAGTATTTATCATTGTGGTAAATTCATCATGGGCTTTGTGGTCCACTGGGTGAAGCTTATTAAGTTAAGCGAGCCTAGGTGAGAGTAGTATCGGGTTGGGTGACCAACCGGGAAGTCCTCAATTGGGGACCACAAGCTTTAATGATATCAACCAGCTACTTTAGAAGCCTGGGCGTGGAGGTATTTCACAGGCATCAAACCTTTGCTGGGTAGGGTTGATGAGTACCATTATGGTACACAAGGTTGAGATGTCCCTGCCAATCTACACTTTGATCCAAGTTTTATACGTATGGCAAATCATCAACTTACAACCCTTCTTATTTAATCTCTTATATAATAAGAGAATATATATACATAATGGACAGTTAAGTTTTTGAGGAGTTTCCAATTTGATTAATGAGAGAGCTTGATTTTGCTACGTAAGCGTAAGCGAAATTAAACAATATTATTGACCAACTAAAAGTCAACATTAAAAAAAGAAAAGAAAAAAGAAAATGGTTAAACTTTGATAAATTTGGTGCTAAAAAAAACATAAAAATATAGTTGTCAAATTTGTGATATGAAAATAAATATAACAAAGTTACATGTAACAACAACTTATGTAATTCCTCATTAAATTGTATATAAGAATATCCGGAAAAACATTAGTTTAAACTTTGTCTTTAAGTTGATCAAGTGTCATTACGTGTTATTAAGCACGCATAATGTTTACAACATGATCAGTAGTTAAATATAGACAGCAACATCAAGCTCAATAAAATGCAAGCTAAACAAAGTCAAATCTTTTATCGAATAAAATCGTAACAAAATATTGTAATAGATATGAAAAACTATAGGAAAAACAAATCTAAGCAATGAATTATTTATAGTTGTTTTTAAATAAAAGTGTACAGGGTCTAAAACTATTAATCTTTATGCAAATTATACAAAAAATATTAATCCCATATGTGCACGATATCTAAAACTAGTTTCGACTATATAAACATTATGCAAATTATAAGTTGTATTAGAAAAATAACTCATGCATCAAACTACCTACACGTACATGATGTTAGACTTCTATATTCCATATCGACATGTTAAAAAAAAAAATATATATATATATATATATATATATATATATATATATATATATATATATATATATATATATATATATATATATATATATATATATATATATATTGCTGTTTTATAGTCTTGATTGTTCTTATGTGTTGTCCCATCTTTGTATCTTTCAAAATAGTGTCATAGGATTATTATTATTATTATTATTATTATTATTATTATTATTATTATTTTTATTTTGTGAGTCCTCTATCATCATTTAATCGGCTTGATTATTTGAGGCAGGATGTCTTATATTGCATCTTGTTATACTTTTGTTTTGTTTTATAATATCATTTTTTTAAATTGTTGATAACTTAAGAACAAAAAGTTGGTTGTTGACAAAAATACTTTGACATCTGACGATGAAAAACACTTGCACATAGAAATGCACCAAATCTAAGGAACTCAATATAAACACAAACCAAATATAGAAACACCCCTCTTAGAACCATTACACTATGCTGGTAACATATATAAATGCTTACAATCACGTCCAACATAAGGAACTCGATATAATTTTGCATCGATCTATTGATTATATATCGTGAAAGCAACAAATTAGGCTATCCGCTTACGATACATACAAATCAACAATCTGAGAAACGTTTCGACCAAACTTGCATAAATGAAAGGATAAAATTAACCCAAGCACGTAAAATTGTGTAGCTAAAGGAACAAAATGAACATTAACAGTAGAATGTATTAGTACTCTTGTAGTAAAATGGTATTTGTATCTACAAAAATGTGTTTGATGAGCACATGTCAATTGATGTATACTAAATTTTGAACTTACCCTTTGATGTTAATAGAACTCGAATGGTGATACCAACTTTTTGCGAAGATTTATCTGATTTGAGTATGTGTGACAGTAAACTTAGATCAATAAAAGGTCTCCTTCTAGGTCTTTATGTACGAGATGGTGTAAGATTATTCCGAGAAACATTAATGTTTTTATGTGTCTTTTATTTTTGGACAAGTTGCCTAGTCATTTAAACTTGTTCTCTCGGGGATTGGATATTCAATAGATTATGTGTCCGATTTGTAACGAGCAAGTGGAGTCTATCGATCATGTATCCTTCTCTTGTGACACGGTTTGGAATGTTTGGAGGCTTATTCGTCTGTGGAATGGCTCGAAGATTCCGATTTTTAACTCTCTTGGTGACTGTGATAATTGGATTCTGTCTTGGTACGCTTCAAAGGAGTCCAAAGATCATGCGTATGTCATTTTTGCTGCAACTTGTTGGGTGTTATGGCGCTATCGAAATAATGTCACTTTCAACTCTCAATGTTTGAGGAAGTGTGACATTTTTTATAACATTTGTCTTTTTTCTTTTTCTTGGCTTATGTATAGAAGTAAAAACTGTAGTAGTTGGAATGATTTGTTAAACTCGCCTTTGTAATTTTCTATTACTTTGGATATTGCGTTTATATGGACTTATGCCATTAATCCGTTACGCGTATCGCAAGTCAAGTCAAGTTCGCTAATTAATCCTATTGTATTAATTTTTGGATTTTAGCGTTTTTAATAAGTTAGAGGTATAGGTATGTGAATGCACTTTAAAGTTTAAATAACTTTCAATAACTTTGTGTTAGAATTTAACCTTATTATTATTATTATTATTATTATTATTATTATTATTAATCATTGTATATTTCATTTATCAACTAACTACAACCAAGTTAATTTATTTTTTACATATGTATTCAATGTTATAATTTAAGTACCATAACAATTACATAATTAAACATATAAACATCAACAACGCACAACGGAAGCAAAAGATCGAATACTCATAATTAATTAACTGAAACATAAAGAGAGCGTACCTTTAGTGATTCTAGCAAAACAAGAATCAATAAATAATCTTGAACATGTGATGAACCCTAATTAGGGTTTATATGGATCAATGATTAACCCCTTACCGTTTTGTTAATCGATCCCTTGATAACAACAAAAGTATGTTGTTACCTCGTTCTTGTACACACGAATTAAACCGTATTAAGGTGATGCTAGTGACAACACAAGAAACAATTTTGATGAACAAAATTCGATCCCACACACCCTAAAGGGTTGTACGATCGGTTATAGTAAAAGAGGAGAAGAAAGACACTTAGGGATAATTGTGTGTACAAAAGATTACTCCAACAATGACCCTATGTGTTTATATTTATACTAAATAGAAAACTTGGAGCAAAAGCTAGGGTTTGGGTTTCCCCAACCCATGGCCGGTCGATCTAGAGCCCAAGGGGGGGGTTCTAGATCCTTCTCATGTTTCCTAATTGTATAAACATAATTCTTTCCTTATTTGCGTCTAACGGTCGTTAGTCATTAACGGTCAATACCAACGATCGTTACATACTTGTGTATAATAATAAATATATAAATATATTAATTATTATTTCTTAATACTCATTCGTAACGTGTGCAATCCCGAGGTCTCGAGTTCGATTCTAGACATACGTTTATTAATATATATCCATAAACTCCAACAGCTCCCACTTGGATATCTATTAATAACATAATGACATTGGTAAGCGTCTAGCAACACCCCAATGCCCCTAGATCAACTCGAGGAAGGTTTCCTGGAAAAACCTATAATGATTCATCATTATTATTATCATCCTTTTGTTTCTAATACCACGTTAATAAAGATATGGATCTTAGTCATTCTTTAATTAACAATTCTGTTTCTCGTTGTTTATGATTGAGCAAGATTACCAAAACATCTGAACGTATTCCAGATAGACTTTGGGCGTGCGCACGCATACATCTTGTCAAACCTACGAGGGGCCCAGCAGTATTAATCTTCAAAACGAATTTGAAGGAACAAATTCTTTCTTGACTACAAGAATAACCCATGGACTTTGCAACAATTCTGAAAGCAACCCTTATGACTTCCAATTACGGTAAGCGGTAGATTGCTCCACAAAATGCACTACATCCATGACACTTATCTGGTATCTCAAGTCTGAGGATAACAAATTCATGATTTACTTACTGACAAGATCCATAAAGTAAAATCATGTAGTTGGGATAAGTCCTATATTCAATTCATCGAATATCATGTGAAATTGGTATGTCAACGCATCAATATACTTTCAAGTATATTCTAACCAATACTCAGATTTGTCTTAATTTAATGATATTCCCATATCATTAATCGACAATGGACAATTTAGAATAACATAAGTTATTTACGGATTTAAACATGCAAATATAGGACACAATTTATTATTAATGAAAACAAACGTACTAAGTACTTTAATTCATTATAAATATTAATTGCTTAATGTCCTTTATCCAAATACTAAATAGATCAATGCATGATAATTCTAGTTAATGAATTTTGTCTCAAGTAATGACTTGCTAACAATTATGCCTCAAGTAATGACAATCATACTTGTTGACAAGGCATTATTCAACTAACTTTGATCTATCCGAATTTTGAGAATGCTTATTTCAAGAATTTAATTAGCAAAATTCTTATATGTGTATAACTATCTTGATATAGTTACACAATATTTCATAAATGATGTGATATCCTCAATCATCAATTTATGAAAATCAAACTTTCAAACCTTTTAAAGTTTAAAGTATTCTAATTCTTTAATGTATAATGCAACTATGCTCTTAGTTGAGCACAACTAGTTCACATGGCTAAGGATAAAATCCTTCCATGACTAGTTACTGAGTGTCATCTCAATTAAACCAGCATCATTGTATACAAATCACAATATGCCTTTTAGAAATCCGTAAACATAATATCCAATGTGTAATGCTTGACACCTTTCAATCTTACAAGATTTATTGTCAACTATAACAATTACGCAACAATTCGCTATATTGTTTATACTTAGAATTTAGGAGCAATTCCAGGTTGAGGATCATTTATTCTAAGTCAAAACATATTCCATTAGAATATCTATTACACAAGATATCAAATATTGTTAAATCATTTTGCTCATGATACAACAATAATATGATACACATGAAAAACCCTTCAGTCATACTTAGATTTTATTCATGTTTGATCTTTATAAATATGTATATCCATTTAGTCATCCAAATAATATATCATATTCTTTTTAGAATTTATTTACCGCACTTGTTCATTCAATAATAAACTTTTGTTTCAAGGTTGTATCTTTTATTTTCTAAATCTTTCACTTACAGTTTCATTCCAAACTAAGTCTTAACATTTTACTTATATGGAATGTAACTCCTTATATGTTATACAACATATATGATTTAGTAAATCAAACATAATACTCCCACTAGCTTTCAGGAATACTTAGAAATTACCTTATTTTAATTATAAACCTAAACATAGATTTAATAATTTATCATAAGAATAATCTCCTAGATGCATGCATTTATCCATTCATGGATTTTTGCACTTTTTACACTTTCAAAGATTTTCTTGAATTCATAAACTCCTTTTGATTACTTATCGTCCTCGCTCAAGTAATTATTCAAGAAAGAGTTTTTAATACTCATTGTCAATTTTCATATTCATATAAATATGACAATTTACCATCTTTGTATCTTTAATGTGCTTAGTAAAGAGTATTCAATCATAGTTAATTGCTTAAGTATGATTAATAATCTTGTCATAAGACATGCATTAAGATATGTGTGCAATTTTGTTCATATGATTTCTACTCAAAGATTTAACCCACTAAGGTTACATTATCTTTGAATAAACTCGTCTTCATTCTCTAACCATTAAGAATTAAGATAAACCAAATTTTCAAAATTTTGAATATCTTTATGAACAGCATCTATAACACTCATAGTATGAGTAATTTACCCAATTCATTATTTTGGTAATACTACATCATATAATCATCAGCATATTAATTAAATATCTGAGATATCCAAGTGGATCTATGAATGATAATTCCATCATCTTGAGGTTTATCATTTACATGTTAAGCCTCATCATGATTTTAACTAGTGTGGTTTTAGAAGATTATGTATCTTGTAATTCTATCTTTTCAAGATAAAATACTCCCACTTGCCTTTAGTATTATATAGAATAAAATACTTAGCAATTAGAGCAACAATCCAACGTTCTCTTTTAGGACTTTACAAATACGCATTGATAGCTCTTTGTTAATAACCTTCACATAAGTAACTTAACAAATTCAGAACTTCAATTTAAGACTTAATGTGATTCATCACATTTCATAATTCAATAACGTCTTATTAATCTTCTAGGAGTTTAATTGAGTATATTCAAGCCATACTCAATTTCTAACCTTGATAACTTTTGGAAGAAAAGAAGATATAGTTATCTTGAACCAAACACCACAACAAGGGTTTGATTTCCTAACATACTATAATCTAGTATTTCATTAGAACTCATATTGTAAAACAATCTAACAATATGTAAGATAACCATATATCTTTTAGCTTGTCTATTTTCCAACTAAATCAACTTAATGGTATAATAGTATTGTCAAGCCAATTGCATGCTTTATAACTCAAGTACTTATTAGTCAAGTCACTTCATGTTTATGTCGCATTAAAACATAAACGTGTTATAATCCCACTATTCGTTATTAGTCATTGATCAACTCAATGACCTTTTGTATATGTCTTAATTGAAGACCATAACAAGCTAACGTCTTACTTAATTATAAGTCTTGTAATACTTAGAAGACTTCATGTTTATAACTATACAATAAAGTATGAACATGTATTATTAAAGTAATCATGAACACCATCATTTGGTTTCAATAATATTTTCAAGTTAACACACTACTTTATTTATTTATGTCATTCTAAGAATACATAATTATTGAAGTAGTATAATATTACTTCATGCATTTATGTCATTCCAATAATACATAAATATTAAAGCTGAAGTAGTAATGTTATTTGACACAATGTTCTAATAGATGTCTAATTTAGAAACAGTAAATTATCCATGTTGGTCTCACGCATACATGGAAATTCACCTTGTTGTTAATATTTAGTCTGCGTCTCACGTTTACTAAATTTTAACACCAAGTGTTTCTTAGATTAGATAATTAATCTAATTAGAATTATAGTCTCTTACTTTGCAGTTAAGAGAATGCTTTAAATCATATTCTTATGTGTTGTACTTTGCACATAATGAAGATTTCTCCCACTTGTGCATGGTACAACACCATGTATCATATAAACAACACGCACGCGTTTGTTAATTTGAACAATATGATTTGTGTCATTAACATAACTTAGTAGATATAGAGTTTACTCAATCAATCAAGGAAACGTACATGACTATCCTTGAAAATATTAGTGTCTATATTTGGAAAGTAATTACCTTGAGATATTCAAAAGATAATCTAAGTTACAATCAAGACAATAAGTCTTGTAACTCCCACTGAATTAGAGAACATTATAATAATCCCTTATTCAGCCATAAGAACACAATACTCCCACTAAATTTGACAACATTGTAAATGTTTCATTAATCAGTGAAAGGAAATAGTGTACTTGTTTACTTTCCTACATCTTTTAAGAAAACCTATTCAAACAATTATATAGGTTATAAAAGGATGTATTCTACTACATAAATGTGATTCATCACATTCCAAACTATTAACTTGAAAAAACTGGGCATGCAATTTCTTCCTTTATAGATTTACCATTCCAACAATTGTATATAGTATCTTTAAATGGTCAAACCAAAACAACTAGATAAAATAATCTAATTCGTCTTTTACCATTATGCAGTAATCATTCTAGCTTCTAATTTAATAACTCATAAAGTGCAAATACTCTTACTATTAAAGTTTGCTATGAGTTATGTATTTAGAATTTTAGACAATTCTAATCATCCTGTTATACCTTTCTCATTCATGAAAAGGAATAGGATTTAAGTCTCACACTTCTCCTAATGGAAAGAAGACTATATTTATTCTTTTTGTAAATATTGACTCTAACCAAAAACCCAAACGGGTGTAGATCAATTAAAAGAATAACTTACGTTTACGGTTTTAAGTTGCATTAATACATTTAAAGAATTTACAAAATTCAATTTTAGTATTTTCGATAATTTATATTTTCAAGAAAATAAAATACCCAAGGATATATTCATATAACCAACATATTTTCTTGAAAATCTAGGATCCAACTTTACATAGATTCCACCACATCAGTTGATCTGCTAGTGATGAAAGTATAAAAGATGGTAATCTGTCGAACAATAATTGGCAAACACTTTTCCAATTCCTAGATCATTATGGGATTTACATCAAATTGATTCATCAATTTGTCATGTAAGCATGTTTCATCCCATCTCATGCCTTAAGCTCTAGGTCTCACGCATCAACTTAATTAAGTCGTCTAACTTAGAAACCGCAAATTCTCCATGTGTGGTCTCACGCACACTCGGAAATTTACCTTGTCATTAAAATTTAGCCTGCGTCTCACGTGTTACTAAATAATAACTTCAAGTGTTCCTTATAGTTAGATGGCATGTAACTTAAATTTTAGGGTATAAACTTTTGATGTGAAAATCAAAACATGTATAAAGATGCATGCACTCATCTTTATAACATAAGTTTTCAAAACCTTTTTATTACCTATTCGTGAAATTAATACACAAAGTTTTACTTGAGGTTTAATAAACCCTAAGATGACTTTCTACAATTATGATTTTAAAAGTAATTCGTTTAAGACATATTCAAGATTGTGATAACCAAGGCAGACTCTAAGGCTCTTTTCTAAGCCTTCAAATCACGGTTATGAATATCGTCTTAAAGGACTTAATTTTAAAAGCATATTTGTACAAAACATCAATCAAGCAAAAGTTTATGGATTCAATCTCAAAATCAAGTAATAAAGTGTGAATTTTGCTGGTCTCGCCTGGGAGCTGATTACCGTGCGAATCGGACCACTAGCGGCACTTAAGACCTTGCAAGATTCTTACTTTATCACTTAGGGTTTCACCATTATTAGTCCGTATTATTTTCTTTATGGAAAAATTACCCTTTTATTGCTTACAACATGTCAAACAAATAAGAAACAATAAAACAAGTAATCCAAGACAAATCAACAACTAATAATAATAACAAAGGTGAAACAAATAGCCACATGCAATCCTTGTTAAGAAAAGATCCTAACAAAATCAATTCTAGGTGTAAAATGCATGTAATCAACTAAGGCCTTCCCTTCTTAATGGAAGTGGAGCCACATACATTGACGAATCAATTGCGTAGGCCAAAGCTAATATACACACCACATAGCACGTAAATTGATTTTAATAATTATTATTGAGGTCTTCCCCAATATTAGAACATGTGACAAAGCTTAACAATTAAAAAACAATTAATAACCCATGACTAACATGCATGTTTCGTCATGGATCAAAGCATAACAATTACCAATTAGGTCACAAGATACGCACATAAACCATGTCACATAACAATTATTCATGATTAAACCACATAAAAAAAAATATTAGCATGCAACCTAGGCTTTCTTCAATTTTTATAAAACCTAAATTTTTTTTTCTTTTTTCGGGTAAACAGTACCGTGAACAGTACCGTGTGAACAGTGTCGAATGAACAGTGTTCGTGAACAGTAAAAAATATTTTTAAGGATTCAAAAATTAACACCAAGAAACCTTTAAGCATGCAATAATAATCAAAGATTTCAAATTTTTTTATGTGTTTCAGTAATTAATTACACAGTATTAACCGCTCTTGATGCCACTGTTATAATTTAAGTACCATAACAATTACATAATTAAACATATAAACATCAACAACGCACAACGGAAGCAAAAGATCGAATACTCATAATTAATTAACTGAAACATAAAGAGAGCGTACCTTTAGTGATTCTAGCAAAACAAGAATCAATAAATAATCTTGAACATGTGATGAACCCTAATTAGGGTTTATATGGATCAATGATTAACCCCTTACCGTTTTGTTAATCGATCCCTTGATAACAACAAAAGTATGTTGTTACCTCGTTCTTGTACACACGAATTAAACCGTATTAAGGTGATGCTAGTGACAACACAAGAAACAATTTTGATGAACAAAATTCGATCCCACACACCCTAAAGGGTTGTACGATCGGTTATAGTAAAAGAGGAGAAGAAAGACACTTAGGGATAATTGTGTGTACAAAAGATTACTCCAACAATGACCCTATGTGTTTATATTTATACTAAATAGAAAACTTGGAGCAAAAGCTAGGGTTTGGGTTTCCCCAACCCATGGCCGGTCGATCTAGAGCCCAAGGGGGGGGTTCTAGATCCTTCTCATGTTTCCTAATTGTATAAACATAATTCTTTCCTTATTTGCGTCTAACGGTCGTTAGTCATTAACGGTCAATACCAACGATCGTTACATACTTGTGTATAATAATAAATATATAAATATATTAATTATTATTTCTTAATACTCATTCGTAACGTGTGCAATCCCGAGGTCTCGAGTTCGATTCTAGACATACGTTTATTAATATATATCCATAAACTCCAACATTCAAAGCGTTATATTTCATAACTAGTTGTAATGCGAGCACGTGAGGGTTTTTTTTTTTTTTTAATTTTTTGAATTATATATTTTTATTTATTGAAAAACAAATAATTTAATCTTTATTTTGTTTGATTTATGATTTTTAATTATAGTTTTTTATTATTAAAGATAATCATTTAAAAAGTTTAATCCTATTATTAGTTGCATCTTATCTATATTTTTTGTATTTATCTTCTACTGTATAAACAACACGAATTTATAAATTTATAAATTAAAAAATAATAATTAAAATATTATCTTATAAGGAAATATTTTTTTTTTTTTTTTTTGAAATATGAAAATCGCCACTTGAGGTTTTGTTTTATTATATAAAAGATTACGTAGAAAATTGAAGGTTGTTTGAATTGACAAAATCAACATTTTTTTTTTGTTAGGCGAATTTATTAAGAAACAACTAGCAAGAAGCTAGAAAAGACATTACAAAATAATAAGAGAAGAGTTTTTTTAACCAATCTAATCAACTAAAACTAGCATTGCATCTATATCTACACAAATAAATAAAATCAACAAATTAAGATGTCATTTTCTATTTAAACATGAAGTTGAATATTGTATTCAGATATTGTTTTGGATTAAATCATAAGAATCGAAAGAACCGAAAAATCTTTTACAACGTATTAGATCCGGCTTGGTTGTTGATAGAGTAAATAAATCTGGCACAACTAATAACATTTCAAAGGCTATACCATTGCTCCTCAAAAAATCAAAGGTATAAACTTTATAATCTTATAATATAGCTTCTTTTTAAATTTAGTGTTAGTACTAATATATTCTACATACTTTCACATGTTTTGATATTATATTTTTGCAAATAGCTATAAGTCTATAAACCAAAAAAATGAAAAAGTACCCATTAACACACAAGTAATTAAGTAAATGTATGATATCAGGAACAAAATTTGAGATTACAACAAATATATTATAAACTTCAAAAAGTTGCCGTGGGATTAGTCGGCTCGCAATGTCGAGTCGGAAACCCATGTTTACCAAATATATATATATATATATATATATATATATATATATATATATATATATATATATATATATATATATATATATATATATATATATATATATATATATATATATATATAATAACCATAAATTTTGAAGCATACATTAATATTATATATGAGCTTATAGAAAAAAAGAAAAGAGAGATATATGCAGTTGTCAACAGACGTTGCTCTGTTTATCACATTTATGGATATAATACGAACCCAAGACATTATTAGTGTAATAGTGTGTGAGTGTGTCCATCAACTTAAACTCAAAAATACTATAAACTCATGTTTTATTAACTATATTTGTAAAATTGTGTGAGATGTGTGAAAAAAATTGCTTTTTTAAAAAAATAAATAAATAAATAGTAAAAAAAAAAAAAAAAAAAAAAAGGAAAAAAAAAAACACAAATTACCATAAATCTCTATAAACCATTTAAAATTAAAAGAAATGTTAGAACTACAATAATTTTGCAAAAATATATCCATTCAATGACATATCATTTAATTTGTGTTATTCTCTCTTTTACTTTTAGGATTTCTCTCTTTTATACATTCACAAATAAACATGTTAATGTCATTGTGTGAATTTTTATTTATTTATTTTTTTAACTTTTGTGATTCTATACAATTTTCTAAAGTTAATTACTACCACTATTTTAGATTATCACTTGTTCCCTTTACTAAACGCCCATTGTTTTGTTGGTTAAAAATGGAATTCGTTCTTTAATAATTTTGAATTTAGTTTCAAAACGAAACATTTAGATAAAGGATTTGCTAACCACGACTCTCTGGGTTTTATTTATGCATTTCACAAAGAAAAAGAGACTAATAATAGAAAGAATCCAACTTTAGTAAATACACTATTTAATACAACAATATTTCACCACATTTAACAGTTATGAATTATACAACAACATCATGCAATATACCATCACCACAATTAATGTATGCTTTTCTTTGAAAATGACCAACAAATCACAATCAAATAACTTGTTTATCATGGACATTGTATTTTTTTCGCGCACACCACTTATTTCATACTATCTCATCAATTGTCTGAAACGAGAATTAAACTCACAACATCTTAATTGATGAACACACCGATAGCTATTGTTTTTTTCCTTGTTTTCAAAAAAATTTTCAATGACAATTTATATTCAATAATTAGTCAATTATGTGTCTTATAGCACAAATTTGACAATCAATTATTAGTACTAGCTAGGTACCCTTGATTTCATTTATATTTCTTGGTCAATTCATTTTAGTCTTTCCTACTATATATAGCCTTTTAAGATAATTAGACCACGTTTTTTGTTGTAAAAATAATACAAATTGAAAACGTGAAGAAAAAAAAATATAAGTACTTTGTAAAGTTATTGATTTTTATCGTCACAAAACAAAAAGAAAGCCGGGTTTGTAACAAAACAATACATGTTCCACTTTTTTATCTTAAAAGTCTATAACCAAAATCCATTTCATATGTTAAATGTGATCTTTTTTTCCAATCCCACCACTAGATCATGATAGGAGAATTGTAGACGAGAAACATGGACAGAACCAGAACAAAATTGATCATGTACATTTACGAAAAATTATACGACACGAGTAACACTTTTTTTTTTTTTTTTTTTTTTTTTTTTTTTTTTTTTTTTGTGACAATGTGCATTTAGGAAAGATATAATTCTTCTACAAAAATTAACACCATGCCACAAAATTCCATGAGTGCCTCAGGATAGCCTGTCCCTACCGAGAATTCGAGAGACACAGTAGCCAAAGGTGGTGAGAGGAGTAGTGAGGCAGCTTGCCTAATCTGCACGTGAATGTGGTACACGGAAGGCGTGGTAGATTCAAAAAGCTTAAGAGTTAAGACCATGCTCAAGTACGCCTTTCACATATTTATAGTACACACAACCTAGCTAGTGAAGATGAGCTGAGTGTGGGTGGAAAACATATAATCAGATCGATAACATCTTTTTGTCAAGCTCGAGCAGGGTTGAGCATGTATCCATAAGACCCGTACGACTAAGATAGACATAACCTAACATGACCTAGTTACATAGTTAGGCTCGTTTACAGTCCTAGACGACTAGGCAAAAACAAAGTTTTTACACTCATAAAACATTTAATTGTTTATTATCATACGCATTTCACATATTTATAGCCACCTAGGTCTGAGGATCATACCCGCTCCGATATCATATTGAATAATGTAAACCCCATAGGAGATATTATATTATTGATACGGTATTTATAATTCAATTACATAGAACCTACTAAAAACCATAAAAACCCTAACGGACCCATAGCCCACAACTGGGCTCAGGCCATCTACGTTTAATAATGTTAAGGGGGAAAAAATTCAATTGCCAATGTTGGTTTTATAGTCTTGATTGGTCTTATGTGTTGTCCCATGTTTGTATCTTTCAAATTAGGGCCCGTTTGGTTTGTGGGAATTCGATGTAATCTGTTGTAATTGTAATATTTATTACATTACAATCCTGTTTAGTTGGTAGAATTGATGGAAGTGTAATTCAAATTACATTAAATTGGGTGTTTGGTTTGCAAGAAAATGTAACTGGATTACAACCAATTACGTCCAGTGATGTAATTCAGATTACATAGCAAACTTGATGGAATGTGTGAATTACGTTGTAATTCAGATTTTTACCAGTTAAATATCAGTATTTATCATTTATCGTTATTATTAATTATTATAAATATATTATTTAATTCTAAAAAAAAATTATAATAAAATTAGTTTTATATTATTACTTTTATATTATATATAAATATCTAAATATATAATTAATTTTTTAATAATTATTTTTATATTAAATTTATGATTTTTATTTATTATTATATTAAAAAAGTATTATTATTATTATTATTTTATTAATTATTATTATTATTATTATTATTATTATTATTATTATTATTATTATTTACTATTATTATTATTATTATTATTATTATTATTATTATTACTATTGTTGTTGTTGTTGTTATTATTATTATTATTAATGTTTTTCTGAATTACATTACATTGTAAGTCAACCAAATATAATGACAGATTTCATTAATTACAATTCTAACAAATTAAAATTCTTTGAATTACAATTTTTTCAAATTACGATTCCTTTCAAAGTTTACAATTCTTACAATTATTTCAAAAACATTATGAATCACATTAGTGTCATAGGATTGTATCATTTTTTTTTTCTATTATCATTTAATCAGTTTGATTATTTGAGGTAGGATGTCTCGTATTGCATTTTGTTGTACTTTTGTTCGGTTTTATAGTATTGTTGTCTTTTAAAAAAATAATAAAAAAAAAAATGTTGATAACTTAAGAACAAAAGGTTGGTTGTTGACAAAAATACTTTCACATTTGACGATGAAAAACGCTTACGCATACAAATGCACCAAATCTAAGTAACTCAATATAAACACAAACCAAATATAGAAACACCCCTCTAGGAACCAGTACACTATGCTAGTAACATATACTAATGCTTATACAATAACGTCCAACGTAAGGAACTCGATATAATTTTGCATCGATCTATTGATTATATATCGTGAAAGCAACAAATTAGGCTATCCTCTTACGATACATACAAATCAACAATTTGAGAAACGTTTCGACCAAACTTGCATAAATGAAAGGATAAAATTAACCCAAACACGTAAACTTGTGTAGCTAAAGAACAAAGTGAACATTAACAGTAGAATGTATTAGTACTCTTGTAGTAAAATGGTATTTGTATCTACAAATGTGTTTGATGAGCACTTGTCAATTGATGTATACTAAAGTTTGTACTTGCCCTTGATGTTAATAGAACTCGAATGGTGATACCAACTTTCTCTGAAGATGAGTGCTCTATCTGATTTGAGTATGTGTGACAGTAAACTTAGATCAGTTAAAGGTCTTCTTCTACGTCTTCATGTACGAGATGATGTAAGATTATTTCAAGGAAGGTTAATGTTTCTATGTGGCGTTTATTTTCGGACGAGTTCCCCATCGTTTAAACTTGTCCTCTCGAGGATTGGATATTCAATCGATTATGTGTCTGATTTGTAACGAGCAAGTGGAGTCTATCTATCATGTATTCTTTTCTTGTGACACGGCTTGGAATGTTTGGAGCTTATTCGTTTATGGAATGGTTTGAAGATTCTGGTTTTGAACTCTTTAGGGGACTGAGATAATTGGATTTTGTCTTGGCATGCTTCAAAGGAGTTTAAAGATCGTGCGTATGTCATATTTGCTGCAACTTGTTGGGTGTTATGACGCTATAGAAATAAAGTCACTTTCAACTTTCAATATTGTTTGAGGAAGTATGACATTTTTTTATAACATTTATCTTCTTTTTTTTCATGACTTACGTATATAGGTAAACACTATAGTAATTGGAACAATTGGTTAAACTCGCCTTTGTACTTTTCTAACTCATTGCTAGTTTTTACTCTAATATAAATCGTTGTTAAAAAAAAATTCGCAAATCATAGTTCTCATTGTGGCATAGATATCTATATTGCATGAGATGCTGCCAATTGTAGTTGTGACTTGTGACCAGAGAGACTAGGGATGAGCTTTTCGACCTGAATCCCGTAATTGAATCGGAATTGTATTGGTACCTGATGAGTGTCTAAATACTCATCATTTCTGTCACATTTAAGCTACAAAACATCTGAAAACATACAGATATGCTTTAAAATATATGAAATATCATGAAATTGTGTTTTTAAGTGTTACAAGTGCAAAAGGGATGAAAACTGATGAAAAACATACAAAATAAACATAATTTACAGTTTCAGTCCCTGAACTTTGACAAATTGGCAAAACTAGTCCCTGGTCAATCAAAACTTGTTCAAATATCATAAAAGGTCCTTGGGATTCATAAGTTGTTAGTAAATGTCCTTTGAAGTCTAAAATTACAAATTTACAACTTTGGTCCCTCAACTTTGGAAAAGTGTCAAATTTAGTCCCTAAGGTTTTAAAAATAAGAAAATATTCAAAATAAACCTTATACTATTTATAAATGACAAAATTGGTCCTTTTTGTTAACTATTGGATATTTACAGGTAAGCCCTTCAAGTTTCAGAAAATTGCAAGAATGGTCCCTGGAGTTTGAGGTATTGACAGAAAAGGTCCCTGGGCATTTAATATGGGAAATTATCATCTTTGGTCCTTGGGGTTTTCAAGTATGGCAATAATGGTCCCTTCAACTAAATTGGAAAGTTTACACATCAGGTCCCTACACTTTGGCAGATTTACATTTTTGGTCCTTGTGTAACAATAATACCAAACGGGTCCTTGTTGTTATTAAATAAACCAAAAACCAAACCCAACACACACAAACCAAGCCCACCCTCTCTTATTTCTGGCCCAGTCCACCACTCAGCCCAACTCCCCTTAAATAAATATACCAGGTTTGACCCTGGTCAAACACCACCTCCCCGCTTTCTACTGTTCCTCTTCCTCACCACAACCTGCAAACCAGAAACCACCATGGTAATTGCCACCTTTCACCACCACCTGTCCTCTACCAGCTCATCCCAACCACCTCACAGATAGCCCACTACTCCCATTAATGCTTCCCCACCAATCCACACTTCACCTCTCCCTCACACACCCTGGTTTCATGGCTTCTTGACCAAAAGTCCATATCTACTATCTCCTTTGTCCCCCTGACACTCCACAACACTCCACAAATCCTTAATTGTCCTAAAATATCACCTAGCTACCTGTTTAACTTTTGGCGCCAAAATGATCCAAAGGCCAATAATGATCTGAAGTCATCCTATGGTCTTGAATTGAAGTGGGAAAGTGTCAGGATGCTAGTGGGAGTATTTGAAGTCTATAAAGACCAAGGAAGAGCCAGGAATGAAGGGATCACTAATTTCATAATTTTTGATCACTTTACTTAATTGTCATTTACTTGCTTATCTTTATTACCTTGTAATTTACTGCTTTCAGTGTTTTGTTACTCTTTCACAAGTGTAATAAACCTATTTACAGTTCTAATTTCAATCTATCTTAAACATTTTAACTTTTGCTTAATTTGTCTTTAAATTTCTTGTAATCTTAAATATTGATGATACATGTTGTTTATTGGACTCAATAGCCCACATAAGCTCCTGACATAGCTTATCAAGCTATTAGTAACTTTAAAAACAAGTATTAGTTGAAAAAAGAAAATACAAAAAGAAATTAAGAAAATCAAAGAAAATAAAAAAAAAAAAAAATTAGTTTCAATAAAGAGAGAAGCATTGGAGCAGGGTTGATATTGGATTGCCTTGGGTTTAGAAGCTTTGTGGAAAGCTATTAGGTTGGTTCACAGTTCTTGGTTTCATGTTTCTCAGTCAAACTTCATTTGTAAGTATCTCACCTTATTTTGGAATTTCACTATAGCTTAGCTTATACCTCTGCTTTATTGTTTGTTTGTGCTTATTTAATGTTACCTAGTCATAATATAACTTAAAATAGCAAGCTTGTTCATTATAAATCATTTGTACTAAAAACCAAAAGTTTCACAGTGGAAAACTTAAACTTGACATACTTGTGTTTTCTGCTTGTGTTATTATTGACTCAGGTTCATTTGATCTTATATAGATATAATTTAGTGTTTGGAATCAGTCTTATGGATTAGAATATTGTTTATCTTTGAAAATCATCAAAACTGTCATATTAGGGTGTGTTTGGATCAGTAGGATCCACTGACATTAAGGTTGTCTTAGTTGTTGATTCTGGTTCAGTCAAGTCCTAATAGGTCTAAGATAGTTAGGTAAATCATAAAATTGGTTAAGTCTAGGTCTAAAAGTCAAAATCATCTTCCAAAACCCTTGACAGTCCACTGTCAAGGATTAAGGATCCACAAACCCACCATTTAGCTTATAATATATAACTTTAGCTTAATTTAGGTTAAAAATAACTTATATCAGCTTAGTAAATCAGTTAGATAGCTTAGAATCTCATATAAGTCAAACTAGGTAAGTTTTTCTAAAAGTCAAAAGTTCATCTCTCAGATTTTCTCAAATCTTGAGAGATTTTTCTAGATTTATGTATTAGGTCTTAGGATCTGAAAATTAGTTTAGTAATACTTTACCAGCTTAACTTGTGATTTTAATTGTTGTTATATTTTTAAGATTTTATTTTGTGGACAAAAATGCCCCTTGAACTGAGCTGCAGGGCAAGGTGATTGCTCTGTCTCAGCAGACCTAAGCCACAACACCAACTTTGGTGGTGTTTTGTGGATCATTCAGTGGGTCCCACACCTTAAAATTTGTTTCTTACAACCCCCCTCCTACCAGGGAGTGACCATTGACCTTTTGTTTGACCTAATTCTCAGTGGACCCCACCTGTATAAGCCTCAAAAGACTGTCCCTAATCTGTCTCAGATTCCCATAAGCCAAGTGCTTATTTTGAGCTTATCAGCTTACTCAGTGGATACTTATTGATTTTTCTTGCTTAGACAAGTTTACTTAACTTATCTGAACTTGAATAATCCATAGTGGGTCCCACACAAGTCAGTTTTAGCTTATTTGCTTGATTGGTCAACTGTGGTCAACTGTCATCATAATAAGCTTACACACAGCTTATTAATAGCTTATAAAATAGTTGTCTTTATTAAAGTTGTCTAATTTTAAGTATAAAATAGTTTTATAAAAGAAAAATCCAGAAAATACAACATAAAAATAAGTGATAGTTTCTATTTAATTTAATTAAATTTTAATTTTCATTTTTAGATTTTTATTAAGTAATTTGTAATTTTATATTTTTATTAATTTCCTTATATATTAAAGTATTTTTAATAATTTTCTTAGATTTTTATTTTGTAATTTAGTATTTATTAGAATTAATAATAGTTTTATTAGTAATTAATCAATAAATAAGTTTTAAATAGCATAATTACTTTTTATATAGCAACACCTAGATTTTATATTTTTCCTAGCTTCTATAAGTCATAAGATAATTTTAGAAATTTTCTTGTGATTTATACTGTTCATTTAATAGTTTTTATAATTTAAATAGTTTAAATAGTAATTAAATAATAAATAGAATAATAAATAGTAAACTAGTTTAAAAATACATAAAATAAAGTTTTTATAATTTTTTAGGATTCCTGTGATGGTTAATTAGATTTATAAATTTTATCATAATTTTCTAAGTTAGTTTAATAATATTTGTAATTTAAAATAGTTTAATTAGTATAATTAATATTAATAGTTTTTAATTAATAAAAAGTTCATAAAAAGACAAAAAGATTTATTTTTATTTTTTTATACTTTCTTCAAGTTATATTTTAGGTTTAGAAAATATTTTTATAAGTTTTTAGTTTAATTTGTAATAGTTATCATTTTTAGTTTGATTTTAATTAAATAGTTAAAATAGTTTTTAATTAAATAATTAATAATAAATAATATAATAATATAAAATAGTTTTCTTTCTAATTTAATTTTCTTTTTAGTTTAAGTTTATAAAATTTTCATTTTTTACCCCCTGTGGTTTATTTTTCTTTAAAACTCACCTTTTTCTCTGTACGCAGTCGCGTACGTTTTTAATTTCTTTTACGTTTTTAAGTTTTCGTATTTCAAGGTTTTGTTTATATTGCTTATTAAAGCTATTTTATTTTATCCTTAGGGTAATCACAATCACATACCCTTTCCTGTTCAATATTTCCCGATCACAGATCCGTTCTAACTCAGGATATCGCACTTCCAAGGGACATAACGACCCGGGGACACTAAACTCCTTGGATATATTTGTATTTGCCTCTTTCTAGTTTGACTTGTATCATCAACCATTCACAAGTGGTTGATTAAATAAGTAGACTGTTTTTAGGTGAACCAAATTTTGGCGCCGCTGCCGGGGAGTGCGCTGCGTTGAACGATTCTGAAGTATCAGATTTGTTGAATACCTATCCATAGTACATATATCTTATATAATATCGTATTTCCATCTTCCATAAACATATAAAACACCAAAAAAAAATTTTAATTTTCTTTCTATATATATAACATAAAATAAAAACCTAAAAAATACTCTTCTCACCCTTATCTGAGTTTCCTTTTCTTCAAGGACCTTAGACGCGTCTTAGTGCATGCGCACTCGTTCTTCAAGGTCATCAAGTCCTCTTCGTGAGCTTGTAGCCATACCTCGAAGAAGTCGTAGACGTTCTGCTCCATCAGTCGTACCCGAGATACGTACTGATCCTAAACCCCCTGTCATAATGACAGAAGATCGTCCGATGAATGAGCTTCTCCAAGCACCCACCGAGGGTTACGGAGATGCTATTGTTGTTCCAGCCATCGTGGCTGAGAATTTTGAGCTCAAAACTGGGTTGATTAATCTGGCAACCCAGAAACAATTCTATGGTTTTGATAGGGACAATCCTCATGATCACATTAGATGGTTTAACCAAATCATTGGTACCATCAAATGTAAAAATGTCCCTGAGGAATCAATCAGACTTCTTCTTTTCCCGTTTTCCATCGAAGGCAATGCCAGAATTTGGCTTGATAAACAGCCTCCTAAATCGATTGAAACATGGGGAGATTTGGTTCATAAATTCATTAATGAATTCTTTCCTCCTTCCAAAACCACATATCTTAAGAATGAGATCATGAAGTTCTCTCAAAGGTTTGATGAACCATTCGGAGAGGCATGGGATCGTTTTAAAGAATTGCTCCGCAGATGTCCACATCACAGTTTCACCGAATTGATGCAAATGGACACTTTCTACAATGGGTTAAACCCATCTGATCAAAATTCTCTAAACGCCTCAGCTGGAGGTAATTTTCTGAGCAAATCCACAAAGGAAGCCATTGCTTTAATTGAAAACATGTCTAAGGTCCGTACTACGAGAGATAGAATTTATAATTCTCATGCTAGTGCTGGTCCTTCTACATCATCTCCCGTGACTTCTAGCACTGATTCTCAGATTGCTGAACTCGCGAAGGCTATTCAAGCTTTGGTTTCCAAGAAAGAGTCCGCTCCGCAAACTTCTCAAACTGCTGAAATTAAAAAGGTAGACGTTTGTGTTACTTGTGGAGGTCCTCATCCATACTACAATTGTACCCACACCGCTGGCAATGCAATTGAAGTCAATGCTATAGCAGGCAGTTCCAATCAAGGAGGAATTACATTCCGTCCTCAAGTGGAAACAAACTACCGTGCTAACAACCAGGGAGGACAGCCTGGATTATACCAACCAAACAATGCTAATAGGTTCATTCCTAACCAGCAACGAGGGCAAAACACACAAAATCAATATCATACCCCGAGCAATCAAATGGTTCCTTTTCAATACCCACCCCACAAGGGGGCTTCTAATCCTGGGTACTCAGCTCCTGCTCATCAAATGGTTCCTTATCAAGAATCTCCCTCTAATGAGCTCGCTAACCACATCAAGGTTAATGATGCTAACATGAGGGCAATGCAGAACCAAATCTCCAATTTGAAGAATGAATTTAATTCTTCAATTGCTAAGAACAACAATGAGCTGAGGAACGATATTAAGGACATGTTTGCTGGTTTAGTAAAACAACTAAATCCACCATCTACCTCGGGAGCTCTCCCAGGTAACACTGTTCCAAATCCAAAGGGTGAACTTAAAGCTATTACCACTCATAGTGGTAAAGCTCATGATGGACCATCGATTTCTATTCCTTCTCCTGTGAAGGAAAGAGAACGAGAAACCAAGGTGACAAAGGACCCGGTACTTCCTTCTAATAATAGAAGTGCTCATTACGTCCAAACCACGGTTGTCCCAAAATCTACACCCCCTATCACTCCTACATCATCAAGAATAGATCCTACTCTTTCACGATTCACGGTTAAAAGTTTGTCAAGCAATCTTTATGACCAAAGGGCAGCTGTGACTTATTCTCATATGCTTAATTCTGCCCGTAGGAGTGTATTAGACGACAGTGATGATGAGGAGGAGGATTCCAATGTCATCAAAGCTATCACCACTCGTAGTGGTGCTGCTTATGATGGACCCACAATGCCTATCCCTCCTCCATTATATGATGTGGAAAAAGAGGCGGAGGATACAACAGACAAAGTGCAAATTCCAAGTTCACAAAGTACAGCACAAGTCTCTCCTCCGGTCCTCCCTAAAAAGAAATCCAAATCAAGAGTTGTCTTTGAATCTGAAGAAACTCCTGAGGATACCGTCCCTAAATCCAAACCTTATCTTCCGTACCCATCACATATGAATGAGGAAAGGACCCGTGAAAAGAATAGTCAACAAATAGATAAATTCTTTCAAATCTTTAAAGAATTACATTTTGACATTAGTTTCGCGGATTCCCTCATTCTAATGCCTAAGTTTGCAGCGACAATCAAACAACTGCTAAACAACAAGGAAAAGCTGTTTGAGATGGCAAAAACTCCAGTAAGCGAAAACTGCTCTGCAGTTATCTTAAAAAAGCTTCCGGTAAAGCTTGGAGATCCTGGGAAATTCCTAATACCTTGTGTATTTCCAGGAATGATTGAATGCTATGCCTTGGCCGATCTCGGTGCTAGCATCAATCTAATGCCTTATTCAGTGTGGAAGAAACTTTCTCTTCCTGAACTCTACCCTACCTGCATGACTCTCGAGCTTGCAGATCGCACCATATCTATGCCCCTCGGCATCGCTGAGGATGTATTCGTTAAAGTAGGGAGGTTCCATTTTCCAGCAGACTTTGTGGTCGTTGACTTTGATGCCGATCAAAAGGTTCCTCTCATTCTTGGGAGAGGATTCCTTAGAACCGGCCATGCTCTTATTGATGTTTTGGAGCATGAGATCACTTTACGTGTTGGTAAGGAAGCTGTTACATTTGGTCAAGATCAAAACTCGAGGTACTCTTCAAACTATAACTCTGAATCGGTTAACCGAATCGATTTCATTGATGTTACTTCAAAGGAGTATTCTCAAGAAAATCTTGATTATTTTCATAATTCTGTGAGTGGTAATCCCACTCCATCTTCTACTACTATCTTAGCCGAATCTTCAACTTCTCTCACTCTTGATGAGGAAAGTAGTCCCATTTGGGATGAAGATGAGACTGAGAGTGATCAGGAGGGAGATATTCTTCTCTTTGAAGAATTGTTAAATAATGATCCAATTCCCCCTCCTCCGCTAGAATCTTCAACTTATCTCACTCGGGTTGAGGAAAATCATCCCATTTGGGATGATGATGATACTGAGAGTGATGAGGAGGGAGATATTCTTCTCCTTGAGGAATTAATGTACGATGTTCCAATTCCCCCTCCTCTTCTAGAAGAACTTCATAATGAGGGTACTAATTCTATTCTGGATGAAATCGATGTTTATCTCGATTTAGACACATTTATGCCTGGTATTGATGATACCGAGAGTGATCAAGAGGAAGATGTCAGTCTTCTTCTTGAACAACTTTTATACCCAGAAAATTATCCCACCCTCCCACCCAAACAACTTCATAAAGAGGAATTCAAATCAGTTGAAGAAACTGATAAAATTCCTGAGATCAAGCATAAGACCTTGCCTCCTTCACTTAAATTTCACATTCTTGAGGAGGAAGTTCTTGTGATTACTGCTATTTTGATCTCCCTACTACCCTTCACCTACCCGGTGATTTCTCCTTCCCTTCACTCATTCGAGAGTGAGGATGTTACCTTTGACCCTGGTATTTGCCATATAACATTGGTTTAAATGCCAAATATATCTCTCTTGGTGTGGAACTTTCATGTACTTCAATATGTATACAAACATTTTGTATGAAAGTCCGATGGAGATGGTTTCTTCCACTTACTTCCCCTTAGATTTTCACATTGCTTTTTCTCCCGGCCTGTTCAGGAGATCTTTATTACAGTTCATCGTTCACAAGCGATTAGCTTGCGTGATAAACCTGACACTTTGGGATGAAAAGAATCTAATTAGGGGTCGAGTCCGGCTAGTGACTCGGGAATCAAAAACATTAGCAAAAACATGGGCTTGTCACCCGTGTGTAACACCCAAGTGTGGGGGAGATGCCCCACATGTTGTATAAATGTAAATATCTAAAAAAAAAAAAAAAAAAAAAAAAAAAAAAAAAAAAAAGTACATATAGTGATAGCTTCTATTTAAGAAGTTTTATCTAAAAAATATTTGTATGTATATACATGTAAAATAAAGGCTAAGAGTATTTTCCCTTTTACGTTCTAAGTTCGGTTTAACACCCGGTATTTTGAATATTGAGGGCAATATTCAGTTCTAAGTGTGGGGGGGGGGGGGGGGATTCTCACGAATTCAAACACATGTTCCATCAGGAACCCCCAATTTAGCCAAAAATTTTAAAATTTTTTCTCACTTAGAACGCAATAAATGGTATCAATCCTCCATGTCTAACCCACAACAGGATTGGCTAATCCAGGAGCAAACGGTTCTTGGTAAAGATAACTCAAACCCGTTTATGGCTTGCAATTTGCCAAAAATTGTATGGTTCCTCAACTCCCCATTATCCTCAAAAGCTAATGAGTTGGCTAGCCCGCAAGATTATGGCTTGTGGTAAAGGCTGTGGAAAATCCATAATTGGTAATCAGCTCACCAAGATGTTGACTATTCCATCAAGAGTTGGCTAGTCCAGAAGCAAACGGCTTTTGGTAAAGACTAATCAAATCCGTTGACAGCTGGTGGTTTGCTCAAAATCACACGGTTATCAGGTGTACCACAGTTCTTACATCTGGCTACTCCAGAAGTGATGGCTTTTGGTAAAGAGATAAAATCCATTAAATCTTCATAAAATATTGCTAGGGACTAGCAATAGTTTAGTGTGGGGGATTGATGAGTGTCTAAATACTCATCATTTCTGTCACATTTAAGCTACAAAACATCTGAAAACATACAGATATGCTTTAAAATATATGAAATATCATGAAATTGTGTTTTTAAGTGTTACAAGTGCAAAAGGGATGAAAACTGATGAAAAACATACAAAATAAACATAATTTACAGTTTCAGTCCCTGAACTTTGACAAATTGGCAAAACTAGTCCCTGGTCAATCAAAACTTGTTCAAATATCATAAAAGGTCCTTGGGATTCATAAGTTGTTAGTAAATGTCCTTTGAAGTCTAAAATTACAAATTTACAACTTTGGTCCCTCAACTTTGGAAAAGTGTCAAATTTAGTCCCTAAGGTTTTAAAAATAAGAAAATATTCAAAATAAACCTTATACTATTTATAAATGACAAAATTGGTCCTTTTTGTTAACTATTGGATATTTACAGGTAAGCCCTTCAAGTTTCAGAAAATTGCAAGAATGGTCCCTGGAGTTTGAGGTATTGACAGAAAAGGTCCCTGGGCATTTAATATGGGAAATTATCATCTTTGGTCCTTGGGGTTTTCAAGTATGGCAATAATGGTCCCTTCAACTAAATTGGAAAGTTTACACATCAGGTCCCTACACTTTGGCAGATTTACATTTTTGGTCCTTGTGTAACAATAATACCAAACGGATCCTTGTTGTTATTAAATAAACCAAAAACCAAACCCAACACACACAAACCAAGCCCACCCTCTCTTATTTCTGGCCCAGTCCACCACTCAGCCCAACTCCCCTTAAATAAATATACCAGGTTTGACCCTGGTCAAACACCACCTCCCCGCTTTCTACTGTTCCTCTTCCTCACCACAACCTGCAAACCAGAAACCACCATGGTAATTGCCACCTTTCACCACCACCTGTCCTCTACCAGCTCATCCCAACCACCTCACAGATAGCCCACTACTCCCATTAATGCTTCCCCACCAATCCACACTTCACCTCTCCCTCACACACCCTGGTTTCATGGCTTCTTGACCAAAAGTCCATATCTACTATCTCCTTTGTCCCCCTGACACTCCACAACACTCCACAAATCCTTAATTGTCCTAAAATATCACCTAGCTACCTGTTTAACTTTTGGCGCCAAAATGATCCAAAGGCCAATAATGATCTGAAGTCATCCTATGGTCTTGAATTGAAGTGGGAAAGTGTCAGGATGCTAGTGGGAGTATTTGAAGTCTATAAAGACCAAGGAAGAGCCAGGAATGAAGGGATCACTAATTTCATAATTTTTGATCACTTTACTTAATTGTCATTTACTTGCTTATCTTTATTACCTTGTAATTTACTGCTTTCAGTGTTTTGTTACTCTTTCACAAGTGTAATAAACCTATTTACAGTTCTAATTTCAATCTATCTTAAACATTTTAACTTTTGCTTAATTTGTCTTTAAATTTCTTGTAATCTTAAATATTGATGATACATGTTGTTTATTGGACTCAATAGCCCACATAAGCTCCTGACATAGCTTATCAAGCTATTAGTAACTTTAAAAACAAGTATTAGTTGAAAAAAGAAAATACAAAAAGAAATTAAGAAAATCAAAGAAAAAAAAAAAAAAAAAAATTAGTTTCAATAAAGAGAGAAGCATTGGAGCAGGGTTGATATTGGATTGCCTTGGGTTTAGAAGCTTTGTGGAAAGCTATTAGGTTGGTTCACAGTTCTTGGTTTCATGTTTCTCAGTCAAACTTCATTTGTAAGTATCTCACCTTATTTTGGAATTTCACTATAGCTTAGCTTATACCTCTGCTTTATTGTTTGTTTGTGCTTATTTAATGTTACCTAGTCATAATATAACTTAAAATAGCAAGCTTGTTCATTATAAATCATTTGTACTAAAAACCAAAAGTTTCACAGTGGAAAACTTAAACTTGACATACTTGTGTTTTCTGCTTGTGTTATTATTGACTCAGGTTCATTTGATCTTATATAGATATAATTTAGTGTTTGGAATCAGTCTTATGGATTAGAATATTGTTTATCTTTGAAAATCATCAAAACTGTCATATTAGGGTGTGTTTGAATCAGTAGGATCCACTGACATTAAGGTTGTCTTAGTTGTTGATTCTGGTTCAGTCAAGTCCTAATAGGTCTAAGATAGTTAGGTAAATCATAAAATTGGTTAAGTCTAGGTCTAAAAGTCAAAATCATCTTCCAAAACCCTTGACAGTCCACTGTCAAGGATTAAGGATCCACAAACCCACCATTTAGCTTATAATATATAACTTTAGCTTAATTTAGGTTAAAAATAACTTATATCAGCTTAGTAAATCAGTTAGATAGCTTAGAATCTCATATAAGTCAAACTAGGTAAGTTTTTCTAAAAGTCAAAAGTTCATCTCTCAGATTTTCTCAAATCTTGAGAGATTTTTCTAGATTTATGTATTAGGTCTTAGGATCTGAAAATTAGTTTAGTAATACTTTACCAGCTTAACTTGTGATTTTAATTGTTGTTATATTTTTAAGATTTTATTTTGTGGACAAAAATGCCCCTTGAACTGAGCTGCAGGGCAAGGTGATTGCTCTGTCTCAGCAGACCTAAGCCACAACACCAACTTTGGTGGTGTTTTGTGGATCATTCAGTGGGTCCCACACCTTAAAATTTGTTTCTTACAACCCCCCTCCTACCAGGGAGTGACCATTGACCTTTTGTTTGACCTAATTCTCAGTGGACCCCACCTGTATAAGCCTCAAAAGACTGTCCCTAATCTGTCTCAGATTCCCATAAGCCAAGTGCTTATTTTGAGCTTATCAGCTTACTCAGTGGATACTTATTGATTTTTCTTGCTTAGACAAGTTTACTTAACTTATCTGAACTTGAATAATCCATAGTGGGTCCCACACAAGTCAGTTTTAGCTTATTTGCTTGATTGGTCAACTGTGGTCAACTGTCATCATAATAAGCTTACACACAGCTTATTAATAGCTTATAAAATAGTTGTCTTTATTAAAGTTGTCTAATTTTAAGTATAAAATAGTTTTATAAAAGAAAAATCCAGAAAATACAACATAAAAATAAGTGATAGTTTCTATTTAATTTAATTAAATTTTAATTTTCATTTTTAGATTTTTATTAAGTAATTTGTAATTTTATATTTTTATTAATTTCCTTATATATTAAAGTATTTTTAATAATTTTCTTAGATTTTTATTTTGTAATTTAGTATTTATTAGAATTAATAATAGTTTTATTAGTAATTAATCAATAAATAAGTTTTAAATAGCATAATTACTTTTTATATAGCAACACCTAGATTTTATATTTTTCCTAGCTTCTATAAGTCATAAGATAATTTTAGAAATTTTCTTGTGATTTATACTGTTCATTTAATAGTTTTTATAATTTAAATAGTTTAAATAGTAATTAAATAATAAATAGAATAATAAATAGTAAACTAGTTTAAAAATACATAAAATAAAGTTTTTATAATTTTTTAGGATTCCTGTGATGGTTAATTAGATTTATAAATTTTATCATAATTTTCTAAGTTAGTTTAATAATATTTGTAATTTAAAATAGTTTAATTAGTATAATTAATATTAATAGTTTTTAATTAATAAAAAGTTCATAAAAAGACAAAAAGATTTATTTTTATTTTTTTATACTTTCTTCAAGTTATATTTTAGGTTTAGAAAATATTTTTATAAGTTTTTAGTTTAATTTGTAATAGTTATCATTTTTAGTTTGATTTTAATTAAATAGTTAAAATAGTTTTTAATTAAATAATTAATAATAAATAATATAATAATATAAAATAGTTTTCTTTCTAATTTAATTTTCTTTTTAGTTTAAGTTTATAAAATTTTCATTTTTTACCCCCTGTGGTTTATTTTTCTTTAAAACTCACCTTTTTCTCTGTACGCAGTCGCGTACGTTTTTAATTTCTTTTACGTTTTTAAGTTTTCGTATTTCAAGGTTTTGTTTATATTGCTTATTAAAGCTATTTTATTTTATCCTTAGGGTAATCACAATCACATACCCTTTCCTGTTCAATATTTCCCGATCACAGATCCGTTCTAACTCAGGATATCGCACTTCCAAGGGACATAACGACCCGGGGACACTAAACTCCTTGGATATATTTGTATTTGCCTCTTTCTAGTTTGACTTGTATCATCAACCATTCACAAGTGGTTGATTAAATAAGTAGACTGTTTTTAGGTGAACCAGTACCGTACCGATCCCGATATACGATAAGGTATCGGGACTACGAAATAAGGTAAAAAAATTAAAAATCGGGACCATTAATTTGGTACGGGACCGGTATCAAATCGGAAAATTCACGAAGAAGAAAAACCGGATTTTCCGGTACCGGTACCAGTATCCGAATCACGTTCGGTACAGTACCAATACCGCTAATTTATGCTCGGGAAAAAATCGGTACCACTAATTTGGTACGGGATCTGGTACGAGACCAGTACCGTGCTCATCCTTACCAGAGACGTATTAAGGATTTTTGAAAAGGTGTTGTATAAAAGAATTATTGATCTAACTAAAGTTGCACCATAAGAAACGAGAGTAGCAAAAAATATATTGGGAGTTGCATGTACCACAAAACGACAGTTTTAAAATTTTTTTACACTTCATAACCTGCTCATGTCACACCTGGCACCTATGTAGGTACGTCCATGCTTGTGACCGATTCTCGTCTATTACTTTTGATATTGCGTTTATATGGACTTATGCCATTAATCCGTTACACGTATCGGCACTTTCATCTATGAAAAGTCGTAACATGGATTCATTGAACTCGTCGAATAGAAAAAGAATACATAGCTTTTAGACACAGCTAGCCTTGCAAGTCAAGTCAAGTCAAGTTCGCTAATTAATCCTATTGTATTAATTTTTGTATTTTAGAATAGGTAGCGTTTTTTAATAAGTTAGAGGTGGTATAGGTATGTGAATGCATAACTTTCAATCATTTTGTGTTAGAATTTAAACTTTTTTTTTTTCTTTCGTATATTTCATAATCACTTACAAAATTGTAAAGGTTGTTTGAGGCATTGGCCTATAATTCATATGATCGTGTTTAGAGGTCAAACGATAATTATACGGAGTATGAATCAATAAGGATGTGATTTTCTATTTAAACCCAAAGCGGCGCATTAGACCCGGCTCAATTGTTGATAGAGTAATAAACCCGACACAACAAAATTTCAGAAGGTACACCAGTTCTCCTCAAGAAGTCAAAATACAAGTTTAAAAACTTCATCGTCTATCATAAGGTAAGGATATATAATATAACGTATTTCTAAACATTGTGTTATGAATTGATAATTACTATTGTAATATAATCCACATACTTTCAAATACTTTGATAACCTAAAAATTAACACACAAGTAAATGTATGATACCAGGAACATACCAGGAACACATATGACAACTCTATTTATTAACTATGTAAGTGCGATCGATAAATAGAGTTATGTTAAACTTTGTTTTGAAGGTACTCATTAGATAAACCCAATTAATAATGACAAATCCTCACTTATTCGTTTTCCTAAACGCCCATTGTTTTGTTGATTATGAAATGGAATTTATTGTTTTTCAAACACATAAGAGTTTTTATTTTCAACCGAATCATTTAGATACAAAAAAAAGAAAAGAAAAGAAAGACTAAAAAAATATTGAATTTTACAAACAATAGTCTTAAGGGTTGTTGTTAAGCAAATGTTTTTTATAACAATACTACCAATGAATGATTCTGACTAAATGACAATCCTGCAAAAAAATGAAGACAATCTCGCAAAAAATGGATCCATATTTCATACTTGATTATAATTGGCTAATAGCTTTGCTGCAAACAATTGTAATAGAATATAATCTTTTAACCACAAATTTAAAGCTGTCGTTAGCTTAACCCTAGAGGCATTTGGTCTGTTAATGAAAATCACTGTAAATATGAAAAATGTAAGAAGTTTGTAAACCCACATAACTTGGTGGGTATCAAATATGCTTACTTTTATTAGATTCATTCTCAATTTTAAAACTAATCAACGAACCAAACGATTACAATAAAAATAAGATGTATAAATGACTTGTACAATTATGCAATTATACAAATCATTTATGCATTAAGTTTTTTTTTTTTAGGTCTCATTAGTTAGGCTCATTTATCGTTGCTGTAAAAATAAATGTCATCCATTTAATCCCGTACCCTCAACCAATCACCCCTAAATAATAATTGAAAGTATCCAACTTTAGTAAAGGCTTCATTTAATACAACAATATTTCTCACCTCATTTAATACTTATAAATTATACATTAATATCATGCAATATACCTATCCGCTCAATAAATGTATGCTTTGAAAATGACCAACAAATCACAATCAAATATATACATGCATAAACAAGTTTGTTGATCATGGACCAACCTAGCTAGTTCTCACAAATTGTGAGAATGAGTATCACATCTTAATTAATAGACAGCCAACTGTGGTGTCGAGTTCAATTTGAAAAGGAAAACAAAAAATAAAAATAAAAATGAAGAGTAAAATGAAAAAATAAAAAAATAATAATAATAAAAAATAAAAAAATTAGGCTAAAACTTTCCATCAAAAAATAGAAAAAATCGATGTTTTAAAAACCAGGTTTCTAATCGACCCGGTCAAGTCACCGGGCACCGATTCGACCGTCGGGTTAACCCGCTTTTCCATTAAAATTTCTTTTTTATTTTTTCAACCTGGTCAACCCGATTTTATTTAAAAAAAAAATTGAAAAAAAACCAAACCCGGCTGGGTTTCATGACCTGAGTTGACCCGGGTCACTCAAAACCCGACAGGTCTAACCGGTTAAACCGGTTTTAGAAACCCCGGTTTTTTGACTCGTTTTTGTGGCTGGGCACCGGTCCGACTAGTTGAACCGACCAGGTCAACCCGGGTTTGAAAACAATGGAAAAAATAGAATGAAACTAAAGTTAAGCATGTTAAATAATAAACTTAGCCTTAATTTTTAACTTTAAACCTTTTAAACACGGGTATAATTGTAAACAAATTAACTTTTTTTTTATTTTATTTTTCTCAAATTAACTTTTTCTTTTCTTTTTTTTTTTTTTTTTTTTCTTTTCAACTCAAGAATATAAATATCTTTTTTGACTTTTTAATTTTTTTTCCATTATCTTTCTTATAGTCTTTTCTATTTCTCTTTTTTTCTAAAGGTCAAGTACACATATTGTTCTCTTTTTGAGTTTTTTCCCTTGTTTTAAGATTTTTTTTTTCAATGATCATTTATATTCAATAATTAGTCCATTATGTGTCTTTATAGCACAAATTTGACAATCCCTTACTAGCACTAGCTTAGGTACCATTATTTTTAATTGTTCTTGGTCAATTCATTTAATACAAATAATACAAATTGAAAGAAAACGTGAAGAAAAAAAACAAGGGTAAAAACCATACAATAGCCACGTACTTTCCAAAATTGTCCGTCTAGAACCACTTACTTTTTTATTACCTTACTTCACCAACGAACTATCAAATTCTGTTCGACTTCACCAATATAACCTTGAAGTGACAATTTTACCCTTATCTTCTATACCCTCACTTGCATCGTTAGTCCTTAATACTAACGTCCGTTAGTCCTTTTGCACCTTTTTGTTCGTTTTTTAGAAAAAATATTTTTTTTCGAAAATTATTTAGAAAAATATTTTTTCTAAAATATTTTCGAAAAAATTATTTTTTCTAAAAAATATTTTTTTTTCGAAAATATTTTTTTTTCTAAAATTTTTTATTCAAATATTTTTAAAAAAAAAATTCGAAAAAAATATTTTTTTTATTCAAATATTTTTCTAAATTTTTTTTATTTTTTTTCTAAAAAATATTTTAGAAAAAAAATATTTTTCTAAAAAATTTTCGAAAAGAAAATATATTTTCGAAAAAAAAATTTCTAAAATATTTTCGAAAAAAATATTTTTTAGAAAAAATAATTTTTTTCGAAAATATTTTAGAAAAATATTTTTCTAAAAAATTTTCAAAAAAAAATAATTTTTCTAAAAAATATTTTTTTTCGGAAATATTTTAGAAAAAATATTTTTTTTCGAAAATATTTTATTCAAATATTAAAAAAAAAAATTATTCGAGAAAAATTATTTTTTCTAAAAAATATTTTTTTTTCGAAAATATTTTAGAAAAAATATTTTTTTTTCTAAAATTTTTTATTCAAATATTTTTTTAAAATTTTTTTATTTTTTTTTCTAAAAAAGGTGCAAAAGAACTAACGGGCGTTAGTATTAAGGACTAACGATGCAAGTGAGGGTAAGGAAGATAAGGGTAAAATTGTCACTTCAAGGTTATATTGGTGAAGTCGAACAGAATTTGATAGTTCGTTGGTGAAGTAAGGTAATAAAAAAGTAAGTGGTTCTAGACGGACAATTTTGGAAAGTACGTACCCAAAAAACAAATATAAGTACTTTGTAAAGTTATTGATTTTTATCGTCACAAAACAAAAAGAAAACCGGGTTTGTCACAAAACCAACAACGTTCCACTTTATCTTGAAGTCTATAACCAAAATCCATTTCATGTGTCAAATGTGATCTTTTTTTCCAACCCCACCTCTAGATCATGATAGGAGATTGTAGGCGAGAAACATGGACGGCCCAAGAACACAATTTGACCAGGTGCATTTACGAAAAATTATACAAAGTGAGGAACACAATTTTTTCAGTCTAGGTGCATTTAGGAAAAATCCTGATCTTTTACAAAAATTTACACTATGCCATAAAATTCAATGGGCGTCCCGGGACCCAGCCTGTCCATGCCAAGAAAGACATAGTAGCCGGAGGTGGTGACTGGTGAGAGTAGTGAGGCAACTTGCCCAATCTGCATCTGACTCTGCTACGCGGAAGGCGTGGTAGAGGCATAAAGCTCAAGACCATGCTCAAGTGCGCCTTTCACATATTTATAGTACACATAACCTAGCTACTAGTGAAGATTCTGGACGTGAGCCGAGCGTGGGCCTAAATCATATATAAGATCGATAACATCTCTTTGTCTAGCGCGATCAGGGTTGTGTTTGTAATTTCGAGAATGTATCCATAAGACCCGTACGACTGAGATAGACATAACCTAACACGGCCTAGTTACGTAGTTAGGCTCGTTTACAGTCCTAGACGACTAGGCAAGAACAAAGTTTTTACACTCATAAAACATTTACTTGTTTATTATCATACATCAATATTCTGTAATCAACCAATCTGTAAAGTATCATACAATCATATTACCCGAAAAAAAATGAAAATAAAACTCAAACTTCACCAAAGATTAAAATCAAGACGTTAAAAAAACGAAGAAAAAAATTCACACATATCTGTTAAACGGTTTCCTCCCATACGCAGCTGGCATAGAAATAGCTGAATCAATGCTCCTGTCCCCAATAGACCGCGGAGACTTATGTTTTTGCAACACCATTGGAGCTTGTGATATCGTAGAATCTTTGCTTGAAGACTTTTTATTCCACTTAAATGACGAACCAATGTTTTGTGTTAAAGGAAACGAAAACCTCCTTTTAGAAGATGTCTCACTAGCCGCAGTGCTCGTGAGTCTGTCTTTAGGATTACTCGTTGGTCTCGCTTTAGCTTTAGCTGAAACAGTTGGACTCATGTAATTCGGGACTGAAAATGGGGGACAGCTCATTAAACTATCGTCGTCTTTCATTGGGTAAGGTGAACCGGAGACACTGCCTTTTGGTTTAGAAAATTTCATTATGTTCGGTGTTGATGAGGGTGGGGTTCGTGTAGGAGTCATAAATTGTTGTCTAGTCTTTGTTGGAACGGTCGATCTTGATGACTTTGGTGTATGTGTGTCAAGGTTTTCGAATGAAAAGTTTGTATGTTTATATGTGCTGGATTGAGGTCGTGAGATTGGGCTTGGGCTTGGTTTCTTGTCGAGATTTGATCGTGTAGGTGTGGGTGTGAATTCAGGGGTTTTAGTCATGGGTTCATCGGATGGAAGTTGACGTTCTAACCAGTTCCACCACCATGGAAAGCTACCGGACCGGATGTCACTTAGATCATTTTGAGCTGACTTTGGTGTCGCTTTCCATAACTAAATAATAAAATCGTGTTATAAATGTTTCGGTTTTTGAGATTTCAAAAAAGTATGAGTGAATGGGTTCAAGGTTACCTGATGGGAGTATGCATACGCCATGGCTCGTTCTCTCTTGATCACTGCCTCCATTTTCTTCTGAAGCATTGCTTCTTTTTCTTCTTTCGTCATCAAGCTATCGTCCCAATGTCCATCGCCCGCTTCCAACTACATTTGATTCCCAAAATTACTAAACTCAACATAGCTCACTTCAATAAGAGTGCGTACTTGAACACAGCCCGAGTTGTATTCATTAATATATTTAACTTAGTAACATGTCGCTACTGCTACCGTAATATATAGCACAACCAATAGCTTTATAGGTGGCAATTTCAACTCATATGTTGTACAGGATTGATTTGGGTATTGCTTAACTAGCCTATCGACTTATGGTATGAACGGTAAGTAATAAGTACAAATAAAAAAAAAAGGAAGTCTTACTAGGTTACTAAAGGTCCATTTGCCGGTTGAACTCTCAAATTCCTTGTCATTTATATGATTTTGGCCTTGGTTTTCTAACATTTGGATTCTTCGTGACTGAATTTGAGTTTGGACTCTGACCAACAGTTGCATCTGTTTCATAGCGTTCACAGTTTGTCGTTTCACGTTTTGACCTCTTACAACTCCTTGTAGCCTCACAAGCCCCCTCAAAGCTCGGAAACTCCTCCTTGCCTGTACAATATACACAATATAGTTATACACAAACATATACAAAATGTCAAAAAGTGAATTGTACAAATTCCAACCCATTTAAAAGATGGGTCGATCTGTAGTAACTAATGGGTCTAAGGGGTCCAACGGGTCAAAAAAATGCAAAAAATGACCCATTAAAAGTGAACGGTCAGAACCGTGGTGATAAAAAACATTTTATGGGGATCGCCCAATTCGACCCATTTTGACCAGAACCCGTTTGACCTGTTATCCAACTCATCCATTTGTCATCTCTAAAACTTTCATTAGAACCAAAAGAAAAACTTACCATGTATCCTCTATACGCAGCCTGTATAATGGTAGCCGAAAGGTGGTGATGTCGTAGAGTTGGCTCTGGTCTATACTTAATTTCCGTGCGTCTTTGAACCACTCTAGGTGGAGAATTCTTTGGTGAAACTGCCCGAGGAGAAGGCACTCTAGGAGAAGGTACCCTGGGTGAAGCGGCTCGATGAGAATTGACCCTTGGAGAGGCAGGCCTCGGAGTGGATAAAGGTTGTGGGGTCGTTGGTTGATCAACAGGCAGAGGATTTCCAATAAACATATACTGTTGATCAACTTCCCCCAGTATTTTCTCGATGCTGCTTGGCTCTCTAAAGAGAGGAATGAATGATCGGCTTTCGCCATATTTTACTTTTCCTCGCCCCTTTTTATCTTGGGAATATTTCTTCTCTAGTTCCTGTGACCCGAGCCAACCATGATGAATAACAAGAAAATTAATCAAAATCAACACTTTTCTAGTACCAACGACGTTTTAACCCAAAAAAAAAAAAAAAAAAAAAAAAAAAACACGCATATGTAATAGTATAAGCTTAGGCCAAGGTGTATTGAGGTGGCGGCCCGTTAATCAAAAGGTTGTAAATTCAAGGGACAAGGGTGTGTGACCGTTTGCCGTATCAAAAAAGCATGGCGTTTAAATATTCGACTTACATTTGGTAGCTTGTCTTTGGAGTTGGATGTAAAAACCTTCTTGATCGCTGAAAACCAACTCCCTTTTCTGCCCATGTGTTCCTAGCATTAGTCTGACCCTGTAAAGCCGACAACCAGTTAAAAAAAATGGAGGAAAATATGAAATAGGGCGACGGGTTTGTGAAATTTTTGACAGATCAGCAAAGCTAGAACTCTGTTCGATTAACCGAAATTTGCAAGATATCAATGAAAAACAGAAGACTATTCGCTCGCATAAAGCTAAAATGATTTATTTCCATCAACATCCATGAAAAAAACAGTCACGAACCCGCATATGGTGAAGGCCAAGATCTCTATTTCACAAACTCTTAAACACATAATTCACCATTAAAAATATGTACTAGTACACTTATTCAACATAGGAAGTAAATTTCGTGACTCACCTTTGACCTTCCTATATAACACAAGGGCAGATCTACATGTTAAGTTACGGGATGCCTGAGAATCCGAAATTATGTTTCTTCCAAAAAAAAAATCATATTTGTTTTCAAAAATATATAAGAACTACTTATTATATAGCCGGCTTATGGCTTATTTGATTTTGGGTTTATGTTTCATAAACTTACTTTTCATGGCTTATTTTGAAACTTTTCGGCTTATATTATATAAGTTCATTATATCATAATGAACTTATATAAGCCGAAAAGTTACAAAATAAGCCACAAAAATGAGCTTATGAAACATAAGCCCAAAACCAAATAAGCCATAAGCCTGCTATATATGCCAAATCTAACACCCCCTTAATTACAAGTAATTCAGTTGGCAAAATATTATTGTGTACACTATCCTACTATAAACATGTTTTTTTGTGTCCAATACTAATTTTGACAGAAGGCAGATCACACAAGACATCCTTAAAAACATGATCCAAAATCTTGTTTATAACTAAAGTTTACAACATAAAAACAAACATGCAACTCAAACAAAAAAAAAACAAAAAAAAAAAAAAACAAAAAAAAAAAAACATAACTCAAATGATGCATGTAACATATATAAGAACATGTTCTTACCTTAACTATAAAAAACTCCAACCAAGATTAATTTCTAGATACCCTTTTTCACAAAGATGTTCCAACACAAAAGTTGATCACATTCTACACAATATCTTCCCTCTCTCTCTCTCTAGATTAACTTATTTTTAATACCACCATAAGCTTTTTTACACACAGTGAATGTGTGTATATGTGTGTGTTTTTTAGAGAGAGAGAGAGAGAGAGAATTTTGAAAGTGAAAATATGAAAGTTTGAATTGAGTTTGGTTTTCTAAGAAGAATGATTATGATTTATGAATAGCAAAGAACAATTTTCATAACTTTATTGTCCCCCACCACCTTTCACCTTTTCTAGCTTTATATTCCCGGCAAATTTTATTAAATGCTAATCAAACTTTAACAATTATTTAAATTCAAAATAATCTTTTAAATTTTTTTTGAACATAAAAACAATCTTTTAAATACTACTTGCTTAGAGTTATTTATTTATTTATTTTTTCTCCAAAAGGTTGTGAAACTTCTTCTTTTCTTAAATTGATTTGAAAGTTGTATATGATAAATGTATACCCATGTGTCATATATGTTACATATGTTACTTAGAGTATAAGTTGTAGCAATACCCAAAATTAGAAAAATATGTTGGCTCATTAATATAAAAAAGAGAAACTATGTTTTATTCGTAATACTAATAGAGAAAACTAAGACCCACTAAAAACACACAAATACATAACATATGCTAAAAAAAATCACAAACAAATTAGGCAAAGCTAAGATGTTAACACTTACTCCATCTGTCTCAAAATTATTGTAATGAGAGAGAAATCACAAGGTTTAACAAAAATGAGACTACTATAAATCTCAAATCACTAAAAAAGAATATTCCTTTAATATATTATCTAGTTTTTACTTAAAAAAGAAAGAAGACAATTATTTTGAGACATGCTAAAAGAGAAATGTAGACTATAATTTTGAGACGGGAGGAGTAAAATAATTAACTTCGGTGTTGTGTTGTAACCAATATAATTAGCAAAATACATTGCAACTTGTATAATGCAAAACTGGAATTTTGATCGTGTAGAATAGCTGAAATTACATACTCGTTGCATAAAAGTTAACGGCGTGGCGTAAATTATTGACAATACTAATTTTTATACAACCTCACACGTCGAATATACATAACTAGGTTCTATCGAAACAATATGTAACAAGGGATACATGATGCAAGCCTGTTTATATAGAAACCGCAACATTTAAACAAAATTGAACCCTTTTTTCTAAGATTTGCTATACAATATTCACTGGACAATATTTAAAAGGATATTAAATAACCAACTCTTGTCATATTTAAAATAATTATTTATTTAACGCACAATAAATAAACATACAAATTAACTTAAATATAACACAAATTACCTTAAATATAATTTTTAATTTAATAAAAACTAAATTTCTTTTTATATTTATTTTAACCGCTATCCAATGAGCATTGTATAACAAATACCTGTATATATAAATGAATTTTTAAAAAAGTATTTGCATGATAGACTCCAAACAAGTAGACAACCTAAATATTTGGTCACTTACATTTTTAGTTCCTTATAGAGAAATGATATAAACAAATGTTATATTTTACTAAGATTTGAATGATTGAAAATGAAGTGTTTATAGATAGAGAAAGTGATAGATTTAGCCGCTTACCCACTTGATTTATGAACCTACCGTGATGCCAACTTCAACTAACTTTACTTAATTGAGAAGACTATTTAACACATTAATTGCTTTTCCATCATCATTAACAATTATAATGCCCATCACATAATGATCTATCTATTTAGATTCCTTTTGTATTAATGATCTATCTATTTAGATTCCTTTTGTATTTGTTACTCACTGCATCTCAAAATAATTATCTGCTGACAAAAAAAATAAAAAAAATACGAAAACATATTTATTATTATTTTATCTTTCTTACTTTTTTTTAAAGATTCTACTATTGGTACCCTGCCTGTCCACAAAAAGTACAAATATTTTGTATTTTCTACGCCCTTTTTCTCCTTATTTACAGTATAATAAATTTTTTAATTAGTTTCTGTTCTGCAATTTTTATCAGAAATACTTTTGACTTGTTGAATTTTATAATTTTTATTTCACACTTTCTGTTTCACAGTTTTATAATATAAACAAAATTATAAAAATAAAAATAAACAAAAAAGACAATGGGGTACAACTTGTAGATTTGAGGGGTCTTTATAACCTATCCTTTAAAAGAATGGTCAATTTACCTTTAATAATAGTAATACATAGTACTTTTTTTTAAATTTGTAATTATAATATCAAGTAAGTATAATATGGTAAACTTTATCAAACTTTTAAATCTATTTATAATTGTACAATTAAATTGAGGCATTCTGAAAAAAGAAACACTGACTATTAATTAAGACACAAAGAGTACCATTTAAATGCTTTTATAATTACTTTATTGTTGTGTGTTTGTGGTAAGGACCGTTTTTCCTCTACTCATTGCTTAACGGAAAATTCAATACCTTTGATAATTTCATACTATTTGACCCAATGATCTTAAAGTTACTTTTTGGAACATTAATTTTGACAAAATTTGCATTAACAAAGTTCAAAGATTTTGCACCCCAGAAAGAAAAAACAAAGTTTCAAAATTCAATATTTATGTTGATCTAATTATAGCATGCATCGATCAGGTGTGGAAACTTCAACTTTCCACTACGGTTAAATAATGTTCGCTCTTCTAACAACAAAAATAGTAGTTTAATTGAGCCGAGCTGAGCCTCGAGTTTAACAGAACTTGAGCTCGAGCTTGACTTGTTTCGAGCCTTAATTATAAAGCCCGAGCTCAGCTCGTGAATTATACCTTAAGCTCGAGCTTCGCTCGTTTATGAACATATTTAATTTATTTGGCTATCTAGTTAGTTTTGAATCTAAAACCTCTTGTGAGGATATCAGAATACATCACCGCTAAACCATTTGATCATTAACAAAACTTTAATTGATCAATCTTCTAACACGAGTGTTTTTAGCAGGCCCGACTAAGTCAAGATATAGCTAGCAATGCAACAAGACCAACTGGAGCTTGCTTTAGTGGTATCATTCTATCACCGCAAACGCTCAGTCGGATTGGTCAAAAGAGGGCCTTTTTGAAAAACGACATGGGTTCAATCCCAACTCCTGACTAATTAGGTTACTGGGACATGTGATCATTGTCTGAGCCTAGTATTTGAGGAAAGTTCGGTTTGGCATCTCGGTTATACACCTCTTTGGATTAAGATGCAACAAGTAGCAAGAAACGAACATAAGAATTCATCGCAAATACTCAGATTGACCGGTCAACGAGGGGCCTGTTAGAAAAAATTGACACAGTTCAAAGTTCGGTGCTCATTATCTAGGGTCGGTTCCTTGGGGGAGGGTCCAGTTGTCATCCTTAGGATATATAAAACCAGGGTGATCCAATCATTCTTAATCTTTTGGAGAAGAATTGAAGTTATAGATTTTTTTTTATTATTTTATTTATCCAATTAAAGATGTGATTGGTATAAAATTGACAAATGTGGCTAAATTTGTGTAGGTGTGGGGCAAGCCGTGTAGAAACAGGCATAGACAAATGATGACTTGAAAAGAATGGGGTTTGGTCCAAGAAAGGTCCATCATCCCATCACCTGCTTACACGCACGTGACTTATTCTTCTTGAACAATTCTTCATTGTTTTATCAACACAACATGTAAAATAAAAATTAAATAAAAAAATATAACATAACATTAACATTTTAGTAAGAGAGAACTGCAAAATACATCCCTGTGGTTTACAGGTTTTGCCATCCTACATCCCTGTCAGAAACTTTTGGCAAGATACATCCCCTGTTAGGCAAACGTTTGCCACTATACATCCCTCGTTTACAATGAGGACTAACGGTGCAAATTTTTCCTCCGTTATCCCTTAACGAGACAGAAAATATTACACCGTTAGCCCTCGTTAGCCAAACGTTTGCACCGTTAGTCCTCTTTTTTAGAAAAAAAAAAAAAAAAAAAAAAAAAAAAAAAACTTAAAAAAATTTAAAATAAAAAAAAAGTTAATATTAAAAAAAAAAGAAAAGAAAAAATTTTAAAAAATTAATTTTTTTTAAGTTAATATTTTTAAAAAAAATCAAAATTTAAAAAAAAAATATTTGCGAAAAAAAATTATAAATAATAATTAATTTTTTAAAAAATGCGTATTTTTTTAAAAATTAATTTTTATAAAAAAATGCGTATTTTAAAAAAAAAATTATAAATAATAATTAATTTTTTTTAAAATGCATATTTTTAAAAAAAATCAAAATTTTTTTTATAAAAATTAATTTTTTTTTCAGCTAATATTTTAAAAAAAATCAAAATTTAAAAAAAAAATATTTGCGAAAAAAAATTATAAATAATAATTAATTTTTTTAAAATGCGTTTTTTATAAAAAATTAATTTTTATAAAAAAAATGCGTATTTTATAAAAAAATTAAATTTTTTTATAAAAATTAATTTTTTTTTAAAATTAATGTTTTTACAAAAATAAAAATTTAATTTTTGTTTCGCAAATATTAATTTTTTAAAAAAATTTTGATTTTTTTTTAAAAATATTAACTTTAAAAAAAATAATTTTTTTAATTTTTTTCCTTTTTTTATTTTTTTTTAAATGCGTATTTATGAAAAAAATTAATTTTTTTTAAAAAAATTTGAGTTTTTTTTAAATATAAACTTAAAAAAAATTAATTTTTTAAATTTTTTTCCTTTTTTTTAATATTTTTAAAAACTGCGTATTTATAAAAAAAAATTTCGCAAATATTAATTTTTTTAAAAAAATTTTGATTTTTTTTTAAATATTAACTTAAAAAAAATAATTTTTAAGATTTTTTTCCTTTTTTTTTTTAATTTTAATTTTTTTTTTTCTAAAAAAGTGGACTAACGGTGCAAACGTTTGGCTAACGAGGGCTAACGGTGTAATATTTTCTGTCTCGTTAAGAGATAACGGAGGAAAATTTTGCACCGTTAGTCCTCATTGTAAACGAGGGATGTATAGTGGCAAACGTTTGCCTAACGGGGGATGTATCTTGCCAAAAGTTTCTGACAGGGATGTAGGATGGCAAAACCTGTAAACCACATGGATGTATTTTGCAGTACTCTCTTTTAGTAACAAGCTTTAAATCAATGGATGATAAAACTTAGAAAAGTTGTTTTTTTTCTTCTTCTTGGAACTAGAGTCGAAAACTCAGCCCCTAGGCAAGACGAAAACTGAACCGAAAAGCTTGTACCATAATGGTATCTCATGTGTTAGAATGCTCTTTAACCAAATAGTTGTAGATTCAAGTATTGGTTAGAACATGTGATATAGATTTGTTATGTATATATTATGATATAATTAGTTGCCGTTAAAAAAACTGAAACTGAGCCTAAAGAGAGTTTTCAAGCTCGAAAAATCATGTTGACCAAAATAAATTTGATATAAGACCAAATAATTAATATTAACACATTGAAAATGATAAATATTCTTTTTTGGTTCATGATGTGTTATAAATTGATTGGATTGTGAATTTGTAATAAGGTGGACTAGTTTCTTTCTCCTGTAAATTCCTGTCATTTGCAATTCGAATGATTTTTTAAAAAGACGTGTAGAAGGATATAGCGTTATTTTTAACGTATACATGAAACTCGTGTAGCTCATGATGTAACAACTCAATTCGAGTTGTAAACTAAAACTCGAGTTTTATAATTTGAGCTTATTTCAGTATCCAAATTAACTTGAAAATATAATGCTCAAATCAGTCGATAAACTTTTGACTTGTATATGTGCTTGCTCATTATATTTTTCCCTTTAGTTTTTAGTTATCTTGTTATTAGGCTGGGTGTAATAGTCAGTCGACTTCTATGTCGGTCGGCCTACCTGACATGTCACACCCCTTTACACCACCTCATAGCGAACGCGTCCCATATGAAGAAATTGGAGAAGACGGTCGCTTTTGCGGCCGACTCAAATGCAGCCAAAAACCCATTTTTGACCGTTACATGCTTTTAAAAAAATAATTAGGGATGTCGGTCTCCATGTTACACTAAATTTAGTTATAAAAAGAGAAAGGATGTTGGTCTCTTGGTAGTCATCATTACCGCTAGTCTTATAAGTTTTGCTATGTAGGCCTTAACAGCTAGAATTTAGACATGTGTTTTTTTCACTATGGTCAACAGTTTTAAAAGTGAAAGTGTGGCATTTATGAAAAATAATGTACTCCGTATTAAGTTACATTAAAATCTACCTTAATAATAAGTTAGGGTAGGTTCGTGAGTTTAATTATATGAAATCACAAATGTGAAGCAGGGTCCAAGAAATTTGGTAATAGTATGTAGAGTGTGTTTAGGTTTAATAATGCCTATTTTTTAAAAAACTTTTTTCAGAAATACATATATACATTAACTAATTTTAGACTCACATGGGCGCGTGGCTTTGACATTAGTCGTATTAAACTATTAACAAGTTTGGGCATATGTAGGTTCAATTTAGTACAAATCTTTTGTATATAATAAAACAAAACCTTATTTGAATTTTCCATTTTAAAAAAATGAATTCATACCTAATAATTTTATTTAAAAAAAATTATTTTCTTATTAGGTAACATTTTATATTTATCCATAGCACAAGTAGAAGATAAATACAAAAAATATAGATAAGATGCAATTAATAATAAGATTAAAATTTTTAAATAATTATCTTTAATAATAAAAAACTATAAAAACATCATAAATCAAACAAAACAACGATTAAATTATTTGTTTTTTAATAAATAAAAATATATGATTCAAAAAATTTAAAAAACTCCATGCCTGCGCGGGCGTTATATAGTTTGTGCATATATTTTATAATCCCTTGCGTATATGGGGTTTTTGTATAAAAATTAATTCAATTTATCTCAATTAATTAAATTTATCTCAATAACGCGTGTTTTTATGCGTGTTAAACTTATAAATAGAAATGACGTTCACTATTAAACGCGGATAGTAAAAAGAAAAAAGTTTTCCAGACATCATTACTTAACTTGCGCTTTAGAAAAGTGATCATTAAGGAAATTTTGTGACTTTTTTTCTTTTCCAAAAGCATGATGTACAAATACATTTTCATACACATGTAAGAATTAAGATCGATGAGTTGTTTATAGTGTTAATATAACCTTGAAATGACACATGAGTGATCCAATGAATCTTTTAGAATTTAGGGGTGCTTGGTAGGGGGTTTAAGGAGGTGGAGAAAGAGTAAGGTATTCAATAGGGCCCACCATTATAGAGCTTTTGTGCTTGTTAGTGTGGGTAATGGGATTGATTACCCGGTAGTGGGTAATCAACTATTATAGAGTAAATTGGGGGGTAAGGTATTAATTACTCACATCACTCATTCTTTTGCATTCCTTTCTCTTTCCCTTTTCCCACTTTGAACCAAGCGGGCCCTTAAGTTAGTGCGATGTTGTTAATTACAATTAGAAATTTATAAGGGGGTGCTTGGTAAGGGGGTTAAAAGGGGTGGGGAATGGGTAAGGAATTCAAAATGGCCCACCTCACTTAATTACTCGTACGGTACCACGTATATCTTATCATGAATGTACACTTTATGTGTAAGTTAGGAGTATGTTAAATAGATAATGAGATATTCATCTTGTTTATGGAAAAAAAAATTGAAAAAAAAAAAAAAAAAAAAAAAAAAAAAAAAAAAAAAAAAAAAAATGAACGAATGGTTTGTGGGATTTATTTTATATGTGTGTTTTTTGTTGTCTTAAAGAGTTGAGTAAAGCGAATAAAGGGATGAGATTTTGTTGTTCAGGTTATTTGGAAATGATGAATCTTCGAATTTGACTCAGAATACGCTACTAATCTAGTATTACGTGATTATTTCCAAACCCTAGCCACCCCCTATATGCACTTAAATACAACTACTATATCACTTTTGGTGATTGTTTGTTGCCGAAACAAATTGGATTTTACTTAAAGGGTTAGGGTCACAAAACAGCAACAGATTTTTTTCAAAGTTCCGTCTTGATACGTGAACTACAAAAGTATCAAATGCAACGAACTTTCATAAAGCGTTTCAATATGCATAATTTTAACGTGACCAACTTTTTTCAATGATGTGTTGTCATGCCAGAGAAACTGACACATGTCACTATTTTAACGTGACAACACATTAAAATTTGCATATTAAAACACGTTATGAAAGCTCGGTATATTTAGTGATACTCTTTTATACTTCACGTATTAAAACGGAAGTTTAAAAAAGTTCATTGCTATTTTGTGGCCGGCTTAAATCAAAAATTGCACAATGAACGGTTTGGGTACATATTTAAGTAAGCTAATGCTATACACATGTCAAAAATACAACTTTTGTGTGGTTGATATTTATAACTAATCCTATTTGACACGCAAATGTGTTGTTAGATAGAATTAGGGCCCAATAAACATAAACTATGTAAGTCCTAGTGCTATCATACAAGGTCAAAAGTTCATCAATTAAAGTTGGTCAATAAATGTATGTAGTTGAGTATAATGGGTGATGTATAATCAAGTATTAACAACGTCTTTTCTTAATAACAAGTTTGAAATAATATGGTATTATTTAAATGACTTTAAAGATGGTCTTAAATTGACAAGGAAAACTATAAAATGGATTCTAAGCCTCTTTTGAGGTCAAAATCTACAAATGAAAAGGTAATACTAGAAATTTAAGGAATAATGGGGCCAAACTTAATACCAAACTTGCAACTCAATGGAATCTTGATTTGGTGAATATTGTTGCACCAAGAAACTAAAAGCACACAACTAGGAATACTTTAAGCTTTCTAGTTTCTAGTAACTATATATTTCTAGATTGTTGTTTAAAAAAGATGTCAAAATATTAATTTGGAATTAAAGATCAGAAAAAACAGATAAAAATGTCAAACATAACGCGTTTTTTTGTCTATACTGCCAAACTTTATGTGTTAATTTTAGAATGATATCGTATAACAACCGTACTTTGTTACATGAAATGCGGTATGGATCCCGTGAAAAGAAAACTTAAAATGAAAAGGATGAAAAATAATTATAATTACACATTTAAAATATATCGACTTGAATTAGATATATATGTATCTGATAATAATATCAAAAGCTATTGATTTAACATGTTAAACTCATTGATGAGACATTGATTTTATTAATTAAACATTACACATGGGATAGGATTTACATTTAAAAGGTACCCAAATGCTAAAAAGTGGTACTAGTATTTTGACATGAGATTGACATAACAACCATAAATGGTCTTTCTTTGCTCTCTAGTGTTAATTACATGAGTAGAGTATAAGCAAAAACACATTTACCTAAAGTCACTAGTGTCATCATAATAACATCTATTTCTAACCTAATATTCCCCTTAACAAACTTCACTTTCAATGTTGCTATCACAGTTTAGTAGCGTACACAAGCCTTACTTTTTGGGCTTTGGAAAAGAGACTAAAAAGTATATTCATGATTCTTCAACTTACAAATAAAGAGTTGTTAACTTGCCAATTACATAACTTGCACTATACTAATGAACTGTGTTTATGTAAGAACATCATTCTGAAATGTGCTTTCAGTCACATGTTAAGTTGTACGGAGTATTTTCAAAGCTCAAATGTCCCATTAAACCAAAAGCAGAATTTAAAACACATTAAATAACTTATAGATATCTTTAGCTAAATGTAAACAACTAAACATACACAAATAAGGTTTTTTATTCGGTTACCGACAAAAGGCGATTCTTTGACCAAGTATACGCGACCTAACCGAAGCATCATCATGTCCAATTCTAATCCTTTCTTAAACCACATGTATATTTAGTAATGTTTGAACTTTAGACGTTTAGTAAGGAGGCAAGGTGCCTTACTACTGATCTATTTGATCGTAGTTTAAACTACTTTAGTTACATGTAATTTTGGTTAATAAACAAACTTTGCTTTGTACAATTCATTTAGGGGGCATTTGGTTTAAGGGAATAGAAATAAATGAATGACTCTCATTCTCAACATAGTTGTTTGTTTTATGGGTTTGGTTTTTGGAAATGGATATGAAACCCACAAAAATAGGCATTTTCTACCCACCGATGGTGATGAGTTTACAAACCCATTCTCATAAAAATATCCATAATCATTCCTATATACACACACCAAACGCCCCTTAACATGTGTTTGAGAGACATTCTAGAAAAACAACACTTGCATAAATGATGAAACATCATTTTTCCTTTTTAGGACAAGTGCTCCACCTTTAATGAATGATCTTGTTTGCTTTCCAAATGGATTATCTAATTTAATTTTGTAAGGCATGCTTTCACTTTAGACTTAAAATAACCAAACACATTGTGGAAGTTCTTGCATACGAAATGTTTAAAAAAAGAAACCCATTATGAGCCCAATGGGTCCCCAAAAGGCCTAAATGACCATATTCATACTCACAAAGTCACAATAATCTACTGTAAACACCTTAGATCATCTTTTGGAAAGATTAATATCTAGTTATCTACAATACTGAATTAATGATAATATGTTTATTACGACGTTTTCAGCTAAGAGAAGCTTGCGCACAAAACAATCGCACGATACAAGTCAAAACAGATTGTCGGTCAATTGACCACTGAGGACCACCTCACTTTCAGACTCATGAAATACCATCAAAAGATGATACACAAAAGTAAAAGTGACAAGTCTTAAGATCCATCAATTCGAGCTCTATTTTATTGATAACAGGTCAAACTAGACAAATGCGTAAAAGTAGATAAAAATGACAGCCGACAGCGGTCAAATGGACGGGTCAAAAATTGCCTAAAGTCTATTCAAATGCTTTACAAACTCAATAAAATGTATGTGAGCTTTTTGAACAGATAAAACTATCCTTTTTTCGAAACCCAATTTGACCCATAATGAGCCATTACTCCCAATCGTTTTTACTACCTTCATGCAAAAGGTAGGCTGCAACCTTATACCATCAACTAGAGGCATGTCATTTTCAGTAATATAATCCATCACCATCAGAGCTACCTAGATGAATCCGGCATGCTTAAGCTGCATATAATGCAGGTGTATATTTATAAGATCAAAGCCCGCCCAGTTCATGTAGCAACTAAAAGAGTATCACATCAATGGTAGCTTCTATACACCAGTTTAATATGGCTACTAGAGTATCGAACAAATCACGTACATACAATCCCATTCGACACACTAAGGATGCAACCCATTTATAGGCGACTTGACTAGGTCCGACAGGGGTCAGGGGCCACAGGTTAAAAGAGTCTATTGTAAATGCATAAAACCTCTTAAATCTTTTAGTTCATATTGAAACATAATATCATTGAAAATTAACTGTTAATGAATTCAAGAAAAAGAAAGATAAACACTGCTTGCGGGTCTGTGACTCGGCTGTTTCGATACATGCCAAAAAATGACCTATTTTCACCTCAACTGTGCCTAGAGACACAATCTCTGAAAAAAAACCCTTAGATATTTAAGGTAAGTAAATTTCCATAAACTAAGACAGGATGGTTACATTAAATGTCAAAATGTCTATATCCCATCCATAAGCTCCTTCCTTGGGCCCAAACATTTACGGGTTACTTTAAATTACCTAATTCTACAACTTCTGTCATCCTGTAACAAAGTTACGGATTAACAGATCCCTGAAGCTTTATAACAAAGTTTGTTTTTGGATCATTAGATAAACTAGATACTAGTTATCCGCCTCACCTGGACGTTGTCGACTCCAATTACCTGAGCCACCTTTGCGCTCCCCTCGCTTTCTCTTGGTCGTTGGAATCTGAATTTCTGTTTTTATACATGGTTTAAGTTCTTGAGGAACGGCATCTTTTGTTGCAGTGTCGGTCTCCATTGGCACATCTTGATGGGTGCTTTCTTGTTCTTCACTTTTTACTCTTTCCTGCTTTACTATGACTTGGTTTTGGCAACTTCTTAAGGTGTGTCTTTCTGCTTCGGTAGGTTCGTCATGTACCAGCATATTGTCTAATATCTGCAATAACATAATCATACTAAAATTATGGTCTATCTTGCTCAAGCACTGCATCTCACCATTCACGTGATAATGAAATATCAAAAAGTCCAATTTTATCGACTAAGACTCTGAGAGTTATGCTCATAACATCATCTCTTAAAAGGATAAAAAGTATTCAAAAGCAATTAAATGATGCAAAGTAGAAACTAAATGTGGCGAACCGGTGAAGCAAATAATGAAGCAAAACAAGTTTGTGTGAGAACAGGTACTTTTGTATGGGTTGCGTCAAACCATAACACAATTTGTCCAAATTATATAAATCTTCTCTAGCACTTAATGCGTCATATACGATTACATAACATATACCATCTCAATCATAATCTATCATTTTATACACAAAATGATGTAGGTATTATGCGTCTATTAAAAAGCTGGAAAGTTTCTATTACCACTGATCTAGAAAGAGACTAGAAGCAGTGCATTATGAATTGATGGAATTTATGGATTTACAAGAAGCGAAAATAAAAGGGAACGCCCAATAATACAGCCACAAAGGACCCCATCAAACAGATCAGCTGAAGACAGACCCAAGATCAGATAGCCAAAAGTCCATGACAGCATACAAATTTTACCCACAAGTAAGACATCACCTTAACTAGAGTAAAGAAGGTTTAATGCACTAAACTTGACTTCGGAAACTGTTGACCTGTGTGGCCGTGTGATCATTTTGTTTTTAAGTTGATATTTGTTACTTTAACTGTTTGACCCAGTAAATATAATAATACCCAAACAGACCCATTAATGGACCAAAAAGTGCCACGTCTAGTACAAACTGGAAAGAAAGTAGCTTGTGATCAGATAGAGTGAGAATGGTGTCAGTGAAGTGGGACATGATTTGTCAAATGGTCCCATGTCCAGTTATGTAAACGAAAAATGAGTTCAACAGTTAGATAACTCGAGTAATGGCAATCATATGCAGCTATGTAATAAACAATAACAATGCTTTGTCAAAGTAGTCAGAGCAATGAAGAGAATGGACACGTATGATGTACCTTTTCACAAGAATCTCCGGTCTGAGACTGATGGCGAGTGACATCAACAGATAAGGTCCCCACTGTGCTTTCAATAATATCAGGTATATGAAAACCTTCTCCGTAGTTTGAAACTGCATGTTCAGACATTTCTAAACCTTCTAAATCTAACTCTGAGTTATGCCTAGTCATGCCACCTAGTCCTCCTACAGAAACTGCATCTGCATTGCACGTCGAGAAAGTAGGGCTGTGAATAGCACTTGTTTGTGCTTCAGAAGGAAACATCTGAGCGTTTTCAGAAATCACTGAATCAAGCTGAGTTTTTAATTTTTGCACGCGGGTGTCAGCCATATCAATCTTCTGGAGAAGTTGTTCCATGTCATTATCATCATTTTCAAGAAATGACCAATTCGTATGCAATCCGTGATCAAGTACTTCTTGACTGGTTGTATTTTGTTCTGTAAACACATTTTTGAAACAAATAACATGTGTTAGATTCAACCACCCAAAAAGAAGGCTCGAGAGAACGAGGAGCTGCAAAAATTGAGACATAAATCTTTTATATAATAAAACAAAACCGCAAGTGGGGACTTTTCCATTTCAAAAAAATTAAACCATACAGCATAATTTATAAATTGCCATTAATACCGTGATTGTAACAAATACCTTTATGACAGCTCAGACCAAATCATAGTGTGAAAGTTAGATGACACATAAGGCTATTTCTAACTTGCAGCCTACGGGCACACATTTTATGAACTTAGAATTTCATATATAAATGCTATTTGATATGAATGGTTTTATATATGTTTTGAATCTTACCCTCTTTACCCTTGTTTATATCAGGAAAGTTTTTATTTCTGAATAATGCAGTACTAAAAGTAAAGGTTAACGGGTAAAGTATAAAAATTATTAGATCACTGGTGAGCACTCCAGGCTAGGCTCATTAAGATGGAATTTAATCTCCAAACATGCCTCTATGGGAAGATATGAAATTAAGGTGATGATATAAAAAAATAAGATGGACCATAAGATCTCCAAAGAAGTTCCTATATCGATTCCAATATTATAGAACTTAAAAAATCAAATATCATGAAGCAAAACCATTTTAAATTGAAGTGTTCATATCATCACCATGTTACTAATATATTTCCGAATGTGTCAATTGTCAAGTTTGCATAGTGTGAAAGGTGGAAATACCTGGCTTGTGCTGGATCTTATTAAGGCATTCGCTACATAGACTTGAACCATCAATTCTTATACCAGTTATCATAAAATAATTTGCGCACTCCAAAACAATAGCCTAAAGGTTGCTTCAAATGTAGGTGTGATAGAAAACATATTTGATAAAGATGTGTTCAAATTTTATGCTGTGCTATATATTTGGTGCATTGTCGCATTCATATAACAGTTACGATTTCAAGTTGATGTTTAAACAGGAGCAACAAACTGGGAAGGATTCAACGAAAGAATTTATGGGCTCATCCTAGATATACTAACTAATAGGCCAAATTGTCTCATTTTAGTTCCATCTAAGGAAAGCACGCTCTATGCCATCCCGTATGTCACTTTCACTAACCGCCATCCTATATGGCAATAAAAATAAAGCTTTTGTATACTTTATGTTTTCTGCTTGGATTAATATACATTATTCAATCAATAAAGATGTATTTATATTCAAACCTAAATGAAAAGCACAAAGCAATCAACCCATGTAAGATAACCGCAACAAGTATAAGATTTCATACACTAATTGCAAATGTTTACCTGGTTCATCAAAATCATCCATCAAAGAGATTTCATCTGGATCCGACTTCTTACTATCTGAAATAATAAGAATATTTACGAGTCACATTCTGCTCAGACACTATAAGATAACAAATCATATCGTAAAAGTAAAGAAGGAAATAGACCATGGTAGGAGAAGAGAACATGCCGAGACATGTATAAATCAGCATTGGTCGTCTCTTCAACTCTCACCCTTTTCCTCCTTTTCATGAATTTCCTTTGGCGCCTTTGAGTATACGGCATCGACCTTGAACTAAACCCTTCTGGTATAGGCTGACTTGAAGCCAAATGTTTTGTCAGATCAGCGGCTGCAATCTTTTTGGCATATTTTAACGCTTGTGACTCAAACTGCTTTATCTTCAATTCTGCCCATTTACAACGCCACATCAAAGGACGTACAAAGCTTTTCCAGTGATTTGTCAACCGTTTCTTCCTAAAAAACCAGGACCAAAAAACGACAATGTATCACTAAACGAACTAGATCACATACAACACGTGTATTCAAAAATTATTCAGCTAACACCACATCAACCACAAGAAATAATTTAGAAAGTCTATTGGGATTCAGTTAATTCATAATATGAATGCATTGTTACTATCTAGTAGAATGAAACTACAATCATAATAAGTTAAAGACAGCCATTGTCCCCGAACAGCATTAGCAATATCATATAAAAAGATTACACCAAATCAAACCAAATATAGCAACACATATTACATGACGGAGTTCAGCTAGACTATCGATTATTAGCTATTTTTGGGACATAAATGCAGACCTGATATAACAGTATCAAAAGGCTAATTTGAATGAATAGGTCACACAGTTACAAATTCAGGTAAACTATAGTAACTGTTATCAGCTAAAATCATCCTAAAATCCTTCTATAAAAGGAAAAATAATCGAAAGCACGTCTCACATGATGGAGAACTTCTCAAAAATTATAACACTAGCCAATTAGCATCTACCCAGTCACGAATTTCACGATCACACTCAAATGTAAGATTCCCTCCGTACAAGTATACGCTAATGAAAAACACACCTCACACGGCTAGCAAAAACATGCACGACAGACGGGGAACAATCACAGCAATCAATAAACATCACCAATGCTACAATCACATTCAAAAACATCTCAAATTCCTTCTATACATGCGGAAGAAACTAAACAAAAACATCATATCATAGCTAATCTACTCGTCAAATATAACAAAATTATAATCATAAACATAAGAACAGCACATCACACTTATCAATTAACATCTGCACGCTAAAAAATCATCCAAATTTCCTTCCGTGCAAGCATAAAATAAAAAGACACAAACCTCACGCATAGAGCAATTTAAGTACTTTTTGTATCAAATGTAACAAAATCATGATTATAACAAGTTAAACATATTGAATACCGCAATAAACATTACAATAACATATCAGGGTAATCAACAACATCTACACAATTAGTAATTTTATGATCACAGTCAAATGTATCATAATCATAATCATAATCAAAACAAAAACATATATCATAATCATAACAAGTTAACATATCGAACGCATCTAAAATTAAAATCACACACAAACACATCATAAATCCTTCCGTACAAGCAAACCTAACTTATACTCATAACAAGTTAAAAACATAACATTACATCACACTAATTAATCACAATCTGCATAATCGTTATTTTTAGTAAGTTAATTCAAAGAGTCCAAAAACACAGACCTAACACAAAGAACACTAATTTCACTATCACACTCAAACGCAACCTAAATCTTCCGTACAAGCAAAAAACTAAACAAAATTGAATAACTTCACAATCACACTCAAAACGCATCCTAAATTACAGCAAAATTATTATCATACAAGTTACACGTATCAATTATCGCAAACAACAGCACAACACATTCACGGTAATCAATCAACAGATACACGTTCACTAATTTGACTAAATTTTATCATAACAAGCTAAATGTATCTATTTTCGCAAAAAAACATAACAACAAAATGTATCAAATTAATCAATTAACATCTACACTATCACTAGTTTCACCAAATTATAGTAATCATAACAATAAAATATCACAATAACTAATGTAATTAACTTCTACACAACCGCTATTTATAGTAAGTTGCTTCACTAAATTTTATCATACAAGTTAAATGTGCCAAAATCATACCGAAATCTTCATCACTAATTTGTCTAAATTTTATCCTAACAAGTTAAATGTATCGATTTTTTCGCGAAAAACAGGTTAAACATAACAACAACATATCAAAATATCAAAATACTCGATCAACATCTACACTATCACTAATTTCACTAAATTTTAGTAATCATAACAATAAAATATCACAGTAACTAATGTAATTAACTTCTACACAGTCGCTATTTATAACAAGTTACTTCACTAAATTTTATCATACAAGTTAAACGTGCCGAAATCGTACCGATATGGCGAAATCGTCATCACTAATTCGACTAAATTTTATCATAACAAGTTAAATGTATCAATTACCGCAAAAAAATAACAACATATCACTCAATTATAGTAATCAATAATCATAACAATAAATATCACAGTAACTAATGTAATTAAATTTTCACTAAATTTTATCATAACAACAAAATAATCAATCAACATCTACACTATCACATTCAGATGAACCTAAACTACAATCACAAGAGGTAACTAATTAGGGTATGTTTGGCGAAATGGCGAGCTGGGGCTCTGGAGCTAGAGCTGGTGCTTTTATTATAAGCCGAAAGCTAGAGGGTGTTCGGTGAATTAGTTGGAGCTCAAGCTTAATTTGACTAACTAAGCTCAAGCCCCTGTATAGTCTTATAAGCCCCACACCAAACACAACATTAATATCTACAGGATCGCTATTTATAGTAAGTCAATTCGCTAAATTAACTAATTTCACTACATTCTATCATAACTATCTAAACATGTCGATTTTCGCAAAAAACATAACAAAATATCATAATAATCAATCAAAATCTACACTATCACTAATTTCATCAAATTATACAGTAACTAATGTAATTAAATTTTCACTAAATTTTATCATAACAAGTTAATAAATATGTCAATTTTCACGAAAAACATAACAATCAACATCTACACTATCAAATTCAGATGAACCTAAATTACAATCACAACAGGTAACTAACTAATATCTACAGGATCGCTATTTATAGCAAGTTAATTCGCTAAATTTTATCAAAACAAGTTAAATGTGTCGAAATCGTACCGAAATCATTATCACTAATTTGACTAAATTTCATCATAACAAGTTAAATGTATCAATTTCCGCGAAAAACATAACAACAGCAACATATCAAAATAATCAATCAACATCTAAACTATCACTAATTTCACTCAATTATAGTAATCAATAATCATAAAAATAAAATATCACAGTAACTAATGTAATTAAATTTTCACTAAATTTTATCATAACAACAAAATAATCAATCAACATCTACACTATCACATTCAGATGAACCTAAATTACAGTCACAACAGGTAACTAATTAACATCTACAGGATCGCTATTTATAGAAAGCTAATTCAGTGAAATTTTATAAAATAAACAAACCTAACATGAAGAACTGAACTGAAATCATCATCACTAAACAAATTGTTGTTATTATTATTATTACTGGATTCAACTTCGGAATCAGTGACTGAGTCGCCGTCGTCATTAGCGGATGATACAGAAGTCGTGTCGCCGAATGAAGTTGAGTATTCCGTTTCATCACTAATTTAATTAGCTTCTACACAATCACTATTTAGAGTACGTTACTTCACTAAATTTTATCAAAACAAGTTAAATGTGTCGAAATCGTCATCACTAATTTCACTAAATTTTATCATGATAACAAGTTAACTGTATCGATTTTTTTGCGAAAAACAGGTTAAAAATAACAAGTTAAATGTATCGATTTTCGCGAAAAACATAACAAAATGTCTAAATAATCAATCAACATCTACACTATAACTAATTTCACTAATTATAATCATAACAAGCTAATCATAGCAATAAAATATCACAGTAACTAATGTAATTAGCTTCTACACAATCGCTATTTATAGTAAGTTACTTCACTAAATTTTATCCTAACAAGTTAAATGTATCGATTTTCGTGAAAAAAGTAACAACAACATATCAAAATAATCAATCAACATCTACACTATCACTAATTTCACCAAATTATACAGTAACTAATGTAATTAAATTTTCACTAAATTTTATCATAACAAGTTAAATATGTCAATTTTCGCGAAAAACATAACAAAATAATCAATCAACATCTAAACTATCACTAATTTCACCAAATTATACAATTAACATCTACAGGATCGCTATTTATAGAAAGTTACTTCACTAAATTGTATCATACAAGTTAAATGTGGTACCGAAATGGCGAAATCGTCATCACTAATTCTACTAAATTTTATCCTAACAAGTTAAATGTATCGATTTTTTCGCGAAAAACAGGTTAAACATAACAAGTTAAATGTATCGATTTTGACGAAAAACATAACAAAAACATATCAAAATAATCAATCAATATCTACGCTATCACTAATTCCACTAAATTATACAATTAACATCTACAGGATCGCTATTTATAGAAAGTTACTTCACTAAATTGTATCATACAAGTTAAATGTGGTACCGAAATGGCGAAATCGTCATCACTAATTCTACTAAATTTTATCCTAACAAGTTAAATGTATCGATTTTTTCGCGAAAAACAGGCTAAACATAACAACAACATATCAAAATAATCAATCAACATCTACACTATCACTAATTTCACCAAATTATAGTAATCATAACAATAAAATGTCACAGTAACTAATGTAATTAACTTCTACACAATCGCTATGTATAGCAAGTTACTTCACTAAATTTTATCATACAAGTTAAATGTGTCGATATCGTACCGAAATGGCGAAATCTTCATCACTAATTTGACTAAATTTTATCCTAAAAAGTTAAATGTATCGAAATCGTACCGAAATCGTCATCACTAATTTCACTAAATTTTATCATAACAAGTTAACTGTATCGATTTTCGCAAAAAGCAGGTTAAACATAACAACGACATATCAAAATAATCAATCAACATCTACACTAATCACTAATTTCACCAAATTATACAGTAACTAATGTAATTAAATTTTCACTAAATTTTATCATAACAAGTTAATAAATATGTCGATTTTCGCCAAAAACATAACATTCAGATGAACCTAAATTACAGTCACAACAGGTAACTAACTAATATCTACAGGATCACTATTTAATCATAACAAGTTAAATGTGTCGAAATCGTACCGAAATCTAATTTCACAAAATTTTATCCTAACAAGTTAAATGTATCAATTTTTTTGCGAAAAACAGGTTAAACATAACAACATATCAAAATAATCAATCAACATATAACTACCACTAAAATATCACAGTAACTAATGTAATTAACTTCTACACAACCGCTGTTTATAGTAAGTTACTTCACTAAATTTTATCCTAACAAGTTTTCACGAAAAACATAACAAAAAAATATCAAAATAATCAATCAACATCTACACTATCACTAATTTCACTAAATTATACAGTAACTAATGTAATTAAATTTTCACTAAATTTTATCATAACAAGTTAAATGTATCAATTTTCGCGAAAAACATAACAACAAAATATCAAAATAATCAATCAACATCTACACTATCACTAATTTCACTAAATTATACAGTAACTAATGTAATTAAATTTTCACTAAATTTTATCATAACAAGTTAATAAATATGTCAATTTTCGCGAAAAACATAACAACAAAATATCAAAATAATCAATCAACATCTACACTATCACTAATTCCACTAAATTATAGAATTAACATCTACAGGATCGCTATTTATAGTAAGTTAACTAATTCAGTGAAATTAAATTTTTTTAAAAAAAAATAAACAAACCTAACACGAAGAACTGAGCTGAAAAACATAACAACAAAATAATCAATCAACATCTACACTATCACTAATTCCACTAAATTATACAATTAACATCTACAGGATCGCTATTTATAGAAAGTTAATTCGCTAAATTTTATCATACAAGTTAAATTTGTCGATATCGTACCGAAATCTAATTTCACAAAATTTTATCCTAACAAGTTAAATGTATCAAAATTTTCGCGAAAAACAGGTTAAACATAACAACAAAATATCAAAATAATCAATCAATATCTACACTATCACCAATTCCACTAAATTATACAATTAACATCTACAGGATCGCTATTTATAGAAAGCTAATTAATTCAGCGAAATTTAAAAAAAAAATAAACAAACCTAACACGAAGAACTGAGCTGAAATCATCATCACTAAACAAATTATTGTTATTATTATTATTACTGGACTCAACTTCGGAATCAGTGACTGAGTCGCCGTCGTCATTAGCGGATGATACAGAAGTCGTGTCGCCGAATGAGGTTGAGTATTCCGTTTCATCTATATCAGTTGTTACTGGTTGTTGTTGATGGTTATTTAGTTGAGTGATGGATTGGTGGTGCTTGAAGAGGTGCTGAAGAGTGTTTGTTGTTGTTGTTGGTGGTGTTGTTCATTTTTTTGGTTTTTGAAAGATGGCGGCTTGGTTTTGGTTCATGCAATTAACAAACCCTTGTGGGGGGTGGATTTCCGGTTTTGGCCTTTGGTGACACGTGGCATTGTGTGATATTTTGTAAATATCTTTCTATGTGGTTTGTGGTTTGGTTAAATTGGAGATTTTTGAAAGTGCATTTATCGTCCCTGTGAAGTAGAGGTGAGCATCGGGTCAAACCCACAAAAACTGACCTGACCAGAAAAACGAAAAAGAAAAAAAAAAAACTCATACCAATAACCGAGTCGATAAATAGATATCAAAACCAAAACCGAACAGAATAACTCGGTTTTCGGGTTTCGAGCCAAAAAAACCGACAAAAACCGAATCGAACCAAAACTAAATCGAATCCGACAAAAACCGAACCGAATAACTCGGTTCGATTCGGTCCGATTTCGGTTGGTTTGTCGATTCGGGTCGTTTTCGGGTGGATTTGTTCGGCCCTACTTTGAGGTATGGCTGAGCAGCAGGTTCAAACACGAACTGAACCGACCACACCCGATCCGAACCGAAAACCGATTTTTAGTTGATTATTTAGTTGAACGATGGACATTGGTTGTAGTGGTGGTGGTGTTGCTGCTGAGTGTTTGTTGTTGTTGTTGTTGTTGTTGTCCATTTTTTTAGTTTTTGAAGATGGCGGCTTGGTTTTGGTTCATGCAATTAATAAATCCTTGAGGGGGTGGGTTTTCGGTTTTGTCCTTGTGGTGACACGTGGCGTTGTGTATTTTTTATAAATATCTTTTTGTTTGGTTTGTGGTTTTGTGGTTTGGTCAAATTGAAGATTCTGTCTTTGCTTTTTTGAAAGTGCACTCAACGTTCATGTAAGGTAGGGGTGAGGGACGGGTCTAACCTGAACTGGACCAACAAAATGTGACCCGAACTGAAAACCGATTTTGTGAAAAGCATGAAACGAGAAACAAACCGAAGTGACCTAGTTTGTGTCGGTTCATATAGCTTTGGTGTGTTTTTCTCGGTTTTGGCTCGAACCGAACCGAAACCGAAACCGAAAACCATTAGTATAGAACCGAAATAGAACCGAATATGGTTGGTTCGGTTTTGGTCGGTTCGGCTCGGTTTTGTGCTCAGCCCTTGTTCTTAGATTTTTTTATTATTTTATTTATTTATTATTATTATTTTTTTTGGCTTCATTTGGTGTGAAGGTGAACAGTGCTTGTCATTCGGCGCTTTAACAAGGTAATTTATCTTTGATTTTTCATTTTATAATTAAAAATATAATTTAATCCTTTATGCAACATGGACAAAAGCACACATTTATCATTTGTCCATCAAAAGAAAAGAACATATATTTTGTTATCCGAAATTTCGAAGTTAGTGTAAGGTCAAATGTAGGTGTCAACATAAATTATATGAACTAGGTAAAATGGTTCAGATAATTTATATTGCCACCCACATTTGATCATACACTAACTTCGGGTGACAATATTAAATGTTCTTTTTTCTTTTGATGGACAACCGATAAATGTGTGCTTTTTGTCGTTGTTGCATAAAGGATTAAGTTATAGTTTTTATTTTAAAACATAAAATCAAATATCAATTACTTTGTTAAGACACGAAATGGTAAACTCTAGTTCAACTCCACCGCATAAATGAAACAAAAAAGAAAATCTCTAAGAATTTTAAGGAGAATGTAGTTGATGAAAATTTTATAAAACTTAACCAACCCTCAGATTTTTCAGCCTTAATAGAGTAAATTTATCTTTAATTTTATGTTTTATAATTAAAATTAGAACTTAACACTTTATGCAACGAAGACAAAATCATACATTTATCAGTTGCCCATTAAAAGGGGAAAAAAAGAACATATATGTTATCATCTGAAATTCCAAAGTTGTTTGGGTTAAAATGAACTATTTATCTAGTTCATATAATTAATGTTGAAACTTATACATTTCACCCTAAACTAACTTTGGATGACAACATTACATGTTCTTTTTTCTTTTGATGCGCAACTGATATAATGTTTGTCTTTGTTCCTCTTGCATAAAGGACTAAGTCATAGTTTTAATTATAAAACATAAAATCAAAGATAAATTGCCTCGTTAAGGCGCGAAATGGCAAACACTAGTTCTCCTTCGCACCATAAATGAAACCAAAAATCTATAAGAACTTGAAAGGGAATGTGGTTGAAGAAAGATTTATAAAACTTAACCAACGCCCAGATTTTTTATAACGAGAAACTGGTTCAAAGTAAACATGACTATGGTTAAACACATTCATAATTACCAAAAGAGAAAATGATTTAAAAAAATACATTGAACTTGACACTTTTTACCATTGTATGTTGCCAACTATTTTTTTTTTCTTCATTGTAACACAAAACTTTTGATTTTTTGTCATTGTATGCACTATTTCCACTCTGTCACTGCCAGCGTGTCCTTTTTTACCCCGTAAGATGCCAGCGTGTCGAGGTTAATTTTTTTATTCTTTTTTATTATACCTGGACCATTTATACCCCACAACCCACAACTACTTTACACATTCCATCTCTCGCTATCTCACCCTTCACCCCACGAACCCTAATTTAATATACCACCAAAATTATTGTCGATTACAGTGCTTTTTCTTAAATTGATGTGGCAAAAGGTAACTTATTGTATATTCTCTTGGTCCCCTGCACTAATTTGTTATTTTATTTGTGTTTTCATATGCATGGTGTTTAGGGTTTCAATTATTGAATATATATTTATTATTTTTATCATTATTGTGTTACAGGATGGCTATTATTTCCGATGCCTACCTCGTTGATGTGCATTTTGATGGTGTGTTTTACTTCTCACCATTAAGGTAAGAAAACGGTGTTGTTTATCACTTGAGGGTTGTAAAAGATAATATGTTTGACTCTGATAGTTTGCGTAAGTATTTAGAAGAGAAGCTCGAAACAACTTTTTATGCCATGTTTTTTAAGTTACCAGAGTGTGAGTTAGAAGTTCGATTGAAAATAATTTGAGGTGATGTCGAATTGGAATCAATGTATGGATTTGCTGAAACTTATGGGAAAGTAAACATGTATTTGGCACACATTCCTCAAAAGTTGGAGGATTATTACATTCTCAACTGGTGTTTTGATGATTCTTGTGATGAGGCCACATATAAACTTATGATTAATGGGATTAGGAAAAAGGATGCTGGGAATATGTCATGGGATGAACTACTTGGATGGGCTGAGGAAGAAGCACAACACCTACATTCACTACTTAAGCCTAGAACAGCTAGGAGAGAACATGTCACTGAAACACAAGTTAATGATGAAATGGTTGTTGATCATTCTAATGCACCACAAGTTAATGATGAAACACAAGTTAATGTTGATGAAGTGGTTGCTGAGCATTTTGATGCACAAGTTAATAAGGTAGTAGATAAGGGTAAGGGTATAATGATTGATGAAGGTAAAGTACCGAAAAGAAAGTCGGTGGTTAGAAAGGCTAAGGGTATTGTGATTCAAGAAAATGTGAACCCAAGTGTTATGGATCATGTGCCTAGTGACAGTGAAAGTGAATTAGAAGAAATAAGGAAATTCTCAATGTATCATGATTCTAGTGATAATGACAGTGAATACTCCGATAAGTCTATAGATTACTTATCATTAATACTTACAACCTGTAGATGGAATGACATTTTGGAATGATTGTAGTGACATGTCTAGGGTATTGCCTCCTAAAGCTAAGAAGATGCCTGGTAGGCCACGAAAGAAAAGAATTAGAGACCCTCATGAAAATAACTATAACCCAAACATAGTGACTAAGACTGGTGTTAAAATGACTTGTCAAAATTGTTTGCAACAAGGACATAATAAAAAAGGTTGTAAGAATCCAACAGTTGTGAAACCACCGAAACCCCCAGCTAAGAAAGGTAGACCTAAGAAAGATAAGTCAGTAGGTGATAAGGATCCTAAGGTACCACCATCCGTTCCTGTTCCAGGTTTTGAACCAATTCCACCAGTAGTACCACCAATTGCAACTGATGGTGATCCTAGTCAGACATCACAGACACATGCTGCACAATCAGATGTGTTACCACCTAAACCACCTTCAAAGAACATTAAGAAAAGGGTAAATGTTGTTAACAGTCTAAGGCAAAGAGGGACAGTGCAAAAGGGATCAAGTAAAAAGGGAAGGGGTAGGTTTTTTTATGGTTCAAGGTTGGGAAGATGGTTTGGTATTGGTGAAACAGATAACATGTCAGATCTAATTATTGAACCTACTCAGACTCAAAATGAAGTTGGACCTTCTCAGACTTATACTTATGTGAATCATAGCACTTACTTAGTCATCACAGACACCATCAGCTACTATGGCACAACAATCAGCTCCAATGCCACAACCACAACCTCCCATGCCACAAGCACCAGTTCCAATAGGAAGGGCAAACTTTGTGAGACCAAGAAAAAGAAGTGAAAGAATCCTTAAGAAGAAACTTGCAAAGAATCACCCGGGAATTGGTAGCTCAAGTTCCAGCCCTCACAATTTGGGATGAAATGAATTATCAATCTGTCCACTTCTTTTGTATCTATATGTTGTGGACTTAAACAATTAGAAGTTGTGTATGTAATTAATATTTTAACTCTGTGCACTTCTTTTGTAACTATATGTTGTGCACTTAGATGTAATCTTGTATTTGGGTAACTGTCATACCCAATTTGAAACTAAAAACTAGTAAGTGATGCAGTTTGATGTCACTTTAATGCCCAATGTTGTACATTTATGGGCATTAGATGTATTGACAGTCTTTCTTTTGGAAATGAATTTGGTATGTTTTTACATGTTTTTTATACATCTGGATTTGGTATGAGTTTGATGTCAATTTTACATGTTTCTTATGCATCTGAATTTGGTATGTTTATAACAGCTTTAAAGAAACATTGTAAACACAAAATAAACATAACCATTGCATTGAATACTACAATGCTACATATTATAGTTGTAGGATGTTACATGCAATACCAAAACACATCCTACCCACAATTTAGATCCTAGTTGCAACAACAAAACCCAACACAAGAACAAAGACACTTAAGACAACCAAAGTTTTGTCATACACTCCAACTTTTGACCTTATCACAGTCAATTCTTCCTTCATCTGACCCATTTACAAACTTGAACCTTCATTGTAGTTTCTTCTCTTGAGCATGTTCTTCAACTTTTTGTTTTCTTCATGTAAGTTGAAAAAGAGATATCTGTAGTAATCACTTGGTAGTTCGGGATCTAAAAACCCATAAAAGCTACACTTTTCCTTTTCATCCTATCACAAATACAAGAAAAATCAACATGTATCCAAACTAAAATAACACCAATCTATTAAAACCAAAATACGCAAAGGAAAATTCTTACATAAATCAGGCAAGCCTTAAATCTTCTTCCCGGGTTATCAATTGTCCAAGCAACTTGTTCTTCGATAGGCAAAGGACACTTACAATGAGTAGCATCCCAGGCTTCTTGCAAGGTCATACGATTGGATCTCGAAAAAGATGATCTGGAAAAAGATGATGAAGATCTCATAATTGGTTTTGTGTGGATAGGGTGAAAAGGGAATTAGGGTTTGTGTTATGGAATGTGTGGTTGTGGGTTGTGGGGTATAAATGGTCCAGGTATAATAAAAAATAATAAAAAAATTAACCTCGACACGCTGGCATCTTACGGGGCAAAAAAGGACACGCTGGCAGTGACAGAGTGGAAATAGTACATACAATGACAAAAAATCAAAAGTTTTGTGTTACAATGAAAAAAAATAGTTGGCAACAAACATTGGTAAAAAGTGTCAAGTTCAATGTATTTTTTTAAATCATTTTCCCTATTTTTAAGTGTGTACAAAAATTGAATCTCATAAAAAACTAAAAGTTGCCTCGGTGTTACTTAACTTACCATAAGATAAAGAAAAAGAGAACATATTAATATGGTTCGAGTGCTTATTAGGCAAACCACAGTGGAAGTATCAAGTATTTAATTAGTTCTCTAAGTTCGTTAATAATATGCTGGTGATTCACCCATCATCTTCTTCTTTGGTTTTAAATATTTTATATATCTTTGCAATTTCAAATATGTATACCTTAGATAGATTAATCTTGTTTAATAACAAAAAACATATGGCATTGCTTTTGTATATCTTACATTTTCTTTATATTAAAAAAGAAAAAGATAAAGATAAAGATAATGATAAATTTAAAGTTAATGCTAATTAAAGGACAAAAGAGAAATATATACCTTTTCATTTGAAAAATCCATTATTTGTTCAAACAAGATAAAAGGTTTCTATACCAACTTTAAATATTTTAATAAGTCATGCATGCATTAATTATTCGTTCAAAGTTAGCAGACACAAATGTTTAGATGCATGGTTTGTTCAAACTTAAGGAAAATATTTAGATGTATGATGGTCGTTGTCAAAAATCGATTTTTTGAATCGGTTATGATCCAAAACCGATCTCGTGCATCACTTAATCCCGTAATTGCTTAAATTTAGAGGTTTAGATGCGTCGATATGACGAGATGCATCGTAAGAACGTGGCATATCAATATATATTGTTCGATATATATAGTCAGATGCATATATAGATTATATGAACATGTGTTGACCCGTCAATTAAGTAATAACAGCCTACCCACAATTTAGATCCTAGTTGCAACAACAAAACCCAACATAAGAACAAAGGCAAGACAACCACAGCTTTGTCATACACTCCAACTTTTGACCTTATCACAGTCAATTCTTCCTTTATCTGACCCATTTTCAAACTTGAACCTTCACTGTAGTTTCTTCTCTTGAGCATGTTCTTCAACTTTTTGTTTTCTTCATGTAAGTTGAAAAAGAGATATCTTTAGTAATCACTTGGTAGCTCGGGATCTAAAAACCCATGAAAGCTACACTTTTCCTTTTCATCCTATCACAAATACAAGAAAAATTAACATGTATCCAACTAAAATAACACCAATCTATTATAACCAAAATACGCAAAGGAAAATTCTTACATAAATCGGGCAAGCCTTAAATCTTCTTCCCGGGTTATCAATTGTCCAAGCAACTTGTTCTTCGACAGGCAAAGGACACTTACAATGAGTAGCATCCCAGGCTTCTTGCAAGGTCATACGATTGGATCTCGAAAAAGATGATGAAGATCTCATAATTGGTTTTGTGTGGATAGGGTGAAAAGGGAATTAGGGTTTATGTTATGGAATGTGTGGTTGTGGGTTGTGGGGTATAAATGGTCCAGGTAAAATAAAAAAGAATAAAAAAATTAACCTCGACACGCTGGCATCTTACGGGGCAAAAAAGGACACGCTGGCAGTGACAGAGTGGAAATAGTACATACAATGACAAAAAATCAAAAGTTTTGTGTTACAATGAAAAAAAATAGTTGGCAACATACATTGGTAAAAAGTGTCAAGTTCAATGTATTTTTTTAAATCATTTTCCCTATTTTTAAGTGTGTACAAAAATTGAATCTCATAAAAAACTAAAAGTTGCCTCGGTGTTACTTAACTTACCATAAGATAAAGAAAAAGAGAACATATTAATATGGTTCGAGTGATTATTAGGCAAACCACAGTGGAAGTATCAAGTATTTAATTAGTTCTCTAAGTTCGTTAATAATATGCTGGTGATTCACCCATCATCTTCTTCTTTGGTTTTAAATATTTTATATATCTTTGCAATTTCAAATATATGTACCTTAGATAGATTAGTCTTGTTTAATAACAAAAAACATGGGGCATTGCTTTTGTATATCTTACATTTTCTTTATATTAAAAAAGAAAAAGATAAAGATAAAGATAAATTTAAAGTTAAAGCTAATTAAAGGACCAAAGAGAAATATATACTTTTTCATTTGAAAAATCCATTATCTGTTCAAACAAAATAAGAGATTTCTATACCTACTTTAAATCTTTTAATAAGTCATGCATGCATTAATTATTCGTTCATAGTTAGCAGGCACAAATGTTTAGATGCATGGTTTGTTCAAACTTAAGGAAAATATTTAGATGTATGATGGTCTTTGTCCAAAATCGATTTTTTGAATCGGTTATGATCCAAAACCGATCTCGTGCATCACTTAATCCCGTAATTGCTTAAATTTAGAGGTTTAGATGCGTCGATATGACGAGATGCATCGTAAGAACGTGGCATATCAATATATATTGTTCGATATATATAGTCAGATGCATATATAGATTATATGAACGTGTGTTGCCCCGTCAATTAAGTGATAATAGCCTACCCCAATTTAGATCCTAGTTGCAACAACAAAACCCAACACAAGAACAAAGACACTTAAGACAACCACATCTTTGTAATACACTCCAACTTTTGACCTTATCACAGTCAATTCTTCCTTCATCTGACCCATTTCCAAACTTGAACCTTCACTGTAGTTTCTTCTCTTGAGCATGTTCTTCAACTTTTTGTTTTCTTCATGTAAGTTGAAAAAGAGATATCTGTAGTAATCACTTGGTAGCTCGGGATCTAAAAACCGATAAAAGCTACACTTTTCCTTTTCATCCTATCACAAATACAAGAAAAATCAACATGTATCCAACTAAAATAACACCATTCTATTATAACCAAAATACGCAAAGGAAAATTCTTACATAAATCGGGCAAGCCTTAAATCTTCTTCCCGGGTTATCAATTGTCCAAGCAACTTGTTCTTCGACAGGCAAAGGACACTTACAATGAGTAGCATCCCGGGCTTCTTGCAAGGTCATACGATTGGATCTCGAAAAAGATGATCTGGAAAAAGATGATGAAGATCTCATAATTGGTTTTGTGTGGATAGGGTGAAAAGGGAATTAGGGTTTGTGTTATGGAATGTGTGGTTGTGGGTTGTGGGGTATAAATGGTCCAGGTATAATAAAAAAGAATAAAAAAATTAACCTCGACACGCTGGCATCTTACGGGGCAAAAAAGGACACACTAGCAGTGACAGAGTGGAAATAGTACATACAATGACGAAAAATCAAAAGTTTTGTGTTACAATGAAAAAAAAATAGTTGGCAACATAAAATGGTAAAAAGTGTCAAGTTCAATGTATTTTTTTAATCATTTTCCCTATTTTTAAGTGTGTACAAAAATTGAATCTCATAAAAAACTAAAAGTTGCCTCGGTGTTACTTAACTTACCATAAGATAAAGAAAAAGATAACATTTTAATATGGTTTGAGTGCTTATTAGGCAAACCACTGTGGAAGTATCAAGTATTTAATTAGTTCTCTAAGTTCGTTAATAATATGTTGGTGATTCAGCCATCATCTTCTTCTTTGGTTTTAAATATTTTATATATCTTTGCAATTTCAAATATATGTACCTTGGATAGATTAATCTTGTTTAATAACAAAAAACATGAGGCATTGCTTTTGTATATCATACATTTTCTTTATATTAAAAAAGAAAAAGATAAAGATAAAGATAAACTTAAAGTTAAAGCTAATTAAAGGACAAAAGAGAAATATATACTTTTTCATTTGAAAAATCCATTATTTGTTCAAACAAGATAAGAGGTTTCTATACCTACTTTAAATCTTTTAATAAGCCATGCATGCATTAATTATTCGTTCAAAGTTAGCAGGCACAAATGTTTAGATGCATGGTTTGTTCAAACTTAAGGAAAATATTTAGATGTATGATTTTTTGAATCGGTTATGATCCAAAACCGATCTGGTGCATCACTTAATCCCGTAATTGCTTAAATTTAGAGGTTTAGATGCGTCAATATGAAGAGATGCATCGTAAGAACGTGGCATATCAATATATATTGTTCGATATATATAGTCAGATGCATATATAGATTATATGAAAGTGTGTTGACCCGTCAATTAAGTGATCATGGTTTCAATTTTGTTCCAAACTTCATTATGCATTCAAGGTTTGACAATGAAGTGGATGCATATTGATGTAAAAACACGTACAGGTTTGATGCATCGATATGTATCAATTTCATCATGTGCATGTTTTAACGTCTTGAAAAGATTATAGATGCATGAATTAAATTGATATAATTATTACATGCCTTGTTCATAGTAACTCGTAGAATTAGGATTGGTTTTAACTGGACTAGACTTTGGCTACGTGTAAGACCTAATCAACTAACTTAACTGAGTCCTTTGTATTAGAGCCCGGTCCGTGGCATATGTTGAAATAATTGTTATTGGCGCTCAACTGCTCATAAGGTTGCATTTAGTTCGTTAATCCCATTTTATAACCCTATCCTCCTCTCGTCTTCACTAAATTCTACATAGTCCGGATTACTCTGGATAAAAAGGCTGCTAATCTACTAGTAGCGGATGTTCATTTTGTGTCACTGTAATTGCATTTTCAAGGTTTGGAAATTTGGAATTGGAGTCCATATATGAAACTTGCGAGGTAGATTAACAAAAAAGAAATATATGGACAAATAGTAGATGGCAAACAAAGAAGATGGAAATTAGAATAGGGTACAACATAGATTAAATGCTATGAGCAAGTTTTTATAGGAATTTCATCCCGTTAAGTTAGCATAAAGCTAAAAATTATAAGTTGTGTGTTTCTCTTTTGTCCTTGATTCCACATATATTACTAACATTTAGCAGTATTACGTATTAGTTTTTACTTTATTCCACATATATTACTAACATTGAAACTAGTCACTAACCAAAAACCAATTTACATGCACTAATAATTTAAATTTTGTGATTTGAGGTATTGATCAGGTTCTATATCCGAGTCAGCATAAATTCATCGGTGGCCTTATTTGATCGAAGACGCGTCTTGCATGTGTGAGTATAGTAAGGTAGCACTTGTGTTATTTTGCCAGCACGGACGAAGACCAAGTCTTGAAGGGCTTATTACGCCTGGTCTTAAGAGTTTGTATATGCTACTGACTTATTCTTTTATGTTTTCTTTCTTTTGTGATCGTATTCGTACTTCATGATTCCACTAAATATTTATGATTACTGTTATTGGAATCAAAGCATCTCTATATAGTAAAGGTTTATAGAGAAGGTGTATGTCATATGGAGGTAGCATGAAGGACACCCACTCGACTATAGAAGGAAAGGCTCGTTCGAATTTGGAGAACAAGGTTTATACTATAATGAAAGCGACATTGAGGTTTATAATTACTTACAAATCACCTAAGGATTTGAATGTACTCGATCGATAACATAGATGCACTATTCTCTTTTTTGTAGTTAATTTAAAACACATACTGTTTGCAAATTATCGGTTTAACAAACACAAATAACAAGTTCTCTTTGTAAAGTAGACATAAACGTGCCACTGCTCGGATTCAAGGCTGTAATGGCGGATGAATTGAGTCGTAACTGCGCTGAAATTTATTATGTTTGTGTTGATAAACCCGACACCCAAGTGTACTAGTTATTCAATTATTTATAGTTTCAGGGGGCACGCCACCCTTGTGTATTAGGCCGAAAAAGTTAGTTGGATGGATATAAATTGAAAGGGAAATTTGCATTTGTATGGCACAAAAATGTAGACTTAAATTTTAAGGATAAAAAAATGCATGTAACAAAAAATCACAATTTAATTAGTACTGTAGCATCTTATGATGTCGATATAATTGTATTTCATTTATATTCATCTCATATACAAATTTTAAAAACACATAAAATAATAATGATAACAAATTCCCTAACACGTTTCAAAACATTTTGTCCCAATAAATAATCAACTTGTGTTGATCACTTCTGAAATGGATGACTAAACACGGTTTATTTTAAAAGTAATGTTACATTCACAAAAAGTTTATAAAAAAATATTCACGTAATTACTTGTTAAGTGTAGTAGTTCAATCAAATATTATCATAATTTCCCTTTCTTCTTTCTTACCTTTCATATTTAGTTGACAAATCATGGTATGAATAAAATTTTTGTTTAGTTCTCAAGTTAGTTTAGTAAGTAAAATGAAAGAAATTGTTATTAAACATTTTCAGCCAAATTTAAAAGCAAATATCTTACTTCAAAATCAACCAAAACACTTTTTTTTTTTACTTTTCTTCACTTAAGTGATACTCGAGAACACCCATTTTTTTGTTTCAATTCATAATATTTATTTATTTTTTCTTAAGTGTTACTCGAGAACACAATATAAAGAGTGTTTGTTTAAGCTCTTGATTAAGCTTACATGAAGCTTATGAGTTTATTTATCTTTTGGCTTATTTCATAAGCATAATTTTTTGACTTAGCTTGCGCATGTGAGCTTATATAAATTTATCATGATTGGCCCGTGGTATGTGAGTGGCCTATCAACATAAAGATTGTGAGTTCAAGTCGCATTAGAGATACGTGAGATAAAATTTGTGATATAAGTGGTTGGTTGTAAAAATTTGTCGTTCTAAAAAAAAAAAAATAACTCATATAACCCAACAAATTAAAAAAAAGCTAGCAAATTAACAAAAACCGGAATCAAATAACTTAGGGTGCGTTTGGTATCCCAGAACGAGAATGTGGGAATGAATTTTCATTTCAATTATGTGTTTATTTAAGATGCAAATCTTTTAAATATGAGAATGAATGATAAATAAGTTCAATAGTCCATATACCTCACAAGAGCAAAGTATGGATCTTTTATACCGAGAGGTCCACCACTATTATTAAACTTATACCCATTGTGATTCATTGCGTCATACCAAACGCACCATTAAACAAATCAATTTGTTAACCATTTCTCTTATTTTAATGAGTTTATTAACCTCCAAAGTCCAAGGAGTTATTACAAAACTACAAATCAAATCAAATTCCACCTGTACATCAATCCTTCCGTCATTTATCTTATTTTAACCTCTAACAACAACACATAATACATTACAGTATATATAAATTATCATAAATACATCATGTTATGAATCAAATCACTTTTCACAATAATATTAAGAAACTTACATAAGCCCACAAACTCTCAAAATAAGCCGAAAATTAAGGCTTATCTTGTATAAATCGAAATCAAATAAGCTCATAAGCCCACATATAAGCCAAAACGAACACCTCATTTAACCACCACTGTTCTTTTTAAACGTAAATTGCAACCGAAAGACAAAGACCTTCTCAACAAGAAAAAAGAAATGTCAAAAACAGTTTAGCAACGCCATTATGTGTGAGTCCTTGCTAAAGATCACAAAACCAAACTAGAAACATCAATAGTCGACATGAGGGTGCGACTGTTATCTTTCTAAACGATACATATATACGCAATAAGGGAAAAAAACACATAAAAAATCAACACTGCCGCTAGCGTATTTTGCCGAAAACTATACACCGCTGCCGCTAGGCGCGCGTACTCACATACTACTAACTAGGGCTGCTCATCGGTCCAAAACCGGACCGGACCGAGACCGAATCCGGCAAAAAATCTAGACCGAGACCGGACCGAATGTTGTCGGTCCAGTTCGGTCTGGTCTCGGTATAAATAGGCTAAATATCCGGTTTTTAAGCCGGACAAGACCGAGACCGAAATTATAAAAAAGCCCGGACCGAGATCTATTATTTAATCCCTTACTTCAACCTCCAAAACAACACATCAAATCAAATCAAAATTCCACCTATACATCAATCTTTCCGTCATTTCTCTTATTTTAACCTCTAACAACAACACCTAATACATTTACTTACACTATCAATACTACATATAATAGACAAACGACTCTCTCTCCAAAAATTTCAAATGTACACAAAATTATGCAATGTTTACAACACTTTAAAGCAAGGATTTTTCATAAGTACAACAAGCAAAGCATCATGTACAACAAAAACAAGCATAACTCGAAATTCAGACCAAAATCTTAAAATTATACATTAAATACCATTAAAAACACCCCTAAACATAATATCTATACTACATATAATAGACAAACGACTCTCTCTCCAAAAATTTCAAATGTACAAAAAATTATGCAATGTTTACAACACTTTAAAGCAAGGATTTTTCATAAGTACAACAAGTAAAGCATCATGTACAACAAAAACAAGCATAACTCGAAATTCAGACCAAAATCTTAAAATTATACATTAAATACCATTAAAAACACCCCTAAACATAATATTACAATTATTATAACATAATGTACAACCATGCATATTAATTCCGAGCCATGAAAATCTGGAACCAAACACTATCAATAAGCAGCACCACAACTTATTTTTATAAACTTAAAACATAAAACATGAATACCTTCTGATTTCTTATAGCCGTAAGATCGAACAACCATTTGACATGCTAAATTAAATCTTAAGCACAACCTCAGCCGAAATAGCCAATCGATTCAAAAACCTTACCACACAAGTTTTATTAAGCTCAACCAATTTAGTCACAATATATTTTAATCGGAAAAAAAATTATATATATGAACATAGCCGATTCATTAATAGAACCAACCCAAGAATCTTTTTCAATAATCATTAACATCATAAACAATGAAGAAGGGAATCAAAAGAACCTTGTTACAATCGATTGAGAAGAAACAATAATTAATCCACCCAGCCGAATCCACAGGAACCACCAAGTAAAGTCTTGATTGTGGTATCACCCCTATGAATCGGTTGGGTTAAAAAGAAAACAAAATGGATAGTTTAGTCTTCTCCTTTCCTGGTTCGATTTTGATATCCTCTTCAAGACAACCCGTGACCCTTGTGGGAAAGTGAGAAGACTGTTGACAATGATAGATCGATTCTTCGCTTTCTTGTTTTACCAAAAGAAAAAGAGATAGCCTGGTTTTGGGAGGAAGAGATGGTACCAACTAACAAGAAAAAGAAAAAAAATGGATCTGAGAAGGATAAAAAGGGGTGGGCGGCGTGTATATAAAAAAATATAGGGTGTAGGGTTTTGTTTATATATTTGGTTACTCTTTACATCCCAAAATTATTGTTCACAGACAAGAAATACACAATTTAAGAAAAGTGCATTAATTACTGCTTTGGTTTCTACAAAATCCAACAAAAGACAATTTTAACCTTTGACAATTAATTAATATGTTCATTTAGTTTTGTAAATATCAATTTTAATTAAGGGCAATATAGTAAACTTAAACAAATGCAACTATCATTTTTATTAGTAGACAATAATTTTGAGACATTCAAAAAAGGAATAGTGGGCAATAATATTGGGACGGAGTTAGTATTAGTTAGTATAATTTATTGTATTAAGTGTACCCCGTGTCCCGCTGTGACACAATTTAATGCCGCTTTTCGTCTCACCAAAATGTTCGAAATACGTTTTTGGTAACGTTTTTATAAACGTTGGATAAAAATAAAATTATTAAATCAATTTAATAATTGTTCGTTTTAAGTCGTTATTATTCCATGTCGGTACGCGTGTGGCCTCGATTCTCGAGATAATTTTTTTTTTTTGAGTTTTGATAGTCGGTAGATGTCAAAAATTATAACTTTTGCATTTTATGATGAAAATAAATAATAGTACTATTAAAATAATAGCCTGAAAAATTACCGGTTGTTATAATTATAGATAGAAGTAATACCTTTAGTTATTTATCGATCAAAACCAAACAAATATATGTATATTTTACATTATTTAATTTTGAGTATGCATATAGTAGTAAGAAAGTTTGATTGCTATTACTTATAGTTATTTTAATTAAAAATTGTCATTTATTCGTAAAGTTATTGTTAAAAAAAACGTGTAAGTGGAAAGCATTTTTTCACCATGAAATTTATTGTTAAAAAAAACATAATAAACAAAAATACATTATTCATCGAAATTTTTTATTTCAGGGTACCCGCCGCTGTAACGCGCGGGTACCCTGCTAGTATATATATATATATATATAAAATTATCATATTATGAATCAAATCATTTTTCACAATAATAATTTTAATAATTATAAAATGATGAACGAGACACGTATAGATTTATTACTCCCGTCATGGTGGGAAGTTGAAGTCACCGTCGCTGCTGCGGTGTTTGTGATCGGTGCTTACTGGTTTTTCACTTACGACGGCGGTGTTAGTGGTGGTGGTGGTGATGGCGGTGGTAACGGTGATGGTGTTGATGATCGAGAAAAGGTTTATTTTGTATTTTTACTTGTTTACTTTTTTTTACTGTTTTACTTTTTACTGTTTGTTGTGGTTATTGTGATGTATTTTGTTGTTTTGATGTGGATATATGTGAATTTTGACCTAGGTGTTAGTTTTGATGTGATTATTAGGCGTAATTTGCGTATGTAGCGTAGATATTAGTTTTGATGAGATTATTTGGCGTAGCCGCGTAAGTAGTTTAATTCGCGTATTTTGTGATCATTTGGTGTCATTTGCGTGTGATTCGTGAGTGAGTTAGTGAATTTGACCTAGATATTAGTTTTGATGTGATTATTTGGCGTAGCCGTGTAGGTAGTGTAATTTGCGTATTTTGTGATCATTTGCCGTCATTTGCGTGTGATTCGCGAGTGAGTTTGTGAATTTGACCTAGATGTTAGTTTTGATGTGATTATTTGGGGTAGGCGCATAGGTAGTGTAATTTGCGTGTGATTCATGAGTGACTTTGACCTAGTAGTTTGTCTATTTTGTGATCATTTGCGTGTGATTCACGAGTGAGTTTGTGAATTTGACTTAGATATTAATTTTGATGTGATTATTTGGCATAGCCGCGTAGGTAGTGTAATTTGCGTATTTTGTGATCATTTGGCGTCATTTGCGTGTGATACGCGAGTGAGTTTTTTGAATATGACTTAGATATTTGTTGTAGGTGTCCTAATTTGTGAGTTAGATATTAGTTTTGATGTTGATTATTTAGCGTAGGCGCGTAGGTAGCGTAATTTGCGCATGATTCGTGAGTGACTTTGACCTAGATATTAGTTTTGATGTGATTATTTGGCGTAATTTACGTGTGATTAGTGAGTGACTTTGACATAGTTTGTCTATTTCTAATTTATAATATGTGATCATTTTTTTATAGGTGCCTTAATTTTTGTTATTTATGAGTTATTGTGTGAATATTGACCTTGATGTTAGTTTTGATGTGATTATTTGGCGTAGCCGCGTAGGTAGCGTAATTTGCGTGTGATTCGTGAGTGACTTTGACCTAGTAGTTTGTCTATTTTGTGATCATTTGCGTGTGATTCGCGAGTGAGTTTGTGAATTTGACTTAGATATATGTTGGGGGGGTGGGGTGGGGTGGGCACGTGCCCTCCTAGCGATAAAAATTGGAGTGTAAATTTTAAAAAATATATGGCTATTTTTGTAATTTGCCCCCCCTAACGAACCGATTTGTAGTGTAGTTTCTAAAAATTATCAAAGTTTGCCCCCTCGAATTGTATGTGAAAAAATAATTCTAACAATAACACCTAATTTATAATATGTGATCATTTTGTTATAAGTGCCTTAATTTGTGAGTGATTTTCTGAATTTTGACCTAGTTGTTCACTTTGAATGTAAGATTGCCTGTGATTAGTGAGTGATTGCGACTTAGATATTGATGTTGACGTGAGATCGTTAGCCATAGTTCTGTAATTTGTGACACATATATTAGTTTTAATATGATTATTTGCCGTATGTGTGTAATTTACGTGTGATTCGTGAGCGAGTATGAGAATCTGATCTATATTTTATTTTGGTGTGATCATTTGGTGTAGGTAGACTAATTTACGTGCAATTATTTTGACATGGATGTTAGTTTTGAAGTTATTGTTTGCCGTAGGTAGACTAATTTGCGTGTGATTCGTGACTTTGTAAATTTGACTTGGATATTGATGTAATCATTTGCCGTAAATATCATCATTTGCGTATGATTCAAGAGTGACTCAGTGTGCGACTCACTAGTGACTTTGTGAATTTGACTTGAATATTAGTTTTGATGTGATTGGTGTGATTTATGAGTGATTTTTGTGATCATTTGCTGTACGTAGATATGCTTTAAATTAGTGAGTGAATTTGACTTGATATTGATGTGATCATTTGATGTAGGTGCCGTAATTTGCGTATAATTAGTGAGTGACTTTGAGATTTGACCTAGAAATTATTTGCGCCATATCTTTGGACATAGGTAGACTAATTTTTGTGTGATTTGTGACTCCGTGAATTTAGATGTGATCATTTTCCGGTGTGTTGTGAGTGACTTTGTGAATTTGACTTGATATTAATGTGATCATTTACAGTAGGTGCCGTAATTTGCGTGTAATTAGTGAGTGACTTTGAGTTTTGACCTAAAAATTATTTGCGCCATATCTTTGGACATAGGCAGACTAATTTGTGTGTCATTAGTGACTCCATGAATTTAGATGTGATCATTTTCCGGTGTGTTGTGAGTGACTTAGTGAATTTGACTTAGATATTGATTTTGATGTGATCATTTGCCATAGGTTGTGTGTTTTGCGCGCGATTCGTGAGCGTGTGAATTTTGGCCTGGATGTTAGTTTTGAGGTAGACTAATTTTATGTGACTTGTGAATGAGTGTATGGATTGTAAACGAAATGTTAGTTTTTAGTATTAGTGGAATCGGTATGACATACTTCAAATTTAGTTTTTTCGTATTAGTGAAAGCGGTACCAATGCGGATATTAACAGCTGATAATATAAGGCTGTTTTTTAGTTTAAAGTATTAAATTGTTGATGCTACCTTTCATTCTTTTAAATTAAAAGGTGAAAGGGCTATGACTGAGGAAACAACAATGGCTTATACATCTATATATGAGAAATAACCGTCATAGTATCATAGTAATAGATGGTTTGGAGCTAAAAATTGAGATAACTAAACTTTGAAATTAGAATATATAGATTCAGGTTTCCCAAACCAGAAGTGCTTTTTAGTTAGGGTGTGTGGCAAGCAATTGCGATACATATATCAATCTCATCAGTGTGCAGAAGAGGAATAACCTTAAACTGCAAACTTATGATCATTGCCCGGTTTTTGTCTCTTTACTTATCATACGCTTAGTTTTTGTATTTCCATTTGTATAACGTGTACTTATTCACTTACTTTGTAGATAGATCAACTGAAGGGTGATCCTAATGGCAGCTCTGCATATCTTATAAAGGTATATCTAAATGAACCAGTGTAAAACTATTCTTGTATCTCCTTGGAGTTGTTGTATTGTCTATCTTTTCCTTTGAAAAGATGTTTTGTATTATTATATTACATAGATAGTTATTAAAGCGAAGCTCAACATGGGCCAACAATGCAGAACCGAATGAGAAATATGATGAGTACCTCAAATTCGAATTTTATGTGTAAAGATGATTAACTTTTTTTTTTTTTTTTTTTTTTTTTTTTTTTTTTTTTTTTTTTTTTTTTCTGGGAAACGGCGAGAATTACATCAAAAACATGATTAAAAATTGTAATAACTACTCTGTTGTAGCCATTGATGTATTTGTCTTTTATCTTTATTCGAACATGGTTGGTTGCATTAAATATTAATTCAATCAAGATGGGTTATCTTCTATAATTCTTTGCCATTGGGTATGTAACTGTGTTTAGAAGATATCTGTAGTGTCATAGTTTTGGTCGAGGCAGATGATTACTTATTGAACTTTCTTTTGCTGATTACTACTATGGTTTTCATGTTTTCTAGGTGGAACTGTTAGCAGCAAAGAATCTTATTGGTGCTAATCTAAATGGCATGTCAGATCCTTATGCAATCATCACTTGTGGTACAGAAAAGCGGTTTAGGTTAGTTAACTGGTATTTAGTGTTTTTGTTGTAAATATAAGTTTAAGTGCTATGGGTTTCTTGCATGCTTTAGAATGCTACAATTATGTAACTTTTGTAATTGTTAATTCTGCAGCTCGATGGTTCCCGGTTCAAGGAATCCAATGTGGGGAGAGGAGTTCAATTTTTCTGTTGACGAACTTCCTGTAAAGGTACTTATTGTGTGTTTCTGAAACCTTGAATGTATAGGATATAGGAAATTGCAGATAGATCCACTTTCACATCATATTTTCCGTATCAAGTCAAACTACGTATAGACACAGTTTCTATCAGTCTATCAGATCAGTTTTATAATTTGCAAATATCTTGGTGAACTAATTTCTGTTGGGAGCAATAGCAATGAGTGATTGAGAGCGTTCTATTAATAAACATAATTATCATTACAGGGTACAATATAGATGCATTTGAAACAATTATTCATGAAGCTTTAGACCCCAATTTATGTTTTATTAAACTATACTTAGATAGAAAACTGTATGCTATGCTTTAAATGTCTAACACAACATCTTCATTTAACTAATGCAAGTAGTTTTTGTGGTTCATTTTTGATAGTAATCATCATTCATCATTGGACAGATTAACGTAACAATATATGATTGGGATATAATTTGGAAAAGCGCAGTTCTTGGTTCGGTGACCATTCCCGTTGATGGTGAAGGGCAAACTGGTGCATTATGGCATCCCTTGAGTAGTTCGCCAGGACAGGTGATATATATTTTGCTTTACTTTCTTTACTTTATAGTTGTATATGTATTCATATCAGCCTCTTATAGTGTTTAACCAAAGATGTTTGAAGCATTATATCTCAGGTTTGTCTCCATATCAGAACAATTAAACTCTCCACGAACTCTTCCAGGTAGCATGCTCCTTCAATAATTTTTTACTAGATAATTTGTCATTTATCTTGTATGAACTACTCTTTGGTATGCAAAGATTTGGCACCGTAGGCAATATTAGTGTTTCGCAAAGACTGGTCATTTGTGTTTGTGAGAGAATTTGTTAACAGCCTCGTGTGGATATGCATATTCTCTTAATGTGGGCTTTTATACAGTAGAGTACAGTAGACTTTAAGCTATGTAAAACCTGGATCTTTCTTTATCTGGATCCTCATTTCCTATATATTTATTGTTTCCATTCAAGGTAGCTATATCTTTTTTTATTGGTTCCCACACTGTCAACAGTGAAGCTGCATATAATTATCAACCTTTTGGTCAAACTATGTTTCTTTGTGTATTGGGTTAATGGTTATGGTTGTCAAACATAATGACAATGTGTTTGTTATCTTTTCTTGAGAAACACATCCCACTCTCATTGCCTTCCCCATGTACCACTGAACACGTGATTATATTGAAATTATGGCCTGATGCTGTTTTTACTCAGTTATGTGCTGCCTGATGACCATCAATCTGCTTTTCAGGGGTTTAAAAGGCTATGCTGGTGCTAATACTAGAAGACGGGTACAAGAGCCAATAGTGGTACATCAGAAACCTGGGCCTTTGCAGACGATATTTGATCTTCTACCTGATGAGGCAATTTAAATAACTTACATCTTTTGTAAATACTTTCCATTTACTTGATCAACAATCTGATTCTTATCCAAAAACTTGAGAACACAGACACAACTGCCTCCATAAGTTGCTCTGATAGTTCGAATGTGTATGTTTCAGATTGTTGAACACAGCTATTCATGTGCGATGGAGAGATCATTCTTGTACCATGGCCGTATGTATGTTTCGGCTTGGCATATCTGCTTTCACTCTAATGTATTCTCCAAACAAATGAAGGTTAATGTGCTATTCTCTTCACATAATATATGCATTCGTTCATATACTGCAGAATTACTTGCACCGCCGTCCTCAAGATTATTATCTACCTTTTTTTTTTTTTTTTTTTTTTTTTTTGCATAAAGTACCAACATATGCTTTTTCATTTGTTCCGTGTGATTGTACTATTTGTACACCAGAGTCATTATAAATATGTTTTATGTTATGTTTGGGCGATTTTGTAACTCGTAATCTTACTTTCGTATAAGCTTTCACATTATGCATATATGTCACACTTTATTTATAGAAAAATGATATTTTTTGAAAGTTTAATTACAATGATCCAAATGGGAAACAAAGCCATCTTCTAAGGACTCATATGTACCAAAAAAAAAAAAAAAAAAAAAAAAAAAAAATTACTGATGTAGAGGGAAGATGGAAAAGGTAGTTGGTACTTAATGCAGGCACCCCTTATTTTATTGACATGTTTCATATTTGTCGTTGGTCCCCAAAAGGCTTTCAGTTTGAACCTGAATTAACTCAGTGTAGCCGTTTATAAATGTCCCATATTGCCTTTTTTTTTTCCATCATGATTTCCATAGTTAAATTTTTACCTGTGATTAGCATTTTATTAAAAACAATGAAGAAATCTATGAGCATTGAATCCATTGACTATATGTTTTCCGTTTTTCAGGTGATTATTCCTTTTGGAGATATAGACGAGGTTCGTAATCCCTGCCGTTTTCTGTTGTAAGGCTTGATTATTGTATAGGTTATTAAATATTGTAAGTACATTGCCTGATTTTGCAGATAAGAAGAAGCCAGCATGCTGTTATTAATCCCGCTGTAACAATAGTTCTTCGCATGGGTGCTGGTGGACATGGTGCTCCTCCTTTGCGAAGTCCAGATGGTCAGTTTCAATAGTTTTATATCTTAGGTTTGACGTATTTATGTCATTCAAAATGTTTTTTCAGATTTTCTTGTGATACGAACAAGATTCGGTTTTGAGATAAAAAAACTATAAAGATATAATATTCGACTGTCTAGAGGTCAATGGGTATGTTTGGCGAAAGTAACTATTGCTGGAACTGGTGCTGGAGATGGTGCTGATGCTGGAGATTATAAAAAGAGATTATTTTTATAAGCTACATGAAGTAACCTTTGGTTTTAAGAGATTATGAAAGATTATCTTTTTAAGAATCTCTTATAAGCTATGTCTGCCAAACAAATATTATTTTTTAAGTAGCTTATTTTTTGAAAAAATAAGCACAATCTCCCAACAATCTTGTGTGCCAAACATAGCCAATAAGCTCTTCTAATTGACACCAAATCAGTAATCCATAATATTTATCCCTTGAAATTCTTGTTCTCCAAGAATTATATGTTCCAAAAACTAAGATTCTAATCTTTGACGAAAATAATACCTGCCTAAGAAATAATTACTATAAATAATAATTTCCTAACTAATTAATACTCAGAAATAGAATAATACCTGTATAATAAAAACTGTTCTTCTCAACTGGTTATTGCATTTAAATTGGTCTTCATCTCAATTACATCTTTTCATTTTTACTTATTTCTTATAGTGTGTTCTCTGCATCATTAGCATGAAAGGAACTTCATTCGTGACTCAAAGTTTTTAAAATTAATTTACAGGTAGAGTTAGATATATGTTTGCATCATTTTGGAACAGAAATCATGCAATAAGAACCTTACAGCGTGCTGCAAAGAACTACCACTCAATGATAGAAGCAGAGAAGAAGGTATACTTTGTTACTTTTTTGTTCTTGATTATTTTCACAGCCACTCTTATGATTAATTGAGAATTTGAGGTTTCTGCTCTAATTGTATTTAATTGACATGCATATATACCATGTACAGGAGCAACAACATTCAGAATTGCGTGCAAATAGTAGCTCTCTAAAACATAGAAAGCAGGCTAAGGTTTTAGAAGAAAGTGTACCCAAAAAAGACCAGAAGTTTGTTCAAGAGGATGTTCTTACTGGCATATACAATGTATGGAACAACTCAATACTCTTCTTTGAGTGCCTTCTTTGATCATATTGATAATATTTTTTTAAAATTTTGTCCAGGATGGTTTTCCATGCACTGCTGAACGATTTTTCGACCTGCTGTTGAGCGATGGTTCAAGTTTTACAAGTGATTACCGTTCAATTCGGAAGGACACCAATCTTAATGTAAGCATCACACTTTGTTATCCGCATTCATTGATTACAAGTCGCTTTGTACTTTCATCATAATTCCAAGTGGAATCATGGTATGATTCCAACTTATGTAAGTTCATGTGTATGTGTGCATGTCTGATACTTTTTTCTTATTTTGGCTGATATAGATGGGCCAGTGGCATTCAGCTGACGAATATGATGGTCAAGTCAGAGAAATTACATTTAGATGCCTTTGTAATAGTCCTATGTGCCCTCCAGACACAGCAATGACAGAGTGGCAACACATTCTGCTGTCCCCTGACAAAAGTTCTCTGGTGAGTTTTGTATTGTTGATGTACAGAAAATATCCTTGATGAGCATGTTATATACTTATATGGTTCCTATATATGGATTCAGTACTCTTTTCACTTTTAAAACGGGTTGCATGCTCAACTTCCTCCTTAAATGCTACCTTTATAAACTTTGACAGATTACATCCTTTTTTATAGGTTTTTGAAACTGTACAACAGGCTCATGACGTTCCATTTGGATCTTATTTCGAGGTATCTTTCTGCTTCAATTGTCATTTGTTGATGTATTACATTAGATTTCTTGTTAATACGTAAGGTTTTTAGTATTTAACATGCCTGTCTCTGAAATAGTTGGATGTTTTGCCAAAATAATAATTTGAAAGTTGTCACTTTTATCAAAAACTGCTGATATTTGGAACACTCTTGTACTAATTTCTTAAATATAATTTAGCTAAGAAAGGAGATGGATCAAATGGTTTTAAAGGAGCACAAATTATACTCAAACGTTTACAACTTTCTATATTGCTTTATGCAAAACTTTGGATCATTGTTAATTTGTAATAATAATGAAGTCGAGTCTCGTTTTTTCTTCTGCTACTCTTATCATGGTTGACAATTTGTGTTGCATTAGGTGCACTGTAGATGGTCTGTGGTGAATACAACTGAATCTACATGCAATATTGATGTTAAAGTCGGTAAGTCCCCTTCTACATTAACTGTTACTAGAAACATTCTACTTCTAAAACCTCGGGGATGAAAATCATTTATCCAAATACCATTTATACCGTATAAATGTATAATCAGTTATGATCCATTTTGTGAGTCCAGTCCTCACATCAAGCAGATTATTGTGTTACAGTTTCACTCACTATTTCCATCACCATATAAGCTAGAGGTGCCAAGATGGGGCGGGTTGGGTATTGGTCAAAACAGGGTTGTGTTGAAAGAGGTATCGATAAGTACACATTAGTTGGTTTGACCCGCAACCATATTTGTGTCCCCTTTTGAGACAGACTTTTATAAATTACTGTATTAGCAGTTGAGAACTTGAGATAAACTCTATACTAGGTTGAAATTAAACCTTTTATGGTATAATTAGGTTGAAATTACCATCGCTAAACTCTATAGTCTATACTATCAACTATCAAGTAAAATAGTATACCAAAATATCTTATAAAGTTTCCCGGTTTATTTGTTTTTCTGAACTGACAGGTGTGCATTTTAAGAAATGGTGTGTAATGCAATCTAAGATAAAGTCGGGTGCCATCGCTGAGGTACAACCTGACCCTTAGTCATACAATAATAACCTACGAAAATAAACTAATCTACACAATTTTACATGTACAGTACAAGAAAGAGGTGGACCTCATGCTAGAAGTGGCTCGCTCGTGTATCAACCCCAGCACAGTCGGTGATGATACCGCAGTTGTCGCTCCTGTTTCAACTACAGAAGGCAATGCTTAACCTGCTCATATACACAAAAGGTTTTGGTCTTAAACGTATACTTTCGATTGGAGAATTTTTATAGAAGGCCATTCAAGTGCTGTATTTAGTTGGCTTTCGTAATCTCTATGCCATTAACACTAACATTATATATAAATTATAATAGCATGTTGATTTTAATTTGACTAATTTGTTGCCATTTGATGGTTACAGGTAAAAGTAGCCAAATGGGCAGGTCAAAAAGGTCGAGTCGAATTGACCTACAAACTGTTTTGTCCGACTCTTGACCCAGTAGACCCGTTCAACATGTTTTCATTTAGCTATTTTTGTTTTAAGAATTTATGCATGACCCGGTTGAGAACTTGGGAGAAATATAACCTAAACCCACTTGTTTTTCTTTAGTTGGGTTTAAATGGTTACCTATAGACACGGCTCGTAAAATCACGGGCAATGTTTAGAGTCATTTTCTTTTTGTTTTTCGGGTTTTGGGTTTCGGAATTTGGTTGTAAAAACTTTGCATTCAACATTTCGTACAAAAAGTTCATTGTTTGGTTTATAAGATGATTAAAATGACTTGATGACAGAAGCAACTTGAAAACCTGAATTGACTTCTATCGACCCGGGTTACATAAAAATGTTGTGGCTTGAAGAAATACCTGTATTTGCATAATAGTGAGATGTGATATCGCAATTTAAATCTTAGGTAAACATGTTTTAATTTTTGATGATTCTTATTCCATTTAAATGATACAAAATTGAAAAATGCTACTCCTGGAGAAGTTTGTTATAATCATTTAAATGACATGCAAAACACTAACATACAAAAACAAATGTTTAAATCTTTTATATAATAAAATAAAACCCTTATTGGGAATTTTCCATTTCAAAAAAATGCATTCATACCAAATTATTTTTTCTTAGGTAACATTTTATATTTATCCAGTAGAAGATAAATACAAAAAATATAGATAAGATGCAATTAACAATAGGATTAAAATTTTTAAATAATTATTTTTAATAATAAAAACCTATAATTAAACATAATAAATCAAACAAAACAAAGAATAAGTTATTTGTTTTTTAATAAATAAAAATATATGATTCAAAAAAATTTTAAAAAATTATAACTAGTATATAAAACAATAAAAGCTGAATAAATAACGATTAGTAATTTATTCTTATTATTATAAAAAACAAAAGTCGAGTTTATTTCTTGACGACCACGCTATTCTGTATATTTATTTACAAATTGTTGACTTAAAATCATAATTGAAAACCAAAATTACCGCACCGACTCAACAAAACTATAGTTTTTACGTTCTTATTTAACTCACGAGTAAAACCCATTAAACCTAGTTTTAAACATCCAACTTCTACGTTATTTTTATCTACCACCGTCGTGTTTTATATATTTTTTGTACGTAGTGACCATGCAAGCACCTGTTGGCAATCGGCCTCCAGTTAACTATGTAGCCGGTTTAGGCCGTGGAGCTACCGGCTTCACCACACGCTCAGATATCGGCCCTGCTCGTGTTTTGTCTCTTGGCGAGGAGGATGATAAAGGATATGATGAGAATCAGGCATTTGACGAGTTTGAAGGGAACGACGTTGGACTGCTCGTTTCAGCTGAATATAATGAGGAGGAGACTATATTGGACGATATTCATAAACGGATGGATTCTAGGAGGAAAGATAAACGTGAGGCGAGGCTGAAGGAGGAGATTGAAAATTATCGTGATTTGAATCCAAACATTACTGAGCAGTTTGTGGATTTGAAGAGGAAGTTGAACACAGTGTCTGATGCGGAGTGGGACGGGATTCCTGAGATTGGTGATTATTCGCTTAGGAATAAGAAGAAGAGATTTGAGAGTTATCGGCCGGTGCCTGATACATTGCTTGAGAAAGCTAGGCGAGAAAAGGAATATGATACTACATTGCAAGATTTGACTGCGGTTGGTGAGGGTCGAGGAACTCTTTTGGGTTATAACTTGGATAGGGTTTCGGATTCTGTTTCTGGTTTGACTGTTGTTGATCCGATAGGGTACTTGACTGATCTGCAGAGTATGAAGATTAGTAATGATGCTGAGGTATCGGATATTAAAAAGGCGAGGTTGTTGCTGAAGTCTGTGATTCAGACTGATCCGAAACGTGCACATGGTTGGATTGCAGCTGCGCGATTAGAAGAAGTAGCGGGAAAGATTCAGAAAGCAAGGGAATTGATTCAAAAAGGTTGTGAAGAATGTCCAAAGAATGAGGATGTGTGGATTGAGGCATGTCGATTAGTAAATCCAGACGAAGCTAAAGGCGTGATAGCTCGTGGTGTAAAGGCTATTCCCAATTCGGTTAAACTTTGGATGCAGGCTGCGACATTAGAACACGATGATGTGATTAAAAGCAAAGTACTAAGAAAAGGTCTTGAAAGTATACCCGATTCTGTGAGGTTATGGAAAGCAGTTGTGGAACTCGCTAATGAAGAGGATGCAAAGCTTTTGCTTCAAAGAGCTGTGGAGTGTTGCCCATTACATGTTGAATTGTGGCTCGCTTTTTTTTTTAGAAAGGCATCAATATAACCACAACACAAACATTACAAAAGAAGGCATCCAACTTTCATAATCGAGCCGATTAAAGAAAGGGACCCAAATAACAAATAACCCACAAGGGTTAATACAACACAGAAAAAAACAGCCTAACAAATCACTAAAGGGAAGACAGCAAGAAAAAAATGACCAGGCCCAACCAAAGAGAACAACCCAAGACACTTCACAATGATAACCAAAAACATTAAATAACCTGATCCACCATGTGTTATTTCGTAGGGAACATGCCATATTGTTTGTCACCAGACATGGCATATCACGACATTCTCAGCTGCACATATTGCCAGACACAATGAACATCAGACTCACCATTCCATGAGCAAATTTTGCTGACCCAAATGGAACCACTAAATCAAACAACTATTTAGTGGACTAAATAACCACTTCTGCCAATTAAGTTCTTTATGTTTATTCGATCTTCGCACTATCCATTGGTAGCTTTTAAGTTGAATATCTTGAACGATTTTGTTAGTACTTGATACTTTTTTACTGAACACGCGAGCATTCCTTTCTTTCCAAATGAAGTAACCGGATGTCCAAATGACCGCTTGCCAAACTCGAGAAATATTACTAGGGACATTAACGTTTCCATACGAAGAGAATAGTTCGTCAATAGAAAAGGCGTTAACACTTCCCATCTTCCACCAACTAAACACCTTATCCCACACGCTCATAGCAAGATCACACGTGACCAAGCTATGGGCACAAGATTCCACCACATTAGTGCAACTCGGGCAAAGAACCGAATCCAAATCGATACCTCTTTTGTCAAGCTCTTCACGAACCGGAAGTCTTCGTTTCAAAGCTCTCCACACAAAAATGTTTACCTTTTTTGGCACCAAATTATTCCAAATCGTTTCATGAGATCCGCTTCCCACATGTAGAGTCTTTTCCTCGATCAACCTTGATAGCACTTTGACCTTGAATTCCCCGTCCTCGACTAGAGTCCACCTCCATCTATCCCTACAATCATTAGAAACAACAACATTTTGCAACACTCTCACTAAATCTTCTAACTCATTGCACACTCTACCCCTAATACTCCTCCGCCACTCCCATTCCCAATGCCATAATCCGTTTACCCAATTACCCTTATCCCTTATGTTACCCTCTTTACCCATATCTAAGTGAAACAACCTAGAGAATCTATCACAAAGTCTTCGATCATCTACCCATCTATCCAACCAAAACTTAATATCGCACCCATTTCCTAAAACGCCTCTACACGAAGATGTAAACTCTACCCCCAACCCATCCATTTCCTCTCCTACCCTTATAATATCCCGCCACACCCCACCCCCATTACCCTTCCCACCTACTATCCTACTAACCTCTAACCCCCCACTTCCACCGTGAATACTTCTAATCACCCTAACCCATAAACTCTCACCCTCCCTCCTAAACCTCCACCACCATTTTCCTAATAAAGCCAAATTTTTTGCCCGCAATGACCCAATATTTAGACCCCCCACCCCTTGTGATGCTAGTAACGTATCCCATTTGACCCAAGAGACTTTTTTCCCCTCCCCCACCCCACCCCAAAAGAAATTTTTTCTAATTCTCTCAAGGTGTATTAACACACTCGAAGGCACACGGAACATCGAAAAATAATACAATGGCAAGCTACCTAGAACCGATTTAACCAATGTTAGACGCCCCCCGTATGACATCGTTTTAGCTTTCCAATCTGCCAACCGACTCTTGAACTTTTCTATTACAATATTCCATGCATTTATACGCCTCATGTTCTCGCCAATCGGTAATCCCAAATAAGTAAACGGAAATTCCCCAACTCCACACCCCATCCACCCCGCCATCTCCATCAACTCCGACTCGTTGACCCCAATACCATATAACTTACTTTTGTTGTAGTTTACCCTTAGACCGGACACCTCCTCGAAACACTTTAGAATACACATAAGAGACTTAGCATTCTCTTTATTCCACTCACCAAAGAATATAGTGTCGTCCGCGTATTGTAAATGCGACACCGTGACGTTGTTCGCACCTACTTTAACCCCTCTAAAGATGTCGTTATCCACCGCTTCACTAACAATCGCGTTCAACCCTTCAGCCGCCAAGATAAACAGAAAAGGTGATAATGGATCGCCTTGTCTAACTCCCCTCTCTAACCCAAATTCTTCAGTTGGAGATCCGTTCACAAGTATAGACATATACGAAGATCGTAGACACACTTCCACCCATTTGCGCCATTTACTCCCGAACCCCATTTTATTCATTATATTTAATAGGAAACTCCAATTAATGCAATCGTACGCCTTTTCAAAATCCACTTTGAAGATAAGCCCTTTTTTCCTTGATTTCTTTAGAAAATCCATTGTCTCATTTGCAATTAGGACCCCGTCAAGTATATATCTCCCTTTTATAAACGCGTTTTGTACTTCCCCTACCACACTACCCACCACCCGCTTCACCCTCTCCGCCAGAACTTTTGAAATAATTTTATAGTAGCAACCGATGAGGCTAATAGGACGGAAATCCCCAAGCCCAATAGGATCTGGTACCTTAGGAATAATAGTGATAAAGGATGAGTTGCACCCCCTGGAGATCTCGTTCTTTTCCCAAAACCACGTGACCGCCCTCATCAGATCCGGTTTAATCACCTCCCAAGACTTCCTTATAAATTTGAAATTAAATCCATCAGGCCCCGGGGCTTTATCACCCCCGCAACCTCTAATAGCTTCCCACACCTCTTTCTCATCGAACGCTTTCTCCAAACTTCTCGCCACGTCCTCTGTTATCTTTTCTACCCTATTGCAGCAAAAGGTTGGTCGAGCCATTCTCCCTTCGGAAAACAAGGCTTTGTAATGCCTAGCCATCTCAGATTGTGGCTCGCTTTAGCTCGGTTAGAAAAGTATGATGCTGCGAAACAAGTTCTAAATAAGGCGCGGGAATTGCTTCCTAAAGAACCTGAAATTTGGATTGCTGCGGCTAAACTGGAAGAAGCTAAAGGAAACACGTCTATGGTTGGTAAAATAGTAGAAAGGGGTATTCGGGCTTTACAAAGAGAAGGGGTTGAGATTGACCGTGAATCTTGGATGAAGGAAGCCGAAGCTGCTGAACGGGCTGGATCAGTAGCAACATGTAATGCAATTGTTAGCAGTATAATTGGGATGGGAGTTGAAAAAGAAGACCGTATGATGACTTGGTTTGCTGATGCAAAAGAATGTGAAAAAAGAGGCTCAATCCAAACCGCTAGAGCAATTTATGGTTGCGCAATTGACGAGTTTAAATCCGAGACAGATATATGGCTTAACGCAGCCCGATTTGAGAAGGCTCATGGGACCCGCGAGTCACTTGATGCTCTGCTTAGTAAAGGTGTTAAATACATGCCACAGGCTGAGGTGTTATGGCTAATGGGTGCTAAAGAAAAGTGGTTGGCTGGTGATGTGCCTGCCGCAAGGAAAATCCTTCAGTCTGCTGATACTGCTATTCCTGATTCCGAAGAGATATGGCTTGCTGCGTTTAAGCTTGAATTTGAAAACAACGAGCCTGAAAGGGCCCAAATGATTCTTGCTAAAGCTCGTGAAACTGCCCAAACGCTTCTTGCTAAAGATCGTGAATGGGGAGGGGAAAGAGTGTGGATGAAATCTGCTATTGTTGAGAGAGAACTCGGGAACACCGAAGAGGAAAGGAGACTGCTTAATGAAGGATTGAAATTATTCCCTTCGTTTTTCAAGTTATGGTTGATGCTTGGTCAACTTGAGGAAAGGCTGGGTTGTTTACCGAAAGCAAAAGAGGTATATGAGTTGGGTTTGAAACACTGCCCGAATTCAACTCCCCTTTGGCTCTCGCTTGCAAATCTTGAGGAGAGAATGAGCGGACTGAGTAAGGTTCGAGCTGTGCTTACCACGGCTAGGAAAAGGAACCCGCATAACCCTGAATTGTGGCTGGCTGCAATTCGAACAGAGGCTAGACACGGATCCAAAAGAGAAGCTGAGATTTTAATGGCGAAAGCTTTACAGGAATGCCCAAACAGCGGGATTTTATGGGCTGCTAACATTGACATGGCTCCAAGACCACTAAGACAGAATAAGAGTCAAGATGCCCTTAAGAGGTGTGAACACGATTCACACGTAATTTCTGCTATTGCCAAACTGTTTTGGCATGACCGCAAAATTGATAAAGCTCGAAGGTGGCTTAACAGGGCAGTGACTTTGTCTCCTGACGTTGGGGACTTTTGGGGTCTGCTATATAAGTTTGAGCTTCAGTATGGAACCGAGGAACAGCAGAAAGAAGTCTTGAGGAAATGTATTGCCGCGGAGCCGAAGCACGGCGAGAAATGGCAGCCAATTTCGAAAGCTGTAGAGAATTCGCACCAACCTGTGGAAGCCATTCTGAAGAAGTTAGTCATTACTCTTGGGAAGGAAGAGAAAGCTGCAAAAGAGAACAAACATTAGTGATCTCTATTTCGACTTTTTTAGGTACTCTATATGTCTCGTTCTGTTTACTTATTTACTGGAAACATTTGTCTTTAATAATTGTGAATTTTCAATTTATTATGTGTAATGTCTGTGTCCCTTGACGTTTTGACCCGCTTGAAACAATGATACATCATAATTTTGAATTCAGGTTTTGCACGTTTATTCTTAGTTGAAAACGAAATTACCACATCTCATTGTGTTGCAGATGGCTAAAAAGTGTGTTCACACACTTTTGATGGGCTGCAAGATTTATGGCAGCTTCTCTAGGAAATACTTATTGCGGATTATAAGTTCTCGTGCCTGATTGATGTATAAAGTAAGTTTTGTTGTTGATTGCTGCTGAATTTTGATAAATTTGTTTAGAAGTTCTGTACTAGTATTGCAAAACGGGTTTTAGAACGCTATAAAGTACTCGGTACACTTCTGCCAGCATTTGCATTGAACAACTTTCTTCACCATCAGTCTTTTGTAGAGCCGAAAGATTAGTATTTCTTGTTAATTGTAGCTTGCGTTATAGCATGTACAATTGCTAGCCATGTAGAATAGTGAATTTTTGTTGATCTTAGCGATGTTGGCTAAGACTAATTCCATATTGTACTTAGATTGCCTAGACTCTGAGGCCAGTTGAGTAACAAGCCACTTTTAGTTTATAATCATTATCTGGGCTGTAGTATGACGTTTTATCCTGCCCATGCCACATACACAATTTGTGTACGCTAACTCTATTCCAGTAGTTATTATATGGCTAAGGGGCGGTTTGGTTCTCATTGATGGCTGTTGAACCATTTTCTGAAACATACTTGAAAAACTTCAGACACATTAAATAGCGATTGTGGTTCTATGTTAACCCTGTATATTAACTACTTCAACAATCAGTTTAATCCATCTGGTTCCCTTTAGCTTGACGTGAGGATGGACGATAGAAACTAATATGGTATAAATGATATCTAGACTTATGGGAGCAAGCACATACCTGAATTTCCTTTAGTACTAACAATTACTGGAAGATTGCCTAGATGTGTATGACTATAGTTTTTTACCTTAATGTGCGTAGATTGCCTAGACACCGAGACCAGTTGTCCAGTTGAGTATGTGTACCCATTTATCAGCTTTTCGAATATTTTTCTGAAAATGTCAATGTTGCGTAGATTGCAGAAGGTCTAGTCATGCAGGTCAGGAATATTTTTCTGAAAATGTCAATGTTGCCTAGGAGAAAGTAAGGGATGGCTATCTTAAATTCTACCACCGATACACGTGACATTTTTGAGCCATATGAAAATGGGTCAGTTGGGGCTGTTTTTGTTTAATAGAGGGTCAAACGGGTTAAATATTATTTTTTTAGCCTAAATGGAACAGATCTAACGGCTCTAACAGGTGTCTAACTGAAGAGTGTGTGTGTGTGGTGATAATACATATGAAAGTGGGAGTTCAAGATTGCAAGTTTTAACGAAATCATTTATATGCTTACTTGTTTTGCATTGTGCAGATTATTCCCAAAGCTCTACTGCATCTAAGGTAATTTCATTTTAAACTTACAATCATCGAGTTTGTTTAGTTATAACTGCATATCCTTTTTTTGCAAAATGGTTCAGTTTGTAGTTAGGTGTCATGGTCCGTGAACAAAATGTCAATCTTGAAGTCCCTGCAAGTGTTATTGTGGTGCTTTTATAATTACTACTAAGCATAATAGTTGAGATCATGTTGCACCACACGAGCGAGAGTTGTCATATGGAGCAACTTGGAACTCATCCGAGAAAAGAGCACAACCAGTTATTCTCGCTCAGCCCGAAAGAAGCTATCATTTCTCAAAACTATTAATTACTGTCTATTTGTTTCATACGTATTGTTGCCAATATGTAATTGTGATTATATCAGTGTATACCATTATGTTATGTACATATAATCTATTTGGTAATGTAATGAACCACGAAAATGTCTATCTGGTAAAAGTAAATCACAATCAAACTTTTTGTTTCTTTTTATTTGACTTGTATCATATATCCACGTCTATAACTTTCTGTTTCTTTTGTCTATGTTCAACTCCCCTTTGAATCGACTATGCGTCTTCTCCATGTTGAACTCCCCCTCACTTTTGTCTATGTTCAACTCGCTTTTGCGTCTTCTCTTTCCTTAAAAAGCTACATAAAGAAAAGACCAAGTATATTGTCAAGTGAGACTGTTGCCGAGACAACGCCAAGTAGTTTGATATGATTTCACTAACCGTTTCATGCTTCTTCAAAAAGTTATCAACCAAGTTTTTCTTGACATCTTTAAGAAGCAGGACATCTGGAGTCATACCTGCCTTACTGAAATAGAAAAGCTACATAAAGAGAAACAAAACTATATTAACATTGTTAGCTCTATTTAAATTAAGCATAAATAAAATTATTAAAGTAACCAGTAAAAAAAAAAGCACATCCCTCTAGACGTCTTTGTGTCGTTCCTTTTCCCTTCTTGAAAGAAGGGATGCCCCACACAGAGTATCTATGGCATGTGTTGCCTACTTCTTGTTCTTCATATCATCAAGGTTATTCAAATAATTCCTATGCAAGGTACTTCCTCCAGGTACAGAAACAATATGAAATGGGGAAAATAGAGCATAAGCTTTGGTTGCGAGATTTATGTCACTATCTTTAAGATGTTTCAAAACCTATACATAGAAATTGCTTATTCCCATCTCCAAAGAGTTCATTTAACTCTTCCGTTATCTTTTCTTAAACAATCAGTTTTCAAATCAATCTTTTCCCCACCATACTCTTACTAGTACACATCAATGATTGTGACTATATAGTTACACCAGAAGACTTTACGTTGATCATGGAAATTGAATATGGTGGGGAAGAGATTGATTTGAAAACTGATTCTTGAGAAAAGTTAATGGAAAAGTTGAAGGAACTCTTTTCAGATAAGAAGAAACAATAAGTGTGCAAGAAAAAGGTTTTGAAACATCTTAAAGATGGTGACATAAATCTCGCGAACAAAGCTTATGCTCTATTTTCCATGTTTCATATTGTTTATCCACCAGGACGGAGTGCCTTGAATGGGAAGTATTTGAATAACCTTGATGACATGAAGGACAAGAAGTAGGCAACCCATTAAACTGCCTTAAGTCACTGAAACCACCATAAACCACCAAAGTCACTGAAAAAAGAATTGTGTTTGGTTTGTGTGAATAGAGATGGGTAGGGGGTTGGATGGGGTCTGAAGTCACTGACAGAGTTTTTTGTGTGTGTGTGTTTCTTTTATGAGAGTTTTTTTTTTTTGTGTTTTTATGTGAATATGTGTGCATTTTATAGGTGTGTGGAGGTGAGCGGGAGTTTGAAAATTTTGAATTTGGAGGTTTGATTTTGGGTTTGGGGATTGGACGGTGGAGATGAGGGGATTGAGTGGAGTTGGGATTGTGATCCGTGTGGTTGAATTATGGCTAATAGGAAGTGGACACGTAGATATCAATTTAGAGCATCTCCAATGCAGGGTGCAATACATAGTTCAGAGCGTCACATCAACATCTTATTTATTCAATATAAACTCTCATAATGCATTGAACTTTACACAGTTTAATGCATTTCCACATCATTATAAATTTTGTCATTTTTTAAGATTACATTAATATAAAAATAAGGGACAAGTTACATAGAAATTAAAAAGACACAACTTAGTTGCATAAATAGAAACTACCATAAATATAAAATTATCATACGACAATAAACTAAACTAAAAATTATACTTTTCTTTAATCTCCATATAAAGGTTTCTCCAAATCTCTCGTGCAAAATCCTCTATTTTTTTAGGATCTTTAGACAAGATTGCAATCTCTTTATTTTTTGCTTTGAGGGCTTCGACTTTTAACTTCTCAACTTCAACTTTAATATTTTTTTTTTCTTTCAACATGTGGTGTCAGTCTGATTGTTTGAACTTTCAAGATCTTGGGAAGTCATCAAACTAGTGTCAGTTAAAAAAAAAAAAAAAAAAAAAAAAAAATCAAACTAGTGAAATAATTTGGGTTAGAAGGATTGATATTCATGGTTTTTTTGAGTAATAATATTTTGGCTGAATTTTGGTTGAGACTAATAAGACTTTATAGTAAATAAATGTTTGAGTAGTTGGACTAGTAAAAATGATGTTGGAGAGTAAATAAATTTGAATAGTTGGAGTAATAAATATGAATGGTTGGAGGTTGGAGTATTAACTATTGTTGGAGTCATAAATAACTATGAAGGCAACATTTGGGAAGTTGGAAATAAATGTTCACAAGTTTAAATAACTATGAATGCAATGTTTGAATAAATAAATATTTGAGTAGTTGAGGTAATAACTATGAATGGTTGGAGGTTGAGTATTAACTATTAAATGAAAGATACGTGTTCATCGAGGACCAACACAAAATTCGATTAGTGATTGGTCGGATGATGTAGATCCTCCGATACGTGTTCATCGAAGACCAACACAAGAAATTCGATATCAAATACAAAGGAATTATGTGTTTGTAATAGATATATGTGCACTGATACTATCCACTTTATTTAATTTAATTGCTAAAAGAAAAGTTAATTTGCTTCATAAATATGTATTTACTAAAGCTCATATATCGAGTTACCAGAAAATAAATACAGATCAAAGTCAACATCATATTTGTCATTCTCACAATGAATTTAACGTATGCATTGTCAATTAAACTTCTCAATATACTTTGGGTTGTGGATGCCCTTATTAAGTGTTTCATTGGCTTCAAGTTATTTAAGTGATGTTTAGGTAGATTTCAAACATCAATGTTTTAGACTAGTTGTAATAAACTAATGAGTACCCTCAAGTGACCTACATCTCCACTGCGACTTCAGTTTTTTCTGTCCAAAATTACTTCGTGACCAACTTAGTGTTAATGAGACCGACATTACAAAAAATATACCACACAAAAATACATTTTAAATAAATACTCACTCACACAAAATGCACGCAAGTCATCGGCCAAGCGACCCTCATCTCCATTTTGTCACCGACCAACCAAGTATGTGTAATAGGGCCGACTGACTTAGACTATTCCATTATGGGAGACAGACACTTGGCTTAGGTTTCCTTGAGCGTCCAAGAACTTGTGTTTTAACGCTATTGTGCGGCTAGTTATCACTTTCTCATGTTAAATGTCTTCATTTTCAAGTGCAATGGCTTTACTATGTCCTTAACTAAAACTATCTATGTAAATATATACGTAAAGAGTTAATATGATTAAATCGCATCCTGAGTTTTGTTCTAATTTGATCGCTGAAGTTTGAATTTGTCGGTGTAGTGATAATTATGTTAGAATGGTTCGAAAAACTAACTTGCAAAATGAGTTTGAGCACACAACACCTAAAAACTTAACCCGCTTTCTTCCCCTCGCCTCCCGTAATTTGTAATTACACTTCATCTTCAAAATATATAATCCCACATTGGTTCAGTTGTTTGAGAGTCGACTGTAAATAAGAAAACGTGCCATGGTTGAGCTATGCTTGATGCTTTGTTGGATGGTCCATGTTTTGGTTGTTGCATAAGGGTGTACAAGCAGACTCAACTCGGCTTTTTCTTAAAATTAAGAGTAAACTACATTTTTGGTCCTTGTGGTTGTATCAAAATTGCACTTTCAGTCCAATTTTCAAAAAGTGAGACATTTCAGTCCAAAAGTCCACGTGGACTTCACTTTTGGTCCAATTTTCTAACCTAGTTAGTTTAGTCGTTAAGTCAGTTGCAACATTAGTCCTTTAACCTAACGGTCGTATGCAAATTTCGTCCTTTATACCAAAGATCGTTTGCAATGTTAGTATTATCGTAAAAGTACTTTACTAAATTAGCAAACAAGTTAGTATTATCGTAAAAGTACAGAATTATCAAAACAGACAAACAGTGGCAGGCAGTTTATATTTCTATCACATTAGCTCAAACTCTAAACCTAAATACTAAGCTAACCTGAAATAACAGGGGAGGTTTGTTAGTAATATACATCCACATCCACTAATCATCTTCCTTAATCTCAATCTGCAACAACAAACATATTACAACACAAATAAGCTGTAATGAATTGAATACAAAGTATGTGTGGCATTTCAGGCGGAGATAATGTAATGTTCTGGTCCCCCTCGTATCTAATAGCAACCAGAAGTTTAGTTTTCACACAACTTAATGGTACTAAAATGTAAAGCTTTCTGACTACTACTGAAGCAACGAGAACCGAGTTTATTCCAGTTCAAGATTAAGTTCAAAAGGTTAAACGTAAAAGGCAATAAAGCAATTCAAGATGAAAAAACAAAGACTCGCACTCTTCATAATCATATGGCTACGGCTGCTGCTGCTTTCTTCATCATATCATCTTGTGTTTTTTCTTTTTAGATTCCTCCTCATCAACAACACGTGAGATGTGTTCTCCTGTATAGTTAATACATAAAATTGTTGTAACTGAAAAGGTTATGTGTGAAATTACGCAATGATTATCTAAGAACTTTTACTATTTACTTATTTAGAGGCCGGCGAGCCTTATGTCACTTATTATGAGTCCATGTATATAAGATCTGTGTAACTTGACAAGAAAAATTCATAAACATGACCAAGAATAAATACTACTACAACTAAATAGGAGTAATCAGTGGCGGATCCAGCATTTTGAAATAGGTGTGGCACAAATTTTTGCTCGTGATAATTAAATACGTTAAAACCTAATTCATTCATATATTTTGAACATAGAAAAGTAGACAATTTAAGTTGTGGATATGCACAAATTAATAGTTTGACTTTTGATTATATTGTACTCTCTCCGTCTCAAATAAGTATCTAGTTTGACTTTTTAGAGTCAAACTGGTTCAACTTTATTATTAAATATTTTTTTTGGTATTATATAATACTTGTGAAAAATTATACTAATGAAAAATACATTTAAAACTTAATCCATTCATATATTTTGCGCCAAGTATTATATAACAACCGAAAAAATAGACAAGGTCAAAGTTAAACAAGTTTGACTCTGAAAATTCACTGGACATTTATTTTGATACGGAGGGAGTAATACTATATATCATTTTTAACTCTACATAACAAAAACATAAATACAAGGAACTTACAACTTTTATAGAAAAATACCATGACTGCCAGCAACTTCATGTGTCCCACACGTAGCCATGCTTTAGATCCGCCCCTGTTCCGAGTAATACCACAAGAAGCTAAGTAAATTAATCAATAAAGCAAGTAGTAATAATAAGCAGAGCCGTATATGCGAGGTGTGCAATCACAGGGCCTCAAATCTTTAGGGGCCTCAAAATATATACTCCATTATATATTTGAGGCTTCAAAATTCACTTCTAACAAAAAATGTTAACGTTGTACAATCTAATGGTCGTACACATTTGTTAAAACTTAAGATAAAATTAAAATACTATGTTTTTTGTTACAATAGTCAGTATAATATTTTTTTTGACCATCATATAGTTATTGTATAAGATTTTGCACAGGGCCTCTGTTCGCTTAGCTACGGCCCTGATAATAAGATTAACAAACCTTGCGAATCAGGCGATCCTTTGTCAATACAATCTAGCCATTGCATGAAATTAGCGTCCGGACTAGAAGAATAATCACGATACCTATGGAAACCGACCAGTGCATTATATGGTGGCAAATAAGTTTCCTTAAGGGGTGCATCCACAAACAAATGTTTGGTAACCCAAAGTTTCTCATCACCAGGTTCTTTACCGACATCTTCAGTCATAAACTGTGTAATAAATTTTTGTGCGTCGTCTGGCAAAGCGTCGAAATCCCTCTTCGCCTCTTTAGACATCCCTTTTAGTACTACTCTAGGAGGAAATTTGAATGGTAGTTGATTAACACGAATCCGAAACTCCTGATGATTTTTACTTTTATGGTGCTTAAACTTGTCTTTAGCTTTCATCTCGCAACCACGGCTCCTTTTCCTGCCAAAAACTCTACCATGAAAATCCATAATGATTATTTGGTAGAATCACTTTGTTGGTTGGTCGAACTATCCTGGGGTTATGCGAGTGGAACGGGGATTTTAGTTTAGGTTGTGTTATATTTATAGGACTCATTCTTGATATAACTAGCATAGTAATTATCTTTTAAGTACATAAAATTTTTACAAGTTGTCAAACTTATTTTATTATTATTATTTATTTATTTTTATTTTATTTTTTCTTTTTAAGAAGGTGTATCATGTTGTGTTTGTTTTTTCAAAGGGTTTATGTCTTCATCCGCTGAAAATAAGAGGTTAAAACAGTAAATATGTAAACTCATTTAATTGCAAGCCTTATGCCCTTATCAAACAAATAGGGTTAATTACTTGAAAATGTATCATACTTGACACTTTTTGTTATTGTATGTTTTTTTTCTTATTATATGTACTGAACTTTTAAATTTCGATTATTGTGTGTATTTTGAACCTATTTAGCCATGTAAAATGACCATTTCGCCATTCGAAATTTGAAAAAAGTAAGGGTAAAATGGTCACAAAATACACACAATAATTGAAATTTGAAAGTTCAGTACACACAACAAGAAAAAAAAAAGTTCGGTACACACAATAACAAAAAGTGACAAGTATGATACACTTTCAAGCAATTAATCCAAACAAATATTACTTGTTGTATCTGATTGTGGATTTGAATTCAAGAATGTATTGTTATACGAATTTGAATTACAATTATAGTTTGGATATTACTAAAAGGAAAACGATTGAAAGGTATAAATATAAACTAATTTTTTCATAAATCGACGTGACAACGATTTACTTGTTTGTGAAGGGTTCCATGTGATATCACCAACAAAATGATGCCAAGTTTAGTCATACAATTAGGTATAACAATCAATGTTGATCTATGTGTAGTTATTTATACACTATTTTCATCATCATCAACAACAATATACAATCCCCTACTTGCAAAGACCGCTTCAAGAAATACCTCTGACAATAATACGACCACATTGTCATACAAACATCTAAGGATTATATGAGTCTACGTACATACAAACTACAGTAGAAACTATATAAAATAATTATTATATGACCACCTCAATTTATTAAGTAAAAAAGTTTTTAATTAACCAATATTAATTTATCTACAAATTAATAAATCGAAACATACAAAAACATTACTTTTCTTATTTATTATTATTTTTAATCAATTTTACTAAATCACAATATCACCTTTTATTCATCATCCACAACAAAACAAACACCCCACTAACGGCCTATTTATTTCTTTAAACTCTGTATAATGAGTATCTCCCTTTCTACAAAAAATGAAAGTAGCACAACTCAAGAAATTGTCAATTCAACCAAAAATGGGTCCTACTGTACTATCACAAGTCACATGCTCATGGAGTTTTTAGCCTAAGTCACGGTGAGTTTTGGGTATTTATAGCAAGGTTTAAAGGTTCTGGGTAAGCTTGGCCACCGTTGACCGTCATTAACTGTCGTTGACTATGTTTGACCGATTTACACAAATCGGATATGTTAGTGGCCTTATAGTACCTAATCGGCGATTAATTGGCCTTGTAGGCCTTGTTTTGCAACATTGATGTGAACACTTGATCATTCTTGTAAATTTTTATTTTTACATTTTGCCATTTTGGCCTTTTGTTATTAAGAAGTTGGACCATTAAAAATCTATGAAATCTTTGAAACTCAACTAATGACATAAAATAGTTTAATATATTTGTCAACCAAAGTATCATGATAAAATGAGAATTTACATGATACTTGTATGTTTGTGTGATTATTGCAAAATCGACGGGTCAATCAGTTTTTTTCTTTAAAACTGGCTTCCAAGTGACTTTACCGATTTATGGTTGAATCGGCTGGATCAACTCAGATAATTATAGATTTTGTATTAACAATCTCCCCCTTTTTGTTGATGAAAAAACATAAATTTTATTTTTACGCAAATGGATAATTATAGATTTTGAGCCTTTTGAAAATTTACATTTAACATGATTATTTCAACTTTTGAGTATGTCATTTTAAATGATGTATTAAAGTTGATTTGGTAACATATATTATCTCATCCTTTTTGTCGAAACAAAAAGAAGAGTAGCGAAGCGGAAATGTGTCAAGCCAAATGCTCCCCCTTGGACAATACTCCCCATAAATGGAGTGCCAAGAGAGGATACATGAATTTTGGTCATACAAGAAAAAGGTTAGTTTGTTGTAGAGATAAGGATAAGAACATAATACCAAGTATAAGAGAATAAACATTCATCTCATGACAACAACTATTTACTAATAAACAACCAAAAGAGAATAACCAACACAATATAGTGGCCCAACTATTCTCATATAACAAGTATCATTCTACATGTTATGGATTACGTCTGCTTTAGGGATGTAAAAGAGTTGAATCGAGTCTAATTTTGATAAAGCTCGACTCGACAGTATTATGCTTTGCTCGAGCTCGACTTGATAGATCGACAAGCTTTTATGAGGGAATTTCGAGCTCGACTCGAAAAGCTAGATTTACTCGTAATGACGTGTTTTGTACACTAAATTAAATCTGACTCGAAGTCGACTCGAAAAACTCGATACTACGTATATTTGCTCTATTTGCATATAAGCCCCTTAAACATGCATACTCTATAAAAAGAAAAAAAAACATATCTAACATTTAAAAGATCAAAAAGCTTGACAATAACTCGAGTCCAGCCTACATAAGCTCTAGATAGATCGGTTCGAACGAGCTTCAGCTCGAATTAACAGACAAAAACTCGAAAACGACCTGTTCATTTGAAACCCGACCGAGTCAACCGTTTTTTTAGCAACGAGCCGGGTCGACTCGGATAAATTCCATACCAGAATATGATTCCGCTACAACTCAAACCATATTTTGAAGTACTCCTTCCGTCTCCCAAAATAAGTGTCCAGTTTAACTTTTCAAAGTCAAACTGATTCAACTTTGATCATAAATATTTTTTTTGATTGTATAATATTTGATGAAAAACTTATATATCACTGAAAAATACATTTAAAACTTAATTCATTAGTATATTTTGAATTAATTATTATATAACATCAGAAAAAAATAAATAAAGTACAAGTTCAACTAGTTTATCTCTGAAAAGTCAAACTAGAGGTTTATTGACCGTAATAGTTTAACCCCAAAACAAAACAAACACCCCCAAACCGACTCGACCATCCGGCCCTATAACTCTCACCACTCATACCCAAACACCACTTTATTCATCACCCAAACACCGTATAGTTAGTTTCTCCGATCATCATCATCATTCAAAACGACACCGTTTTAATCCTATTCATTCACCGGTTAGTAATAATCTCTATTCTTTATTATTATTTTTTAATTAATTAATTTCAATTAATAATTTCATATCTTTATTTCCATTCACCAAACCCTAACTTTTACCCTTTTTCTAATTCATTAACTCTGTCTTATTATTGGTACTGTTATTCATTTATGCCTATTTGATTTCTGCTTATTTTTCATTAGCCTAAATTTTACGTCTCGAAATTTATGCCGAAATCAAATAAGCTCGTAAGAGGCGTTTGTTTAAGCCGTATTTACGGGCTTATTTGATTTCTGCTTATATTTCATAAACCTAAATTCTCCGTCTTATTTCGAGACTTACATAAGTTTATTATATCATAATAAACTTATATAAGCCGAAAAGTCTCGAAATAAGACAGAGAATTTAGGTTTATGAAATATAAGCAGAAATCAAATAAGCCCATAAATAAGGCTTAAACAAATGCCTCTTAGGTTTACATAATTGACTGGTTTTATGGTATTGTCACTGTTATTAGTTTATGGGGACATGTTTAAGCCTTATTTGTGGGCTTATCACGAGCTTATTTGATTCGGCTTATTTTTCCAGAAGCCTAAATTTTTTGTCTTATTTCGAGACTTATCGTTATATCAGTTTATTATATCTATGATATAATAAACTTATGTAAGTCTTGAAAAAAGGCGGAGAATTTAGGCTTCTGGAAAAATAAGCCGAAATCAAATAAGCTCGTAACAAGCCCACAAATAAGCTTAAGCGGACACATCTTAGCTTTAATTGATTAATGTTAGTGTTATTAGTTTAGAGGTGTTTGTTTAACCCTTATTTGTGGGCTTATTATGAGCTTATTTGATTTCGTCTTATATTTCATAAGCCCAAATTCTCCGTCTTATTTCGAGACTTATAGGCTTATATAAGTTTATTATGATATAATAAACTTATGTAAGTCTCGAAATAAGAAGGAAAATTTAGGCTTATGAAATATAAGCCGAAATCAGATAAGCCCGTAATAAGCCCATAAATAAGGCTTAAACAAAAGCCTCTTAGATTTACATGATTGATTGGTTTTATGGTATTGTCACTGCTATTAGTTTAGGGGGTGTTTGTTTAAGCCTTGTTTGTGGCAATGTGGCCTTATTACGAGCTTATTCGTCATATTAAACTTATATAAGCCGATAAATCTCAAAATAAGACTGGAAAAATTGGGCTTATGAAAAATAACCTCGTAATAAGGCCACAAACAAGGCTTAAACGGACACATCTTAGGTTTATATAATTGATTAATGTTAGTGTTATTATTACTATTGATCTAACTAGTACTATTGTTTTTGCTGTTATTAGGAATCATGCAAGCCCCAGTTGCTCCGAAGAATCGACTTGAGTTTCTCAACACTAGGCCACCACCAAACTATGTAGCAGGTTTAGGCCGTGGTGCGACCGGTTTCACTACCCGGTCCGATATCGGTCCTGCCCGTGCCGCACCCGATCTCCCAGACCGGTCTGCGGCGCCGTTAGGCGCCCCGGCCGCGCCCCGCAAAGAGGAGGAGGAAGAGGAGGCAGAGGATAAGGGATACGATGAGAATCAGAAATTTGACGAGTTTGAAGGGAATGATGTCGGGTTGTTTGCTTCTGCTGAGTATGATGAGGAGGATAAGGAAGCTGATGCAGTTTGGGACGAGATTGATAAACGGATGGATTCGAGACGGAAGGATCGGCGCGAGGCGCGGTTAAAGGAGGAGATTGAAAAGTATCGTGCGAGTAATCCGAAGATTACGGAGCAGTTTGCAGATTTGAAACGGAAGTTGGTCACATTGTCTGCAGCTGAGTGGGATAGTATTCCGGAGATTGGGGATTATTCGTCTAGGAATAAGAAGAAGCGGTTTGAGAGCTTTACGCCTGTTCCGGATACAATGCTTGAGAAAGCTAGGCAAGAGAAGGAGAATGTGACTGCATTGGACCCAAGGAGTAGGGCGGTTGGTGGGACTGAGACGCCTTATTCTCAAACGCCGGATTTGACTGCGGTTGGTGAGGGCAGAGGGACGGTTTTGTCGTTGAAGCTGGATAGGTTGTCTGATTCTGTTTCGGGTTTGACTGTTGTTGATCCGAAGGGTTATTTGACGGATTTGAAGAGTATGAAGATTACTAGTGATGCTGAGATTTCGGATATTAAGAAGGCGAGGTTGTTGTTGAAGTCGGTTATTCAGACTAATCCGAAGCATCCGCCTGGTTGGATTGCGGCTGCGAGGTTAGAGGAAGTTGCGGGTAAGATTCAGTTTGCTAGGGATTTGATTAAGAAGGGGTGTGAGGAGTGTCCGAAGAATGAGGATGTGTGGATTGAGGCGTGTCGGTTGGCGAATCCAGATGAAGCTAAGGGTGTGATTGCTAGAGGTGTTAAGGCGATTCCTAATTCGGTTAAGCTTTGGATGCAGGCTGCGAAGTTGGAACATGATGAAGCGAGTAAAAGTAAGGTTTTGAGGAAAGGTCTTGAGAATATACCGGATTCCGTGAGGCTGTGGAAAGCAGTCGTTGAGCTTGCTAATGAAGAAGATGCGAAGCTTTTGCTTCAGAGGGCTGTCGAGTGTTGCCCGTTGCACGTTGAATTGTGGCTTGCTTTGGCTCGGTTAGAAACATATGATGCGGCTAAGAAGGTGTTGAATAAAGCAAGAGAGAAGCTTCCTAAAGAACCCGCGATCTGGATCACTGCAGCGAAATTGGAAGAAGCTAATGGAAATACGGCTATGGTTGGGAAGATTATCGAAAGGGGTATTCGGGCTTTACAGAGAGAAGGGGTTGAGATTGATCGTGAAGCTTGGATGAAGGAGGCTGAAGCTGCTGAACGGGCTGGATCAGTTGCAACATGTAATGCGATAATTAGTAATACAATCGGGATTGGAGTGGAAGAAGAGGATCGTAAGGCGACTTGGGTTGCTGATGCAGAAGAGTGCAAGAAACGGGGATCCATTGAAACAGCTAGAGCAATTTATAGCCATGCACTTGCCGCGTTTTTGACGAAAAAGAGTATTTGGCTTAAAGCAGCCCAGCTTGAGAAGGCTCATGGTACTCGGGAGTCGCTTGATGCTCTTCTTCGTAAAGCTGTTAGTTACACGCCACAGGCTGAGGTGTTATGGCTCATGGGCGCTAAAGAAAAGTGGCTTGCTGGTGATGTGCCTGCTGCTAGACATATCCTTCAGGAGGCGTATCGAGCTATTCCTGATTCTGAAGAGATCTGGCTTGCGGCGTTTAAGCTTGAGTTTGAAAACAACGAGCCCGAACGTGCCAGAATGCTGCTTGCTAAAGCCCGTGAAAAAGGAGGAGAAAGAGTGTGGATGAAGTCTGCAATCGTTGAGAGAGAACTCGGGAACACTGAAGAGGAAAGGAAACTGCTTAATGAAGGGTTGAAATTATTTCCTTCGTTTTTCAAGTTATGGTTGATGCTTGGTCAGCTCGAGGAAAGATTGGGTCGTTTACCGCAAGCAAAAGAGGCGTACGAGTTAGGTTTGAAGCAGTGCCCGAATTCAACTCCTCTTTGGCTCTCACTTGCAAATCTTGAGGAGAGAATGAGCGGGCTGAGTAAGGTTCGAGCTGTTCTTACCACGGCTAGGAAAAGGAACCCACAGAACCCTGAATTGTGGCTGGCTGCAATTCGAACAGAGGCTAGACACGGATCCAAAAGAGAAGCTGAGATTTTAATGGCGAAAGCCTTACAGGAATGCCCAAACAGCGGGATTTTATGGGCTGCTAACATTGACATGGTTTCAAGACCACTAAGACAGAGTAAGAGTCAAGATGCCCTTAAGAGGTGTGAACATGATTCACACGTAATTGCTGCTATTGCCAAACTGTTTTGGCATGACCGCAAAATTGATAAAGCTCGAAGGTGGCTTAATCGGGCGGTGACTTTGGCTCCTGACGTTGGGGACTTTTGGGGTCTGCTATATAAGTTTGAGCTTCAGTATGGAACTGAGGAACAGCAGAAAGAAGTCTTGAGGAAATGTATCGCCGCGGAGCCGAAGCACGGCGAGAAGTGGCAGCCGATTTCAAAAGCGGTTGAGAATTCACACCAACCTGTGGAGGCCATTCTGAAGAAGCTAGTCATTACTCTTGGGAAGGAAGAGAAAGCTGCAAAAGAGAACAAACATTAGTGATCTCTATTTCGACTTTATCTAGGTACTTTATATGTCTCGTTCTGTTTACTTAATTGCTGGAAACGTTTATCTTTAATAATCGGGAGTTTTCTATATGTGTAATGTCTATGCCCCATGATGTTTGACGCATGGAATGATTATTATAATTTCAAATTCAGGTTGTGTACGTTTATTTTTATATGAAACCGAAATTACCACATGTAATTGTGTTGCAGATGGCTAGTAAGTGTGTTCACACTTTTGATGGGCTGCAAGGTTATGGCAGCTTCTATAGGATGTACTTTTTGCGGATTATAAGTTCTCGTGCCAATTGATATATAAAAGTAAGTTTTGTTGTTTAGAGCTTTTGTACTATTGTAACGCAAAATGGGCATTTTTGTCTCGAAGGGAAAGAACCGTAGAAATAGTGAAATACTGACACTATCATTTTAGAGGTCTATAAAGTAGTACTACACTTCTGCCACCATCTGCGTTAAACAACTTTCTTCGCCATCAGTCTTTTGTGGAGCCGAAATATTAGTATTTCTTGTTAATTGTAGCTTGTGTGTTAGTATGTACAATTGATATCCTTTGTATATTGTGAAAGTTTATTTGTCTTAGCTCTGATGGCTAGGAAGTAATTTCATATTGTGCTTAGATTGCCTAGACTCCGAGACCAGTTTAGCGTGTGTATCTATTTACCAGCTTTCCAAAGAACCACTCTGATACAAAACCATTTTATTAGTCAAGTTGTTTAGTTTATCATATAATGTTGATGTTTAATGCCACATCTATAGTATCATGGTAATACAGCTGGCACGTTGCAGTCGTTTAAAACTAAAACGATTTTGTGTTTTTGGAAGTTTATGCATTGTATTATTTGGTTGATACATGTGGGAAAGAGACTTGTGGTCGACTGGTCGTCAATATCTGTGCTGGGTTTATATGTGAAGAAGCTAATGTTAGCTTGAGGTTCGTATCACCCACATACACAATGTGTGCACTAATCCTATTTCAGTAGTTAATATATGGCTATGGGTTGGTTTGGTCCTTATTGATGGCTGTTTAACCTTTTTATTAAAACATACTTGAAAAACATTCAGACACAATAAATAGCGGGTTGTGGTTCGGTGTGAACACTGTATATTAACTACTCTTATGATCAGTTTATTCGGTTTCGTCCCCTTTAGCTTGACATGAGGATGGACCATAGAAACTTGTATGGTATAAAGTATAAACGTATAATGATATCTAGACTTATGGGAGCAAGAACATATCTAAATTTCCTTTAGTTATTATAACTAGGGCTGAGCAAAACCGCCCGCCTCCCGACGCCCGATTCCGATACCGACAAACCGATCCCGATCGATTCCGACCGACTGCTACTCGGGTCGGGACTCGGTTCAAGTTTTCTGTGATCTCGGGACTCGGGTCGGGACAAGCCAAAAACCGTGAAAAGACAAGCCGATTCCGACAAACCGATTCCGACCGATACCGAAACCGACTATACCGAACACTGTCGGGTCGGGACTCGGTTTAGGATTCCGGCCAATTTCGGGATCGGGCTTCGTCGGGGCGGGACGGGTCGGGTTCCGGCCCGATGCACACCCCTAGTTATAACAGTTGCTGGACGGAAACTTAACCAATTAGCATCGATAGGGCATGAGGATAATATACAGTTGTAGTCGCCATAGTACCCCATTTACAGTGAATCTGATGCAACACAAGTTTGCAAGCATGGTAAGGATACATGCTTATATAAAATCACAGTTCATCTGTTGTGCCCATTTTATACCCCAAAGAGTTCATTTCTTTCTTTATGTAAAGTATTTCAATGCCTTTGCTTTAAAATATCTTTTCTAGAAATGTTTCTGGAGACAGATGTGTATGACTATAGTTTGCCATCTGGAAACTTTTTAATTGGCACTGAAGGTGCTGAACTACTGTTCTGCGTTTCAAGTTTTCAACTGTCCAAATTTTTTTGTTATATTGAAATATTTTTAAAAGATATTCATTATCTTTTCTTTCAAGCCACAAAAATGGTGTTTGTAAAAGAATTGAGAGAAATGCCAACATGAAATATGGTGGTATCTCACTATTTTCCATAGATTTGTGATTCCCTATCGCACCCCTGATTCTGATTTGTTCTTAAGCATGTTTGTTTTTGTGTTTACTGATCCTTATCTTAGTTAAGGTTCAAACAGTTGTCACGGGAATATGTCATCACTGTCTAGACAGCACATAGGACTGACTTGGCCATCACATTCAGCATGAAGTGCTACTGGTCAGTCTACATGAGCAGAATAGTGCAGCATAAGAATTAGAAAGTAGTGCAAGGAAGTGAATTATCGCATTTAGTATGTGGCAGAGTTTGCTGATTTAGAGGGTTGGTTAACCTGTTAACCTGTAAAGACATTGTGCTTGTTTAGTTTTGCTGAACTTTTTGATTCTCAGTAGTCAGTATAACTCGTTTGAACTAAAAAACAAATTGACTCGTAATAGTCAACTAACTTGACAATGAAAGCATCAACAAAAAATGAAATAAAATCACAGCAAATCACAAAACCCGTATGGAAAAACTCAGGTAGAAACATCTTAGTTGCTGTTCTGCAAGCATGATTTCTGTTCTAAAATGAAGCAAACATAGATGTATAATATATTTGGATCAGATTTAACATCTGTGTGCCACAAATGGAGTTCCGTTCATGCTGAAAGCCCTTAGATACTGGCACCCCAACGGGTTCAGGTCATTCTTAATTTTGATGGGAGATGTAACACCTTGACCAGCACCTTCAGTGGAAAATAAGAGAATAGCGAGGGACACAAGAAGCCACTTGTTTGTTCCTTCAATTAAGCCGAGAAATGATATTTGTTCATTCTATTGCCATGTAAGGACATTTTTGTTGGAGCGACGGCTTCACAGTGCAACTTTCACAGGGCTAAAGATATGAGTCAGATTTTAAATAGCTATGAGCATGGGGTAAAGATATGGCATAATATAGGTTAAGGTTGATTTCACAGGGCAAGGTTGATTCCTTGAAAACATGACAGTTACCGTCACTAATAAAGTATTCATGAATTGTCATATAAAAGTCAAGAGATGAGTTGTACTTGTACTTGTACATATAAATGTCAATCGAACAAAAGTAAACGAAGCATTTAGTCCGGGTACAATGGTGGTGGTGTAAACCACCTTCATGTTAGCGTCACGTTCTCCCATTCTCATCACCTTCCCATTCTCATCACTTTCATTTCAACCAGTAGTTACCTCCGCTGATTCACCCATTTTTTTACACGACAACTAGTAGTCACTCTCACGTGTAATGGGTTTTAGCATCTATTTGATGTCACATTTCACACAAACAAAGACATACCTTTTTTTTTTTTTTTTTTTTTTTTTTTTTTTTTTTTTTTTTTTGTTGTTGTTGTTGTTGTTAAACATGGGTTTCTGACACGATATACAATTTTTCTCATACGTACTTTCTCGGTACCAAAAAACAATTTTTGAATGCATGATATACAATGCAGGTAAATCATGTTTTGGGTAAATATTGCATTATCATATTTAAGTTGGGTTAATATGGAATTGCCCCTTTTTATAACGACACAACTAATACAGTAGAAACTCGATAAATTAATACTCGATTATTTAATAAACTCTCTAAGATAATATTTTTTGCCGGTCCCAACTCGGGGATAAGGTGCTAAATTAATAATTCGCTAAAATTATAAGATAATACATTTTTGATAATTTCTTTAGACCCCATATAAAATATAAATTAATAATTCCTTATATATAGCATATTACATGAATGATTTATGAAGATTTCTTGAAAAATGACTCAATTGTCTTTTGTTTTTTGTTGAAATCAATTTCCCCTTGAATCTCGTCTTTAATTTTCCTTAGCATGGTAAGAACTTCTGGTGTTGTTTTCTCATAGCTCAACAAGAAATTGTTCAATGTGATACAGTGAACACAAGAAACATAATAAGGTGGGAGATTGAAGGTTTCTTTCAAATTGGGCCGTTCATTTGATATACATGCATTGTATACAATAATTAAGTGAAAGCTTGAAAGGTGTTTGTAAACTAAATATTCTACTATAAATTAATAAAAAGTTAATTAATATATAAATTAATAATTATTAATTTATCGATTAATTAATAACTTTTTTAATTAATAAATTTTGGTGGTCCCAAGTGTATTATATTATAAAGTTTCTACTGTATATGAATAATAGAGTACCATTTATTTTTTTTTTTTTTTTGAAAAACATTATTTTTTCACATCTCATACTACTTATCTCACAACATATATGCTATATGTTGTGAGATAGGTAGTAAATACTAAATACTCTTTAGAGAGTTGGCTTGTGTCAAAAACCCAAAAGGATGTCACGTCATGGCAGCTCAGCATTTTCTTATTTCACTTCTTTTATCACTCAAACAACAAAAAACCTCGTCCTTTATGACTCAAGCCAAAATAACTCATTTGAGATCTACTATTTTATTTTCTTTTTCATTTTTTCAAACCAATTAATTTTTCATTAATTAAAATAAAAACACAAATTACATAAAAAAAACATACGAAAATAATTTAAAAAAAATACTAATAATAATAATTATAAATTATAAAAGTACAAAATTATCAATAAAATAATTTGTTGTCGTCAGCAAATATGCCAGTTTTTTTTCGATGTGTATGGCTATACTCTTCGGGGTGTTTGTTTAAGCTTATATGCGAACTTACGAGCTTATTTGATTCCAGCTTATATTTTTGAGACTTGTGAGCTTATATAAGTTTGAGCTATGATTGGGAGGCCTAAAGTTGTGGCTGAAGATGTGCCTAAACCTCTATGTGTCATCATACTAATGGTTGTAGTTAAGGGACTCACATGTTCACAAACCATCATAATCATGCCACATATGTTTAGGTCTCCTTATCATTTTCTTATAAGTTTATCATAATAAGCTCACACGTCTTAAAATAAGCCGGAAATTGAGACTTATGAAATATAATACGAAACACAAATAAGCCATGTAAGTGTAAACAAATACTTTGCAAAAAAATAAAAATAATAATAAAAAAATAGTTAACCCAAATATTAAAAACTTAAAAATAAAAATATTTAAAAGTAACCGGGTCGGGTCACAAGATCCAACCATAAATATAAACCTTCATTCTTCTTCTTCAAGTCAAAATCATCCCTTCATCAAATCAATCAGATCACTAAGAAAATGTGGAAGCTAAACTACACATTACTTTTACTATCACTCACCTTAATAACAATAATCCGCTCAAAAGCAGAAGGAGCTGAAAAGCTGACCACAAAAGAATGTGAAAAACTCGGGTTCACAGGACTCGCACTTTGTTCCGATTGTAACGCCCTCTCTCAATATGTCAATGATCAAGGTCCATTATATATATTTCTTGTGATTTAGAGGGGGGGGGGGGGGGGGGGGTTTGAGTTTATATGTGGGCTTATGAGCTTATTTGATTTCGGATTATATTTCATAAGCCTGAATTTTTATTTTTTTAACACATGAAATCGGAAATAAATACACTAACGGGCTTAGGCCTCGTCCTCATGTAGCTCCGTCCTTGAGTGAAAACCGAGAACACAACATTTTTTATTTCTATTCACTTTCTTTAGTTTTGTGCATGATAGTCGAGAACACAATGTAAATAAACATCTATACTACTATATAATGCATTTGGGACTATTTTATAATTAGAATAGCTTAAAATTCAGATTTTTTTGCTTATTACGGAAATATTTCAAAATTAATTAGTTAGGAAGCAGGATGGTTATGAAGTTTGTTAGAAAGCAGGTTGGTTGTTCAAACTAAAATTATTTGGATTAACCATCTCTACTTATAAAGCATAAAGACAACTAAATGTGTAACCGAATAACCGAATAACGCAAAATATATCCACACGAACTCGCCGCCGCATTATGTGGGTTACGCTTCTAGTTAAAACTTAAAAATAAAAATATTTAAAAGTAAACGGGTCGGGTCGGAAGATCCAACCGTAAATGTAAACCTCCTTCTTCTTGGTCTTCAAGTCAAAAGTCAAAATCATCCCTTCATCAAATCATCAAATCAATCAATCAGATCACTAAAAAAAAAATGTGGAATCTAAACTACTACACATTACTTTTACTATCACTCACCTTAATAATAACAATCCGCTCAAAAGCAGAAGGACCTGAAAAGCTGAGCACAAAAGAATGTGAAAAACTCGGGTTCACAGGACTCGCACTTTGTTCCGATTGTAACGCCCTCTCTCAATATGTCAATGATCAAGGTCCATTATATATATTTCTTGTGATTTAGAGGGGGGGGGGGGGGTGTTTTTAAGCTTATTTGTGGGCTTAGTAGTATGAGCTTATTTGATTTCGCCTTATATTTCATAAGCCTTAATTTTCCAGGCTTGTTTTGGGATCTATGGGCTTATGTAAGCTTATTATATACTATAATAAACTTATATTATTATAAGCCCATAAATCCCAAAACAAGCCGGGAAATTCATGATTATGAAATATAATCCGAAATCAAATAATCTCATAATAAGCCCACATATAAGCTAGGGGGTGTTTGTTTAAGCTTTTTTGTGGGCTTTTTGGGGTAAACACATCTAAATAGATCATACATGGAATGGGCATCTACCTGGAGTTGAACTAATAAATATTAAGATGTTTTCTTATGAAAACAAACAAACAATATTATTTGATTCAGATTCAACACATTTCATCCTCGTATTCAAATTCAGATGTGCGAGTCAGATTCATATCAAAAGCCTCTTAATAAACAAATAACACCTTAAGTTAAATACCAAAAAGCAGTTTCACAGCAAAACATCCTTTTCTCCACTCACACTATATTAAAAACCTAAAAATAAAAGTAAAAGTATAAAACTAAATGACACACTCTTTCCGTCTTAAAGTATTAGGTGCTGTTTGGTGTGTGTCTGTTTTAAACGCTTTGGATTAAAAGCAATATTAAATCTGTTGTTTGGTACCATTTGAATACTCTGACACAAGGTGCAAACACCATAAACTCATTCCACTCATAAGTGGTGTCTTTTGTCTGACACAAAAGGTAATCCGATATTTTTTTATTTATTATTATTATTATTATTTTGTCTTTTTCTTATATTTTATTTTTAAACAAATACATTTTTAATATCTTTCTGTTTGCTAATTCAAATTCAAATCCGAATCTAAATTCAAATTCTAAACCCATCTACAAACCTAGCGGACCCTTAATTGTCCACTGTTAACAAAAAAACATAATTATTATAGTTTTGTCTCTCTTTCTCTTTATATTTTGCAAAATAACATTTTTGTCCTTAATTAATAATTTATTGAAGGCCAAAACACCTATTAGTACCCCGAACTTGGCAAACTGGATCATTTAGTACCCTGAACTTTTAAAGGTGCATAACGGTACCCCAAACTTGGCAAACTGGAATTCCTACTACCCTATACTAAATTAACTCCATAACTTATTATTTATTAATTTTTTCTAAAAAACAAATTACTAAGGCTTAATGAAATATTAATGACTTATAGTTAAACTTACGATAATTGATCATATTTTATTTAAAATTGAGTTAATTTCATTTTTTTAATTAATATAATATTATATTTAGTTTTTGAGAATAAATATATATTTGAAATAATACTTTATAAAAATTGAATATACTGTACTACTTTTGATGTATAAATTTTGTGTTATATACTAAATGTTTGTTTCACATATTTTTGAGACAATAACAATTTAAATATTTATTTCTTCATATGCATATGTTAAATTAAAAATTACAAAAACTTATATAGTGTTAGTTAAAAATTAATCTAAAAATTATTTGTAAAAAAATTTAATAATATAATATAAAGATATATTAAGAGCAACGCGTTAGAAATAGATACTACGTATATATTCTTTATATTCTAAATAATCAATTAAAATAGTATATTAATAAGAAAATTAAAAATAATTAAATTTTAAAAATATATATTTATCTAGACAAAGTTTTACTATAAATTATTTATTAAAAAAATCTTTACTAAATTAATTGTTAGAAAGAAAAAATAATTAATTGTTGAGTTAATTAGTATAGGGTAGTAGAAATCCATTTTGTCAAGTTCAAGGTACCATTCTACACCCTTTAAAGTTCAGGGTACTAGATGATCCAGTTTGCCAAGTTCGGGTACTAATATGTGTTTTGGCCTTTATTGAAATATTTTACGGAGTAATAACAAACCGAAATGAAACGTGGAAGAATAAATACTGGGATTGGGGAGATATTTAAAAGTAACCGGGTCGGGTCGGAAGATCCAACCATAAATATAAACCTTCTTCTTCATCTTCAAGTCAAAAACCCCCCTTCACCAAATCCATCAATCAATCAGATCACTAAAAAAAAAATGTGGAAGCTAAACTACTACACATCACTATTATTACTACTCACCTTAATAATAACAATCCGCTCAAAAGCAGAAGAAGCTGAAAAGCTGACCACAAAAGAATGCGAAAAACTCGGATTCACAGGACTCGCACTTTGTTCCGATTGCAACGCCCTCTCTCAATATGTCAATGATCAAGGTCCATTATATATATATATATTTCTTGTCATTTAGAGGGGGGGGGGGGGGGGGGGGGGTGTTTGAGTTTGTATGTGGACTTATTATGAGCGTATTTGATTTCGGATTATATTTCATAAGCCTGAATTTTCCTGGCTTGTTTTGGGACTTATGGGCTTATATAAGCTTATTATATACTATAATAAACTTATATATTATATAAGCCCATAAATCCCAAAATAAGCCGGAAAATTCTGGTTTATGAAATATAATCCAAAATCAGATAAGCTCATAAGCCCACATATAAGCTAGGGGGTGTTTGTTTAAGCCTTTTTGTGGGCTTTTTATGAGCGTATTTGATTTCGGATTATATTTCATAAGCCTCAATTTTCCGCCTTATTTTGGGATTTATGGGCTTATATAATAATAGTATAAGTTTATTATACTAGTATAATAAGCTTATATAAGCCCGTAAGTCTCGAAATAAGGCGGAAAATTCAGGCTTATGAAATATAAGCCGAAATTAAATAAGCTCATAATAAACCCACATATAAGCTAGGGGGTGTTTGTTTGAGCTTTTTTGTGGGCTTATTATGAGCTTTTTTGTGGGCTTGTTTTGGGATTTATGGGCTTATAAAATGCAAATATGTCAATGATCAAGGTCCATTTAATTCATTCTTTTTATTTCATAACGGGGGTGTTTGTTTAACCTTATATAGTGGGCTTATGAGCTTATTTTATTTCGGATTATATTACATAAGACTCAATTTTCCGGCTTATTTTGGGATTTATGGGCTTATATGATATAAGTTTCCTGGGCAACCATGTGATGTCTTGATCCAACTAAAGGACGTGAGTTCGATTCTGTTCCGCAAGCATGTTTGGGTATTGGGTGGAGGTATTTCACAGGCATCAAACCTTTGCTGGGTAGGGTTGATAGGTACCATTATGGTACACAGGGTTGAGTTGTCCCTGCCAATCTACACTAGTATATAAGAAGGTTATGTAAGACCATAAGTCCCAAAATAAGGCGGAAAATTAAGGCATATGAAATATAAGGCGAAATCAAATACGCTCATAATAAGCCCACAAATAAGCTTAAACAAACACCTTATTAGGAAAGTAGCTAACATAAGTTAATATACGGGGTGTTTGTTTAAGCTTATTTACGGGCTTATGAGCTTACATGTTTTCGGCTTATTTTTTGGAAGCTTTGTTTTTTTGGCTTATTGTGGGACTTACGGGTTTATAAAAGTTTATTATGACATAATAAACTTGTATTAGCTCATGACTTTCATTAAGCCAAAAATAATTGAGCTTCTGAAAGATAATCCGACAACATGTAAGCTCATGAGCCCTCAAATTAGCTTAAATAAACACCCCCTAAAAAATTAATTTTATACTAGCCCATAATTCCCAAAATAATCCAACGGGCTGTTGAAACATAAGCCACAAACAGAAAAGCTAAAGAAAACACCCCCTAAATATACTAATAGATATTTGTTGGTAGTGATCATTTAAGTTTCGCAATTTGTTAGTACTAGGTTTTAACATGTAACTATGGCAACGTGATACACCTCTAAGTCGATGTATAATTAGCGTCGAAAGCAACACTTGACGTAGAAGTGTAGAACAGTCCGCACAAGTCAATATTTAAGAAGTCTTGGGTTTTTTAATACTTTTTGCAAATGACTAGGATGTTTTGGGATTGCTTATTTATACTGCTTATAAGCAGAATAAAAATAAGCACTTCCGGAGATAGTGGTTGGATATGCTTATTTCTAGTTTATCTTATATTAACTTTTTGAGAAGTGAAGAGCAGAACGTTAGAGTACTGTATATTACAACATAAGCAGAAAGTAGATGCAATCCAGACTTTACAAATCCTCCAAACTGATTATTATATATAAAATAAGCTACTATTATATACACCCTCTGATTCTCATTGGGCGAGCCTCTATGAAAGTGGACGCCTGCATGATGTTATTTAACCTTCATGTTCACATGATTTATCTCCCATTATATCCCTTGTAACCACTTGAATGCTGCATTGAGTGCCTAGTAATTCATCTCACAGATGAATGATGGTCTCTACAGCATGTTTTTAGCCGTTTGATAATAAGACTGAACTACTACACTTGTTTGAATGATTGCAGAACTCCTATCTGATTGCCGAAAATGCTGTGCTGAGGATTCGGATGAGTACACCAGCAAGGTATCGATTCTATACTTTCTCATATGTAACCATTTTTTCCTCGTGTCTAGTTTAAAGGCCTATAGCATGTCATTGTATATGGTATGTATCTGACCCTTATGGATTACAGATTATCTACTCTGGTGCTGTTCTGGAAGTATGTATGAGGAAGCTTGTGTTTTACCCCGAAGTTGTTAGCTTTATTGAAGATGAGAAGGATAAGTTTCCTTCTGTCAAAGTTCAATATGCGTTTAACGCGCCACCTAAGTTGATCATGTTGGATGATGCTGGACAACATAAAGAACATATAAGGTGGTGGTGTTGTTTTTTTTTTTTTTTTTTTTTTTTTTTACTATTATTATTATTATTATTATTATTATTATTTTTATTTATTTATTTTGTTTTTATATACTTTTCGTCAACCAAAACATTCTGCATATCCTTAGCACCTTGTTGACTATAAACTAGCGTATAAAGGGGTTTGTGTGCTTAGAAATCAACATTTAGAATACTAACAATTCATTTTCTACGTGAAAAGGAGGGGGGGGGGGGGGGGGGGGGGGGGCATTTTGAATATAGAGGAGATGCAAGTTTAGTCTTTTTACGTGTTATGTCAAAGCATGTAAACAGATTCTAAAGTTAAGCGTAAAAGATTCCTGATTGGCTAATATATATATCACTTGTTAGTTTTCCTGTTACATGATAGGTTGGCTGGATTGTACACTAAAACGTTAAGACCTAATGCATATGTTATTTGATGCAGAATTGACAACTGGAAACGTGAACACATACTTCAATTCCTAAAGGAGAAGCTAAAGCCCACATCAGCAGTTTGATCGGTCAGTTGGTTCTGTTGTTGATGACATTATCTAGGCTCGTTTAAGTGATACCTCAGTCTGAACAATTTTCTGAGCTTTTGTTGCTACTTTTAGAACAATTATATCTCCCTTTGTTAACTATTGCAGTTCTGTACTAGTTCAGATATATGATCATATGAAAGGTTTTATATGTTATGATAAGCCATACGGTCATTGAAATGCTTGTTTTTTGGATAAAGGGGATACCCCTGATAAAATTGCTTTAGAAATGCTTGTTCATACTATCTTCATACTTAAGTCAAGGTCTTCATCTCTTAGATCATTAGCGCTATAGGGAAAAAAAATAATAATAAATAAGGAATAAAAAACTCAGCCCTAATTCCAATTGGTCCTCCCCTTTATGTCATTGAACCTTCAAATTGTGGGCACACTTGACATTATATTGTTCTACCTCTTTGTGTTTTCACTTAAACGTGACTGTGTATATAGGTTTTCAAGTCCTCAGGTTCCTACTTATGGTCTTTCCAATTTGGAATACCTAGCTCATGTGGCTCGTTTCAGTGGATCATAATCCCTGATACACGTGGCAAAATGGGTTGGATTAGGATACGGGTTAAGGGGTTTATCGGGTTCCGAAATAAACTACCCACAACCCGACCCTATAAGGTATCGGATTGGGGGTTGTCTGGTTGGGTCCATCGGGTTGCTGTTTGCTAATCTCATTCCACAATTTACTTCATTTATTAAAATATCACCCAACACGGAATTAACTTTAATATTGAACTAATACGGAACTAGTATTTCCTTTATTCCAGTATATAACGGAAGAAATAAATTATATTATAAATAGGCATTTGATTTTTGGCAGTAGGTATGTAGTTTTATGCCTCATGTAACAGCAAAATCTAAAAATTGAGAACAAGCTACTGATGCAAACTTGCAATGCACTAGAACCAAATTTAAAGATGCGCTTTATCATATTTTGTGTAGTGAGCTTACTGATTAAGAATTGTGACTAATAGACTATGTCAAACGGGATTTGTTATAGATTTTTTAATGGGTCATTATAGCTTATCGGGTTAACCCGATAACAAACTAATTAAGACCCTAACCCGATCCGATTGCCCGATAAGCCAAGTTGGACCCGAACTAACTCGACCCTATAAGGCCTTGTCGTGTTTGGGTCGATTGGACCCATTTGACACCCCTAGGTGGGATGAGGGCGTGTGTAATGAGTCAAATTGGGTTTGGTTGGGTGTCGATGAACAGCGAACACTATGTTTCTGAAAAGAAATAATAAGTTATGATTCTGGATGATGTTCAACCTGCACGACCCATTTTCCTCGTTTTGATTTTAGTTGAATCTCTACGCTAACACTTGATCCGCTAGAAATAATTAGTAAATATCATCCAAATCAACCCATTTGTACGATAACGTGACAAAATTGCCACATTTAGGCCATGAGTACACAAAGTTACTGCATTTATGTGGTGTAGGATGTATATGATGGAGTAAGGGCTCATGGTTTCCCTACTAAAACAGACTACGTCAAGGGCCTTTATTGCTTGCTTTACCATATAGACCTGACAACATACAACATAAATTACTATGGTATTTGCCTTGTTTAGTGACTTTACGAGGCTAATGTTATGTGGACTTTGGCAAAAATTAAACAGATTTCCTGCTACCCAAGAATGATATCTGCAGTATTATAGGACTCATATTTCTGTCAAATAGAGATTTATCAAATATACTTTTACCAATATACAAAGAACAAGAAACCGGTGATAAACCCAATGATGTTAGCTCAATCGTTGTTGTTCTGCTGTATGAAGAAAGATACCATTTTCTCACACATTTTCTTGTATAAATAACTGCATTACGCACCAATAGTGCAATTCCAAGAAACAATAAAAACAGGGTATGGGCATCATGAGAACGATTGTGATGTGCGTCCAGATGAAGTTTGTTGCTACCCTGGTTACCCTTGTTGTACTGTCCCTTTTCCACCCCCAGCCGATGAGGATGATGACAGTGTCAAAGTCAATGCACCTTCACCTTCTGGTCCTTGATCTGGAAGGAAGAAATCGTACTAAATAATGGCTTATGTTGGCTCAAACTCAATAAAGATCGATGTAATCGTTTGTGTTATATAAATTTTGTGACTACGATAAAAAGGTATGAGGTATAATGCTAGTTGGGTTTTGTTAAAGTAGTTAAAGACCTAAAGCGTCATCATTTAAACTGCATAAAACAAAATATAGTTGCTCTTGGCTTTGGAACTGGCTTGGTCCAAAATAATGTATTTCGAATCAGGTTAGTTAAAAACTGATCAGATATAGCTTGCAGAACAAAATTTCATTGATCTTAGCATTAATATAATACCGATCATTACTCTTATATTAAAACACGCATATATACTTTGAACACGTATATTTGGAAGCATTTTTGTTGGAGGTATTTTTGGAAGCAATGTCTACCTTTAGGTAAATGTATCATTGTCTACAACTTACCTCCTCATACTCCTCCCTCAATGTGATTGAGTATTCGTGTTGTTGTTAGCATATATATAAGGGCGTCTCAAGCGTCCGGAGGCCTAAAGCGAAGATCGGAGATAAGGCCTTTTTGCTTGGAAAACGAAAGCTATTTGTTTTTAGTACTTAAATGTTGATACAAAATTTAGTACTTTAGTGTTTTTAATATTTTACATAAACACATTTAACTTTGCATAGCTTTAGTTAATTACTTTTTAGTATAACTAAATTAGCAAGTTTTTTTGCTTTCTTGCTTAAAAGTTATATCTTATTCTTATATAAGCCCATAAATCCCAAAATAAGCCGGAAAATTCAGGCTTATGAAATATAATCCGAAATCAAATAAGCTCATAAGCCCATAAGTCTGATAATAAGCCAGAAAATTGTGTGCTAATATAAGTTTATTTTAGGGGGTGTTTGTTTAACCATATATAGCAGGGTACCTGCGCGTTGCAGCGGCGGGTTCCCTGAAATATAATTTTTCGATGGAATTAATAAAAATGTCACTGTAAGTCATTCCGACACCTAAATTTGCCTCGAGAACGAAATACTAAAAGATTTGGTAAAGTACACTTCCCACCCTAGCATATATTTGCAATCTCAGTCCCTAAGGGTGCAATAAGGTTCACACAAGGTCCAAAACACTTTTCTATATAAACCTCATTATACTCTCACTTAGGGTTTGACACCCTTTCTCTCTCAAACTAGCCGCACCATATTTCTTCTTCTTCTCCAGTCGTTTTTCCGGCCAAACAAACACCACCGCCGGCTACTTAAACTCACTGCCACCACTACCACGCTCCTTACAACCTCCCCATCATTTTGACGTACATCACGCTCCTAGAAACACCTCCCAACACCATGATTAACACCACCACAGCTCGGGTTCATCACCAAAACCATCTCTCTCTGTCTCGTTTTGTTGATACCGGCGGTCGAAGGTAGGAAAACCCACCACCTTTTTTGTCGAAGGTAGGAAGTTCGTGTCTAAGTTAAGATTGAGGGTTGTACATTGTGTTTAAATGATTGTAATATTGAGTGTAGGGGTGTTTTTAATGCTATTAATATAGAATGAGGGTTGTACATTGTGTTTAAATGATTGTACTATTGAGTGTAGGGGTGTTTTTAATGCTATTAATGTAGAATGAGGGTTGTACATTGTGTTTAAATGATTGTAATATTGGATGTAGGGTGTTTTTAATGCTATTAATGTAGAATGAGGGTTGTACATTGTGTTTAAATGATTGTAATATTGAGTGTAGGGGTGTTTTAATGCTATTAATGTAGAATGAGGGTTCTACATTGTGTTTAAATGATTGTAATATTGGGTTTGGGGGTATTTTTAATGCTATTAATGTAGAATTCTAAGGAAAGTGGTCTGAATTTCGATTCATGCTAGTTTTTATTGTACACAATGCTTTGGTTGTTGTAATTATGAAAATTGTTTGCTTTAAAGTGTTGTAAACCATGCATCATTTTTTGTACATTTGAATTTTTTTGGAGAGAGAGTCATTCCTCCATTATAAGTAGTATAGATATGGGCTTATGAGCTTATTTGATTTCGCCTTATATATTTTATAAGCCCTGATTTTCCGCCTTATTTTGGGATTTATGGGCTTATAATAGTATAAGTTTATTATAGTATAATAAGCTTATGTAAGCCCATAAGTCTCAAAATAAGTCGGAAAATTCAGGCTTATGAAATATAAGGCGAAATCAAATAAGCTCATAATAAGCCCACATAAAAGCTAGGGGTTGTTTGTTTAAGTTTTTTTGGGGGCTTATTATGAGCTTATTTGATTTCGGATTATATTTCATAAGCCTGAATTTTCCGGCTTGTTTTGGGATTAATGGGTTTATATAATATAAGTTTATTATAGTATAATAAGGTTATGTAAGCCCATAAGTCCCAAAATAAGCCGGGAAATTTACGGGCTTATGAGCTTACATGTTTTTGGCTTATTTTTTGGAAGCTTTGTTTTTTTTGGCTTATTGTGAGACTTATGGGTTTATAAAAGTTTATTATGTCATAATAAACTTTTATAAACCCATAAGTCTCACAATAAGCCAAAAAAAATTGAGCTTCTGAAAGATAATCCGACAACATGTAAGCTCACGAGCCCTCAAATTAGCTTAAATAAATACCCCTAAAAAAATTAACTTATACTAGCCCATAATTCCCGAGATAATCCAAGGAAATGGGGCTGTTGAAGCATAAGCTACAAACAGATAAGTTTAAAAAAACACCCCCTAAATATACTAATAGATATTTTTAGGTAGTGATCATGTAAGTTTCGCAATTTGTTAGTACTAGGTTTTAACATGTAACTATGGCAACGCGAGAAACCTCTAAGTCGATGTATAATTTTTGAAAACCAGCGTTGAATGCAACACTTGACTTAGAACGGTAGAAGTGTAGAACCGTCCGCAAAAGTCAATATTTAAGAAGTCTCGGGTTTTTTAATACTTTTTGCAAATGATTAGGATGTTTTGGGATTGCTTATTTATACTGCTTATAAGCAGAATAAAAATAAGCACTTCCGGAGATGGTGGTTGGATATGCTTATTTCTAGTTTATCTTATATTAACTTTTTGAGAAGTGAAGAGCAGAACGTTAGAGTACTGTATATTACAACATAAGCAGAAAGTAGATGCAATCCAGACTTTACAGATCCTCCAAACTGATTATTATATATAAAATAAGCTATTATTATATACACCCTCTGATTCTCATTGGGCGAGCCTCTATGAAAGTGGACGCCTGCATGATGTTATTTAACCTTCATGTTGACATGATTTATTGCCCATTGTATCCCTTGTAACCACTTGAATGCTGCATTGAGTGCCTAGCGTATTTGAATTAGTTATCTCACAGATGAATGATGGTCTCTACAGCATGTTTTTTACACTTGTTTGAATGATTGCAGAACTCCTATCTGATTGCCGAAAATGCTGTGCTGAGGATTCCGATGAGTACACCAGCAAGGTATCGATTCTATACTTTCTCATATGTAACCATTTTTTCCTCGTGTCTAGTTTAAAGGCCTATAGCATGTCATTGTATGTATGTATCTGACCCTTATGGATTACAGATTATCTACTCTGGTGCTGTTCTGGAAGTATGTATGAGGAAGCTTGTGTTTTACCCTGAAGTTGTTAGCTTTATTGAAGATGAGAAGGATAAGTTCCCTTCTGTCAAAGTTCAATATGCGTTTAACGCACCACCTAAGTTGATCATGTTGGATGATGCTGGACAACATAAAGAACATATAAGGTGCTTTGTTTTTAAATACTTTTCGTCAAACAAAACATTCTGCATATCCTTAACACCTTGTTGACTATAAAGTAGCGTATAAAGGGGTTTGTGTGCTTAGAAATCAACATTTAGAGTACTAACAATTCATTTTCTACGCGAAAGAGGAGTGGGAGGGGGGGTTTGAATATAGAGGAGATGCAAGTTTAGTCTTTTTTATGTGTTATGTCAAAGCATGTAAACAGATTGTAAAGTTAGGCGTAAAAGATTAATGATTGGATAATATATATTTCTCTTTTTAGTTTTCCTGTTACATGATAGGTCGGCTGGATAGTACGCTAAATCTTTAAGACCTAATGCATATGTTATTTGATGCAGAATTGACAACTGGAAGCGTGAACATATACTTCAATTCTTAAAGGAAAAGCTAAAGCCCACATCAGCAGTTTGATCGGTCAGTTGGTTCTGTTGTTGATGACATTTCTAGGCTCGTTTATGTGATAACCCAGTCTGAACAATTTTCTGCGCTTTTGTTGCTACTTATAGAACAATTATATCTCCCTTTGTTAACTTTTGCAGTTCTGTACTAGTTCAGATATATGACCATATGAAATGTTTTATGCATGTTATGATAAGCCATACGGTCATTCTTCCTGCTTTAGAAACGCTTGTTCATACTATTTTGATACTTAAGTCAAGGTCTTCGATTGCTATAGGAAAAAATAAGGGAAAAAAAGCTTGCCCTAGTTCCAATTAGTCCTCCTTTATGTCATTGAACCTTCAATTTGTGGTCACAGTTGAGATTATATTGGTCTACCTCTTTGTGTTTTCACTTGAACGTGACTGTGTATATAGGTTTTCAAGTCCTTAGATTCCTACTTATAGTCTTTCCAATTTGAAATACCTAGCTCATATGGGTCGTTTTCAGTGGATCATAGGCCCTGATAGGGGTGGCAAAATGGGTGGTATGAGGGCTTGGGTAATGAGTCAAATTGGGATCAGTTTGGTGTTGATGAACCGTGAACACACACTGTTTTTAAGAAGATACGTTCAACTTGCTTAACCCATTTTCTTTCTAGTTGAATCTTTAAGAAGATACGGGTCCAAACTGCCACTTCTAGGCCGTGGCTACACAAATTCAATGTGTTTATGCGATTTAGGGTATATATGCTGGTGTAAGCACTTCTGTTTTCCCTGCTAAAAGTCTAAAACAGACTACATCAAGGGTCAACATTAGTCGGTTATTGCTTGCAGTGCGATATAGGATAGACCTGACAACATATAACATGAAATTCTATGGTATCTGCTTTGGTTTAGTGCTACTTTATGAGGGTAGTTTTATGTAGTAAAAGAACAAAAAACTGGATATATGATAAACACAATGATGTTAGTTCACATCTTTGTTTTCCAGCCGTTTGAATAAAGATACCATTTTATCACACTATAAATAACTGCATTAAGCACCAACGATGCAATTCCAAGAAACAATAAAAACCGAGTATGGGCATCATGAAAACAATTATGATGATATGCATGATGATACTTGTAGTAATGGGTACTGCAATGGCATCAAAACCATTCCCATTTGATGAGCGTCCAGATGAAGTTTGTTGCTACCCTGGTTACCCTTGTTGTGATGTCCCTTTTCCACCCTCAGCCGATGAGGATGATGACAGTGTCAACGAGAACAAACCTTCATCGTCACCTTCAAAGGCTTCTGGTCCTTGATCTGGAAGAAAGAAATGGCACTAAATAATGGCCTGTGTTGGCTCAAACTCAATAAAGATCCGTCTAATCGTTTGTGTAATATAATTTATGTAATCATCAAGGTTAAATGAAATTGGGTTTCATTAAAGTGGTTATAACTTATAACCTGTATTCATATGGGAAATACAATATGAGTAATGTAACACCCTGATAACCTGTAAAGGGTCTAAGACCAGGCCTTCAGTGTAAACGGTCCTGATAATCTGCTTTCATATGGGAAATGCAAAACCACTTAAGGGTGGCCTAGTGACAAAAAAGCTCGTGGCTATCACTCTAAAATGTGTGAGGTCATAAGTTCAATTCCTGCCAGGTGCAAACAACCTTAAGTGGCCATGCCACCTCCTGAAAAGGGAGGACTTTACCTGGTTTGAGTCTGTGTGGCGGTGGGTTCAAACCCTGTGAATTAGTCGACCAAAAGGTCGAAAATCATGGTTAAAAATGATAATGATAATATGGGAAATACAATATGAGTAATCTCTTAACCATCAAAAATAGATTCTAGAGTAAATTACACCGTCCGTCCATTGAGTTGTACCAAAACAACACATTGAGTTCTTTTTTTGAAATAAATACGTCAAGCATCCTCAACATCTCCATTTTGTAACCCCGCAAGTCCTTGGCACAAACGACCGTTGGCATCTAGTGTTGAATCATGTCACATGCATATCAAATGAGGCAATTTTGTCACTTCACAAATCTTCATCTTCAACCTTGAATTACTCTTGAATTTTCATTTTCTTTTAAGCTCAAATGCATAAACTAAACCTTATATTCATAGTTTTTTTTTTTTTTTTTTTTTTTAAAAAAAAAAAAACCCTAAACAAGTTTATCTTCAAATGTAAAAACTGGCAGTGCAAAATCTAGAAAATATTTTACCTACAATCATTTCATTAGGGTCGCTTTTATCATTTTTTTTAATCAATCATTAGTTTTTGATTCTATTGTCCTAGTCACTATATTGAAATAGGGTAAAATACACCGTTCGTCCAAAATCTAGAAAATATTATGTTTTATTTTATCATTCATCAATCATTAGTTTTTGAACGATGTATTTTACTCTTAAATAATTAACATAACTTGATAAAATGATCAAAATACCCTCATGTGCAAGCCATATGTGAGAGTTAACGGATGTTGAATGATGGTAGAATGTCAAAGGGACCTTGGGTGATGCAAAAAATGAATAGTAAAGACCTCAGGTGTATTAATTTTTGTGAATGACTCAGCTTGTAGTTTGGGTACAAGTTCCGGAACAAACGATATATATACCCTATTTCAATATAGTGACTAGGACAATACGATCATGTACTCATGAATCATGATTGAATGACAAAATAGATGAGCTTCAGTAACCTCTAAGTAAAATACAAAATATGAATGGACAAATCAACGAGCATAGTATTATACGTAAACTAATGTTCACTCAAGTCATATGTCCAATATCAATCTTACGTACGTATATAAAGCATGTTGTGTATATATAAATAGATGTCCATAACTCTAAGAACATATAACAGCAGAAGTTACGAATTAAGAAAATGAATAATGGGTGGCAGTATAGCTGAAGCCAACATGCCACGAACAACGACCATGTCTATGATGGCTACCATTGTTGGTACGAAAAAGAAGGTACTTGGTCGAAAGGCTTACAACATAACCCCGTCAACCATTCATCATAATTAGAGGATATTGAATCTATACTTTGTGTTATGTTTCTTACTTTTAAGTTTTCAATAATGTAATTCATCATTTGAGAATGTTACTGTTTCTATTAGTGAAATGCTCATTTTGATTTTAACAATTGAACTCACGTTATGTTTGGGACGAAACTAGGGTGGGTCCCACGGTGTCACGGGATCTTGATAGAACTTTGTTTCGTATTGCTAATTTTCGTAAAAGACTGTGTTTCTTGTTATTGTTTAGTTAGTATATCAATAGGTGAAAAGTGAATTTAGTTTTCATATAATTCAATAAATAAGTGAAAAACACATATTTTGTTAATTCTGTTTCTTATACTACAATTAAAAAAAGTCGTGCGCCCGATCACTTTTAGCCATGGTTCTTTAACTGCAATCGACCCTATGCGGCTCTCGCTCCCTCACCTTGATGAAAAGTACAATGCGGTTATCAACCTAAACTGACTGTGGGTCCTAAGTTCCGTTATTAACCTAAAGCACCTCCTCCTGAGCCCAAGAAGGTGGATGTTACAAAGAAGGCCACTCAAGTGGCTAGTACGAGTGGGACGAAGATTGCTACATCAAATCCATTTGATGCCCTTAATATGATCGATACTGATGAATGTGGCATTCCTACTGATGTCGTGGCTAAGGATGGGGCTGATTTGGATTTTGGCAGTGAGAGTGGTATTCCTTGTCCTACTCCTATTGTTGAGAAAATTAGGAAAGCTTGAAAAGCTAATTATTGATGAGAAAGCTACTCTTGTGGATGATGATGGCATTCCTCTTATTATCCGGGTAATAAAAAGGAAGCTAAGGTGGATGGGTCTCAAAAGACTTGTAATATATCACAAAAACAGCTTGTGAGTGTTGTGAAAGAGAAGGTGCAGGTCGCGGCTTGTAAGCATAGTTCTTCTTTTTCTCCGTCTATTTCTTCTGCTAAGAGGGTTAACCCATTCTCTAAGGTGGGAGAGATTATTGATTCCGACAGTGATAAGGAGAAGGTTATTAACACTTTTGATGAGTCAGTGAACCTATTTGGTGATGGTCACAAGCTTGAAGATGATTATGATGACTATGCGGATCAGGTCTACAATCTTCCAAGGAATTTGGATGCTTTTTATTACATGTATGATATCAAGCTCAAAGGTCTTGGTAGGAAGTAATTTTGTTTTCTAGGAGTCTAATGTTATCTTATTAGTAGTGGTTTATTTTCTTGTTTAAAGAATAAGAAGTATCTTGTTATGTAAGCTTTTCCGCCTATGTAACCGGCTGAGATATGGATTCACCCATATCCTTTGTACTTAAATGTTTTTTGGAGTAATATACTTACCGGGTCGTTTGACCTTTTATCCAGAAAAAGTACAATGCGGTCAATGGACAAATCAATGAACATAGGAAAAAAATAAATAAATAAAAAAGAATAAAAAGCTCTCCCTTGTTCCAATTAGTCATCCTTTATGTCATTGAACCTTCAAACTGTGGGCACACTTGACATTATATTGGTCTACCTCTTTGTGTATTCACTTGAAAATGATTCCTACTTAGGATCTTCCCATTCTGAAATACCTAGCTCATATGGGTCGTTTTCAGTGGATCATAGGTGCTGATAGGGGTGGCAAAATGGGTGGGATGAGGGCTTGGGTAATGAGTCAAATTGGGATCGGTTTGGTGTTGATGAACCACGAACGCTCTTATGTTTTTTTTAAGAAGATACGTTGAACCTACTTAACCCGTTTTCTTTCTAGTTGAATCTTTATGCTTGACACTTGATCCACTTGAAATAAACATCATCCAACTCAACCCATTTGTATGTTAACAGGTCCAAACTGCCACTTCTAGGCAGTGGCTACACAAATTCAATGTTTTTATGCGATTTGGGATATATATGCTGGTGTAAGCACTTATGTTTCCCCTGCTAAAACAGACTGCATCAAGGGTCAACATTAGTCCATTATTACTTGCAGTGCGACATAGAATAGACATGGCAACTTATAACATGAAATTCTATGGTATTTGCTTTGGTTTAGTGCTACTTTACGAGGCTACTTTTATGTAGTGCTCCGTAATACTTTGGAATTAAGAGGTTTTGGACCTTGGCAAAATCAAACAGGTTTTCTGCTACCTAAGAATGATATATGTAGTATGCCATAATTCTGTAGAATAGAGATGATATTCACCTTGACAGAATCGTCCCGTATTGTAGACAAAGAACAAAAAACAGGTGATAACCCAATGATGTTAGCTCAATCTTTGTTGTCCTGCCGTATGAATAAAGATACCATTTTTCTCACACATTCTGTTGTATAAATAACTGCATTAAGCACCAACAATGCAATTCCAAAAATAATAAAAACCAAGTATGGGCATCATGAAAACGATTATGATGATATGCATGATGATACTTGTAGTAATGGGTACTACAATGGCATCAAAACCATTCCCATTTGATGAGCGTCCAGATGAAGTTTGTTGCTACCCTGGTTACCCTTGTTGCACTCATCCTTTTCCACCCCCAGCCGTGGATGATGACAGTGTCAAAGTCTACGCACCTTCACCTTCAGCGACTTCTGGTCCTTGATCTAGAAGGAAGAAATCATACTAAATAATGGCTTATGTTGGCTCAAACTCAATAAAGATCGATATAATGTAATCGTTTGTGTTATATAAATTTTGTGACTACGATAAAAAGGTATGAAGTATGTAATGCTAGTTGGGTTTTGTTGAAGTAGTTAAACGGTTAAAACTTTTGCTTATTCAGTGTGGTAAACACATGTGCATTGCCATTCGTCACATAATCGCATGTATGCATATGGGAAATACAAATCTCAGTATCAAAATGTCGCCGAGATACTGTAAAGGTTTGTATGAGTAAGGGTCTAAGATCAGACCTTCCGAGTGATTAGCTGCTCATGTTTCTGGACCGGATCGCACTTAGAAATAACATAAACAAAAATAAAAATAGAAGTGAAACCTAAGCACGTTCTATGACAGTATGGTTTCAGTTTAGGAAAGTTTGCACACATACAGGACCTAGCTTTAAACCTAAAGCGTCATCATTTAAACTGCATATAGTTGCTCTCAGCTTTGGAACCGGCTTGGTCGTCCAAAATAACATATTTCGAATCAGGTTAACTAAAAACTAAACAGATATAGCTTGCAGAACAAAATTTCATTGATCTTAGCATTAATATATACCGATCATTACTCTTATATTAAAACACGTATATATACTTTGAACACGTATATTTGGAAGCATTTTTGTTGGAGGTATTTTTGGAAGCAATGCTACCTTTAGGTAAATGTATGATTGTCTACAACTTAATCACCTCCTCATACTCCTCCCTCAACGTGATTGAGTATTCGTGTTGTTGTTAGCATATATATAAGGGCATCTCAAGCGTCCGGAGGCTGTTACGATCCCACATCGCCCAAGTATGGGATTGGGTGGTGGTTTATAAGTCTAGGTGTCCCCCCTCCTCTTACAAGCTAGCTTTTTGAGTGAGTTCTACACTTGGACTTATGAACCGATACGAGCCTAGTATGGGATAGGTTCGTATCAATTGGTAGCAAGAGCCAGCCCTACCGTTCGAGGTTCTAAACCCTCGGAGTGGTGGCCTGTGGAGTGGTGGCTTGGACCCGAAAGAAGGGTGCCAACCGGGACCAACACAGCCGTGACCAACGAGCTCGGAGTGGTGGCTTGGACCCAAGGAGGGGTGCCAGCCGTGACCAACGAGGACGTTGGTTCTTCAAAGGGTGGGGTATTGTTACGATCCCATATCGCCCAAGTATGGGATTGGGTGGTGGTTTATAAGTCTAGGTGTCCCCCCTCCTCTTACAAGCTAGCTTTTTGAGTGAGTTCTACACTTGGACTTATGAACCGATACGAGCCTAGTATGGGATAGGTTCGTATCAGAGGCCTAAAGCGAAGATCGGAGATAAGGCCGCCCTTTCGCTTAGAGAAGCGAAAGCTATTTGTTTTAGTACTTATATGTTTATACAATATTTATTTTCTAACTTTTGTTGATACAAAATTTAGTACTTTAGTGTTTTTTAAATTTTACATACACTTTTAACTTTGCATAGCTTAAGTTAATTACTTTTTACTAGTATAACTAAATTAGCAAGTTTTTTTTTTTTTTTTTTTTTTTTCTTTTTTTATTATTATTATTATTTTTTTTGCTTTCTTGCTTAAAAGTAACTTTTGAAGTATTTTGATATCTGCGGTGTATAAGAGTCATAATTCTGTAGAATAGATATGATATTCACCTTGACAAAATCATCCTGTATTGTGAATCGTTGGATTATTTGTATTAAATATAGTTACCAGTAGATAAAGAACAAAAAACTGGCGATAAACACAATGATGTTAGTTCACATCTTTGTTGTCCTGCCGTTTGAAGAAAGATACCATTTTCTCACACATTCTCGTGTATAAATAACTGCGTTAAGCACCAACGGTGCAATCCCAAGAAACAATAAAAACCAAGCATGGGCATCAAGAAAACGATTATGATGATATGCATGATGATACTTGTAGTAATGGGTACTACAATGGCATCAAAACCATTCCCATTTGATGAGCGTCCAGATGAAGTTTGTTGCTACCCTGGTTACCCTTGTTGTGATGTCCCTTTTCCACCCTCAGCCGATGAGGATGATGACAGTGTCAACGAGAACAAACCTTCATCGTCACCTTCAAAGGCTTCTGGTCCTTGATCTGGAAGAAAGAAATGGTACTAAATAATGGCCTGTGTTGGCTCAAACTCAATAAAGATCCGTCTAATCGTTTGTGTAATATAATTTATGTAATTATCAAGGTTTAATGAACTTGGGTTTCGTTAAAGAGGTTATAACCTGTACTCATATAGGAAACACAATTTAACAAGTACTAAAAAAAGGTAATCAGTAGAAACTCCGGGTGCGTATCATTCATAGGTGTTGCCATCGTGGAATGGGTATGATATTCATTGGGTTTGTTTGGTTGATAATTATATGATTTATACAAGGATTTGAAACCCATAGACTTAAAACTCATGGGAAGGGGTGGGTAATATGTCAATATAGTGACTAAGCTAGGATAATAGAATCATGAACTCATGACTGAATGAGAAAATAGATGAGCTTCAGTAACCTCAAAGTAAAATACAAAATATGAATGACCAAATCAATGAACATAGTATTTTAGTAAACTAATATTCAAGTTTGAGTGAAACATGATTCGTCGTGTTAGTTTTATTGTGAGAGTAAATAAATAAGTAGGCCCATAACTTTTATTGAAAGAATTTTTTTTATATCTTTAACTTATTTGTGATGGGTGAACATGATTAATCATGTTTGACTTAACTTAAAAGAATATTTATATAAAGCATGTTGTGTATATATATTCTAAGAACATATAAAAGCAGACGTTACGAATTAAGAAAATGAATAATGGGTGGTAGTAATAGCTGAAGCCAACATGCCACGAGCAACTAGTCCGATGGCCACCATTGTTGGTACGAAAAAAGAAGGTACTTGGTCGAAAGGTTTACAGTCTAACCCCGTCAATCATTCATCATAAGTGGATCGAGGATATTGAATCGAGACTTTGTTATGTTTTTTACTTTTATGTTTTAAATAATATGATTCATCATTTGAGAATGTTTTCTATTAAGGAAATTGCTCGTTTTGATTTTAATAATTAAACTTACGTTACGTTTGGGACGAACCTAGGGTGGGTCCCGCGGTGGGATCCCAATAGAAATTTGTTTCGTATTGTTAATTTTTGTAAAAGACATTGAATTTTTTAAAACCAGGTCTCATGCATTGTGTTTCTTGTTATTGTTTAGTTAATAAACATAGTAGGGTTGGATCAGTTGGAAAACCCTTGCCTCTCAACCTAGAGGTCAAGGGTTCGATCCTCACTCCCTACAAAAGGCTGGAGGTCCTTTTCTACTTAAGTAGAACCGGAAGCAGCCTCTCTACCTTACTTTACATAATTCAATAAATTTAACTGAAATCTGTGACAACCGGCAGTTTAGGGAGCTATTTTAAAAACCCGCATTTCAATTTAAGTTCGTTTATAATTTTTATTTGAAATTTTCATTTCACAACGAACTTGTAAGACCTATTTTATGGATATTTTAATTAACGACGTTATGGAATTCGTGAATTATGTTCATAATTCATTTTTGATTATACGATCGGTGATGTATATTTGAATTCTCACTTGGTACTACGTTGACTTTGGCACTAGGATTTCCTAACGACAGTTTTATGATTCGTCTTAACGAGTCCGATATATTTTTAATTATTCACGAGAGGTTCTCGAGTAATGTTGAAATTTTAAAGTGAGTTCGGGTTCGGGCTACATGTTTTTACAATAACCCGCATTACCCGCTCCACCGTAATAATATCCTTATTATTACTACTATTATTATTATTCTTATTATTAATATACTTTAAAAAAAAAAAAAAAAAAAAGTTAACAAAAGGGTGTGTTGGTTCGGTTTTACCCACACACACAACACAAACACAAACATCCACCCATCTCTCTCTCTTTCATCTCATCTCTTCCCCCACACCAAAACCCTAGCCGCCGACACTATTCCGGCCACCGCCGCCGCACCTCCGCCTCCACAACAAAACTAATACCACCATTTTATTCCTCTCTTTCCCCTCTTTCTTTTGGTATAAGAAACGCACCCTAAAACCATCATTAACACCACCAAATCTATAGTTATCCATTCGAAGTTGTGGTAGTTTTCTAGATCCGAGCGTTTGGAGGATTTAGAAGGTGAGAAGAAGCTTTTTCAAGGGTTTTGGGAGCCACGAATTGGTTTTATTTCGTGGCTACACGGATAATTTTTGGAGAATCGAATTGGTTTTCGAATGGAAATGATGTTTTGTGATTAAAGATTTGTTTGGTATCCGGGTTTCATAGTTGGTCGTGGTCGACTCGGAACCGAGAGCAAAGCTCTCGGCTTATTTTTTTTGTTGGTTCGAAGCCTTGTGTGGCTATGGTCCTTGTTGATGATTGATTGATTGGTTGTGTTGTCGAGGATGGTGAACCTCGATCCGAGCTAGCCGAGACCTTGTGGTCTCGGGGTTTCATTCTTGTGCTCGTATGCCATGCCGAGACCCTCAAGGGGTTCTCGTTGAGTGTGGTTCGAGCCTTTGGCTCGTATGGTAATGTGGTTCGACCCTTTGGGTCGCGGCTCTTAGCCGAATACCACTTTGTTGCCGAATTGACCTTTGGGTCGTATGGAGTATATGATTTCTTGGTTTAGCTCTTGTGAGCTATATGGTACTTGTGATGCTTGGTTCGAGTCTAAACGACTCGCGGTTTGGAGCCGAGACTCAAGTGAGTCGAGGGCTCGGGTCGGCTTGGTAAACCGACCCACACATTAACTTTGTTAATGTTATTATTTGTATAATTGTGAACTTGTTTATATTTGTTGTTGTGGTATTTATTTCTCGGCCGTATACATATGGGTCGAATTGGATATGGTTTTTGGTATTGTGAAGTTGTTGTCGATTGGTAAGTGTGATTGGGGACCGATTGTGAGACGGTCGTTAGATTGACGGAGATAGGTTAGTCGGGTACCGTAGTCGGACCTTATTGTTGTAGCCCGTGGTTTGAGATTGTGATTGGACGGAGATTTGTTATTTATGACTTTTGCTTATTATTGGACTTGGACAATGAGCCGAGAGTCATGACTCGGACATATGACCATTTCGTATAACTCAATAACTATTAAAACTAAAACGAGAATAATAAAACTCGTAATAATAATTATTGATAATATGAACGTTTATACGAAAGTATATACGTGAATAACGTATATATAACTATATAAACGCGTATATTAATAATAATAATAATCACGAGTCGTATTATAAATAATACGATTAGATATATATTAGGCTACGAAAGTGGCGTAATATTATTAAACGTATTATTATTATAAAAATTGTGTTATAAAACGGGAAATTCCCGACAATTATGAAACGTTTAATAAAATGTCATTTCGGATATATAACGAATAAATTTATTGAGTTAGGCGAAATTGTTGTCACTCGGGTCCAGGTAAGTTATTATTTGTGACGTTCGTGTTGTCACGGATATATGACGACTAATGTAGACGTTTTCTATAAGTAAATAACCACTTAACCGTAAAGTTGAGCCGGGTTATTTGTCTATATGAAACGAACATATTAGTGGGCATCGTATCCTACGACGCCCATAGGTTGTAGTATATGTAAAGTGTAATAGATTGCGAGTGTATATATCGGGAAATCTGGCCAATTTGACGATATATATGAGGAATTTATTAAACTATGATATATACTATATAGTAATTATGTGCTATGTGCTTTATATGCGCTTTAGGTTGGGTGTAATCTTGGAACGGTATATTACGTAAATAAATATGAGGATTATCAAATCGACGGATTTGGTAAACTTTGGCGATTTATTTAAATGATATATTGGGCTAATATTAGATCTATAGTTTATTTTATCTTGCTATATGTGATCTCTCTTTGGTTTGTTTTGAGTCGACCCACCACCCGTATGGATACCAAACGCAAATACACCAAACTAATACGAAATGGATTTTCGGAAATAAAACGGATTCTCGTCCGGGTTTGGGAATATTATATATTTGAGGAAATGATTTCTGAAAGAGTTAATATTGTTAGGTCGTGCCAAGTCCGTAGTTGCTGTTTCGTGAGTTATCATACATCTTATTTCTACCTACCTCGTCTTGCTATTTTCTGGACTTGAGGTGAGTCATAGCCCCACTTTTTACTCTTGAACTATGTTTTCAACGATTGGGGTGAGAAACGTGCAAATCATTTTACGTGGACTATTATCGCTTTTATATTATTTCTAAACTTGCTATGCATATGGACTAGGATGTATAGTCAGCTTTAGTCGCTTCTTATGCGTACTATTCAAGGTTGGCTTATTTGTTATTGTCAGCTTTAGTCACGCGGTTCGTGTGTACTATTCAAGGTTGATTTATTTAGATACTGTAATGTGCACCTATAGGTTATTAATACTTCGGAGGTTATCCGAGTATTTATTGGTATTGCGGGGGTTACCCGAATATCTATGTTGTTGCGGAAGGGTATCCGTGTATTTTGGTTATTGCGGAAGGGTATCCGTGTGTTATGTTGAGAGCGGAGGGTATCCGCAGGCTTTTAGCGAATCCTTAGTCTAGCTAGCAAGCGTTTTGCGTATATGTCCACTATATTATTAGTTGAATTTAAACCTATGATCTCACCAGCGAAAGCTGACTTTTAGCACGTTTTCTCAGGTAATTAAGTGTTGAGGTGCATGCTTGGATTGGAAGGCTCGGCTAAGGCATACGGTTCATGGATCTATTTTTCTAAACTCTGATAATTAAATTTGGACCTATTGCTATTTTATTTTGGGCCTGACTCTGAATGATGTTGGGATAAATGTGAACCTTAAAACCCCGTATTGGTTGTGTTTTTACTATGTTTACTTTATCTCGTTCTATATTGTCTTGTGTTGGATACCAATCCCCGTAGCACCCCGAAAGCTTGTTGAGTCTTCCGCAGTATCGAATTTTGGGGGTGTTACAAAATCCGTAAATTTTGTTAATTATTTTTCTTATACTACAATTAGAAAATGTTCAAAAAATAAAAAAAATACTAAATTTACAATTTATTAAAGGCGTATGCACATATGAAAATGGTGACCTTGATGAAAAGTACAATGCATGTGAATGGACAAATCAATGAACATAGTATGTAACAATCTTACAACTTTTGTTTAGTGGCCTAATATTGATCCTACATATATGAATGTATTGTCTACATAAATGTTCAGATTTACAAAAACAAGAATTCACAAATTACCAATAAATTTAAAGAAAAAAAAAATTATTATTATGGAAGGTGTTAATAAGCAAATGAAGATGTTTGTGATCAGTTTGATGCTATTCTTTATGGGTACGACCGCAGTAGATGTTGAAGGCGTTGCATGTTGCATCGGTACTGTGTATACGTGTTGCTATGAATCCGGTTTGCCACCAATGGCCATGACACCAATGGCCATGAGTCCGATGCCTGCTCCAGGTCCCATTATTGGCGAGAAGAAGAAAGTGCTTGGTCGAAAGGCTTATTCCATAATCCCGTCAATCATCCATCATTAATCATAGCATATTTTGTCTTCCAAGATACTTTTTTTAACATATCAATCCATGGTCGGTCGATATTTTGTGTTACGTTTCCTATTTTGAAGTAATTTTATTCATGATTACGAATGTTATAGTAATATTTTTCATATATATTAATAATTTCGCGCGTTGTGGTTTATGGAACGAAGAAAGTTTGATATGCATTATCATAATCATACGTTGACTCATTGCGATTATATTTGTGACACTAGAAGTTATTTGTAGTTGCTCATATATGCCCAAGAAGGTACAATAAGTAAATAAAAACATGTGTGTTCCAAAAAGTAAATAAAGACATGTTTCACATTTAGATATTGTCATAATTGTCGACCTTTTGGTGACAACCATATAACAAAGCCAATTCGAGGGGACTTGTACAAAATGGTCAAGTTTTTTAAAGTATTTGCGAACGCCTTTTTAGTAGGATAACTAGTACCTAGTTACTATTAACAATGCGATTACAAAAACAATGCTTAAGTTAAGTCACTGACAGACTATGTAACACAAAGTTACATGAAGAGTCCATGAAAGTTATCTCATTTAGTGAAATTCATCGCTATGTGAAAAGTTACATAAACAATTTCTTTCATTACCTTAATTTTTAAAAACCGTCTCTAAGTTCACAATTTAATCATATTCTTCTATCATTTTTTTTAAGTTTTACATAAATATTTTCAATTTTGCAATCAAAATTTAATCATATTCTTCTTTTGTTTTTTTGTCTTATTTATTTATTTTAATTTACATAAATACTTTTAGCTTTACATAGTTGTAGTTGTAGCTTTACATAGTTGTAGTTAACCTGCAAAAACGGGTGAACTAGGTCGGACTGGGATCATTTTTTATTCTCCGGTTAATCAGTTCGGCATTGTAATTTTGTTAGCGTCTAAATTTTAATCACAGGGTACTCGCCGCTGCAACGCGCGGGGTACCCTGCTAGTTGTTATTAACAATGCGATTACAAAAATAGTACTTATGTTGTATAAACCAAACTTATATAAGCTAATAAGCCCATGTATAAGCCGAAACAAACACCCCTTAATACTGCTATAGTAAAAGCAAAATAAAGTAAAAGGTACAAATTGCTAAAGTAAAATAAAGAGGACATGTAAAAGAAAACAAAAGCAAAAGTTAACACTTAATACTGCTAAATGGTAGGTCTCATATTCTTCTTTTCATTCTTTTGATTTTTCTCTTTTATTTTTTATTTATTACTTTTTTTAACAGCGATATATTAAAATAAAAAAAAGAACTAGCAAGGTGCTAGAGAATTACAAAGGCGATTGCAACCAATCGTTCCAAGTAATACAAAGCTTAACTCTAAATTTGATCCAAGAAAAGGAAAAAAGACATATGTAATCAAAAATATCACATTTCTTCATAGAATGAGAGTTGAATGTGATACTATTTCTATAACGCCAAATGGTCCAACAAGTAGCTGCAAAAATGACGTAAGCGCGATCCTTCTTTTCTTTAGATGTGTGCCATGATTGAAACCAAGAATCCCATTCACTACAAGAGGAAAATGAAGGGAAAGTAGAACCAGTCCACGTACGCACAAGATGCCAAACAGCAGAAGCAGAGTCACAAGTGAAAAGGGAATGAAGATCTGATTCCACATAAACGTTGCAGACCGGGCATGTAATTGAGTCAACTTCTAAACCTCTAGAAGATAAGTTTAACCGAATTGGAAGCCTATTTAGAAACAGTCGCCACATAAATATATTCACCTTTCTAGGAATAGCCTTACACCACCGGGTGTAAGGGGATATGGTAGGAAGAGTGAGCTCATCTATGTGCTTCCTAACCGTATTCACCGAAAAAGAGTCTTCATGGGAAAGACTCCAAATGCAAGAATCAAAAACACCAAGATCATCAGGCTCTATACTAGCAATATCGAAAATAAGAGCATTGAACTCAGTTTTTGTTCTACCCGCATTAACCGGCCTACTCCAATCCCAAGCCCAAGAACCATTAGCAATGCGATGTTGAATCGAACAATCTTTATTATTATCCAGATGATACAATCTGTTATATCTAATGTAGAGGGGCGCGTCGCCTAACCAGGTGTCTTTCCAAAAACGAATTGAGGAGCCATCACCAACCTTGAATCTAATGGAGTTTAGAGGAACAATACCACTCGAATGCAAGTGATTTATAGAACCAACAATGCCAGCCCAAACCCCATTAGTATTGCAACCGCTAAGGTCAATACCTGCTTTGTCACCGTGAATAGCCTTAACCACGTGAACCCATAAAGCATTCGGGTTTTGGAAAAGACGCCATCTCCATTTCAATAAAAGAGACATATTAAAAGCTTTGAGACTACCAATGCCTAACCCACCTTTATCCATGGAGGCAAGGATATTCGACCACTTAACCCAAGCAAGTTTCTTAGAGTCATCAGTACCACCCTAAAAGAAGGAAGCACGAAGACTTTCAAGAGATTTAACGACCGTTTCAGGAACTTTGAAAATAGACAAATAATAAATACCCAGGCTACCAAGCACAGATTTGATAAGAGTAAGGCGACCACCAATGGAGAGAAGGTTAGCCTTCCAACCCGACAATTTAGCCTTGAAACGATCAATGAGAACCTGCCAATTTGCTAGACGCTTCATATTCGAACCAATGGGTAAACCGAGATAAGTGAAAGGGAGAGAACCAGCTTCACATCCCATGTAAGAGGCCATAATCTCGATCTCATTTGACGAAACCCCAATTCCATAGACATTCGACTTATGGAGATTAATCTTAAGGCCAGAAGCTATGTAAAATATGTTAAGAATTCATGAAATATTTTCCATGTCGATTTGATTCCATTCAGAAAGGATGATAACATCATCTGCATAAAACAGATGAGAAAGATGAATACCTGAGGAACCAACCTTGACGCCATGAAATAGATTAGCAGTTAAACCATCATTTAGAGCCACATGAAGACCTTCCATAATAATAACAAATAAGAAAGGCGAAAGAGGATCTCCTTGTCTCAAGCCTCGCTTTAAAGAAAATTCCGAAGTAGGACTCCCATTCACCAGGATAGAAGTCCTAGCCGACACAAGACCAACTTTAATCCAGTTACGCCATTTAGATCCAAAACCCAATTTATCAAGAACATAGTCAAGATACCTCCAGCTCACGGAATCAAAGGCCTTTTCGAAATCAACTTTGAAAAGCATCATCTTTTTTTTATGTTTCTTGTTCCAATCAATAATCTCGCTAAGAATAAGAGGACCATCAAGGATTTGCCGGCCTGAAATAAAGGCAGTTTGCTTGGGACTAATAATAGAATCGATGACCTTAGAAAGCCTATTTGCAAGAATTTTTGCCACAATCTTGTAATGAAGACCAATAAGAGAAATAGGTCTAAAATCTTTGATAAATAAAGGATTAGACACCTTTGGAATAAGCGTAATGAAAGCAGAGTTAGAACCATGAGGGAGCGTACCAGTAGAGAAAAAATTAACCACAAACTTGTGTATATCATGCTTCAACATCTCCCAAAACTTTTTAATAAACATGAAAGAGTAACCATCCGGACCCGGAGCTTTTTGACTACCGCAATCCCAAACTGCCACCTTGATTTCATCCATAGAAACCATTGTTTCAAGAGAGTCCCGATCATGAGAACTGAGCCGACGTGCAGGAATCATAGAAGGAAAGGAAACCGGGGAGTCTTGACAGCTAAATTTGTCCTTGTAGAAGTCAAGGAAAGCTGATTTAATTTCATTTGGATCAGAAGTCCAAACACCCTCTAGCATGATACCTTGAACCGTTTGAGATTTCCTCCTATAGTTAATGAGGCCATGAAAGAATTTTGAATTTTCATCTCCCTCCACCTCCCACTTAATTCTCGATTTTTGCACTAGGTCCATTGATTCCAGATTCTCAAGATTTTCAAGCTCTTGCATCTTATTAATGCGATTGGCCCTATCCATATCAGAAGCATGGCCATCATCTATTTTCTTGTCTAACAACTTTAACGTTTCCATAATTTTATTTTTTCTGCTAAGTTCAACCTCTTTTGTGTGAGCATACCATAACTTGAGATGCGTTTTTAACTCTTTGAGCTTGGTATGAAGAGGTTTGAATGAATCTGAATCAATACAATTCAGAGCAGCCCATTTTTCTTTAACAAAATTTTCAAAATCTATGCGATCAAACCAGGAATTAAATATTTTAAAAGGAATCGGACCAAAATCATTCTTTTTACAATGGAGGAGGATGGGGTTATGATCCGACCATAATCTGTCAAGAGCGACAACCTTCAAATCTGGATTAATTTGTAGGACGTCATCTGAAATAAGGAAACGGTCTAACTTACTCATCTTAGAACCGACCTTATTACTATGTCTTCTCGATGTTATAAACTGTAACAATTCACATTTTCAGGTTAATTACTTTTCCCGGAAAATTTCACTATTCATTTTTACTATTCATTTTTCCCGAAAACTTTCCTGAAAGTTGATTTTTATTTGATATTCTCGAGTGATAAATCATTTCCATGGCAAATTAAAAGTTTAACTTTCATAAGCTCACTTTCGTGAAAGTTATTAAGGAATTACACGTTTTAGGGTAAAACGACATTCAGAAATTCTACGCACAACGAAATTCGACCGCGTTAAGTGACCCCGCATCAGAAAAATGTTTGACACACTCATGATTTATTTGAGAATTAATCGTGACTGAGAAAAACATGACCAAAGACTTCCCGGCAGGTCACCCAAGCCTGTACTACTCTCGCATGAGCATGCTTAACCGTATGGGCGATTAACCGTTAGACCACAAAACGCGTTTCTAAGACGATTTGAGTTTTCAACTTATTAGAAAAAGTCAACATATTTTTTCCCTCCTCCATTGACCAAAAATCATCCCTTGATGTTATAAGTCATTTCGTGATTTTTAGGCTTACGGTTTGATGTCTAAAAGACATTTAATACCAACCGACACTAGACTGAGCCCAGTCTAGACATTATAAGTCATTTTAAATCATTTTTATCACATTAGAAAAGTAACATTTTACTTTTCTCAATTTTACGCAATATTCGTACGTTTTACGTATTACGCGTTTTAGACCCGTGTTTCCAGTTTTTAGCAGGGTTTTACCACCCAAATGGAACCTACCACTCATTTTATATTTTATTATGGGACATATGGACATGTCTAACAATACTTTAAAGTTCCATAATTTTACGACACCCGGTTTTACGTTTTGAGGCCTAATCATTTACGGTTGTCATTTCCCGGAGTCAAAACTCTTCCTAATACTTAGGATAATACCAAGCAAAGTCCACACCTTGTCCCCCAAGTTTAGGAACTGACCTAGGGGGGGGGGAATTCAGCCTTGTGTGGCTTGATCTCATGCTAGGAGCCTTAAGATGTGAACATGTGTTCAACTTGGTGAGCAAGTGTTGACTAGTCAAGGTTCTAACCTCCTCAAGACCTTATTTAAGCCCTCCTCCCCCTCCTTGGCCATTCCAACGACCCATACACATAAAAACACACCATCATCTCATCCTTAGCTCATTTACTTCAAGTTCCATCCAAGAAATCAAGTGCAATATCCATACATAAACCCTAGTTTAGTTTTGATTCATCAAAACTACTTCAAATCCTTAGAAACTTTGGTGATTTCTCTTGAGTTTGAATCCACTCAAGTCACCTCAATTTTCATCATCTTTCTTTCAAGATTACAAGGGTAGAAAGATTGCATGAAGTGAAATGGGTTGAAGCAAGTCTATCAAAGTCCTTTTCCTTACATGTTAACTTCCTTTCATCTTTGAAAGCCAAAAGTTGTAAGCCAAACCCTAACATGATTCTTGTTAAATAATCATATTCATGTTATTTACATATTATTTGTGCTATATTATGTCTTGTATTCATGTCCATGATGTATAAAAGTGAGTAAAACAAGTTATTGTACATGATTGATAAGACAAGTTACTATAACAAGCAAACTAGTGACTTTATTGGTAAGACCTGATCAAAATGGTAAAAATATGATATTTGATCATTACATATTACAGTAGAGGACTTAACAAGGAAACCATAGCAACTTGAACCACCCAAAACGAGTATACGAGTCAAAAGTTACGCCCATTTGAAGTTACCAAAACTTTGCGGCAAACTGCCAAATACCATTCTGATCAAATTTGGGTTTTGAAAGTCCCACTTCTGGTCCGATTCATCAAAAAGTTAAAACACGAAAGTTGTCCGGAACGACGTTTTCGTTCAGGAACAAAGAAGCTCGAGACCTAAAAATACTTTCCGAGTGATAAAATTCTTCAAATTCTAAACAGCCCATTTTTAGGCGAAAGTCACAAGATTATGGTTATACTTTGAAAGGAACAAGAGGTCTTATGACCTATAATCAAGACCACAACCATGGCTAGCGCCAAGGTTGTGTCTCATGACCTTGAAACAAGGACCAAAGGTCATGGCTAGGCCATGACGAAATGACAATACCAACTTACATAGGCGTAAACATGAAACAAAGAGTTGACAAGAACTTGAACAAGCAATTTGAATCTACTTCACTTAAAAAGGAACCATGAGATATTACAAAGAGAAAATGGTCATACAAGACTTATGAAACTACCCCTAATAACAATCTTCATGTACAAATAAACTTTCCTAAGTTTATTCAAGTATCGGACATGTAACTTTTCGGATCAAAACTTATATCTATATATTTCATCAACTACTACAATAGTAGGGAGCCTCATGTGAGGAGTTCATTATGTAAGCCGTCGAGTTGAGTTGTGGATTTACGAGTTAAAGTGTCCTGGCTCCTCGAACGCTTACTAACATGACTTCTGAATTATGTCGGCCCGAACGGTAGTAAACGATATACAAGACATACATGTTTCATGAATCATTTCTTTCAAACGACTTACATTATACATCATACCACATCATGGACTAAGTGCAAGACATACATATATTGGCATGTTTATGTTTCCTTAGACATTATTCCAAACCTAAGTTGCAACAATTATTCTAGGTTGCTCGTAAAAGTTCTTACGGCATATCCATCATTCTCATTATACATCATCCAACTCAAGGTGAGTTCATAGCCCCACTTTACATTACTTCAATGTTTTACAAACCCTTGGGGGGAATACATGCTATTATTTTTCTACTCGAACACAATGCTTTCTATTGTATGTTATTCGACTATGTTTTATTATCACTAAGTAACATACTTGCCAAACCAAGATCCCTTATTATGAACCATTTAATCACTTGCGAGGGTTACTTGCAAGTGAGCGCGAATATTGTGAATAGGCCTATTGGGATTGACGAATCCCATTTGTTTTGACTAAGTTCAAACAAATGCATTAATATTTGAGACATTAGGTATGACGGCAAAGTACCTACCGGGATAAATCTGCCGATCGATATTGGTACACGTTAACGTTTTGGTGTCATAAGCTTAGTGTATAATACATTTCATGGGCGTATAATAACGTAGCCTACCTGTTTTGTTTCCAAACATTGGTGTGAGTTTATAGCTCACACTACGATTATTGTGTTCAACGATTTACTACCAACACATTGTGTTCAAACATTAAACAAACTCTATGAATATCACTCAACCTTTGTGTTGACCTCTCAAGCATGTATTTCAGGTTCATGACGATCAAGGATGGCACGGAAGGGCACGGATACTCAAGAGGGCTATAAATTTTATTATCATTCAAAAACTCCTTTATTATACATTGTAAACATGGAACCATTTGGGACCTCATTTTGTAACCTCTGATATTTATACAATTTGAATGATAAATCTCTTAAAACGACTCAATTGGAGTTCGTTTTCTATTATTGTGACTATTGTGCCGTCAAGTAACACCCAGTTTGAATTCCGCTGCATCCATGAATTGGGGGTGTTACAGATTGGTACCAGAGCCATGGTTATAGAGAAACGGGTCTAATTGAGACCTAAACTATAACTACAATCACAAACAAAAACATTTTATAGCCTTCCGCTCTCCGTGTCTTCCATCCTCCAGACGATTATGGACTTAGTAAGCATGTTATGCTACACAAACATATTAGTATATTCATATATACCCATTTTGAGCAATTCCCCGTAAGCATTAGTATATTGAGATATAAACTTGGTTTATTTTCAATCATTTATCTAAACAATGGACTAAACATATCTGCGTATGCCTATTCTAGGGCATTTTGACACAACCAGATTCTCCCAATCATATTCCTACTCCAACATTCATTTCAAAGACATTGTGAGATACAATGGTCTCATTCATTTCAAAGACATTGTGAGATACAATGGTCTCATTCATTTTCCAAGACATTGTGAGATACAATGGTCTCATTCATTTCAAAGACATTGTGAGATACAATGGTCTCATTCATTTCCAAGACATTGTGAGATACAATGGTCTCATTCATTTTCCAAGACATCGTATGATACAATGGTCTTAATCATTTCTCAAATGTTTTGAGTCACACAATGGCCTAACCTACTTCCCAGACATTGTGAATTGCACAATGGTCTAACCTACTTCCGAGACATTGTGTTTTGTGCAAATGGTCTCTAGAATTATTCCATCACATCATTAATATCATTTCTTATGATATCAAAAACCCGTCACAATCTATCGATTTCAAAACAAGAAATATGAGATTTCTAAAGGACAAACTAATCCATCATCGGCAAAAGCTGAACTTTCTCTACATTCATCAAAGTTTTCTTATGAAACCTTCATTATTAAAAGTTCGTGATCCTGGCCAAGTATGTTCTATTTTAGAACTACTTAAAAACTTCCTTTCCATACGTATCTACCCTTACTACCTTCTATGCAATGGAATATGAAAACATACGTTACAAGTCTTGTATGGACGGGACTTGCAACTTAGGGGTTTGACATCGCCTTTGTTTAGTGAACAGTTTCCCGAAAGCAACGGACATATCAAAAGTATACCTAGTTTAGGTATTTGAAAATTTTATCGAACCTTGGCTAAATATAGACTAGTCACCTATATTTAACCTAGGGACAGTGGAATATAGTCTGACTAACTATATTCGACTTAGAATTTTTAAATACTGAGAGTAGTTGTACTAGGGTTATGTTTAGATTGATTTCCTACATGAACACGATAAACCACCAGAATACATTAAAACAATCTAGAGACACGATAGTGCCTTACCACTCAGCAAGATCTTAACACCTTATTTGTACTACCTAATTTCATTCTTGAAAGTTTTCATTATGAGATAATCCGAACTACTATCTTGGGATAGTTATCAATTATTCTCTTCATCCTGTAGAAGTACTATCCTGTTTAGGTCCTAAGGATACCATCCCATCATAAACCTTTAAAATTTCTTAAAATTTTAAAGCAAACTTGACATCTATACCAATATTAACATTAAGCATACACTACGCACTTTTGTTCATCAACATATTACAACATTATCTTCACAACCGTGGCAAACACAAGCTCATTAACAGATCTTGTTGCACTTTTAAAAGCTCAAATCATCCTTAGTTACACCACAAGTACCCTCATCAGCTTTACAAGTTTGAATATTCATCTTGTACTTTTGGAACACCAGTATCATCTCGTAATACACCACCTTGTAACTCACCGGCTAAGTATGAATGTTGTGTCGGGAATTCTTGAGTAGGATGATTTATAATGTCCTTATTTGAATGGATTGGGATGCCTTTTCATTTAAATAAAGAAATTATAAATCATCGAACCATACGTTTATATTCCTTTAGTTACATTGTTTGGGATGCCTCTCTATGTAAATAAAGAATTATAAACAAGTGGGCTTATTTATATCCGAAATAACATAAGTATGAAGTCAATAAACACTAGATACAACAACAGATTACCTACTAGGCTATGATTGCAACAACTATCCCAAATTTCCATTAGTACAAGATTTACATTTTGGTTTTCATAATGATAGTGCAATAACAAACAAACTCATTGCGAAGCCATGTAGCCATATGCATGTGCAGTCGTACCAAACTCATTGCGAAGCCATATAGCCATATGCATGGGCAGCCGTACAATTCAAACAGGACTTGGTCCAACCACATGTTCAACACTTAATCCATTATTCGATTCCTATATCAATTGCTATTAATACTTGACAACTATATCAAGTTCTATTTGATATTCAACTACTATATCAATTCCTATTAATATTCGACTGCTATATCAATTTCCTTTGATATTCGACTATTACCATACCTTTTCTACATAAAAGTAAGCCTCATCCTACACCATACACTGAAATGACAAATCAAACTACATCACCAGTAATCCCAGACTTCAGTCCTCATAAGTAACCACATCTCTTCATCGACACCACTCCAACATATGACACACATAGAACTTCGGGACGAAGTTCCCCGTAAGGGGTAGAGACTGTAACAATTCACATTTTCAGGTTAATTACTTTTCCCGAAAAATTTCACTATTCATTTTTACTATTCATTTTTCCCGAAAACTTTCCTGAAAGTTGATTTTTATTTGATATTCTCGAGTGATAAATCATTTCCATGGCAAATTAAAAGTTTAACTTTCATAAGCTCACTTTCGTGAAAGTTATTAAGGAATTACACGTTTTAGGGTAAAACGACATTCAGAAATTCTACGCACAACGAAATTCGACCGCGTTAAGTGACCCCGCATCAGAAAAATGTTTGACACACTCATGATTTATTTGAGAATTAATCGTGACTGAGAAAAACATGACCAAAGACTTCCCGGCAGGTCACCCAAGCCTGTACTACTCTCGCATGAGCACGCTTAACCGTATGGGCGATTAACCGTTAGACCACAAAACGCGTTTCTAAGACGATTTGAGTTTTCAACTTATTAGAAAAAGTCAACATATTTTTTCCCTCCTCCATTGACCAAAAATCATCCCTTGATGTTATAAGTCATTTCGTGATTTTTAGGCTTACGGTTTGATGTCTAAAAGACATTTAATACCAACCGACACTAGACTGAGCCCAGTCTAGACATTATAAGTCATTTTAAATCATTTTTATCACATTAGAAAAGTAACATTTTACTTTTCTCAATTTTACGCAATATTCGTACGTTTTACGTATTACGCGTTTTAGACCCGTGTTTCCAGTTTTTAGCAGGGTTTTACCACCCAAATGGAACCTACCACTCATTTTATATTTTATTATGGGACATATGGACATGTCTAACAATACTTTAAAGTTCCATAATTTTACGACACCCGGTTTTACGTTTTGAGGCCTAATCATTTACGGTTGTCATTTCCCGGAGTCAAAACTCTTCCTAATACTTAGGATAATACCAAGCAAAGTCCACACCTTGTCCCCCAAGTTTAGGAACTGACCTAGGGGGGGGGAATTCAGCCTTGTGTGGCTTGATCTCATGCTAGGAGCCTTAAGATGTGAACATGTGTTCAACTTGGTGAGCAAGTGTTGACTAGTCAAGGTTCTAACCTCCTCAAGACCTTATTTAAGCCCTCCTCCCCCTCCTTGGCCATTCCAACGACCCATACACATAAAAACACACCATCATCTCATCCTTAGCTCATTTACTTCAAGTTCCATCCAAGAAATCAAGTGCAATATCCATACATAAACCCTAGTTTAGTTTTGATTCATCAAAACTACTTCAAATCCTTAGAAACTTTGGTGATTTCTCTTGAGTTTGAATCCACTCAAGTCACCTCAATTTTCATCATCTTTCTTTCAAGATTACAAGGGTAGAAAGATTGCATGAAGTGAAATGGGTTGAAGCAAGTCTATCAAAGTCCTTTTCCTTACATGTTAACTTCCTTTCATCTTTGAAAGCCAAAAGTTGTAAGCCAAACCCTAACATGATTCTTGTTAAATAATCATATTCATGTTATTTACATATTATTTGTGCTATATTATGTCTTGTATTCATGTCCATGATGTATAAAAGTGAGTAAAACAAGTTATTGTACATGATTGATAAGACAAGTTACTATAACAAGCAAACTAGTGACTTTATTGGTAAGACCTGATCAAAATGGTAAAAATATGATATTTGATCATTACATATTACAGTAGAGGACTTAACAAGGAAACCATAGCAACTTGAACCACCCAAAACGAGTATACGAGTCAAAAGTTACGCCCATTTGAAGTTACCAAAACTTTGCGGCAAACTGCCAAATACCATTCTGATCAAATTTGGGTTTTGAAAGTCCCACTTCTGGTCCGATTCATCAAAAAGTTAAAACACGAAAGTTGTCCGGAACGACGTTTTCGTTCAGGAACAAAGAAGCTCGAGACCTAAAAATACTTTCCGAGTGATAAAATTCTTCAAATTCTAAACAGCCCATTTTTAGGCGAAAGTCACAAGATTATGGTTATACTTTGAAAGGAACAAGAGGTCTTATGACCTATAATCAAGACCACAACCATGGCTAGCGCCAAGGTTGTGTCTCATGACCTTGAAACAAGGACCAAAGGTCATGGCTAGGCCATGACGAAATGACAATACCAACTTACATAGGCGTAAACATGAAACAAAGAGTTGACAAGAACTTGAACAAGCAATTTGAATCTACTTCACTTAAAAAGGAACCATGAGATATTACAAAGAGAAAATGGTCATACAAGACTTATGAAACTACCCCTAATAACAATCTTCATGTACAAATAAACTTTCCTAAGTTTATTCAAGTATCGGATATGTAACTTTTCGGATCAAAACTTATATCTATATATTTCATCAACTACTACAATAGTAGGGAGCCTCATGTGAGGAGTTCATTATGTAAGCCGTCGAGTTGAGTTGTGGATTTACGAGTTAAAGTGTCCTGGCTCCTCGAACGCTTACTAACATGACTTCTGAATTATGTCGGCCCGAACGGTAGTAAACGATATACAAGACATACATGTTTCATGAATCATTTCTTTCAAACGACTTACATTATACATCATACCACATCATGGACTAAGTGCAAGACATACATATATTGGCATGTTTATGTTTCCTTAGACATTATTCCAAACCTAAGTTGCAACAATTATTCTAGGTTGCTCGTAAAAGTTCTTACGGCATATCCATCATTCTCATTATACATCATCCAACTCAAGGTGAGTTCATAGCCCCACTTTACATTACTTCAATGTTTTACAAACCCTTGGGGGGAATACATGCTATTATTTTTCTACTCGAACACAATGCTTTCTATTGTATGTTATTCGACTATGTTTTATTATCACTAAGTAACATACTTGCCAAACCAAGATCCCTTATTATGAACCATTTAATCACTTGCGAGGGTTACTTGCAAGTGAGCGCGAATATTGTGAATAGGCCTATTGGGATTGACGAATCCCATTTGTTTTGACTAAGTTCAAACAAATGCATTAATATTTGAGACATTAGGTATGACGGCAAAGTACCTACCGGGATAAATCTGCCGATCGATATTGGTACACGTTAACGTTTTGGTGTCATAAGCTTAGTGTATAATACATTTCATGGGCGTATAATAACGTAGCCTACCTGTTTTGTTTCCAAACATTGGTGTGAGTTTATAGCTCACACTACGATTATTGTGTTCAACGATTTACTACCAACACATTGTGTTCAAACATTAAACAAACTCTATGAATATCACTCAACCTTTGTGTTGACCTCTCAAGCATGTATTTCAGGTTCATGACGATCAAGGATGGCACGGAAGGGCACGGATACTCAAGAGGGCTATAAATTTTATTATCATTCAAAAACTCCTTTATTATACATTGTAAACATGGAACCATTTGGGACCTCATTTTGTAACCTCTGATATTTATACAATTTGAATGATAAATCTCTTAAAACGACTCAATTGGAGTTCGTTTTCTATTATTGTGACTATTGTGCCGTCAAGTAACACCCAGTTTGAATTCCGCTGCATCCATGAATTGGGGGTGTTACATAAACTAAAGTATATTTCTATTATATAGTAAGATTCTAAATCTTTTACATTGTCGAATCTAAACAACTAATACACAATCATGTGGGAGCGGGATGTGAAGAGTTAAAATGTAAGTAATCATTATATATACCCGAAAGTAAACCTGATGATAATAAATCTCTTTAAGAAAGAAATTCACTGAACACTTGCGCTCTCAAGAACTACGTAGCACAATGGCGACAAAACCATTTCCATAGGATGAATGTCTAGATAAAGTTTATTGCTACCCCGGTTTCCCATGCTATCAATCGAGTACATTCAAATCCTATAAACCAATAACAATGATAAATGTAAATGGTTATTAGTTAACAGAATGAAATACAATATCAAAAGAAACAAAAACATAAAAGCAACACACTCAAGTATATGTTACTATTTTTGTTCAAAAAAGTAAAAACAAGTATAATATGCTTATTTAAGGTTCACCAAAATATCCATAAAAAAATGTATGTTGCTTATTTTTAACTCGAGATTAAATAATTTATTTGAGAATAAAAGATGCGGGTGTCGGTGGCATGAAGGCTAAACATGGTCTCTTATAAATGTTAGGTCACCAATTCGAGCCTTCGATCCAAACCCACACTCATTTTGTTTTGTTTTTGTTTTTTTTTTGTTTTTTCTTTATCATTTTTTATTTATACTCATTGTGGTCACTTGGTAAAATCGATTGATATGATTTTTCTCGGTTTTAGTCTTTTAGAGATGAGTTAAAGAAACGTGGATTTAATGCCCAAAATGTATCATTACCAAAATAAACAAGTACACTCGGGTTTATCAACACAAACATAATAAATTTCAGCGCAGCTACAACTCTATTCATCCGCCATTACCCGTTTGGCCCTTGCCAATTTAAGCCAGTACCCATTTAAGCTCGTGCCCGTTCGGGGCTGACCGTTTGGACTGTGGCCTGTGCCCGCCAGGCTCGTCCATTTTGCCTCCTCCTTTGCATGCATCTTTTTAACTCAATGAATACCAATTCAATTTTAAATCCTAAAATAATAACCGGTAAGTTTCTATGAACGATGTGTGGAAAACTAGAAGGGGTTGAATAGTTTTACGTTCTTTTCATGTTTATTTTCAAAAACTTTTGTAGCTTATTAAATTTTGATTTGGTCTTATGTGAATTCAATTGTTAACAAATACAAACAATTCCAAACAAGTATAATCTAATAATGCAAGTATTGTAATGAAATGAAATGAAAGATAGAGATAGAATGATCAAACCACAACACGCGAATTTATAATGGTTCGGCTACAAGGACACCTTCCTTGCCCTACTCCACTCCCCGAGTACCACACTCGAGAGTTTTCTTCACTATGTCAACAAACTCCTTATGGCGGAGAAACCTTACTGATGAGGCGAAAAATGATCCGTTTTTAGGGGGTCATTTAAGCCCGAATCCGACTTTATTTGATCAAATATTGCCCTAAATCATTCCTTTTGTGATTTTAGGTACTTGGAGAGTGAATTCTGGTAAAGAAGCCATTTTGGACGTTTTTGGAGCATAAAAGTGAAGAAAACGGCAAAGTCTCAAATTTCTATGCTGGGAACAGGGCATGAAGGCGTCAAGAGGTGTTCATGACGGCGTCAGAGTCCCAAGAATAAAATACCGTGGTTGGTGACGGCGTCACATAGGCCGTCATAAGTAGATCAAGGCCGTCCGAGGAAGTATTTGGCGGAGAGATGACGGCGTCACACCGTTGCTCTTGACACCGTCACCTCGGTTTTCCTATATATAGTTTTCTTGTTTTTTACATTAAAAGAGAGAAGTTTTGGTGAAACCCTAAAGACGAATTTGGTGCAACTTTTACAGGTTTTTCAAGGGTTCCAAACCCTTGATACCTTGCATTGTAATTGAGACAAGTGTTCTTCTAATTCAATCAATATGTCTATGTGTTGGTTGTCTATATCTTGTTCTTGTCTCAATTCCATTATGCTAGGCCAGATCTCTTTTGTGTTTGCTTAGATCTAATGAAACCTAGATGTTGATTATGTGTTGATTACTTGTTTATTCTTGTCTTGGATGAATGATTTTATATGTTAGGCTTAAGAAAACTGGCAGATCTCCAAATGGTAACATGCTTGAACGTCTTAAAAAACATGAACCGAGGCGTACTAGGTCTTTATTGGTTATATTTAATGCATGAGCCACTGTTTACAATCCCTATAGTTGTGCTGGGCCATGGTGTAGGAGGAGATAAGAGCTCATAGAATTGGGGAGTGATGAGGCGAAAAATGATCCGTTTTTAGGGGGTCATTTAAGCCCGAATCCGACTTTATTTGATCAAATATTGCCCTAAATCGTTCCTTTTGTGATTTTAGGTGTTTGGAGAGTGAATTCTGGAAAAGAAGCTATTTTGGACGTTTTTGGAGCATAAAGTGAAGAAAACGACAAAGTACCAAATCCAAGCTGAAATTACAAGGTGACGGCGTCAAGGATTTACTCTTGACGGCGTCAGAAAGGGTGAATATTTTACCGTAGGTTGTGAAGGCGTCAGATGAAGAGATGACGGCGTCAAAGTGGCCAAAGATTAATTTACCGTAGGTGGTGACGGCGTCACCAAGGCCGTCACAATTGGATCTAGGGCGTCCGAGGAAGTTATTGGCGGCTGGCTGACGGCGTCAGAATTAACTCTTGACGCCGTCAGGACGATTTTCCTATATATAGTTTTCTAGTTTTTTCATTAAAAGGGGGAGAAGTTTTGGTGAAACCCTAAAGACGATTTTGGTGCCTCTTTTACAGGTTTTTCAAGGGTTCCGAACCCTTGATACCTTGCATTGTAATTGAGATAAGTATACTCTTAATTCAATCAATATGTCTATGTGTTGGTTGTTTATCTTTTGTTCTTATCTTAATTCTACTATGCTAGGCTAGATTTACTTTGTGTTTGCTTAGATCTAATGAAACCTAGATGTTGATTATGTGTTAATTACTTGTCTATTCTTGTTCTTGGATGAATGATATTATATGTTAGGCTTAAGAAAACTGGCAGATCTCCAAATGGTAACATGCTTGAACGTCTTAAGAAACATTAACCGAGGCGTACTAGGTCTTTATTGGTTGTATTTAATGCATGAGCCACTGTTTACAATCCCTATAGTTGTGCTGGGTCATGGTGTAGGAGGAGATAAGAGCTCATAGAGTTGGGGAGTTATGTATGCCACCCCACGAATGGTATTAAGGAATACAATCCGTCATCCATACAAGTGTAACAAGTAATTGACATGTAAAAGATATCTAGGGAGTAATGAAGTCTAAGTAAACACAATTTCTCCAAATACTGCTCACAACCTTAGTTTAATATTAGCTTAATTTTATTTTCATTAGTTTAATTAGTTATAAAGTAGTTTTTGGGTTAGTTGAATAACAACTAATTCCGCCCACTCTTCCAAAACCCGAGATTTTACTTGCTTTCATAAAATATAAAAACACAAAAATAATCATCTTTCATCTTTAGAACTATTAATTAGGCTTTCTAATCCTAGCGACACTATTCCTAAGCTGAACGATCAATCCCCCGGTACTTGTCACTATACTATACTACAACGATCAGGTACACTGCCTGGTGGGGGTTGTAAGCCTCGCGAGATCCCTCGAGAGGTAAAGCAAGGTGCGATTCCCACGCATTAAGTTTTTGGCGCCGCAGCCCGGGGAATAGTTATTGTCTAGGTTAGGACTTCTTTTTATTAGGTCTACTTGCTAGATTCCTTTCTAGTAAGATTTTTATTTTTATTTTTAGGTTCTCTTTAGTCTATCTTTTCTTTGTGTCTTTGTTAGTAAAAACCTTTCCATTGACTATTCCGTTAGCCATTATGGAGAACGCGAATCCACCATACTACAAACCACGAAATTCACCCACTCCAAATGACATCTTGATGTTTAAACAACATGAGGATGAACCTATCTATGATGCATGGGCTCGTTTTAAATATTTACTCCGAAAAGTCCCTCATCATAATTTTGATCTGTGGTCCCAAATTGAAATATTTTACCATCGTGTCGACCACTATACCAAAATGGACATTGATCATACTGCACATGGGGACCTTTGGGGATTAAGTGCTGATGAAGCATGGGAAACCATAGAGAATTGTGCCATACTTGCCAAAAAAATGGACAACCCAACAAACGTTGTTACGGATCAATTGATAGCAAGTTTAAGGGAACAAGCAAGAAGACTGTTTGGGGATAAAACTATAGATGAGATAACTGGGCATACGGGGTGGTATGATTTCACCACAAAACAAATGGAAGAGATAGTAGAAAACCCAAGCCCAATAAGTACCCCACAAGTCCTACCATCACTTGAGGAATACACACCGCCCGTGACTTACCCGGAAGAAGTAGAAGAGACTATAGGAACCCCAATTGAGGTAGAACCCTTGGACCAAGCACCACCAGAGGATATAGGTTTGAACACTTGTAGTGATAACCTTACTCCTAGTTCTAGGGAAGTTCCTAGTTTTGATGAACCGGAGCCTCAACCAAAACCATTACCTAATCTTCCATCCTTGGATGAAGATTTAGGAATTGAAATAGGTCCCGATCCACTCATCAAACCATGTAGTCCGGGTAGTTTTACGTTGAAGGTAGTAGACCCCAAGCCTTGTAGAGAAGAAGCCAACATAGGAGTGGACCATAACCTTACATACTTACATCACCCATTCATGATTGATCGTAAGAAACATTATGGGTTTAAACCGGGTTTATTAGGTCAAGATGGATCCCTAACTAGTAGTCTCTTGAAGTTGATTGAAAATGATCCCTTTCTAGGAGAAAATCTTAATTCACCTATTAACCCAATTGAATTAGGTAAGGCTATGATGATAGGATCCCGCATCTTTGAGCATACAATTCATCCACCACTCTTTCTTCACGAGGCATATTTACACCCTAAGGGTGTGTATCGCTACTTTCACCCGCACTTAATCCTAAGTGTAGGGAAAACCTCACCTTTATCCATGAAATAAGGGTAGAGTCAGGCTCGTGACTCGAAGAAAAACAAGCGCTTCTTGGGAGGCAACCCATGTTTTGTGTGATTTTAATTGTTTGATTGTTATTTGCTTCCGTATGCATGTTTTATTTTTATTGTTGGTTGATCATGTTTCTCAATTAAAATGTGAAATACTTTATTATGTTGTTTTGCCTAGTCTCAACTTCAACCTAAAGGTATTTTTGCAAAAGATAAGTGTAAGGGGAAACCCCAAATATGTTTTTAAGAAACAAACCGATCATGATTCTCCACAATATTTAATGAACATGTATATTCGTATTTGTTAGAGTCAAATGCTTGTATCGAGTCATAATGAAGTTTTGCAGGATTTTCCAGGAAGTAGGACGAGGTTTTTCCAGAAATTTTCCGGAAACTTAACATAAAGATTTCTGCAGTCCATTCTGACGGCGTCAGGCAATTGCTCTTGACGGCGTCAGGAGTAAAAATCTGGAAATTTTACCGGTTTTGTTTTTCTAACGGAGTCTTATGGTTTTTGTGAATTATTAAGTTTTATAATCTCCAGGAAATCTGCAAACTTCATTTCACAAGCATTATATCTTACTTTGTTTTCTAGGATTTAGTAACTTATATAGGATGCTGCCGATTTTACGCGAGGTTGCCTTGTCTATTGTTGTCAGGATTTACAGGTTATTTATGACAAGAAGATGATTTATATTCTGGAAGGGAAGCTTTGATTGCTCATTTTCTTGGAGGAAGATTTAACCTAGCCAACCTAAAATCCATACCGAGCGAATCAGGGGAGTATTTGATTTAATTCTCTTTACTTTTTCACTTTTACATTCTTTACTTGAACATTGGGGACAATGTTCATCCTAAGTGTAAGGGGAGGGTAAAAAGATGATACCTTACATATGCACTTTCGCTTGAGTTTGTTTTGTTTAATAGTAGATGTGTAATAAAACTATGAGAAATACTTGTTAGTGTAATTTTAGCGCCAAATTTAAAATTTTTTACAACATTTAGGAGTGAAACTTTAGCCATAGCAAGCGTCTCATGGATAGGAGGTTGTATGACTAGCACATAACCGTATATTCAGAAAAATTTTCCACCCAAAAATGTGAGGTTCGCCTTTAGATTTGATAGGAAAAGCATTTACTATTAGTGCTTATGAGTGTACCGGTAGCATTTAGATTCTAGAACTTGCGTTAGTGATGCATCCCGAGACCGCTAGTGAGACTACATTCGTGTGGTAGGATTTACTACATGATAAGAGGCATTAGGATCACCCTTGTGTTAAACCCGTATCATAATTACTTGACCATTTAAGTCATATTACTTGGCTAGTTAAGTCAACTAATTTTTCCCACACCCTTTGCGTTGTACTCATTTTTAGTACACGATACCCCTAGTACACCCCTCCGAGCCTATCTTTTCGTTTCTAACTTTAAGCATCTTACTTAAAGGAAGAATTTGTTACACCCCACTTAAATGTACACCCAAATCGCCTTAGCCTTCCGTGTATGCGCTCATTTTTAGTGCATTATTGTTATTTGTTAAACCCTAAGTTAACTTTCTAATTGATTACATGGTTGCTAAGTCGAGTCATATCCTTGTACATATTGTTTTGGGACGATTGGGACTCATGGGTAAGTACTTATTTTATGAAGTAATGGGGAAGAACATAATATTATTACCCCCATATGTACGTTAATCTTAAAAGTGCTCCAAGTGTTTTGATTTTCTTAATTCGAGTCATTAGAATAGTTTAATGCAAAGTATGTAAAGATTCAAGTGTAAGGGGATTGCTTATACCCCTATGATGTATTATTTTGGATGGTAGGGTAAGAGTGTATGCAAAAAAAAAAAAAAAAAAAAAAAAAAAAAAAAAAAAGAGAAAAAACATACGGACTACCATCCCATTTTTATTCTATGTTCATTTTATGTTTTTGTTATTTTTCATTTAATAGCTTAAGTCGAGTCTAGTCTTGGCTTAGCAACGCCATCTTGTACATGTAATTAACCAAGATTGTTAACTCGCCACCAGTAAAATTCCCTTTATCCAACAAAACCGTGTAATTCATATCCCTACACCTAACATTATAACCCTTTAAAAAGACCTCTTTGATAGTTTATCCTAGGTGCTTACGCCATGTGGTGGAGGTTTGATCCTTTCCCAAGCCTATTGTAATCTATTTTGCTATGACAGGTAGTGAGAGATATCTTCCATTTCCATAATGTTATATTACTTTATTACACCCGAGAGATGTGAGTATCTAAACACTATTTGTGAGGTGCTTGTGTATGACCTCCGTGCTTGTCTATTGGTCTTTAGTAGAACGATTATTTGTTGTAATTACTTTTATATTAGTGTTAAATGACCCCTAACTTGTCTTTTGAGTAGAATAAAAGCTCATTTGTTTGAGGACAAGCAAATCTCAAGTGTAAGGGTATATGATGAGGCGAAAAATGATCCGTTTTTAGGGGGTCATTTAAGCCCGAATCCGACTTTATTTGATCAAATATTGCCCTAAATCGTTCCTTTTGTGATTTTAGGTGTTTGGAGAGTGAATTCTGGAAAAGAAGCTATTTTGGACGTTTTTGGAGCATAAAGTGAAGAAAACGACAAAGTACCAAATCCAAGCTGAAATTACAAGGTGACGGCGTCAAGGATTTACTCTTGACGGCGTCAGAAAGGGTGAATATTTTACCGTAGGTTGTGAAGGCGTCAGATGAAGAGATGACGGCGTCAAAGTGGCCAAAGATTAATTTACCGTAGGTGGTGACGGCGTCACCAAGGCCGTCACAATTGGATCTAGGGCGTCCGAGGAAGTTATTGGCGGCTGGCTGACGGCGTCAGAATTAACTCTTGACGCCGTCAGGACGATTTTCCTATATATAGTTTTCTAGTTTTTTCATTAAAAGGGGGAGAAGTTTTGGTGAAACCCTAAAGACGATTTTGGTGCCTCTTTTACAGGTTTTTCAAGGGTTCCAAACCCTTGATACCTTGCATTGTAATTGAGATAAGTATACTCTTAATTCAATCAATATGTCTATGTGTTGGTTGTTTATCTTTTGTTCTTATCTTAATTCTACTATGCTAGGCTAGATTTACTTTGTGTTTGCTTAGATCTAATGAAACCTAGATGTTGATTATGTGTTAATTATTTGTCTATTCTTGTTCTTGGATGAATGATATTATATGTTAGGCTTAAGAAAACTGGCAGATCTCCAAATGGTAACATGCTTGAACGTCTTAAGAAACATGAACCGAGGCGTACTAGGTCTTTATTGGTTGTATTTAATGCATGAGCCACTGTTTACAATCCCTATAGTTGTGCTGGGTCATGGTGTAGGAGGAGATAAGAGCTCATAGAGTTGGGGAGTTATGTATGCCACCCCACGAATGGTATTAAGGAATACAATCCGTCATCCATACAAGTGTAACAAGTAATTGACATGTAAAAGATATCTAGGGAGTAATGAAGTCTAAGTAAACACAATTTCTCCAAATACTGCTCACAACCTTAGTTTAATATTAGCTTAATTTTATTTTCATTAGTTTAATTAGTTATAAAGTAGTTTTTGGGTTAGTTGAATAACAACTAATTCCGCCCACTCTTCCAAAACCCGAGATTTTACTTGCTTTCATAAAATATAAAAACACAAAAATAATCATCTTTCATCTTTAGAACTATTAATTAGGCTTTCTAATCCTAGCGACACTATTCCTAAGCTGAACGATCAATCCCCCGGTACTTGTCACTATACTATACTACAACGATCAGGTACACTGCCTGGTGGGGGTTGTAAGCCTCGCGAGATCCCTCGAGAGGTAAAGCAAGGTGCGATTCCCACGCATCAGGGAGTTATGTATGCCACCCCATGAATGGTATTAAGGAATACAATCCGTCATCCATACAATTATAACAAGTAATTAACGTGTAAAAGATATCTAGGGAGTAGTGAAGTCTAAGTAAACACAATTTCTCCAATTACTGCTCACAACCTTTGTAATAATTAGTTTATTTTCATTTTCAGTATTTTATTTTGATTATATCTTTGTTTTGGGTTAGTTGAATAGCAACTAATTCCGCCCACTCTTCCAAAACCCGAGATTTTACTTGCTTTCATAAAAACATAAAAACACAAAAATAATCATCCCTCACCTTTAGAACTAGTAATTAGGTTTTCTAATCCTAGCGACACTATTCCTAAGCTGAACGATCAATCCCCCGGTACTTGTCACTATACTATACTACAACGATCAGGTACACTGCCTGGTGGGGGTTGTAAGCTTCTCGAGATCCCTCGAGAGGTAAAGCCTGTTGCGATTCCCACGCATCAAGTTTTTGGCGCCGCAGCCCGGGGAATAGTTATTGTCTAGGTTAGGATTTCTTTTTATTAGGTCTACTTGCTAGATTCCTTTCTAGTAAGATTTTTATTTTTATTTTTAGGTCTTCTTTAGTCTATCTTATTTCTTCGTGCCTTTGTTCGTAACTCTTTACCATCCGACATCATGGAAGGTGGTAACATTTTTGAACCCGTCATCCCACCACAACAAAACCCACCATTAGAACCCCTTAGGCCCCGAACCTTAGGAGAGTATTCCCGACCTAGCCACCAAGGCTACCGAAACACCATTGAGCTCACCGGAGACAATGTGACCCCCTTGCGATCCGACACCATCCGGTTGGTGCAAAGCGGATGTGCATTCCATGGACTTCGTTCCGAGGATCCAAACCAACACCTTAAGGATTTCCTCAAAATCGTAGATTCCATAGACCTAGGTGTTGAAACTAGAGAGACTACCCGTTTACGCCTATTCCAATTCTCTCTACGGGATCAAGCTAGTCAATGATTTGAGCGTTTACCCGCGGGATCCATCACCACATGGGATGATCTCACCACTCGTTTCCTTGCTCAATTTTTCCCACCGGGGAGAACTACTAAGCTTAGGAATGACATCTTGATGTTTCAACAACGTCAAAATGAATCTCTTTATGAAGCATGGACTCGTTTCAAGGACTTACTCCAAAAAGTCCCTCATCATGGCATAGATCTTTGGCTCCAAGTCCAAATCTTCTATGACCATATCGACATCTCCACGAGGCGAACCATTGACCAATCGGCCGGTGGTAAGCTACGTGATCTTAGTGCGGAACAATCATGGGAACTCATAGAAGATCTTGCTCTCTATGACAACGAAAGTTGGAATGATCCCCGTGATTTGAACAAAACGGTCAAGGCAATATCTTTGCCTTCGAACAATTCTAGCACTTCCGACCGTAGGATCATGGAACTTGAAGACCAATTCAAGTTTCTCATGAAATCTTACGAAGCTCCGAAGCCTTCAGGCCAAGTGAACAAAATCACTTCTTCATGCGAATTATGTAGTGGTCCCCATGACACTCGTGATTGTGTGGAACTCCCCGGAACAGCTTTTGCGGACTACGCATCCACGCTTACCGACGAAACGGGAGATAAGTGGTACACTTTCAAGCCCGAGCCAAACACTTATGGTGATTCATACAACCCCTCTTGGAAAAATCACCCAAACCTTAGGTGGAAACAAAATCAACCCAATTCTTCCAATCCGCCTAATCGTTATCAACCAAACGGTCCACCATCCAACCGTACTATCAACAACAATCCTTCTAACAACTATGGTAGTACCAACAATCTTGAAGGATTAATGTCAAAGTTCATGGCATCTCAAGAAGCCCGCATAGCTAGGTTCAAAACCGAATTCAACCAACAACAAACGGAGATGACCAACAAGATTGACAACTTGTTGAAAGCCCTCAACAACCAAGCATTAATCACACCTAGGAAGGACACTAGGGACACCAATAGTGGAATCCAAATTAAGGACTCCTCATCATCCAAACATGTCCACTTTGTCAATGTTGTCACCATTAAGCCGATAGATAAGGAGATAGAGGAGAGTGACAAGGATGAAGTTAGAGTAGAAGCCGATAGTAGGGATGAGAGTAGGGAAGTTGAGGTTAATAAGGGTGAGGAATTAGAGGAGGTAGAACCTATAGAAGAATACTTTGATAAGTTGCCAACCAAGGAAGAACGGGAATACCATAAGGATTTATTCGATAGTCCCGAGAAAACATATATCTTTGGCGACCCCCTGATCAAAATGGGAGACCCCTCTAACATTAACATCCCATGTAATATCGGGCACATGCATATATGGAAAGCTTACATCGACCTTAGATCCCCCGTGAACATCATGACTAGGACCTATTACAATTGGGTGATGAAGAAGCAACTCAATTTTAGGATGATGCCCGGTAAAAATTGGATAAGTAATTTTGCAGGAAGAGTTAAGGGAGTACATGTGATTATAGGGAATCTCACCTATGAGATTGATTTCATGATAGTGGAAGACACTCGTCCGGTGATAGATACTTGCCTAAGCCAAATAATATTCGGAAAACCATTTGTTGAGGCCACTAGGATGAGTTATGATCTGACTTTAGGGATAGTTAGGTTCAAGAAAGAGAATGATGAGGTTGCTTATCAAATGCCCTACAAGATCGAACAATACCGCCTTCTCTCTAATTTAAAAAAGGAACATAAGCAAGCGGCTTATTATAGGAATGAGGAGGATAGACGTAGAGGAGTAGAGTATGTTAGAAATAGGATGCTTGGTTTCTACAAAGAGTGCTTGCAACTAGGTTCGGAATACAAAACTGGTTTAGAAGATGACCTAGAAAGTGGAACCAATGATGAGATCACGTGATAGCCCATGACTTTGAGTCTAGCTACAAGACTCGTAAATAAAGAAAAGCGCTTCTTGGGAGGCAACCCATGTTTTGTGTGATTTTATTTGTGTGATTGCAATTTGCTTCCGTATGCATGTTTTATTTTTATTGTTGGTTGATCATGTTTCTAAATTAAAATGTGGAAATACTTTACTATGTTGTTTGGCTTAGTCTTAACTCCAACCTAAAAGTATTTTTGCAAAAGATAAGTGTAAGGGGAAACCCCAAATATGTTTTTAAGAAACAACCCGATCATGATTCTCCACAATATTAAATGAGCATGTATATTCATATTTGTTAGAGTCAAATGCTTGTATTGAGTCATAATGAAGTTTTGCAGGATTTTCCAGGAAGTAGGACCAAGTTTTTCCAGAAATTTTTCGGAAACTTAACATAAGAATTTCTGCAGGTCCATTCTGACGGCATCAGGGGTTTACTCTTGACGGCGTCAAGAGTTAAAATCTGGAAATTTTACCGGTTTTGTTTTTCTAACGGAGTCTTATGGTTTTTGTGAATTATTAAGTTTTATAATCTCCAGGAAATCTGCAAACTTCATTCCACAAGCATTATATCTTACTTTGTTTTCTAGGATTTAGTAACTTATATAGGATGCCGCCGATTTTACGCGAGGTTGTCTTGTCTATTGTTGTCAGGATTTACAGGTTATGTTCGACAAGGAGATGATTTATATTCTGGAAGGGAAGCTTTGATTGTTCGTTTTCTTGGAGGAAGATCTAACCTGGCCAACCTATAATCCATACCGAGCGAATCAGGGGAGTATTTGATTTCATTCTCTTTACTTTTTCACTTTTACATTCTTTACTTGAACATTGGGGACAATGTTCATCTTAAGTGTAAGGGGAAGGTAAAAAGATGATACCTTACATACGCACTTTCGCTTGAGTTTGTTTTGTTTGATAGTAGATGTGTAATAAAACTATGAGAAATACTTGTTAGTGCAATTTTAGCGCCAAATTTAAAATTTTTTACAACATTTAGGAGTGAAACTTTAGCCATAGCAAGCGTCTCATGGATAGGAGGTTGTATGACTAGCACATAACCGTATATTCAGAAAAATTTTCCACCCAAAAATGTGAGGTTCGCCTTTAGATTTGATAGGAAAAGCATTCATTATTAGTGCTTATGAGTGTACCGGTAGCATTTAGATTCTAGAACTTGCGTTAGTGATGCATCCCAAGACCGCTAGTGAGACTACATTCGTGTGGTAGGATTTACTACATAATAAGAGGCATTAGGATCACCCTTGTGTTAAACCCGTATTATAATTACTTGACCATTTAAGTCATATTACTTGGCTAGTTAAGTCAACTAATTTTTCCCACACCCTTAGCATTGTACTCATTTTTAGTACACGAAACCCCTAGTACACCCCTCCGAGCCTATCTTTTCGTTTCTAACTTTAAGCATCTTACTTAAAGGAAGAATTTGTTACACCCCACTTAAATGTACAACCAAATCGCCTTAGCCTTCCGTGTATGCGCTCATTTTTAGTGCATTATTGTTATTTGTTAAACCCTAAGTTAACTTTCTAATTGATTACATGGTTGCTAAGTCGAGTCATATCCTTGTACATATTGTTTTGGGACGATTGGGACTCATGGGTAAAGTACTTATTTTATGGAGTAATGGGGAAGAACATAATATTATTACCCCCATATGTACGTTAATCTTAAAAGTGCTCCAAGTGTTTTGATTTTCTTAATTCGAGTCATTAGAATAGTTGAATGTAAAATATGTAAAGATTCAAGTGTAAGGGGAATGTTCATACCCCTATGATGTATTATTTTGGATAGTAGGGTAAGAGTGTATGCAAAAAAAAAAAAAAAAAATCGAAAAAATCAAGAAAAAGAAAAAAAAATAGAAAAAAAAAGGAAAAAGAGAAAAAAAACATACCGACTACCATCCCGTTTTTATTCTATGTTCATTTTATGTTTTTGTTATTTCTCATTTGTTAGCTTAAGTCGAGTCTAGTCTTGGCTTAGCAACGCCATCTTGTACATGTAATTAACCAAGATTGTTAACTCGCCACCAGTAAAACTTCCTTTATCCAACAAAACCGTGTAATTCATATCCCTATACCTAACGTTACAACCCTTTAAAAGACCTCTTTGATAGTTTATCCTAGGTGCTTACGCCATGTGGTGGAGGTTTGATCCTTTCCCATGCCTTTGGTAATATATTTTGCTATGACAGGTAGTGAGAGATATCTTCCATTTACATAATGTTATATTACTTTATTACACCCGAGAGATGTGAGTATCTAAACACTATTTGTGAGGTGCTTGTGTATGACCTCCGTGCTTGTCTATTGGTCTTTAGTGGAACGATTATTTGTTGTAATTACTTTTATATTAGTGTTAAATGACCCCTAACTTGTCTTTCGAGTTGAATAAAAGCGCATTTGCTTGAGGACAAGCAAATCTCAAGTGTAAGGGTATATGATGAGGCGAAAAATGATCCGTTTTTAGGGGGTCATTTAAGCCCGAATCCGACTTTATTTGATCAAATATTACCCTAAATCATTCCTTTTGTGATTTTAGGTACTTGGAGAGTGAATTCTGGTAAAGAAGCCATTTTGGACGTTTTTGGAGCATAAAAGTGAAGAAAACGGCAAAGTCTCAAATTTCTATGCTGGGAACAGGGCATGAAGGCGTCAAGAGGTGTTCATGACGGCGTCAGAGTCCCAAGAATAAAATACCGTGGTTGGTGACGGCGTCACATAGGCCGTCATAAGTAGATCAAGGCCGTCCGAGGAAGTATTTGGCGGAGAGATGACGGCGTCACACCGTTGCTCTTGACACCGTCACCTCGGTTTTCCTATATATAGTTTTCTAGTTTTTTACATTAAAAGAGAGAAGTTTTGGTGAAACCCTAAAGACGAATTTGGTGCAACTTTTACAGGTTTTTCAAGGGTTCCAAACCCTTGATACCTTGCATTGTAATTGAGATAAGTGTTCTTCTAATTCAATCAATATGTCTATGTGTTGGTTGTCTATATCTTGTTCTTGTCTCAATTCCATTATGCTAGGCTAGATCTCTTTTGTGTTTGCTTAGATCTAATGAAACCTAGATATTGATTATGTGTTGATTACTTGTTTATTCTTGTCTTGGATGAATGATTTTATATGTTAGGCTTAAGAAAACTGGCAGATCTCCAAATGGTAACATGCTTGAACGTCTTAAGAAACATGAACCGAGGCGTACTAGGTCTTTATTGGTTGTATTTAATGCATGAGCCACTGTTTACAATCCCTATAGTTGTGCTGGGTCATGGTGTAGGAGGAGATAAGAGCTCATAGAATTGGGGAGTTATGTATGCCACCCCATGAATGGTATTAAGGAATACAATCCGTCATCCATACAATTATAACAAGTAATTAACGTGTAAAAGATATCTAGGGAGTAGTGAAGTCTAAGTAAACACAATTTCTCCAATTACTGCTCACAACCTTTGTAATAATTAGTTTATTTTCATTTTCAGTATTTTATTTTGATTATATCTTAGTTTTGGGTTAGTTGAATAGCAACTAATTCCGCCCACTCTTCCAAAACCCGAGATTTTACTTGCTTTCATAAAAACATAAAAACACAAAAATAATCATCCCTCACCTTTAGAACTAGTAATTAGGTTTTCTAATCCTAGCGACACTATTCCTAAGCTGAACGATCAATCCCCCGGTACTTGTCACTATACTATACTACAACGATCAGGTACACTGCCTGGTGGGGGTTGTAAGCTTCTCGAGATCCCTCGAGAGGTAAAGCCTGTTGCGATTCCCACGCATCACTTACACACCTTGGCTTACACCGATTAACGACACTAAGCTAAATGTCGAGTTCTAATCCTAGCTAGAACTAATCTCACAACTTCTTCACAACTTCACAACTTCTTCGTGATAGCTCCACAACTTCTTCTTTTCGTCTACTTCACACCTTCTTCAATGCACAACTAATTCACAACTTCTACACTACTTTACAACACACCTAATATCTACAATCAACTAAATCACACAACACTATACAAATGTCTAGCACTACTACAAGATGATACTAACTAATCACAACACTACTACAATGTATGGATGTTGAAGGAGTGTTCTTCTTTTTGTACTTTTGTGGATGAAGCTTTAGATCACTTTGAAACAAAGACTTATGAATTATATGATCAAATGTTTTTGGAAAAGAAATAGAGATGAGATCAGAAAGTTTATAGTGCAAAAATGTGAGAAAAATATGTGGAATGAACCAGTATTTAAAGGCCAGAAAAACACTATTCTGGAGCGTGCCGGTCCTCTTAATTAGGGGCCGGTCCCCTTAATGATTAAGGGGGCCGCCCCCTCCAGAACGTTGGGTTTGTTTGTCCTTTGTGGGGAAGGTTTTTCTGGATTATATTTGCCATTTTTGGTTAGAAATTTGAATTCATATATTTATAATGAATTAAACATATTCTTTTAATTCCAAAAATGTTTTTATAAAATGTTTAATGTCATTTTATAAAATGTCTTGTGTTTAAGAAAATGGTTCTTTGATCATGTAATGCATAAGATGCTTTGTTTATACATACCGTAAGTGATATTAGTTGTAGAAGTAAAAATTTACCACTAAATACTTGTTTACGTCATAATCTTGATTTAATTTAGTTTACATTTTGTGATTATCAAAACGTAGAGTTATTGAAAAATATTAATAACGTTTTTAAGCATTATTCATATCAACACGATGCATGTAATAATCATATCAATTTAATTCATGCATCTATAATCTTTTTAAGACGTTAAAACATGCACATGATGAAACTGATACATATCGATGTATGTAACTTGTTCGTGTTTTTACATCGATATGCATATAGTTTTTTTTTTGGTAATAATGGGTTTCCGACTCGACATTGCGAGCCGCTAATCTCACGGCGACTACCCCTTTTGGATAGCCCGGAGTCGGCGCAGGTGAACCTCCGTGGCCATAAGGGGATTAATTTTCTCCCCTTTGGATTCGAACCCTTGACCTCCTCTTTGGAAGGCTGGTATTCTTACCGCTGGGTCACCCCTTGTGGTTTCGATATGCATATGACTTTATCGAACTATATATATTGATGTGCCACGTTCATACAATGCATCTCGTCATATCGACGCATCTAAACCTTTAAACTTAAGCAATTACGGGAATTAAGTGATGCATGTGATTGGTTTTAGATTATAACCGGGGAAAAAAAATCGATTTTGGACCATGACTATCATACATCTAAATCTTTTCCTTAAGTTTGAACAAACCATGCATCTAAACATTAATGCATGCATGACTTATTAAAAGATATAAAATAGATATAGTACCTCTTATATAATTTGTTTGAACAAATAATGCATCTAAACACCTCGTCACAATAATAACCTGCTTTAATGATTTTTCAATCGAAAGAGTATATATATTTCTTTTGTCCTTTAATTAGCTTTAACTTTTTTTTTTTTTTTCATTTTTAACATAAAGAAAATGTAAGATATACAAAAGCAATGCCCCATAGGTAGGGTTTCCAATCATTGCACGCATCGCTGGTTTGTACGGTGTGCATTGTGGGTTGTAAGGTTTGACCAAACCCCCTATGTGACAATATAGGGAGAGTTTGTATAACACAACACTTTTAAGTAATGTCTCGAATTTGATGACAAAGATGTGTTTTTTAAGTAATACGGAGTATTTGCTTCCTCAATGGACTTTTTGCTTTTTCTTATTTGTGTTTTCAACTTCTAAACCTTAATACTTGTGCTACTTTTTCTCGTATTCCACAAAAGAAGATAAATAATTAATGATTAAAGTGGGACCTTTAATATAATCAAAGTGCAACTCACAAATAAAGATTTTTCTTTTTCTTTTTCATTTTTTAACTTAACATATGCCATGGACCAGGCTTTAAGACCAACTTTAGATTTTACTTCTAAATCACAAATTTTAAATTATTAGTGCATGTAAATTGGTTTTTTGTTCCATAAATATTCAGTTATCTAAGTGACTTGTTTCAAGCATTTATTCGAGACAATCATTGTCTTTACTTCTTGTTTTGTATATCTTATTGATTCTTTTCTTTTTTAAAAACGAAAAGTAAAATAAAGTAAAAGCAAAAGTTAATACTTAATACTACTAAATGTTAGTAATATATGTGGAATAAATACATATTCTTACCTCCTTATATAGACACAACTAAGAATTTTTAGCTTAATGCTAACTTAATGGGATGAAATTCCTATAAAAGATTGCTCATATCATTTAATCTATATTGTACCCAATTCTGATTTCCATCTTCTTTGTTTTCCATCTACTATTTGTCCATATATTTCTCTTTTGTTAATCTACCCCCAAGTTTCATATATGGACTCCAATTCCAAATTTCCAAACCTTGAAAATATGATTACAGTGATGCAACATGAGCATCCGCTTCATCTCGTAGATTTGCATCCATGTTATCCAGAGTCCAGACTATGTAGAATTTAATGATGACGAGGAGGAGGATAGGGTTATAAAATGGGATTAACGGAATAAATGCTAGCTGATGAGCAGTTGAGCGCCAATAGCACAAGACACACTCATATATTGCAGGACACATATACCAATTTACTCCCAACAAATGCCATGGACCGGGCACTAAGACCAACTTTAGCCCGACAATTGTATAGAATATAATTATACAAGGGACTCAGTTAAGGTAGTTGATTAGGTCTTATAACTAGCCAAAGTCTAGTCCAGATAAAATCAATCCTAATTGGTACCAGTTACTATACGTACGGTCTGTGGTTCTTAGTATGTTTAGATGATTAGGGATTCACAAAATGAGAAGAAGATTAGATAATGGTAAAATGGTATTAAAAAACTAGATAGACTCTAATTTAAATGATGAGATACCTTTTGCAAAGCCATTAATTTCTAATAAGAATTAATCGATAAAACCGGCCTATATCATATTTTCAACAGTGATCATGCATCTTTTTAACTTAATGAACACCAATTCGATCAATTTTAAATCCTAAAATAATAACCAGTAAGTTTCTATGAACGATGCATGTAATTATATCAATTTAATTCATGCATCTATAATATTTTCAAGACGTTACGTTAAAACATGCACATGAAACTGATACATATCGATGCATCTAACCTGTTCGTGTTTTTACATCAATATATATGCATCTACCTCATTGTCAAACCTTGAATGCATAAAGAAGTTTGGAACAAAATTGAAACCATGATCACTTAATTGATGCGTCAACACACATTCATATAATCTATATATGCATTTGACTACATCGAACAATATATATTGATATGTCACGTTCATACGATGCATCTCGTCATATCGACACATCTAAACCTCTAAATTTAAGCAATTACGGGAATTAAGTGATGCACGCGATCGGTTTTTGATCATAACCAATTCAAAAAGTCGATTTTGGACCATGACCATCATACAACTAAATATTTTCCTTGATTTTGAACAAACCATGCATCTAAACATTCATGCCCTCTAACTTTGAACGAATAATTAATACATGCATGACTTACTATAAGATTTAAAGTAGGTATTGAGACCTCTTATCTTGTTTGAACAAATAATGGATTTTTCAAACGAACGAGTATATATGTTTCTCTTTAGTATTTTAATTAGCTTTAGCTTTAACTTTAAATTTATCTGTATCTTTTTCTTTTTTTAATATAAAGAAAATGTAAGATATACAAAAGCAATGCCCCATGTTTTTTTGTTATTAAACAAGATTGATCTATCTCATGTACATATATTTGAAATTGCAAAGATATATGAAATATTTAAAACCAAAGTAGAAGATGATGGATTAATCACCAGCATATTATTAACGAACTAATTAGAGAACTAATTAATACTTGATAAAAAAAAAGTTAATTAATTTTAGTTTTTTATGAGGTTGGATTTCTATACACACTTAAAAAAAAGGTTAATTAATTTAAAGTTAAATATTCTCTACCAGTTGTATCAGGAAAGGCTCGATACCAATTGGTTGTACCTCGAACTCGACACGAAAAGCTCGATACATCCATGAATAAGTATTTACTTTTAGTGTATTTATATACAAGCACGTAAAAGCTCGAAAACTTGACAATTACTCAAGCCGAGTATGTATAAGCTCGAGTTCGACTCGACAAACATTTCGAGCTCACTTTTCTGGGCTCGAGCAAGAGACTCGATAAAGTTCGACTCAAACGAGCTCGAGTTACTTGACAAAAGCTCGACTCGTTTACACCCCTAAATTTCTTGCTTATTTTAATAGAGTGTCAGCTTGTAGAGTTCTATGCCACATTTCGTACTACTTATTTTTTTCTCTATTGATATTATTTTTTCTTCTTCTGAAACATCTGACGAGCAATATTTTATGAATTACAACTAAAGTATACATATTCTTACCTTGTATATCTTATCGAGTTTTTTCTTTTCTAAAAGGAAAAGTTAAATAAAGTAAAAGCTAATAGTAAAAGGAAAAGTTAAATATTTTTTCTTTATTGATGTTATTATATTTTCTTCTTCTGAAACATCCGACAAGCAATAGTTTTTATGGATTACAACTAAAGTATACATATTCTTACCTTGTACTTATCTTATTGAGTCTTTTCTTTTTAAAAGCAAAAGTAAAATAAAGTAAAAGCTAATTCTTAATACTGCTAAATGTTAGTAATATATGTGGAATAAAAGACAGAAAGAGAAAGAATGCAGATTCTTACATTGAAGACCAAACTTAGAATTTTTTGCTTTATGCTAACTTGATGGCTATAAAAGCTTGTTCATATCATTTAATCTATATTGTACCCAATTCTGATTTCAATCTTCTTTGTTTGCCATCTACTATTTATCCATATATTTCTTTTTTCTTAATTTACCTCCCCAAGTTTCAGCCATGGATTCCATTTCCAAATTTCAAAACCTTGAAAAAATAATTACAGCGGTGCAACATCAGCATCCGCTTCAACTCGTAGATTTGCAGCCTTGTTATCCAGACTATGTAGAGTTTAGTGATGACGAGGAGGAGGATAGGGTTATAAGATGGGATTTCAATCATACATGTAATCAGTGTCACAAAGATATCAATGTGTACCATAGGTATTACTACAAGTGTACTGATTCATGTGATTATGCGCTCCACACACTGTGTGCAAAGCTTCCTGCGGCGCTAGTTGTAAAATCCCATCATCATCCAAGTCATACGCTTACCCTTGAGAAGTGGGGTAATCGCTATCCCACTTGTCGTGTATGTTTGAAACGGGAGCCTGAGAACTTGTGTTATGGGTGTTCAATTTGCAACCGCATGGTACATGTAAAATGCGCCATGATTGGAGGAGAAAATCATATCATCTATCATCCAAGTCACCCGCACCCACTACAGTCTGGTACCTCTAAACCAATTTTGTGTGAATGTGATGCGTGTGGGAAAGAACATAGGGGTATCTTCTATAATTGTACCACATGTTTTAAGCACACCATCCATATTGATTGTGCATTCCTCCCCAGAAAATTACACATTCAACATACTCACCCACTCATCATTTCTTATTCCTCCCAAGATATTACATATGGTAATAAATGCAGGATATGTCGTGAGCATTTCTATCCTAACTATCTTTGGAGTTATCAATGTGAAAGTTGCAGGTACTATGTGCATCTAAATTGTGCAACATCTCCTGCAGGTAATAAAAATACATATAAATTTACTAAATATCTCATGCTTCGAATGATTACGTGGAATTTTGTTTGATATGTACCAACATCTTAATATTCAACCCATTTTCAATTCACAACAGATACAGGCAAAACGATCAAAAATTTCGAAGAGGCTGATCATCCTAAACTTGTCAATCTCCCATTCCCCGATCAAACATACAGCATACTACAACATCGGTTTTCAAGAGAATCGGGATCTACAAGTGAAAGGAACCTGAACTATAGCGGTCATCAGCATCAGCATGTGCTAAGTCTGGTAGGCACACAATCCGACGACAGTAAAGGTGCGTCCACTTCAAGCGGCGTTAGTTCATTATCTTGTCATGACCCAATGAAAAGGATTGAGCTGTTATGTAACGGGTGCGTGAGACCAATCATGGATGTGCCCTTTTACAAATGCTCCAGCGAAGACCGATGCTGCGACTTTGTACTTCATGAGTGGTGCACTCGTTTACCTGCCGAATTGCCAAATCACCCAGGTCACACACACACTCTCACTTTCCTTCCAAAAGTTCCGAAAAATATATTCGGCATTTTCGAGTGTAAAATTTGCCTATTAGACTGCAACGGGTTCGCTTACGGGTGCACCAAATGTGAATACTACATTGATGTTAACTGTGGATTCATCCCCGATGAAATTACACATGAAGCTCACCCCAATCACATTCTTTCACGGTGTGAGGGAATAATGAAGGTGCCATGCGTTGCAGACGGCGACATTTTTAGAACTGGTATTCATTTTAGTTGTCGATCTTGTGATTTTTACCTCCATTCTTATTGTGCTTTATTCTTGCCTCGTATTATACATCACAAGTTGGACAAGCACCCCATGAGGTTGACATACGGTCCGGTAGAGAACCATAAGAGTGAATACATTTGTGAAGTTTGTGAGGAAGAGCTTGACCCAAATGAGTGGTTTTATCATTGCCATGTGTGTGCCTACTCTTTACATACTTGTTGTGCTCCGGTGATACTTAACTTTGAAGCAGCCTGTGACAATGGCAGAAGCGTTTATGAGTATTTGAATATTAAGTTTGGGGGAATTTATAATATGGAAGGTCACGAGCACTCTGTAACACTTGCTCTAGGGTCTGACAAAGATGGGAAATGCTCAATATGTAGTGATGACGTGACAAGATATAATATAATCATAAAGTGTCAGAGTTGCAAGCTGGCAATGCATTGGTATTGTTGTAAGAGATTGTAATGTGTTTTTTAAGTAATGTCTCGAATTTGATGGCTTGTAACCCTTTTGTTTGTTGTTCACTTTTCGGTTCTTTTATAATATTTGCTTCCTCAATTGACTCTTTGTTGGAGCGTGTTTATTTGTTTGAATATGAATTAAATGAAAATAATCCTTCGTGATATTAATAGTAAACTTAACGTGGTTGGAAAATCTATGATTTTAATGATTCATAATTTTAATAAATCTATTCATATTTAAGTTTTTGCTTTTTCATATATGTTGTCTTATAGAGGTCTTCAAAGTGTTTGATGTAATTCCTGAAAGATAATAATTGTATTTTGTTATAATTCGAAGAAAGCCTCATGGAATTGTATTCCTTTCTTTATACAATTGGTAAAGAATATTTTCCTATAACTAAATTAAGCTTTCTTTTTAAAAGTGTACCGTATGATAAAAAAGCAAAAGTCGCCTCGATGTTATTTAACTTACCATATGATAAAGAAAAGAAGAACATAGTATACTTTGAGTGCTTATTAGGCCAAACCACAGTGGAAATATCATGTACAGAGTATTTTGTTCTCTGAGTTTGGTAAAAATATGTTGGTGTTTCGCCCATCAATTTTTTTTTCATACATCTTTGTAGTTTCAAAAAAATGTACATGAGATGGCTCAATCTTTTCTAATAAGAAAAAATATTGATTGTATCATGATAGCATTGCTACAAATCTCAAATTTTAATTGCAAGTGTAAGGTAAGTAACTAGGTTCGAGCCTTAATTTGAAACTATTGTCTTTACTTCTCTTTAGTCTTTTGTGTATCTTATACGAGTATTTTTTTTTTTTTTTTTTTAATTATAAAAGAAAAGGGTAAAGCTAAAGTTAAAGTTAATAATACTTACTGTATATGCATAATAAAAGGAAAAAAGAGAAAAAAGTAAAGGAAATTGATGACGTATAGTCTATATTTGGGCCATGAGCCCAAATGATAAACATTACTCGGCCCAAGCCCACCACGAGTGAGTTATCATAGCGAATGACGGGCCATAATAATAACGGCTTGGGCTCACGAAGCCCAAAGCCCAACCAAACTAATCGGGCATGCGATAAGGATCTTCTATTCATGGAATAGATATCCTTACCCCGATAAGCACCACGAGTGCGAAGAGTAAGGAGCAAGAAACCTACGCGGTTTCAGCCCCTATAAAAGGAATGACATCTCTCATTCAAAGGTACGATATACAACCCTAACTCTTTAAGAGAACCTCAAATCGATTACTTACTCTCACGCCGGAGTCTAATCGGGGGAGACAATCCCTCGATAAGCCTAACGGTGTTGTTTATTTTCTTAGTGCGCAGGTAACGAAGTGCTAAGAAACGAATTGATATAAGAGCAAAGCCCAATAACCAGGTACGCCCAACTTTTGTATCAACAAGTGGCGCCATCCGTGGGACCCTACTAAGAACTAGAATGACGAAAAACAAGAATTCGAGCCAGCGGACTCCGCAGTCAGAAAAACGTGACCATCAGAGGAAGAATCAACAAGATCCAACCTCCAGACAAGTCGCTGGGACAACCAGCACACCTGGTCACCACGAGGCAGGGACAACCCAACCTCCCCCAGCGGTAGAACTACCCAGGATCACTTTAGAGGTCCCCAGCGTTGAGGAACTCCAACGCACCCTCTTCACTACTCCTCATCAAGCTATACCCGCAGTGAACAACACTGTGCCTCCAGGTGCGCCTGACCGAAACAGGATACCAAACACTGAGGCAGAAGCTCTTGCAACAACTGAGGACGCACCTAATCTAACTTTGGGAAACTTTGTATCCCAAAATTATGAAACCCTAACCGCCCTCATGCAAGAAGAAGCTGCAAGAAGAGCAGGTGCGGACCTACAAACCCGACTTAATTTTGGTCCAGAACACGAACCATCACCACCACGTCACCCGCGAGGAAGACGTGCAGAACGTACCACTATCCATGATAGGTTAGGTGCGGTATCTGACTCACAAAATTCTGGAGACAGTGGTAGGCGCACCAATGTCCATTCCAGACTTGGCAGTCGGGGGATACACGATCGATTAGGGCCTCAACATTCGCCAAGCCAAGGATCTTCCAAATCTGGAAGTAGACGGATCCAAGACAGATTGGGGAGAAGGAGATCCCCAAGCAGAGATCCCTCAGGCTCCTCTTCCGAAAGGAGCAGGCGCAAGCGCCGAAAGAGAGACTATTCTTCTTCCAGCGATTCCTCGGACAACGAGGATAAAGAAACAGGACACTGGAAGTCAAGAGGAAGACGTCGCGAAGAAGAGGAGGAAGATATATCTCTCCCATGGCGACGCCAGAAAATCGATGCGTTTACACGGCGCATCAGTGATTACTCAGACCGTAAACGCAGACGCATGCCCGCTAACGTGAAAACATATGATGAAACAGGTGATCCTGACGATCACCTAAAGATTTTCGAATCAGCCGCAACTATCGAAAATTGGCCACAGCCTGTGTGGTGCCACATGTTCAATTCCACGTTAGTAGGAAACGCGCGCACATGGTTCAGCAAACTCCCACGTAGGAGCATTGGTGGATTTGAGGAGCTACGGAAAGCATTCCGCCACAACTTCACCCAGCGAAAGAAGTGCGCTAAAAACCCTGTGGAACTAGCAAGAGTGAGACAGCGCCAGGGGGAATCAACCAGCGCTTTTATGGAACGTTTTAAAGATGAGTGCATACAAGTCAAAGCATGTCCTGAAATCCTAAAAATTTCAGGGTTCATGAATGGAATCAATAACCCAGAACTCATCCGGAAGCTTAATGACAAAGTTCCACAATCTTTTGATGAGCTAACAAAGCGCACCAGATCCTTTATACAAGGAGAAGCAGCTGCTGCGGATAGCAAGAAAGGTTATTCAAACTATAGGCAACAAGAACAGCCGCGGAGACAATCCAATGATCAGAATAACAACCGCAGCAGGAATTACCGCAGTGGAAGAGACAACGACAAATATACTCCTCTCACTAAGACTCCGAGAGAAATATTTGTAACAGAAGGTGCGAACTTCCCAAGACCACCACCAATGCGCACTGCAGAAGAAAAGCGCCTAGGTAGTGGATACTGCGAATACCACGGCCAAAAAGGCCATACCACTAACGAGTGCGTCCAACTAAAACAACTAATTGAAAAGTTAGTCAGAGAAGGTAGGATGGACCACCTCGTAAAGAACATCAAGGAGGGAAAGGATAAACAGAGAAACGGGGGCAAGAAAGAACCCCCAAAGGAAAAAGCTGATACTATATACATGATACAATCATGGCAACGCAGGATAAAGCAAAAAGTCAGCCAAAAATTCTCTCCAGAAAAAGAAATATCCTTCCCTACCATAGCTGCGGACAACGCAGTTGTGGAGCCCCTAACCATTGAAATACATACAGGGGGACACGATATCCACCGCATGTATATTGATGGAGGAGCATCCGCGGACATCCTGTATGATCACTGTTTCAAAAGACTGCGACCTGAACTTCAAAGTCAATTGATACCAGCTACGACATCATTGACAGGATTTACAGGAGAAAAAATCTGGCCCATGGGGCAGCTACGCTTGTTGGTGGTCGTAGGAGATGAACAACACTCAACCGCAGCATGGATAAACTTTATGGTAATAAAATCCCCCTCACCATACAATGGTATCATAGGAAGACCAGGAATATCATCCATGCGCGCAGTACCATCCACAGCGCACGGAATGCTTAAATTCCCTGTGGAAGGGGGAATTGTTACCCTCTATAACACCACAGTACCACCAAGAGAATACATCGCAGCCACAACTGAAGCAGAGACCATTCCAGAACAGCGCACGGAAAAGATGCCAAATTTAAAAGTCGCCATTCATCCAGATTATCCGGAACAACAAGTCTCGATTGGAGGATCTTTATCCGACAAAGGTAAAGCAGCTGTATGCGCACTCTTGCAAAAGAACCTAGACATCTTTGCATGGGAGCCCAAGCATATGACAGGAGTACCGCGCTCTATTACAGAGCATAAACTACAAATCCGACAAGGATACCCTCCAATACGGCAAAAGAAACGTGGCCAGGCCCCAGATCGTGCAAAAGCTATTCTGGAAGAAGTACATAAGCTCGTAGACGCAGGCATCATGCGCGAAGTATACTATCACGACTGGCTTTCTAACCCAGTTATGGTAAAGAAGAGCGATGGGAGTTGGAGGATGTGCGTGGACTTCACGGACCTCAACAAAGCATGTCCACAGGACTGCTATCCACTGCCAGAGATAGACTGGAAGGTCGAATCCTTGTGCGGATACCCTTTCAAATGCTTCCTAGATGCATATAAGGGGTATCATCAGATCCAGATGGCAGTGGAAGATGAAGAAAAAACAGCTTTCCACACCAGTCAGGGAGTATACTGCTACACAAAAATGCCTTTTGGCCTGAAGAATGCAGGCGCGACATACCAACGACTGGTGGACACAGCCTTCGAAAAACAAGTAGGCCGCAACTTGGAAGTCTATGTTGATGACCTTGTGATCAAGAGCCATACTGAGGACGAGTTGGTGCGCGACATTGAGGAAACATTCCGGACGTTGGGGCGGATCAACATGAAGTTAAATCCAAAAAAGTGTACCTTCGGCGCGACCGAAGGGATGTTCCTTGGATACTTGATAGAACCAGATGGAATCAAGCCTTGCCCAGAAAAAACAAAAGCTGTTATTGATCTCCCCTCACCGCGCACACTCAAAGAAGTCCAATCATTGAATGGAAAGTTAGCAGGACTAAACCGTTTCTTATCTAAGTCAGCGGACAAATCTCTCCCCCTCTTTAAAACACTCACGAAGTGTACAAAAAAGGGAGACTTTCGATGGACAATCGAAGCGGAAGAAGCTTTCCAACAACTTAAAAACAATCTGGCATCTCTTCCCAAACTCGTTGCACCGCGACCAGGGGAAGAACTAATCATGTACTTATCGGCTACCCATGGAGCAGTCAGCGCCGTATTATTGACAGACAGAAACTCCGTTCAGACACCCATATACTTCGTAAGCAAAGCCCTTAAGAAAACAGAGACTAACTACAGCGCTATGGAAAAGCTGGTCTTGGCTCTAGTGTTCGCAGCCAAAAGGTTGCGCAGATACTTCCAGGCGCATCCGATAGTTGTAATCACTGATCAGCCAATCAAACAAGTTATCTCTAAGCCTGACGCATCAGGACGCTTACAAAAATGGAGTGTACTACTAAGTGAGTATAATATCTCATACAGGCCGCGCACTGCAATCAAAGGACAAGTCTTAGTCGATTTTATCGTGGAGAAGCCAGATAGCGACAGCCCGACATCTACATCCAAAGCAGATTTACAAGAACCCTGGATCCTGTTCACAGATGGGTCTTCATGTGTAGATGGATCAGGCGCATGCCTTATCCTCACAAATCCAGAAGGTATGGAATTCACCTATGCACTACGATTTGAATTCACAACCACAAACAATGAGGCAGAATATGAAGCCCTACTAGCCGGACTACGCATTGCAATCCAAATGGGTGTACGCAACCTAGAAGCAAACGTAGATTCGCGCTTAGTCGCTAACCACGTGTTAGGTGAATACGAAGCCAAGGATGAACACATGGCCCAATATCTGGAAAAGACAAAATCCTTGATCAAGAACTTTGACAGGTTCACAATCAAACAAGTACCTAGAGGCGACAACAGGAAGGCGGACGCACTCAGCAAGATCGCATCCACAAGCTTCACACACCTCTCAAAACAGGTATTAGTGGAAACCCTTAAAAACAAGTCAATCTTGGATATGGAGATATCAACGGTGATAGAGGAACAAGATCCTACGTGGATGACACCGATCATCGAATTTATTAGCAAGGGAATCCTACCCCAAGATCATAAGGATGCTCGAAGAATACGGCGCACAGCGCAACGATTCGAGTTACGCGATAACGTACTCTATCGACGATCTTTCTTACAGCCATGGCTCAGATGTGTTGGACCCCTCCAAGCAAACTACGTCCTCCGCGAAATTCATGCAGGATCGTGTAGTATGCACTCAGGGCCACGATCCGTGGTAGCAAGCGCTCTGAGGTCAGGATACTATTGGCCAACAATGCATCGCGACGCACGCGACCTGATAAGAAAATGCAGCAATTGTCAAGTACATAGACCAATTCCGCGCCGACCACAACAAGAGCTAACACCAATTACCTCACCATGGCCATTCTACAAATGGGGTATTGACATAGCAAGACCCTTCCCTGTCGCAGCTGGAGGAGTAAAATTCCTCATCGTAGCCATAGACTACTTCACAAAGTGGATCGAAGCAAAGGCGGTGGTAAACATCACGGGAAACCAAGTCAAGCGCTTTGTTTGGGACAACATCGTCTGTCGCTTCGGCCTACCGGGCGAAATCATATCAGACAACGGAAAACAATTCTGTGACAACCCATTCAAAGATTGGTGCGCACAATTGAACATCACACAACACTTTGCTTCAGTCAAACACCCACAAACTAATGGCCTAGTTGAGCGCGCGAATCGCAGTCTAGGCGAAGGTATAAAAGCGCGCCTTGACAGACACAAAGGAAAGTGGGTAGATGAACTCTCGCACGTCTTGTGGGCGCATCGCACGACGATCAAAACCAGTACTGGCGACACGCCATTTTCTCTAGTCTATGGAACAGAAGCCGTCATACCCGCCGAAATAGGAATGCCAACTATACGCACAGCAGAGGCCAACGTCACGACAAATGACGAGGAACGGCGCATAGATTTAGACATACTGGAAGAAAGACGCGAACGCGCAGCCATACGCGAGGCAAAGGCTAAGGCAAAAATGAAGAAGTATTATGATGCAAAGGTCAAACACACTTCATTCAGACCGGGGGACTTTGTCTACCGCGCCAACGATGCGAGCCACGCAGAGGACACAGGCAAGCTCGGCCCTAAATGGGAAGGACCTTACGAGGTCACAGACGCGCTCGGTAATGGCGCATACAGACTGCGCGACACGGAAGGTCACGACCTCGCGCGCACTTGGAACATTTGCAATCTCAAAAGATGTTACTTTTAGGCTACGGCCCTCACACAAACACCTTTGCACCCTACGTGGTGCCCAATAAGTGTTTATTTTTCTTTTCTTTTCTAGGAATTGTACTCTCTATCTTTTCAAATAACTTGCAAGTATTAATAAAATGTTATGGTTTCTAGCTAACTCCATAGCGCATTTTTACTTTATTGCATATATGTCAATATTGTTTATCTTATATTTCTGCCTACATGGCGTGCATGCACCACTTAAAGACCCACGAAGGCATAAAGGATAAGTTAACCTACTAATTTACTTGTTGAGTAAGAGGGTTGCAAACCCATCAACATTGGATCACGCATCCTTGCTAAGCGCCTTACTCTCGAGACGTCGAAGTAAGTTTCGCATGCGCACCCCACGACGGATGCGCATATACTAAGTACACCGTACGAGCTTAGCAATATAACGAGCCAAGACACTTGGTCAAATAATAAAACTTCGCAAACAATGCAAGTATAATTTTTCAAAGTCACGTACTTAAAAGACTTAGTTAAAAAAAAAATTCAAACCTAGCAAACAATGCATATATATAAGTCATGAACTTAAAAACAAAAGTATATCTCATTCAACAATTATTCATTAGAAAAGAAGGATACACAACTATACAGAGCCTATATACTATGGCGATACTCGGAATCCTCCTCCAGAGCGGCGGAACTCCCCGCTTCTTTGAGCTTACTCAAGGTTATAGCATCCTTGAGAGATACGGTCGGAACGCTCACAGGCACACCATCTGATCGGGGAAGATGTGCAGCACCGATGCCACACATCACAGCCTTGCCTTTGATCCCCTTCTTTATGGCAACCCTTTGCTCGTGACGCTCTAGAACCTCCTTCAAGGGGACTTCCTTTTCCAGAGCAAAAGGCTTGAGGATGTCGCGGGGCCGCGCGAAGACTGGGACTTGAAGCTGCGAGACATTAGGTTTTAGATAATAATCTAATTCCTCTTCTGCATTCTCCCCAAGATGACGCTGCAAAGTCAGACCTGCCATGAGCACATCTATGGGGTCGTCTTGGTCACGCTCCAACTTCCCTATATGCGGCAATTCAAGGACCTTTAGCTCCGCCATCGCCTGCAGCAGCTCGTCGTAAGCCGTAGAGCTGTAACCAGGGATCTCCGCCAAGTCCTTCTCCAGCAACTTGGCCTCACGAAGCTCCTCCATGGCCTGCGAACGGCCACGCGCCATTGCGCAGTGCACAACCTTCCCAAAGGCTTCCACCACCTCCACAGACTCTAATGTGCTCAGGGCTGCCAGGCGCAGCCCATGGCTGATCAACCATCTGCATTCACAAAGAAACAATTGTGTAAGATAAACAAGCAAGCGATGAAGTAATTTTAAAGATAAAGAAGCAATATTACATGCGCTCGGCTATAGTAGACATCAGATGGGGGTACAGCTCCTCGTCATACTCTATGCTGAGGGCGCGCAGCTTCTCCTCCTGCATCGCGACCAATTTCTCGATGCGCCCCTTAAACTCTTGAAGGCTAGCATAATGCTCTGCTCTCTTCTCTTCAAGATACGACACCGACCAGGTCGTCTTAGCCTTCATTTGCTCGAGCTTGGACCTCGCGTACTTAAGGTCAGCTAACATGCTCATCTTATCTTGAGCTATCTTTTCAGCATACGCCTTTGAGGCCCCCAGCTCCACTTGCGCATCAGCCAACTGCGCACGGAGGGTCGCCAACTCCTCCTCCTTTTGGGCAAGAGCACGGCTCTCCCCAGCATACTTCCCTTTCAGCTGAGCCACGAGCTCAGCTTGGCGTGCAGTGGTCGCAGCCAACTCTTCCATTAGTTGCTGCGCCCCACCACCATCAGCAGCCTTGGTATCACCCTCCTTGTCTTCATTCTGCGGAGAGGAAACCTCATCATCCTTCGCGCCGTCATCCCTACGCAACAAAGGCAGTAAACAAAAATTACAACAAGTAATTGAAAAAAAGAAAAAAAAAAGAAAAAAAAAAAAAAAAAAGAGAAGAGATCACACTTACAGGAACGGAGAAGCATCATCCACCTTCAACCGAGCGCCAGAGGTAGAAGTCTCTTCCGCGTTCGACTCTGCGTCTCTGATGACGTGTCGACGCCTCTTCCTATTACCACTGCCACCAGCCTCGGCCTTACGCTTTGAACTCTGCGCAACCTCTTCCTTCAGCACTTCCTCAGGCTTCAGGATCCGGATGCTGTCAGAGGACCCTGAACGCGCCTCCTCGCGCGCCACCTCCACTTCAGGCACCGCCTCCACAGTGGGCGCCACCACTACCTCCGGCGCCACACTCTGGACGGGCGTCACCACAAGTGGTGGCGTATCCTCGCGGACCGTCGCGGGCAAAACAGTCAAATGCCCAGCGGTCGCATCAAGCAGGGGCTGCTCCCCTTCCTTCAGAGGACGCACCCCTATGGTCACCTGCTTTGGCTTATCTAGCTTCACCACTGCGAACAGGTCCATCTCTGCACACACCAAGTAAAGCAAGGAAAGACAGAGAAGGATTAGTTAGTAAATGCGCGAAGACAAAAAATAAGAAACTTACAAACAAGTACAAGGGATGAACACCCACCCCGGCCATCCTCACTCAGGAAAGTGGGAACCTCATCTGCAGCGCCAAAATAAGCGCGACTCAATCCCACATGTACCAAAAACTCCTCCGGATAGGGGTTAATGGCCAGTCGATTGGCATCTAAAGTCTGCGCGTCAGCAAGCCTGTAGGAACCGGGTGCGGGGCGCCCATCCCTTGGTAAGGACGCCTGAGTATAAAACTCAAAAGAGGAGGGAAAGACTACGTCGTCTACCCAAAAGAAATACTCCCTCCAATTCTTAAGGGCGTCAACCTTTTCCGTATAACATTGAAGCGCCCCCTGGCGCTTCGCAAAGGAAACCCAACCGTTTGACCACGTTGAGTGGTAAAAGGAGCGGAACAAGTCCACGGTTGGTTCTATCGCAAGTAAACGGCAGTTCACCTCAAAATTTGACACCTTCGCCGCACCTATACAGTGCAGCTGAGAGATGTGAAGGCGATAGTGATTGAGCACATTGCTCAGAAACACAGATATAGGTACGCGGTAATTCGCGTACTCAAAAAATTTCGTGTATAGACCTATCTTCCCTTCGGGGAAGTCAGCTATACACGCATCGACATCTGGTGCCTCTGGATGTACATCCAAAGGCACAAAATAGTCGGAAGAAACGTGCATCACGTCCTCAATAGACATCGCGGAGCGAAAATCCTCTAATTGAGCAACCATTTTCATCTTAAAACTAAGTGGGACGCACACAAAGATTACCTACGAGAGTTAAAAGATTTTCTTGCAAAAAACGCTCTCAAAAAGAAGAAGAAGATGAATAGTAGTTGTGTGTGTTTTTACTATGTGATTGTAAAAATGGGGGCGGCACTCTTATATAGGGTGGTAAAAACCCTAATTTCCATCCACGTGGAACCCACTCACAGTAAATGTATGGCTGAAACTGAACCGGTACATGCACTTTTTCCCGATTCACGAGGGCCACGTGGACACCACCCCCATTTTTCGAGGTATCCGTTTGAAATACCTAAGATTAGGTGCATTGCACTTAAAAACGGGCGGTAATATTCACTTGTTCTCCCGCCACGCTTACCGCTGTTAATATTAGTCTAGTATCCGCGGCTACGAGCCACACACACTAGACTGGGGGGACATGATGACGTATAGTCTATATTTGGGCCATGAGCCCAAATGATAAACATTACTCGGCCCAAGCCCACCACGAGTGAGTTATCATAGCGAATGACGGGCCATAATAATAACGGCTTGGGCTCACGAAGCCCAAAGCCCAACCAAACTAATCGGGCATGCGATAAGGATCTTCTATTCATGGAATAGATATCCTTACCCCGATAAGCACCACGAGTGCGAAGAGTAAGGAGCAAGAAACCTACGCGGTTTCAGCCCCTATAAAAGGAATGACATCTCTCATTCAAAGGTACGATATACAACCCTAACTCTTTAAGAGAACCTCAAATCGATTACTTACTCTCACGCCGGAGTCTAATCGGGGGAGACAATCCCTCGATAAGCCTAACGGTGTTGTTTATTTTCTTAGTGCGCAGGTAACGAAGTGCTAAGAAACGAATTGATATAAGAGCAAAGCCCAATAACCAGGTACGCCCAACTTTTGTATCAACAGAAATGATTAGGAAGTTTTAGCTTTTAGCTAACTTAACACAGTCTATAAATATTTGGAGATATCAAATAATATATATATTAATCTTAGCTGACTAAAATAGTTAAATTAAAAAAATTAAAGTAAATATAGCTAAAATAATGTACTCAAAGGGTCTGAGGGCCTTTTTTTTTTTTTTTTTTTTTTTTTTTTTTTAACAGAAAAGGTTTGAATTTTTAAATGAGCTGAACACCTGAATCCATTAAAAGTTTTGTAAAATGTATAGTAGCTTATAACCATTTCAATCTTGTTTAATCAAAAAATGAATTATAGACTAGTATGCACCTTTGTTATGAATTCCCGGTACTAGTTGTGATCATACAATTAAATTAATACTAAAATCCCATAGTCTTAAGTCTTAAGTCATAAGTTAACCCTTAATCAGCTATGCGCATACAAGTAAGTTTTGCTATTCATGTCGTACATATATAGATGATGAAGTGTATTGTGGTGGGGTGTCACAGTACGGTTCCTCTTCCTCCTGGTCAATATATGATGATGAGGATAATAACGGTGTTAAAGTCGTCATTGCACCTTCAACTGTGGCTCCTGGTCTGAGATCTTGATGTAAGAAATGATAAGTAATAATTGTCTAATAAAGATTATTGTTATCGTGTATGTGATCAAAAAATCTGGTGTTTATGCATAATAAGGACATGTAATGCCAATTGAAGTTTTTTTTAAGTAGTTAAGAACTTTGCTTAATCATTATGTGCATGCAACTTGTTTAACTTTATGAAGCTAATAGATCTTTAGTCTTAGCTTCATGCTAAACATACATAACTTTGTTCATTAGGTCATGCAAATAAGCTAATATGTTTTCACCTTTAAACTCTATGAACATTCGGCATGGTTACAACTCTATACATCCACCATTACAGGCTTTGATTTGAACAGTTGAATGTTTTATAGAATTTTACAAAGAGAACTTGCTATTTGTGTTTTGCCAAATCGATAATTTGCAACAACATGTGTTTTTAATTTACTACGTAATAGAGACAACTGCATCCTGCCATAAATCGACTAAATTCAAAAAGGGTTATAAACTATTCAATTGAAGACGAACTTTGGTATGTCTTAACTTGAATCAACATTATTATGTTCGGATTAAGCTTGGCGAACCTTCACGAAAAAAGCTCGAGCTAAGCTCAAGAAAGTTTGAATTTGGCTCAAAAAGCTCAATTTATTTATGATAATGTTTTTTTTTTTTTTTCTTCAAATTCGGCTCGAGATCGGCTCGAAAAGCTCAATACATCTATAAATAAGTATTTACTTTTAGTATTTTATATACAAGCACTTAAAAGCTCGAAAAGCTCGACAATTACTCAAGTTGAATATATATATAAGCTCGAGTTCGGCTCGATAAACATCTCGAGCTCACTTTTTGGTCAATAAAATTCATTTACTCAAAAAAAGCTCGACTCGTTTACGCCCTAAACTCAAATACAAGTATTTAAATTCCCTGCTTATTTTAAATGCGTGTCAGTTTGTAGCCTTGTAGTATCCAATACCACATATGTATGTTTTTGTGTTTTTAAAATAAACTTTTCTAATAAATATATGAAAGTATGGGTGGGTTGAGGGATATAAACCTCGTTTCTCATAAACGGTAGGTCTCGTGTTTGAGTCATCGTGCTTCCTAATATGCAATTATCAACACAAATGTACGTGGAAAAATACGTGTAGGTTTAAATCTAACGCGACGCGCAATCATACATACTACATACGTACATCAATTTCTTGCCAATTTGTAGGGTTTTTTTTTTTTTTTTTTTTTTTTTTTTTTTTTTTTTAGTTTTCAATCGTTAACATACGTATCACCAACATTTTTATATCCTAGGTGTACGGTAGCGCCACTAAAGAATTAACATTCTTTAAACTCTAGTTGCCAAATGATATTACTCCTAGTAGTATATAACGATCACTTTAGGAAATATGTATAGTCAAAAATTATTGGGTCAGCCACCTTGACTTGTAGTAAACTGTTTCTATAAAAGAGCTTTCGTTGAAAAGAAAAGGAGAAATGTGCGTTTTCTGAATATATAAACTCAAAGAGATTTGGAATTCAGTAAATTAAAGCAACTCAAAATTTACTTAATTATGATACACGAAATATCTATATACTCTTTAATTTATTTGTCTCCTAGGTTATACTTGTGTAAACTTGGCATTGTATACATTTTATTAGACATCCACCAATGAGGGTTTATAACATGAGTTTATGGTGACATAGCTAATGAGGTGATGTTTATAAGCTCCACGCTTGCACAATCCACCAGAAGTGAAAGTTTATAAGAGCATTTGGTACCAAACATCATAGGACGCGTTATTGTCTCATATTGCAACCTTAATGATATCATCCCATACTATACCTCAAGTTATAAGGCTCGGCGTCAAATTTACCAGCCAGGTTATAAGGCTTTTTACTCTCTTTTTTTATGTGTTATTGATGTTTCATTTTAAAATATGTGGGCACGGGGTGTCATATAACTTGAGTGATGATAGGAAAGTGTTTTTTGGTTAAGTTATAAGTTCCGATTTATAAGAAAAAAAACTAAGGTAACAACATGTTTTCCTATACAACCATCGGATAAAACCAATCGTACTTAGTGCTCTAAAAAGAGAGGATGAACAATGTTTTGAAAACCGGGTTCGAAATTGACCCGGTCGAGTCACCGGGTACCAGGTCAACCAGTCCGACCGCCGGGTCAACCCGGTTTTCAATTTATTATTTTTTTATTTTTTCGGCCGGGTCAACCGGTTCAACTGCCGGGTCAACCTGGGTTTTTATTAAAATTTTTTGAAAAAACGAAACCCGGCCGGGTTTCGAGAACCGGGTTGACCCGGGTCACTCAAAACCCGGCGGGTTTAGCCGGTTTTAGAAACCCGGGTTTTTTTGCCGAAACCGGTCGAACCGGTTAACCCGGCCGGGTCGACCCGGGTTTCAAAACACTGAGGATGAAGTTCATACGGTTAAACTTGAGAAGTAGAACATTAGTGGGTCCATTTGATATTTTTTACACTCACGTATATGATTAAAACATAGATTTACCTCATTTATAAACTTTTTAAGTTTACAGGATCAATTGAGTAAGTTTATATATATGAGTTAATATTTCATAAAATTATAAAATTTTGACGTGTCATGCAATAATCTTTATAAAGTTTATAGCGTTGGATATGTTCTTATAGATAAAGCTATTTTTTACGAAGTTATTTTATCTTAAAAATCTCACACGTTAATATAAGGGGGAATTGCATATGCAATATTTGAAAGAATATATATGCAATGCACTCAATGATAATGGATTTCATTCATTAAATTTCTGGTTTTATTTATACTAGACTAGATTAAGCGACACTATTTTTATTGGTTTAGTTTTACATTCAAGTGGTTAAAATTATGAATAGGTCACAAGAATAGTACCAACACCGTTACTAGAAAATTTGACACTTAGGGGCCGTATTTAAGTTATATTGAATATTTTGCAACTGTAGAAATACATCTAAGGTGCCGTTTAGTTGGGGTATAATAGGCATATCATTTGCATTTTAATTTCCCTCTAAATATTGTGTTTGGTAATATAAATGGGGGAATTTAAAACTCCATGAATTGCCAAAATGGGGATATTAAAATGGCTTCACAAAATGAAAAAATTTCATTTACTTTGAAATTTTTTTTATAAACTTTTTTTCTTATTGTTTTTTATAAACTTTTAAATAGAATATTTATGATTTGTTTTATAAACTTTTTAATAAAATTTTATAAACTTTTTTTTTTATAAATTTTATTTATAAACTTTTTTTAAAACTTGTTTTATAAATTTTTTATTAACTTTCTTATAATTTTTTTTATAAACTTTTTTTATAAATTTTTTTTTTATAATTTTTTTATAACTTTTTTTTATAAACTTTAAAATAGAATATTTATGAAATTTATATTATATATATATATATATATATATATATATATATATATATATATATATATATATATATATATATATATCTGTCAACCAAATATGCGAAGATATTTTAAATTCTAGAATTTAAATTTTCTATTATTTAAAATTCCCTAATCAAACGCCCCCTAAAGCTAGTGATAATCCTCGCTATAGTAGTTTATGAAAAGGTTTATAAAATGACGAACATGTCTAAGAACTTGTAAACCATAGTGAAGATAAGTTTATAAATAGGTTTATGATTAATAGGTCTAGAATATTAAATCTCTTCATAATTTAATGCATTTGAATTGTGTATAATTTTCATAAAGCTTTATGAGGTTTATACATAGTGAAGATAGGTTCAAAGTTTTTTAATTAATTTCATAACAAAACTATAAACCTTTATAAAGGTTTAACATAGTGGATGATGCTTTTAGTTTACATCTTTATAGTCTTGTCGATTCGAACCGGCCTTTCCTTTTATAGTCGAGTGGGTGTCCTTCATGCAACCTCCATATGACAAAAGAAAGAAAACCTAGAACTACAAATCAGTAGCATATAGATGTTTTAATTACCAATACGAGTTAATATAAATATTTAGTTCACAAAAGAAAGAAAACATAGAAGTACAAATCACTAGCATATATAAAACAGTTAGACACGCATATGCTACTTCAATTCAAATTCCATCAAAAGCATCATAGACCAAAACAAGAAAAGACAAATGTATGGTGCTTATTTTTAACACAAGAATAAATAAATAAACTTGAGAATGAAACATGAAATTGTAGCTGGTTGGAAGGCTAAGCTTTATCCCTTATATGTATAAGGGCGCAAGTTCTAGTCTTCAGTACAGTTGCCATTTCGCTTTTTTTTTTTTTTTTTTTTTTTTTTAGTATGTCTTCTCAATGTTATTAGTGTAAAATCTATTTTGTAAATATTATAATTCCGTTGCTATCGAAATTAAATATGTGATTTGTGGATCACGAGGTTTGTGTTTAAGCAGATATCATCCACATTAAAAATGGCATACGAGTGGTCAAGCGGTAGAAGTTTGTGAGTTGCGATTATAATCTCTAAAACCGTAAGTATCTTAAGTTTAGATGTTTTGTTTAACAGCCATGAAGTGGTTACGTTAACTTCATTACATTTTTCTCGATTTGACTATATGTGTAGCAGTGAGTGATGAGAAAAAAATTAAAAACTACTCGAACCAAAGGTTTATACATTAAGACATAAGACTATTAAACTCGTGTTCAACACATACTTATATTTAACTTTTTAAACATGACATAAAAGAAATACTCCGTATTATTAAGAAAACAGTTGAACCATGAAAATGATATGTTTTCTGCTTTAGTTCCTGTATTTTTATCATTAATTGTGTGTGTGATTTCAAGATTTACCTTGGACTACATATGCTGAAAGTGCAGCTTCATACAACTTGCGAACTTCTGCAAGATGAGCCTTACCACCAGCAGATGATGCAATGTTCATTTCCATTTCAATGCAGTTTCTACAGAAACCGAGCCCGGGACGAGGCAAAGCAAGAAGCCTGCACAATCAATAGATCAGCAACTTCATAACAAGAGATAACTGCTAAGCCTAATTGTTAGCTATGTTAAACTATCGAGCCATTTTACAAAATGTTCGTGAAGCAATCATGTTACAAAAAACTCTCCCTCTTTGCATTTTTGCTCCTCATCGGGATACGAATACTAAAGGGTCTTAAACCAACAAATTCATAATTAATAATATGCGTCTTCTAAACCAACAAATTTGAGCTTCGAGCCCCAGCAACAAACAGTACGTCTATATTTCAACCAGTACAAAGAAAAACAGTAAGATGATTTGTTGTTATATAGGCAACTCATGAAAATGATGCTTGACAGCTAACGGGTTAGTGACATACCGCTTATGCATGTATCTAGCACTCGAATTCCATTTTTCTGAAGAACAAAGTTCACAATTGCAGATGAGAGGGAGAAACCGTCATCGCTACCACCGTCTCTGATCAATGAACTAATAGAAATAACCACCAGCTTTTCAAAATGATGCTTCTGATTTGAGAAATATTTCAGGCCCTGTAAAACATAGGCACCAAACTATTTGGAGTGGGCTAGTTTGGTATACACACTGCATTCCTAAACATTCATTTATACTATGGCTTGCTATTCATGGAAGATTAAGTGGTTTCCTAATCAAGATCTGAGATGTTCACTTTGCAAAGAATGTATTGACAGTCAGTCATTTATTTTTTGAATGCTCATATTCCAAAAAAGTATGGGATAAAATGTGCAGTATCTTATATCAGGGTAAGTTTGGATATGAATGGGAAGAAATTGTGATGAGCATGTGCTCAATGAAGTGCAACAACAATATTGCGAGTGTAGTCAGAAGATTGGTTTTAGCAGCTTATGTGTATCACATATGGAGTAAGAGAAATAAAAGACTTTTTTATGATAAGCAAAGAGATTGGTTGCAAGTGGTCAATGCTATTGTTACTGAAGTAAGATTCAAAATGGCAGGTCTACAAGTGAAACAATCTAACCAAGTTAAGGATTTGGCTGATAAATGGAAAGTAAAGATGAATATGAAGACTGATGATGATCAACTCATGGACAATATGGAAGTGTAGGTTTGAAATAGTATAAGATGAAGTTTGATAGAATGATTGGAAGATTGGAAATTTGATTGGAATATGGAAGCAATATACAAAAATTTAAGTTTCCACTGCCTAAAGGGGTGTTTGGAAACAGGTTTAACAGCAAGTAAAATTTCAATTGCTGTTAAAATTAGTTCTTTGCAGGCCATTATAAAGTTGAGATACCTTGTACCTTGGAGTTCTAACTAGTAAGACTGTACCTATAATAACCTCTTATCTAGTTCAGTTGGCCAAGGGGGGGACTGAACCGGTATGTTTGGCTAAAATAGGAGGTGTATCTAGTATGAATGTACCATAAAGAAGGGTCTCACTTTATGAAGGGTAAACCTGCTTGGTCCACTCAACACATAGGCATAGGAGGTAATGGATTGTCATCATGGAGGGTGTGTGTTCCCAAGAAACTGAAGCCTTCCATTGAGAGGGAAATGTAGGTTGTTTTGGTAGAGCCCCCCATGGATGGGTTATGGGTTCCTAGTGATGCCTTTATCCTTTTATACCTTGTCTACTACTGTGGTGGCAGGTTGAGTGGATTGGTAGAAAGGATTAAAGGAAATATAGCTAGATGGGAGGTGCTAAAATAAAGTGAATCGGAGAGGTGAATGAATAAAGGATAAGAAGTTTTTGGACCAGAGTGATGAATGGAAAGAATGAAGATGCTCTGTTCTATTGTATCAGATAAGAGTTTTGTCAGACATGGGATGTTGCTTTGTCTGATATTGGATGGAATTAGGATGTTTGTATTGTCTGTTTAGTGTCTGGTGGCTAGTATGGTCAGTTGTATAAAAGGTTTGGGTTTGTCCAAATCTTTGTTATATTCTTATGATGTACAATCATTTTGAGAAGTTAATATAAGTATTCACCTTGCACCAAAAAAAAAATAAAAAAATAAAAAAAAATAAAAAACCACTAGCAGTTACGTAGTAAATATTAAAAGCTCCTAAATGTGGCGAACTGCAGAAAAATTATACTATTGATTAATATCTAACAATATTGGATGGAATAAGAACAGTAGAAATTTCAGATCACATACCATAAGCCAGAGACCAACTGATTGTGGAATCATTTGGAGGGAATACTGGAATAGTGAAGTTGAACAGTTGAGTAACTATAGGGTTTAAACTTGCAGGTGGAGGCTTTTATATCAAAGCAACAAACTCTGATCAAACAGCAAAACAAAACAAGAAAACACCGATACTTAGAAACACCGAACACAACATTTTAAAATGGTTATCTCTACATCCAACTCCGTTAGGAAATAGAATCACATACCTATTTAATATGAACAGATGAATTCAACTTTCTCAAAACTACTTATTTCAACTTAATATTGCAATATACTTGTGACAGTTTGTTGTCGTTTATATATGAACACAGAGGTTAAGAACAAGGACATATCAAGAGTAAGAAGAATGGGTGGAAATAATAAGCAAATCGGGTCGATTGTGATCGGTTTGATATGATGCTTTTATTTTTGGGGACGACAACGATGGGGATTGAACCTATCCATTGCTCCAGTTAGAGGTGAAATAACTACTTGTTGCTATGATGCCAACACACCACTAGCAACCACCATGGCACCTATGCCTTCTCCGGCCACCATTGTTAGTGAGAAAAAGGTATGAGGAGCACTCGAAATGAGATTTTGAAGTTATTCAAATATGTACTTTGAAACAAACTGCATTTTTCTTTCATATCAAGCTTTGTTAGATGACATATGTTTTTGTAATGTATGTGTTTGTGAAATCGATAACGTGCAAATAATATCAACACCAACAACAACATACCAAATCCCGCAAGAGCGAGGTATGGGGGAGGTAGAAGTGTAGACAGATCCTACCCCTACCCCAGGCCAAGGAGTAGAGAGACTCCGGCACGTGCACAAGTGTGAGTGATATAGAAACCAAAAGTGCAAGGAGCAAAAGAGCAACAAGTAAAAGCAAAAGAAGACAAAAGGGAAAAGCCAAACAAACCAAGCAGAAAAAAGACAAACAAAAGCACAGAGTACCAAACCAAGAACAAGGAGCAAAACAAGTAAACCAAGCAAACAAAGCATATAGGAGGGGGGGGGGGGGGGGGGGGGGAACGGAAAGGCAAGCGAGCATAAGGCAAGAAGACAACACAAAAAAAACCAAGCGTAGCAACGCAAGGGGGCAAAAGCAAAGGGCAAAAGCTGAGGCAACGCAAGGGGAGGCTAAAGGAAAGGCCAGAGAGGCAAAAGCTAAGGCAAAGGCAAAAGAAACTTCACAAGCCTACTAAAAACCTAAAAGGGGACGAGCAAAGGGACCAAAAAGCCTAAAGTGCAAAGGGGCAAACCAAACCTAAAACGCAAAGGGGCAAGGCAAAAAAAAAAAAAAAACCAGACGCAAAGGCAACCTCCTACCGCTCGTCCTAAACTACCCGCAAGTTCTAATCCTAGCTCTCCACGCGTTCCTATCTTAGATCATGTCCTCGGACAAGAGAAGCTCCTTCATGTCTAGCCTAAGTGACTAAGTCTATCCTCCCACCTAAACTTAGGTCTTCCCCTCCTTCTCAAACCGTCGACCCTCAGCTCTTCGACTCTCCTAACTGGCACTGTCTGTGGCCTTCTCCTAACTGGCACTGTCTGTGGCCTTCTCCTGACATGACCGAACCACCTCAACCTTCCTTCTCGCATCTTCGAGGTTATAGTTTCAACTTCAAGTTCTGCTCTGAAAACTTCATTCGGTATCATGTCAAGCATGGTCTTACCACAAATCCACCTTAGCATTCTCAGTTCTGCCACTTCCACTCTGTTAGCCTGGGCTTTCGTGATAGGCCAACACTCTGACCCGTACAAGATAGCTGGTCTGATCGCCACCCTATAAAACCGTCGTCACTCAGTTCTGCCACTTCCACTCTGTAACGTGCAAATAATATGTATTTTCGATTCACTACAGAAAACGCTCAAGAGATAACTGATTCACCAAGTGCTGAGTATGAAAGTACTAAGTTTAGATCCTTAATTGTTGTATTATTGAGTTTAGGTAATAAAGATTACAACTTAATCAAAGTTAGGTCACCAAACCGATTAACAAAACAAGGATGACTAATGCCTTGACCTGTCAATTACTAAGAATACAATTATGAACAACAAGGATGCACAAGCAGTGCAAAACTGTAAATTAAAATATATACATACAGATGATGTTTGAGAACGATTATGATCATTACGGTCACCCAAACACACCCCATAGCTTCCCGTGGCCTATAGTCTCTTGTAACTTCTTTGCACCATCAATAGCCATTTCTACAAGCTTTTGTAAAAACAAAAAATCACCAGCGTTTACCATCTGTTTGCGACATTTCTTCGAATGAGTTAAAGACATTGGAATTGACATAGGGTACTTGTTATCATAATTCAGCATAGAAGGATCTAATAAATGAACTACTCTCACTATCACTCTTTCTTCCTTTCGATAAATCCTTCCGTTCCCCGAACAAATCAATATAATTGACAATGCTCTCACAGCTGCTTGTTTCTCCTCAATCGCTTTCCCATCCAACATACCGATCAACGATCCTAAACACCCACAGCTCAATAACTCAACAATCCTAACCAAACACCCCACAGCTCAACAACTCAACAATCCTAACCAAACCCTCAAAGTCACAAAAACGCCACTCCTAACAACCATCACTTTCAAATCATCATCCTCCGTAACCAAATTACTCAAACAACCAAACCCATACTCCTGCACCAAAACCGTCCCACACTTGACAAATCTCAACAAAACTCGACAAATTCCTTAACACATAACACGCCACATTTCGCGAACTAACGAACCTACAGCACCGCACGAACTAATCAGCCTAGCATTATCCTTAACACATTTCGCATACCTACTACCTGTTCATATGTGTAATCATTTCAAGCCGACAATGGGTCTTGCCCGGACATAACCGGGTCTAGATGACCGGGTTTAACCGGATCTTGACCGATATGACTGGGTCTTGACCGAATATGACCGGATATAGCCAGGTCTTGGCCGGATATGACCGGAAAAGTATAATGCCTGTAGGTATAACACAGCCACACAGGTATTTCAAAAACGAAATAAGAGAAAGGTATATGGTAGTTTTCTTTAGCACTGAAATAAATAAATGATTAGTATAGTTGTTATTTTTGGTAATGTATCTTGGGACTTGGGAGTGTGGATGGCTCGTTGGTTAAGTGGTATTAGGAGTTCCATTATGTTTAAATTACTAAAACTCGTTATCACTCTCTGTATATATCAAAATGTAAATTATAGCCACAAATGACTAACCGCATGCGGGAATTGTGCAACCTGAGGTCCTTGAGCAGGTGGAAGCTGATTTGGTGAGCCTAAAGTTGCCTTCTTCTCATCCTCCCCCAACATAACAGTGGGAGGATGGAGTTGATCAGCATTCTGTCCACCAAAATAGAAGGCGCCAGCAAATCAGATGGGCCATCAGCAAAATACTTTGGGTACAGTCTAAAACATCTATAGATAATGAACCGGGTGTAATATATGTAACTGATAAGATGCACAAGCAGCCATATGTGTGTGCCCAGCCTGATCAGATGGACCAGCAGCCACGACTGGTGATTTAACTTGGTTTACAACAAATCTCACAGTAGAGTTAATATTAACTTTATCTTTTTTGTTTTTGATAAGACTTGAAACCTTCAAAATCTACAAAAACTGAAACTAAAATTGAGACATATAACCAAATAAGTTGCATACCTTAGAGGTAAATGGAATCACTCCAATCATTAGACCCATTCTATAAGCCTATAGGATTAATAAGTAAAACAAATTATATACCGTACCTAAGTGATTCAATAACTTTCCCCACCTCCTACCCGTTAACAATTTAACATTTATGATAGTAATTCAATAACTTTTCGTAGCTCCTACCCGTCACAGAGTAAAGATAGAAATTCAATAACTTTCAATCTTTCATGGTTCCTACCCATCACCGATTTAGAAAGACACCTTCGTTACTTTTCGCATATATTAAGATTGTACTTCAATAACTTTTCATAACTCCTACCCGTCACCGAGTTAGGATAGAAATTCAATAACCGGGCTCTATTAAAGGGGCTCTACTTCACAATCTCTAGTAGTGTGATTGAACCTATCTATTGCTGCAGAGGTGAAATAACTACTTGCTGCTATGATGCCAACACGCCACTAGCAACTAACCACCATGGCTTTAAACTAATAAGTAATAACAATGCCTAATGCCTTGACCTCTCAACTAAGATTAATTACTAAGAATAAAATTATGAACAACAAGGATGCACAGGCAGCACAAAACTGTAAATTAAAATAAATACATACAGATGTTTTAGAACGAGTATGATCATTACGGTCACCCAAACATACCCCATAGCTTCCCGGGACCTATAGTCTCTTGTAACTTCTTTGCACCATCAACATCCATTTCTACAAGCTTATGTAAAAACAACAAAGCACCCGCGTTTACCATCTGTTTGCGACATTTCTTCGAATGAGTTAAAAGACATTAGAATGGACACAGGGTACTTGTTATCAAAATTCAGTATAGAAGGATCTAATAACTGATCTACACTCTCTATCACTCTTTCTTCCTTCCGATAAATTAATATAACTGACAACGCTCTCAGAGCCGCTTGTTTCTCCCTAATCGCTTTCCCATCCAACATACCGATCAAAGGTCCTATACACCCCAATTCCCCCAAATCTCTCCGCGCCTTGGCACACTGAATCCGCACTCCCAACACCCCACAGCTCAACAATCCTAACCAAAAAACCCAATATTAACAATAAACTCCACCACCCGTTCAACACATGCCAAGCAACCTCCAAACTCCTCACACTATTTCCCGAATAAAAAAACACCTCAAACTCACAAAAACGCTACTCCTAACAACCACCACCTTCAAATCATCATCCTCCCTAACCAAATTACTCAAACAACCAAATCCATACTCCTGCGCCAAAACTGTCCCAGACTTGACAACTCTCAACAAAAACACCCCTAACATCAACAAAACTCGGCAAATTCCTCAATACACAACACACCACATTACGCGAATTCGTCGTCCCACTCTCACACAGCTCCAACATGTGTCTAATCACCCTAGCATTATCCTTAACACACGCATAGCTACTACCTGATTCTAACAACCTTCACCTATCAACACGTGTCTACTTGACTCAACTACCAGTAACCAAAGTTGTTCATATGTGGAATCATTTCAAGCCCACAATGGGTCTTGACCGGATATGACCGGGTCTTGACCAGATATGACCGGGTCTAAGCGGAAATGACAGGGTCTAACCGGGTCTAGGCCGGATATGACAGAGAATATCCGGGTTTAACCGGGTCTTGGCCGGGTTTTACCGGACCAGGTGGACAAAATAGTTAAATATTAACACAAGTATTTCAAAAAAGAAGGAAGGAAGAGGTATATGGTGGTTTTTTGTACACCCAAATAAATAATTATAATTGAGAATCTGGTGGTGTTGATGGCTAAATCTCTCTTCTCCATTCAACGCTGGGTCCCGTGTTCGGGTCAACAACACCCTCAATAGTATTTTGCATTTTTTATGTGCAATAATATTTGCGCTTCATTTTTGACACTCAATATTATTATTTACGTAGTAGTACTGTATGTATTTTGCATTTTTTTTAGTAAGACTGTTTGAGGTAAAACCTTGCTGCCAATTTGTGGCCAAAATAAAAAAAATGAGCTAATTTTGGCTATTATGTAAAAGACTTGAGCACATTTAGCATCATCTTTTTTTTAAATGGGCATATTTAGCCCATTGAAAAGTTAAATGGGTGCTAACAGGCACATATTTTCTTTTAATTGAAGAACATTATAATCGTTTTTAAAGAAAAACTTATATCCATAATATATTTAATTTTTTAAATATAAATGAAGTATAATGTTTAAGGAATTTATTTCGTTATTTTTATTCTTCTATAAAGCGATTTGTATAATATGTACCCGTTTGGCCCGTGCTCATTCTAGCCCGTGTCCGCCCGTTTTGGCACCTCTAACCAAAACAAAAGAAATACTACGTAAGACAGTAGTGTGGTGGATATTTTTAGTAGAAAAAATAATGCTTTTGAAGCCCCTTGAGATGAGGCACATATAATATTCAAATAAAATTATTGTATATGTGAATAAAACTTGGGATCGTGGGTGGATTGATGGCTAAGGCTGATTTTCTTATAAGTTATAGGTCTCTTGTTTGAGTCATCATCTTTGACCAGAATTTTTTTATTTTTATTTTATTTATTTATTTGTTTTTCCTGTTAAATTTCTTTCATTTTATTCATTGTTGCTTAGTATATTTTACCGAGTGGTAATCAATGACTTTTTCTCTCAAATTGGTTAGAGATTCATTCGATTATTGCACTAAATAACTTTTTTAATCGTCATGGGCATGGCACCAAAATATATATATATATATATATTTTTTTTTAACTTCTTGCTGCTAACTTTTATTTGTTTCTTAAACCACCGTCTATTCTCATCCCCTCCCTTCTATTAACCAAGAAACCGTTCCTTCTTATTCACAGATCCAAAAGCGCCACCCATTAACATCCTTTTAAAAAAAAAGATGATACATTGGTTTATCAGGTATGGTTGATGAAAAAGAATACATTGATTTATCCGGTATGGTAGATGATTACAAATGATCTCATCAAAGATGTTGTTGTTATCAGTTAGTGACTTTCATGTTTGAAGATTTATCTCTGCATGTGGTTGGATTTTTTCAACAACTAATTATGTTATGCTTGTTGCTGTTTGAAGATCAGTCTCCGCTTGGTGTCGGATGTCTTCATCAATATATTATTATGGCTTTAATGTTTTTAGCTTTTTAGTCAAATCCGAGCTTTCGCGATTTCGCCGCTCGGATTGCAGAGAGTATTAGACTATAGATTATGCTTGTATGTTCGAGCCTGTCTGTGGGCTTTGGTCCATTAAGGTTTAGGGTTTATCATGCTTTGTAGTCTATAAAAACCTCATTAATAAAACATAATACCGACAGAGTTTTCCATCATCTAACAGACAGTGTATAATAACGTTTAAGTTGTATGTGTAATTTTTTTTGTATACAAGAGTGTGAAATAAGTGAAAATGAAGAAAGTTAATTGTTTAAATTGTAATTGTAGTCGCTCATATATATATGCTCAAGAAGGTATAGTAAGTAGATAAACAAATGCTTTCATTACCTTAATCTTCAAAATCAGTCTCTAAATTCACAATTTAATCATTTTTTTTTTCTACTTTGCATTGAAAGTTAATCATATACTTTTTTTTAATAAAAATTTACATAAATATATTTAACTTTGCATAGTTGTAGTTAATTATGTTTTAGTATAACTAAATTAGCAAGTTTTTTTGCCTTCTTGCTTAAAAGTAACTTTTTAAGTATTTTGCCAAACAATAACATAAGTATTTACTAATTGTGAAATGTGAATATGAGGCTGTTAGGCATGTAACATTAAATGAAAAACCAATGAAAAGTAAGTAGTTTGAACTAAACCTTATTAAAATTTCAAGTGAATCTCTTTTTATATCCATCAAGATTGATATAAAGATGGTTAAAAATTTTCTTATTATAAAATGATGGGGTTGGCTTTCATTTTCTACGAAGAGCATACTAAGATGTTGAAAATCTATTTCCAATTCATAAGTTGGGGGAACGAGTATTTTTGTGGATGAGCAAATCTATATGATCTAGTTTGAGGTCTATTAGTCTAAACTACATAGTTTTGTATGATTTTGAATTGAAATGAATAGTTTTCATTGGTTTTTCATCTAAGGTTACATGACTAACAACCTTATATTCACTTCCCTCATTCAAATCATTAAGTATTTAATTAAATTCCCTGCTTATTAACAGCTTGTAGACTTGTGTTGTACTATGTACGTATGTTTTTGTCTTTTTAAAATAAACTTTTGCAATAGGTAAATGAAAGTATAGGTCGCTTGATGGCTAAACCTCATTTTTAATAAATGGTAGGTCTTGAGTTCGAGTCCTCACGCTCTCTTTTCATTTTTCTCTATTGATGTTATTATTTTGTCTTCTTTTACAACATCTGACCAGCAATAGTTTTAATGAATTATATTTGAACCGTTAATGATTTTTATACTTGATATAAAGTTTAAGTGGTTATTTTTACATCTGACCAAAACAAAAGAAAAAAGGACAGTAGTAGAGTTGTTATTTTTGGCAAAAATATCAATGCATTTGAAGCCTCTTGAGATGAGGTACGTATATTTATGAACTACTAGCCGAGTACCTGCGCCTAAAGGCAGCAGTGTCTAGTTTCTACAATAGTTTTGGTGGTGAATGATTTCTTTTCGCCAAACTGTATTTGCAGCGTGAGATAATCCTTTATGAAGAACTGTATTTATGACATGTTTGTATCTCGACGACTATGTATAGTTTTCAACAAAACTTGGTAGCGATGGTTTGCGGGTGTGAGCATCTTTCCGATGGCGTGTTTTAAGTTGCAGTGGTCAATTTCTAATAATTATATATTCAAGTTACGTATGTTCGTAACAATGTTAGTGAGTAACATTGGCAGCTTTATGTTAGTAACATTGCAAGTTAGGTCAATCTATGTGTATGTTTTAGGGCTGAGCAAATCTACTCGAAAACCGACCCGAACCAAACTAATCTTTTTCGGTTTGGTTTCGGTTTTGTATATTTGTTTCGGTTTTTGTCGGTTTCGGGTTCAATTCGGTTTTTGTTAGTTTTTTCGATTCGAAACCCAAAAATTGACCCGAATCGAGTTACTCAGTTCGGTTCTCGGTTTGAGTTTTTTCCTATTCCAGTTTTTGGTTTGGGTCAAGTTTGGCCCAATGCTCACCCCTATATTTTTTTTGGTATATCAGTTTATCCTTGAAATTAACCCCTTGTTATCACTTTATCAATTTATGTTAGTTAAAAGCATTTTATCTATTCATCTACATGTTCTTTAGACAGTATTTGGTCCTCGAAATAAATACGGTCAATTATTTCTTGGATTTTACATGAATTCAATGTTACTACGGAGTAATTGCTTACTTACATTTTCGTATTAATACAAACTACCTAGTTGGGAAGTTAGCACTTAAAAAAAATGATTTTGTAATGATAAATGGAAATATAAAAGAAATGTCACATCAATTGGGCAAAAGCATGAAAATTTTGAATTATCTCTTGGGATTTAGGAAATAAAAATAAAGGGTCAAGATATATCATATTAAAATAATTTTGATTTCGAAATTTTCAAAGTTTTTAAAACCTCATACGTATTTGCCGTCTTTAAAAGCTTTAAAAAAGTTGCAGATTTCAAAATTTTGTAACTTAAAAAATTTGAAGTTTTTTATGCCAGCTAAATATTCAAAACCTTTATTTTTGAAATTTGAAAGTTTTCAAATGTTTGAACTTAAAAAATTTCAATGTACATTTTACTGGTAACAATGTGTATATGATACCAATTTATATCCCAAACAAATTTGTCAATAACCAATTTTCACAATTCACACAAGTAACTTCAAGGAAATACAATCTATAAACAAACTTTTCATTCACAATTTTTTTTTGAACTTATATATACATTCAATTTACAAAGTCAAATTTACCCAAATTTATGTCACTTTATCACTTGCGAACATATTAAAAAAATAAACTCAGATTTATTATCAAACCAAACGACAACACATCTACAAAATAAACTCATATTTATTATCAAACCAAACGAACATATTAAAAAATAAACTCCAATGAAAAGACATCAAAAAGATTAGATTTATGGAAAAACGAAAAGAATATGTTCGTAAAAAAAACTCAAGAAAAAAAAAATCCTATTTTTATTAATGAAAAAAATGGATACGAAAGTTTCAGATTTATTAAAAATTTTAAAAAATCCAAACTTATATATAAAAACTTAATAACAAATATTAAGAAGAACCGGTAATACTCGAGCAATAGATTCCGGCAAGGCAGCGGCAACAACAAAAATTTCGGCGAGGGTGCGGGTCTATCTGAAAAACAAAAAAGTCAAAAAAATTAAGTATATCATCATATAAAATAAACCATGAACACATGAAAACATATAGATCTATAAAAAAAAACATAAAAAATACATAGATCTATAAGAAAAAAACATCAAAAGTCGGCAGGTGTTTCGATGGTTCCGGCAACATAGCACCCGATCTGGAAAAAAAAAAAAAAAAAAAAAAAAAAATCAAATGGGATATGACAACTCAGATCTATACACAAAAACCTTCAAAACCTTCAAAACTCATAAATATATAAAAGGCTGAAATAAAGAAAAATCAAAACATGAAAATCCTTCGGGGATATAGAACTTTCGTTGGTGACTGTTTTGTAAGTGGTTGGGGGTCTCGGTGGTGGTTGTTTCATCGGTGTTGGTGGTTGAAGGTGTGATGGTCGGCGGTAGATGATATGTGTGAAAAGAGAAAGAGATGGAGTTGTGTGAGTTTTGTTAGTGTAGTGTTTTATTTGTGTTACTGTATTTGTGTTTGTGTTTGTGTTTGTCTTTGTCTGTGTGTTTTTAGTGGGTTGAGAGATGAGAGAAATGAGGATGTAAGTAAAGTATGCGTTGTTTTTTTTTTTTTTTTTTTTTTTTTTTTTTTTTTTTTTTTTTTTTTTGATTTGTGGGTTTTTGAATTTTTTTAAGAGTTGAATGTTGGTTTGGTGTGTGTAAATTTATGCTTAGTATTAGGTTGGTATAGTGAATGTTGGTTTGGTGTGTGTAAATTTAGACTTTGATGTGGGTTTGGATGTTGAATCTTAAAAATTGAGGGTTGGGTTTTGGTTGGGGATATTGATGCTTTATGAGTATAGATAAATAATTTGTATTTTTGAATGAAACTTGAGAGTGTGTGTGGCTTGCTGGCTGGGAATGAAGTCCTATAAAGTGATAGGTCCTGTGTTCGAGCCACCGATGCTTCACTTTTTTTTTTTTTTTTACCTTCTCACGTTTGCCTTTTAATTTGTTAGGTTAAAGTCACGTGAGTTGATCTATCAAAACATTAAAAACCATAATTTTCTGAATGAAATAGTGTACTCAAATTTATCAACACAAAAATAGTAAACAACATTTTTGGTCCTTGGGGTTGTATCAAAATCTCATTTTTGGTTCAATTTTCAAAACACGTGCGATTTCAGTCCTATAGTTTGCGTTTTGTTCCACTTTTGGTCCAATTTTCTAACGGAGTTAGTTTAGTCGTTAAGTCTAATTGTAAAGTGGCAACATTAGTCCTTTAACTTAACGATCGTTTGTAACGTTCGTCCTTTATACCAAAGATCGTTTTCAATGTTTGTACCGTTAGTCCTTTCAGTTGGTTAGGCTTTAAAAAAAATTCTAAAAAAATCACAGAAAAATAGAAAAAAATTCTAAAAAAATGATTTTTCCAAAAAAAAATTTGGAAAAAAAAATTCTAATAAAAAATTTTCTTAAAAAATTCGAAAAAAATTCTAAAAAAAATTTTGATGAAAACTTTTTTTTTCCAAAAAAAATAATTTGAAACAAAATTTTCTTAAAAAAATAGAAAAGAATTCAAAAAAAAAATTCACGAAATTTTTTTTTTCCCAAAAAAAATAATTTGAAAAAAAAAATTTAATAAAAGTTTTTGGTAAAAAATTCGAAAAAAATTCTAAAAAGAAAATTTTTGACGGAAAAAATTTTTTCAAAAAAAAAATAATTTGGAAAAAAAAATTCTAAAAAAAATTTTCTTAAAAAATTCTAAAAAATTTTAGAATTTTTTTTTCTTAAACAAAATTTTTTTCGAATTATTTTTTTTGGAAAAAAAATTTTTCATCAAAAATATATAATTTTTTTAGAATTTTTTAAGAAAAAAAATTATAAGAAATTTTTTTTCAATTTATTTCTTTTGAAAAAAAAATTCGTCAATATTTTTTTTTAGAATTTTTTAAGAAAAAATTTTTTAAGAATTTTTTTTTTCAAAATTTTTTGTCAAATTTGTTTTTTTTTTCGAATTTTTTAAGAAAAAATTATTTTAGAAATTTTTTTCAAATTATTTTTTTTGAAAAAAAAAATTCATCAAAAAAGAATTTTAGAATTTTTTTTCGAATTTTTTAAGAAAAAATTTTATTAGAAATTTTTTTTTCAAAATTTTTTTTTTTTTTTTGGAAAAGTCATTTTTTTAGAATTTGATGAGGCGAAAAGTGAACCACTTTTAAGGGGTTATTTAAGCCCGAATTCAAGATTATTTGATCAATTATTGCCCTAAATCGTTCCTTTTGTCATTTTAGGTACTTTTGGAGAGAAATCTGAGAAAGGAAACATTTTGGACGTTTTTGGAGTATAAAAGTGAAGAAAACAGCAAAGTCTTAATTTTCCTTGCTGGGAATAGTACCTGACGACGTCACAACTCTCTACATGACGGCGTCAAGAGTTACAAAAGAGGTGAAAGTGGAAGATACACGTGACGGTCCAGAGTGTTTTCAAGCATAGGACCTGACGGCGTCACCAAGGCCGTCAGGGTCCATTTTTCATGACGGCCCAGAAGAAATTTACATATGACGGCATCAAAATCAGATATAGGCAATACGATTTCTATTATAAGGGCGAGTTGACGGCGTCACAACTTTACACATGACGCCGTCACCCTGTAAAATCTATATATAGTTTTCCAAATTTCATTCATTAGTGTGCAACTTTGAGGGAAAAACCCTAGGCCGAACTTTACAGCTTTTTCAAGGGTTTTAACCCTTTGAATCTTTCATGTTCAATAAGAGATAAGTATCCTTTCAAATCAATCAATATGTCTATGTGTTGTTTGATTATATCTTACGCTTGTCTTGAATTTAACATGCTAGGCTAGATTTCTTTTGTGTTTGCTTAGATGTAGTGAAACCTAGATGTTGATTGTTTGTTTATAGTTGTTACAGATGATTGTATTCGATGTTAGGCTTAAGAAAACTGGCATACTTCCATTGGTAACTTGCTTGAACGTCTTAAGAAACATGATCGGAGGTGTACTACGATTTTTGGTTGTATTTAATGCGTAGGAGAATTCTAATGATCCCATGTTAGGAGCTTCTAACGGCTCGACATAGGAGTGAAGTAGGATCCTATAGAGTTAGGGAATATTGTACACGGCCCTACGACTACTATTAAGGAATATGACCCGTCATCCATGCAATTGTAACAAGCTATCAACCTGTAAAAGATATCTAGGGAATAATGAAATCTAAGTAAACACAACTTTCCTCATCATTGTTACACCACATTAGTATAATTAGTTTAATTTTCATTTCTGTTATTTTATTTTGAATGCATCTTAGTTAAATTGGGTTAGTTGGCTAGCAACTAATTCCGCCCACTCTTCCAAAACCCGAGATTTTAATTGCTTTCATAAAAATATAAAAATACAAAAAAAATCATCCCTCACCTCTAGACCTAGTTTAGGAGGCTTTCTAATCCTAGCGACACTATTCCTGAGTTGAACGATCAATCCCCCGGTACTTGTCACTATACTATACTACAAAGATCAGGTACACTGCCTGGTGGGGGTTGTAAGCTTCTCGAGATCCCTTGAGAGGTAAAACCTGGTGCGATTCTCACGTATCCGAATTTTTTTCTAATTTTTTTCGATTTTTTTTAAAAGCCTAACTAACTGAAAGGACTAACGGTGCAAACATTGAAAATGATCTTTGGTATAATGGACGAACGTTGCAAACGATCATTAAGTTAAAGGACTAATGTTGCCACTTTACAATTAGACTTAACGACTAAACTAACTCCTTTAGAAAATTGGACCAAAAGTGGAACAAAACGCAAACTATAGGACTGGAATCGCACGTGCTTTGAAAATTGGACCAAAAGTGAGATTTTGATACAACCACAAGGACCAAAAATGTAGTTTACTCCAAAAATAATAAATTTTAACCGTTAACTTTATTGTTCTTATCGATACTATATTAAGTGACACCAACTTTGTTGGTTTAGTTTTGTGGAAAAGATTTCAATAAAATAACAAGAAACATGATAAAAAATTATTAATTGATTCATAATAATTATTAACCCATTTAGGGTCGTCAGGGAAAAAGTCGAATATAAAAGAGTCGAAAATAATCACAAGAATACTTTGGTTAAGCCAAGACTCCCCCTCCCGATAACTCTAGCCGTTTATAATTCTTATGAACAAAGATGATACTAGCCGAAACATATATATACGTCCCGTATTTTGGTACTAGGGTTGTACTTAATTATTTTCGAATATTTATCAAGTTTAGAAAAATAACGAAAGCTAGTGATAATCTTCATGATGTTACTACACATCTTTGTAATCTTGTCAGGTGTAAAAATATGCCATTTTCTCACTAAATTTCACATATAAATAACTTCATTAAGCATCCATCATGGAATACAAACATTTTAACTAGAAGAATTTATGAGTATCTTTAGAAAGGTTATGATGATATGTGCAAAGATACTCGATCTTTTAGGAACCACTGTCAAAGCCATTTTCATTCGATGAGCGTCCAAATGAGGTTTGTTGCTACCCCAATTACCTCTGCGCGAACTAATCAGCCTAGCATTATTATCCTTAACACACGCCCTCTCTTTCACATCAAAGGATGCAATAACAACAACAACAAACCTTCACCTATGTGACTCAACTACCAGTAACCAAAGTTGTTCATATGTGACTGGAATCATTTCAAGTCGACAACCGGATATAACCGGGTCTAACCGGAGATGGCAGGGTCCTGACCGGAAACGACCGGGTCTAACCGGGTCTTGACCGGAAGTGCCTGTATCTAACCGGGTCTTGACTGGATACGACTGGAAATGACCGGGTCAAACCGGGTCTTGAGCGGAAATGACCGGGTCAAACTGGGGCTTGGCCAGATATAACCGGTCCTGACCGGGTATAGCCGGGTCTTGGCCGGAAATGACCGGGTCTTGACCGTATCCAACCGGGTCTTGCAAGATATAACCGGTCCTGACATAGCCGGGTCTAACCGGAAAACTACTATAAGGTGTGTTGATGGCAAAATATAAGACAGCCACACAATGACACAAGCATTTAAAAAAAAAGGTATATGGTGGTTTTCTTTAGCACTCAAATAAAATAAATCATAAGTATATATAGTTGTTATTTTATGAAAAAAATGTCGCTGCATTTTAAGCCTCTTGAGATGAGTTATAAAATCATGAATCGGAAATGTATCTTGGGAGTTGTTGACTCACTCTTTTTTATTTTATTTTTTATTTTTCTTTTTTTTTTTTATTTTTTTTATTTTTTTTTCCTATTCACTTTTGCTCTTTAATTGAAGGTAGATTAAATATAACTTTTTCTTTTCCTCATATAAGTATTAGTTTTTCAATATGTTATATATGTCGTTCAAAAACATTAAAGAATACATGATTTATAAGAACGAAGGCGATACTAGCCGAAACATATATGCCCTATATTTTGGAACAACCAAACAAGGGCAGAGTTTATATTGAATGTTTTCCAAGTGTAGTAAAAGAACGTAACAAAAGCTAGTGATAATTGTCATGATGTTATTTACCTGCTGGTTTACGAAATATGTCATTTTCTTACTAAATCTCTTATATAAATATCTGCATTAAACATCCATCATGGAATACAAGCATTTAACAGAAAGAAAACATGGGTATGTATCATGAGAACGATTATGATGATATGTGTGACGATACTTGTGCTAATAGGAACCACAACAATGGTGTCAAAGCCATTTCCATACAAGTTGGAAAGAAAAGGGGAATAAACGAGTCAAATCATGTCGAACATTGATAGGGCTTAACTCGACTCGACATTGTTATGTTTGGCTTGAGCTTGGCGAGCCTTCACGAGGCAAGCTCGAGCTAAGCTTTAGAACGTTTGAATTCGGCTCAGAAAGCTTTATTTATTTATGATGTGTTTTTAAACAAACTAAAATTGAAATATAAGATAAAGTTCAAATTCGTCTCGAGCTCATATTGAAAAACTCGATACATCCATAAATAAGTATTTACTTGTATTTTATTTGTATATAAGCTCGCAAAAGCTCGACAATGACTCAAGTCGAGTATATATAAGCTCGAGTTCGGCTCGACAAACATTTCGAGCTCACTTTCTGGTCTCGAGCTTTGAGACTCAATAAAATTTTGCTCAAACACGCTCGAGTTACTTGATAAAAGATTGACTTGTTTATGCCCTAAATTCAAATACTTAGTATTTAAATTCCCTATTAATTTTAACAGTGTGTTTGCTTGTAGCTTTGTAGTATCCTATCCCACACCACATATCGTACTAAGGGTGAGCAAACGGACCGGATGGACCGGACCGACCGACAAAACCGACTGGACCGAGACCGGACCGACCACATTCGGTCCGGTCTCGGTCTAGGGATTTTCATAATTTCGGTCTCGGTCTGGATCGGTCTCGTCCGGTCCGGCTTAAAAGCCGGACATTTAGCCTATTTGGACCGAGACCGGACCGGACCGACCACATTCGGTCCGGTCTCGGTCTAGATTTTTTGCCGGATTCGGTCTCGGTCCGGTCTGGTCCGGTTTTTGGACCGTGAGCACCCTATATCGTACTACGTATCTTTCTGTCCTGTTTAAAAGGAACTTTCTAACATATAAAAGTGAAAAGAGTGTGTGGTTTGAAGGCTAAACCTGATTTCTTATGAACGGTAGGTCTCGCGTTCGAGCCGTGAAATAATGCACACTTCTTTTTCCTCAATTTTATTATTTTGTCTTCTTCTGAAATATCTAACCAGCAATAGTTTTTATGAGTCACGACTAATTGATATCAACACAAATGTACATGGAAAAAAACTTGTAGGTTCTAAACCAACGCGATGCGCAAACATATATAGTGGTCTACATCAATTTTTGGTCAATTTGTATGTTTTTGTTGCTTAATTTTCAATCATAAACATATATTTCACCAACGTTTTTATATCCTTGAAACACGGTAGCGTCAACTTATTAAAGTATTAACATTCTTTGAACAAGTTGAAAAGAAAAAGAGAAATCTGATATTAAAGTAAAGTAGCAAAACATGTTCGATTGTGGAATTAGTTGGTAACTCGAAGGCACGTTATTGTAGTAGTTTGCAACTGAGATCCGAAAGTATCAAGTGAATGTCACACCTACGTACGCATCGCAAAATTAGATGGAGGACAATGTCTATTAAATAGTAATCAAGTTTTAATAATGTTTGATTCTTGTGAAATTCTTATGTTAGAGTGCCCTGAACAAAATACTTTCCAAACTTCATTATTATTTGTTGCTATTTTTATGTTCAGTCATGCACTGATTGGTTGTACATAAAGTTAGTTGGAAGTAATTATATTCAGAGGGTGGATGTTTATTACTAAGTTACAACTCATAATGTGTATATGGCACTTTAAGCACACTATTTTAAACAATTTCAAACGAATAAAACAATTTTGAAACATTAATGATTTTTTTTTTTGTCGGTATAAAGTGTGAGTGACCAAATCTAAACACAATGAAACATGATTATTATCGGGTGACAAAAGTAAATGCGACTTCAATTCAAAATCTATACTACATTATAATGCATTTGTGACTTAGCAATGCTTAAAAATTCAGACTTAAACTTGCTAATTATAGAATAGTCTCAATTGTTGGTGGCAAATGTTGTACCCTCTGCTTCATCTTCTGCACACTGGAACTACAGTAGGGTTCAGAAACCAACATCCCACAATATAATGAAGTCTTTGGCCCAAAATATATTGTTACAAAAAATATACATTAAAAAATATTTGCTTTCACAAAATTTAGTACCTGTCCTCGCTGTAAAACCCTAAATCCTGAATACCTAAATTTCGTATAATTTTAAATTTTTGCCCAAACTATATTGAAACCTATACTTTATATTATACACTATATTTAAAACTTAATTAAACTAACCTAAGTTAAAGTACATAAAATATATATGTGTACAAAAATGAAATAGATCCTAAACACATTCTATCACACGTTTAATGTGAAATTTAAAACCTTCCTAGAAGACTACACCATGACACGTTTAATGTGGATATTAAGATTCGAAATTTGTAACTTAATTTTCCATAAAACTCAGCCATGAATTGAAGCTTGTAACCGAATCCCTTAAACCTCTAATCAAATTCATTAAAATTCTTTATTGAGTTTCCTTATTTGACTACACGTTTTCTCCTAAAACCTCTGATAAAAGAAACGCTCTTTGACCCTTACCCCATTCCCTCCTCACTTCCTGTCGACCGAATATACATTAACAAAAAACACATCATCCCTAGACAACAATAAGGTGGCGGCTCAGTTTTGTTCTCCCTATTTCGATCACAATAAAGGCGGTGCGTCGAGGTCCTTGAAAGATGGTGATGATCGTGGTATTCGGGTCCGACAAGAGTGGGGCTTGCTTTGAATTCGGTGTAGTTTTGGGTCTGAGGTGCGTTGTTTAGTTGATCCGATCCCAAGAGGTGGTGTGTTTGATCGTGGTATTTCAGATTCGAGGAGGGCTTGGTGGTGCTGAATTCGGTATTGGTTTTAAGTCGTAGCTTCTTGTGTTCTCTTCCATTCGATCATCAAGGGTATTAGTATCACTCCTTGTTCCATTCTTCTTTCATTTTGATCTCTTGATTCACGTTTAAGCTGTCACATGGTATCATATAAATCGGCTGAATGAAAACATGCATATATACGTATTATATGTGACAACTGGCAAAATAGGGAGCCGTTTTATAAATCCCGCATTACATTTAAATAATAAATATGGAATTTTTGGAAATTTGTTGTGACGAGATATTTTACAATAGATGGTACGTGATTTTAATCGTGCGATGTTTTTGGGATTTAGTATATTTATTTATGGTTTGTTTCGTTTCGTTCGTGATGATTTATTTTGAGATCGATATCTTTGGCACTACTTTGACTCCGGCACTAAGTTAACCTAACAAGATTTTCTATATTTTACAAAACGGTCGCGGTTCACCGTTAAAATTAATATTATGTCTTGCGTACATATTTATATTTTCGGGAAGTGTATTGGGAAATCAATTACGTCGTGTACATGTGTATTTGATGAAAATTTAATACTTTTATGGACGGGTAATCGGGTTACGGGAAAACCGTTTAAAAAGTGTCCACTAACTATAAGAGTAATTGTGGCTAATATTGGAAAAAGAAAACTTAAGGGTCTAAAATGGAAAATTCGGGTATAATACCCTAACCCTAACCCTCCACCCTCACACTAACACTTTACCATTTTCTTTTTCTTCCCTCTCTTCTCTTGGTCGCCGCCGGTCACCACCCCAAACAACACCACCACCGCCGACCTCCTTACTACACCACCACCACCAAAACGATCTCCACCATATTCTTGTTCGATTGAAGTGAAGCACGCGCCTCCCCTCCCCTTTTTCTTTTAATACCGCCGACCTCCATATCTCCCACAACACCATATCAACATTTATTTTGATTTCTATTCGATTTGAGGTGAGAACATATGAGTTTTGGGTCGGGTTTGACTATCTCGAGTCAAACCCGAATCGGATCTTGACATTTTGGGAAGATTACATTGAAAATAAAGATGGGTTTTGTAAAAATACGAGTTTGGTATCCTTTGGGGGTCGATTCTTGATGTTCTTGGCTCGGATTCGATGATTATGCGCGTTTGGTTTTGGGTTTGTAGCTCGATGAGAGCTCGACCGAGACCCAAGGTCTCGGTGTGACCCTCCTCGACTCGATGAGAGTCTTGGAGGTGTGATTTGGTTCTTGATTCATCTTGATTCTTGTTATGGTTTATGCTTGATTGGATTTTTGGGACCTAGATGGTCCGAATTCTTGATTGTTGTCGGTTTGGAGTCTCGGCCGAACCCCCCTTCTCGGGCTGTTTGGGTCGAGGGCTCATTGGAGCTAGCCGAGACCGAAAGGTCTCGGGTGAGGTTGTTAATTTGGTTATGACCTCACAAGTTGACCCGGGTTTGACTTGGTAAGTCGACCCGTATAATTGGTTTTATTATTTTTGGTTTTGGTATTTAATTGAATATATATTGTTGTGACTTATTTTTGGGCCGAATTATTTGGACGTTGGTCACTTGATATCTTGAATTGGAGTTGTGTTGACGAGAGTGAAATTGGGGACCGTTGTGATACGGTCATTAGATGACGGAGATAGGTTAGTTTGGGTGCCGTAGTCGGACCCTCATGTTGTAGCACGTGATATGGGATTGTTGGACGGAGTTGATTTATATTGTGGTTTGATTTTATCATTTTGGACTTGGACTGTGAGCCGAGGGTCATGACTCGGACATGAGACTAAATTCTATGACTCGATAAATCTTTAAAAGTCGATATTAAAAATAAAACTCGTTATAATATTATTAAGAATATAATCGTTTATATACGTATATAGACGTGTTAAACGTATATATATATATATATATATATATATATATATATATATATATATATATATATAAATGCGTATATTAATAATAAAACAATCACGAGTAAACGTATAATAATAACGCGATAGTTATTACGCTATGAAAATGGTGTAATAAATGTCGGGGTATTATTATAAATAATAACTATATAAATAATGACGAATTATACTGTCACAACTCACCATTTCAGGTCATTTACCATTTCAGGTCATTTTCCCAAACTTCAACTTTTTACTATTCATAAATCACTATTCATCAAAACACTATTCATCGTTTTACTATTCATCATTTTCGAGGTCAGTTTGATATTCTGAGAAACTTTTGGGAAATTTACTATTCACTGAACACTATTCATTTCCGGAAAATATTTCATCATTCACTTGCATTACTCATTTCATCGTAAATTTAGTTTACGGGTATTCAAATTCGCGTAACCGGATTGGTTTAGGTGCGAATTCATTTCATTAGTGTTAAGGACACTGCATACGGACTGGAGATAGTCTGCATATCATCATAACAGCATTTTAATGTTATACCACTCTTAGGATTTTCAAATTTCTATATTCAGTACATTTAACGTTTTTACGTATAAGTATTTATAGTAAACGTTAACACCCGGTTTATACACGACGAATATATCTAAATATTCCCACAATGGTCCCGACATATTTTTATATCCATTTTAACATCATAAAAGTTATAACATTCAGTTACCCAGTATTTTGGAAATTTATTTTATTTATAACGTACGCTTATGAATATAACGACGGTTTTCGTGAAAACTAAACAATAATCACCCGATCACTCAGTAATTGTACCCAACATATTTTCAACATATTTTTATCATTATTATGACTTTATTTCATCCCGGTTAACTTCGTGAACAATTATTTCTATTAAACCCGGTACCCGATTATAACTAAAAACACAAACTAGTGCATAATTCTTGCAAGATTTCTAAATATATACCAAGTACCCCTACCCCCCCCCCCCCCTTCTACCCTTTGAAAACCAGCCAAGCACACCCTTATATATATACTAGTTTATTTTCCTTAACCTAGAGCTTTAATGAGCAAGTATAATACATTATAATCTACTAAATATCTTACAAACTTAATTCACAAAACATAAGTAAACTTTTAGATCAAATTTCAAGCTCATATCTCTCTTGCTCTCTCTCATTCCCACGGCAACAACCAAGGTACCAAGATCTTCATGATCAACTAATTATTTTTCATAACTTAAAGCTACAATCTTACTCCTTTTATGATTCTAGTTAAGATACAAGCAACAAAAACACAAGAACAACAAGCATAATCATCATCTAATCATCTCATTTTATCAAGTAAGTTATTAACTTTATTTTTACATGAATCATCTTATATTTACTTGTATTGCATGAGTTCCATGCTAAAAATCATGTACAACTAGCTATACCACCATTTATTTTGTCAAAAATGGAACATACAAACCCTAACTTTTTATTCATGAATTCCCTTGCTATAATAACTTGGTTAGGAGTCCATGGCACCCTAAGAAGGTGTATGGTAGGATTAGATTAGCTATGTGGTGATTACAAGAGGTTTGGTGATGTTAGAAATTAGTTATAAACCTTGAAAACTTGATTTGGAGCATGTTTTAGACATGCTGTCCCATTTTGTGAAAACCTGGAAAATCAGTAAACACCAAGGGAACTTTGGCAAAATTTTTAGAAAATACTTTCAAAAACGAATCCGTAGGCGAAAGAACGGATTAAAAAGAGTTTATAACGAAGAAGTTATGATTTTTGCAAGATTGTTGACGAAAAGTATTTTTCTGAAAAATGTTTGCTGTTGGACGTTTTTCATTGGACAAAAAGAGACTTTAGACGTAACCCGGAGGAGCCGAGCTTTCCAAAATATATTACTACATACTAAGACGTAACCGTGGATATAAAGAACAAGTAAAACGGACATATAACGACAAAGATATTCACGTTTGAATATCGGCTAAAACCATTTTTATTTGACAGCTTTTAATAAAAATGGACACTAAAACTACGAAGTACTTTTATAAGCTAGAAATAATATTAAGTACCAAATTTTATAACTAATGTAGTATTAGTTATTACAAGTATATTTTCATCAATTCAAGGCGATATTTCAAGGATTACAACCCGAGGATTTCAACACTAACATGGAAACATACGATATATATATAAGTATATATATATTACAACTAGCTTATTATATTTTCTAATAGCAATATTTTTCCAAATTCTTGGATTATATATTTTTGATAACACAAGTGTTTTTCCAAAGAGTAGAGTGGTATAGGAACATGAGCATGGACATTCATAACATCATTTGGTGATCTAAATGAGATCATTCATCATTCATTTTAGGTTGCGGCAGCTAACCGTGCATTGTTGTTCACTTCATATTATCATCAGTATCATCAGTTGAGGTGAGTATTCATAGCCCCGTATACATTTTTATTGTTTTCAAATCCCACGGGGGAGAATACATTGCACCATTTTAGTACGAGCCCAAGTATCAAAACCTATGTACATAGCTTAAGTAGCTTGTCTGCCATGTGATAAGTCCCCTGTAACATCATGAACCGTTAATTTACCGTTAAGCGAGAGTGAGTGGATAGATCTATCGAGGGTGACGCCTCCATCCGTGGTAGTGATTACCAACAGTAAGCGGATGCATGTCATGTCTTTTACATTTGAGTGTTTGGCAGAACATTCGGGAGGGGCATAGAATTTCATCAGTCATAGCTTCGGTGTCATGAGCTTAAGGTCTATTGTACTATTTTACGTGACTTTTTGTCATGCATTTATACTTGTGGTGGCTGTACAAACATTATATTTCATAAACCTATGATTATTCACCAACATTCGTGTTGACCGTTTTCGCAATGTATTTTCAGGTAACTAAGGCATCATCATATTACATGCATGGAGTCACATTAGGGTGTGCCAGGGATGACGCACTACATTTTGGATTTTCATGCACTTGTGTAAATTATCGTTTGACATTTCCTGAACTTGTTTTCTGTAAACGTTTCAACCTTTGGGGACCTATGTTCTGTAGCACTGGATGCTTTTAAATAAATCAAACGATATGTATTTTCCAAACGACACTTTAGGTCGTTCAATATTTCCTTGTTATGGTGCTATGACAGTTACACCCCCAGGCATTCCATTCCGCTGCAAGTCAGGTAAATTGGGGGTGTGACAGATTGGTACCAGAGCTAAGGTTATAGAGAACTAGGATGTATCATTGACCCTAGACTATAACCACATTATCATAGCATCTCATCATTTCATCATAAGTGCATGTTCATTGTTTTAGGTGATTTCATTACGAGTTATTCATTTTATTTCACCTTGATTATCACAGAACCATGTCTGCAAACCCAAATGTTGTTATACTGTACACCATTACAGACTCCGATATTGAAGACTCTATGTCTTCTACAGCCCGTTCACCACCACCTATTCCTCTTGTACCTGTGTTGCCATTCTCGGCATCAGGTGAGGAAACAGAGCCTTTTGAGGAGGAGGAGACGGCTCCTACTCCTCATGTCCATCCTATTGCACCACTTGATGTCACCCGTGTACCCACAGACACACCATCTCCTACTACTACTATCCATTCAGAGCCGAGACTTATGTTTCGTAGGGATAAGACTATCCAGGTTGCTAGTAAGAGAGTTCGTTATGCTACATCTACTTATAGGACCCTACCTAGTCCTACTGTGCCTACACCACCACCAGCCATACCCATTGCTACCCCTATATCCACCTCACTCTTGCCGCTCAGGAAGCGCGCAAGGTTTACCACTCCAGATTCACCTACCACTACAGAGTCAGAATCAGCAGAACCACTACCAGTGTACCATGTAGGGGAGTGTTCGAGAGCAGCAGCTGCTAGGGAGCCTACTGTTGCTAGTGAGCCTACTGTTGTTAGGGAGCCTGCAGATGTTACATTAGAGGGCCAGCTAGGGGCTCATCAGGATCAGATTGATAGTTTAGACTATAGGGTTGATGAGGATATCACTCCTCGACTAGAGGCGGCTGAGGAGCAGATCGAGGGTTTACTGTTAGGTGAGAGTTCTAGAGCGGCTGCGGCTAGGAGCCCTACAGCCGTCACATTAGAGGATCAGATGGGTGCTCAGCAGGAGCAAGTCGATAGGTTGGGGTATAGAGTTGATGAGATCATTACTACTCGACTTGAGACTGTCGAGGAGCAGGTTGAGGATTTGGTTCAGGGCAGGGTTGGTATTGATGTGACATACCATGGGCTTGAGGCACGACAGTTGAGGCACCAGGAGGAGATTGAGCTACTTAGGGATGAGTTACCTGAGATTCGAGATAGAGCTCAGGCGACACAGGAGACTCAGTGGGAGCAGGTAGATCAGTTGGCATTGCTTCGAGAGAGGTTGGTCATTTTGGAGCGCAGGGATGTTTCTTCTCAGTTACGAGTTCAGCATCTGGAGGAGATCGTGGTTGCGATGGATTGTGAGATTCGCCGCTTGAGGGGAGAGCCTGGAGCATCTGGAGCTCCTGGACCATCTGGAGCACCTGGAGGAGCATAGACATAGACTAGTATTGTATTAGCTTTTACTATTTCCTAGTCCCGAGGTGTGGGACGTAGTTCAAGAACTTGTAGTCTTTTGTTGTTGTACAAACAAATATATCAAGTGTGACTCTACTATGTTGGAAATGTTGTGCTATATATATATCGGTCTATGTAGGCCGAAATTTTCATGTATTATATTCATGTGTTGTGATTATATTTATGATGTTTCATGGTTGCTCTTTATGGTTAACGTATTTATACTTGTTGTGGTTGTATCTATACGTGTCGTGGTTGTATTATTACAGGTTGTGGTTGTACTCGTACATGTCGTGGTTGTATTTATACTTGTTGTGGTTGTATATATACATGTTGTGGGCGTATATTTTTGTACGATGACTATTTCTATTATAGTTTTCTCATGGTTGTTGTCGATTATTATTTATCAGAAGTATGGCGCCAAGGAAAGCAAAGGCTACGTCAGAAACACCCGCTATGACACAAGCAGCTATCCGCAAGTTGGTCAGGGATAGTATAGCAGAAGCTCTGGAGACTGAGAGAGCTGAAGTTGCTGCTAGGGCTGCTGAGGTTCCACCTACTGCTGAAGTGGTTCAACCCACTACTAGGCGTGAATGTACTTGGAAGGATTTCAAGATTAGTGATCCTATCAAGTATAAGGGCACTGAGGGAGCGGTTGCTTTAATCCGCTGGTTTGAGAAGACTGAGAACGTTTTTCTCATGTGTGGTTGTCAGGAGGTTAACAAGGTAAAGTTTGCTACAGGTATGCTGCTGGATGAAGCCATGTCTTGGTGGAATTCGTATGCTCAGCCCATTGGTATGGAGAATGCCTACAAACTCACTTGGGCTGAATTCAAAAAGCTGATGACCAAGAAGTTTTGCCCTCGTACTGAGGTGCAAAAGTTGGAAACAGAATTCTACCAGTTAGTAACTAAAGGAGATGATATTGAAACTTATATCAGGAAGTTTCAGGAGTTGGCTACACTGTGTCCAACTATGGTTCCGGACGCTGAGAAAAAGATGGAGAACTTTACTGGGGGATTACCCGAAAGCATCCGAGGGGATGTGATGTCTTTCGACCCACAAACAATGGAGGAGGCCATTCGTATAACTCAGAAACTTATGGTCCAAGTGTTGAAAGGAAAGTCTGCTGCAAATAACAACAATAACCGTTCCAACAATACCAACTACAACAACACTCGAAACAACAACAACAACAACTATAACAATAACCGAAACCGCAACTACCCCAATAACCAAAACAACAATAACAACAAGAGGAAGTTTGATAATAACCAAGGTGGGAATGCTAACCAACCAGCACCTAAGAGGCAGGAAGCGGCAAAGGTCTATGCTGCAGGACCAACAGAGGGAAAAGGATATAATGGAAAACTACCCAAGTGTAACAAATGTCGAACTCATCATAACCCTGGAAATTGTCCTAGAGCTTGTCAGAACTGTGGAAAGGTCGGTCATTGGACTAAGGACTGCAAAGCACCACGAGGGGTAATTAATCAGAACCAACCAGGAGCATGTTATGGTTGTGGAGAGTTGGGTCATTTCCAGTACAATTGCCCAAAGAAGAATGATCAAAGAGCTGGAAATCAGGGAGGAGTAGCTCGAGGAAGGGCTTATGTTATGGGAGGAGAAGATGCCCGTGAGGACCCGAATGTTGTTACGGGTACGTTCCTCGTTAATAATCGTTATGCATCCATTTTATTTGATTCAGGAGCGGATAGAAGTTTTGTTTCTAGTACATTTGCACCTTTACTTAACATAGAACCAACTACCTTAGACATTCCCTACATTGTTGAATTAGCCGATGGGTCTTTAGTTAACACGAACACAGTTATCCGTGGTTGCACCATCAATTTCCTAAATCACCCATTCAATATAGACCTTATGCCCGTAGAACTTGGAAGTTTTGACATCGTTATCGGTATGGATTGGTTGTCTCGACATCGTGCAAGGATCATTTGTGATGAGAAAGTTGTTCATCTTTCTTATGGAGGTGAAACTTTGGTTGTTCGCGGGGAGCGAAGTGGAACTAGACTCAGTATCATATCATGCATTAAAACCGAGAAGTACATAAAGAAGGGTTGCTATGCATTCTTGGCACACATAACGGAAAAGAAGTCTGATGAGAAACGACTTGAAGATGTGCCCATTGTTAAGGAATTTCCAGAAGTTTTTCCGGAAGAATTACCAGGACTGCCACCTACACGTCAGGTTGAGTTTCAGATTGAGTTGGTGCCAGGAGCTGCACCAATTGCACGAGCACCATATAGACTTGCACCTTCTGAAAGGCAAGAATTGTCTAACCAGTTGCAAGATTCCTTTGGATCCAAGTTAGACATGAGCACTGCTTACCATCCACAGACTGATTGTAACAAATCACAATTTCAGGTTAATTTCTATTTTCGGAAAATTTTACTATTCATGTTACTATTCATTTTTACTATTCATTTCTTTCTGAATTTTTCCCGAAAGTTGATTTTTATTTCATATTCTCGAGTGATAAATCATTTCCATGACAAATTAAATGTTTGACACTCGTCAGATCATTTTCGTGAAAGTTATTAAGGAATGACACGACATTACACGTTTTAGGGTAAAACGGCAATCAGAAATTCTACGCACAACGAAATTTGATCCCGTCAGGTGACCCCACATCAAAAAAATGTTTAACACATTCATGATTTATTTGAGAATAAATCATAACTGAGAAAAATCATGGCCCAAATAAACTTCGGCCGTGAAAAACTGGAATTTTCAGTTTTACGCGTTTTTACTCAGCCGTAACCCTAGCCTTTACCTGCACCGCATTTCTAAGATGATTTGAGCTTTCAACTTATTTAAATAAGTCAACATATTTTTCCCTCCTCCATTGACTAAAAATCATTCCTTGATTTTATAAATCATTCCTTGATTTTTAGGCTTCCGGTTTGATGTCTAAAAGACATTTAACACCAACCGACACCAGACTGAGCCCAGTCTAGACATTATAAATCATTTTAAATCATTTTTAGCATATAAGAAAAGTAACATTTTACTTTTCTCAGTTTTACGCAATATTCGTACATTTTACGTATTACGCGTTTTAGACCCGTGTTTCCAGCTTTTAGCAGGTTTTACCACCCAAATGGAACTTATCACCCATTTTATATTTTATTATGGGACTTATGAACATTTCTAACAATACTTTAAAGTTTCATAATTTTACGACACCCGGTTTTACGTTTTGAGGCCTAATCATTTACGGTTGGCATTTCCTGGAGTCAAAATGCATCTTTTAACCAAAGATAATACCAAACCAATCCACCTCCCCTCCTTATCTGTTTTGAACCGCCACAAGGGGGGGGAGTCACACCCCTTGGTGGCTTGATCTTGTGGTTTGGTGCCTAAGATGCATACATGTGGATTTTTGGCTAAAATATCTCATGAAACTAACCTCCTCAAAGTCATATATATACCCCCTCTTCCCCCTTCCTTGGCCGGCCATCCCAACCCACCAAAACCACTCACACTTAGCTTATTTCTTCTAATTTGTTGCAAGGTTCAAGTGAAGTTCAAGTGTAGAAACCCTAGGTAGTTTATTTCTTACCAAAAATCTTCCAAAACCCTAACATACTTGGTGTTTTCTCTTGAGTTTAAATCCACTCAATACACCTCAACCTTTATCATCTATCTTTCAAGAATACTAAGAGTAGAAAGGTTGCTTGAAGTGAAAAGGGTTGAAGCTTGTCTATCAAAGTCCATTTCCTTACTAGTTACTCCTTTCTTTCATTAGAAAGCCTAAAGTTGTAAGCCTAAATCTAACATGCTTCTTGTTTATTTATCATGTTCATCTCATTTATATGTTATTCTTGCTATACTATGTGTTGTAATTATGTCCATGATGAATCATGATGAGTAAAAGATGTTGTTGTAATGACTTATTGAAACAAGTTACTAAAACAAGCAAACTAGTGAATATCTTGGTATAACCTGATCAAAATGGTAAAAATTTTATATTGGATTATTACATATTACAGTAGAGGACTTAAAAAGCAAACCATAGCAATTTGAACCACTTAAAAAGAGTAAACGAGTCAAAAGTTATGGCGATTTGAAGTTACCAAAGATTTCCGGCAAAACTGCCTAAATGTTTCTGTGATTTCTGTGACAGAACCTAAAACACGCAAAAAGAGGCATTTCTGGTCCGATTCATGAAAAAGTTAAAACACGAAAGTTGTCCGGAATCATGTTTTCATTCAGGAACAAAGAGGCTCAAGCCTTGAAAACGCCTTCTGAGTGAGATATTTCTCAGTTTTCTTAACAGCTACTTACATATTTTAAGTTACTAAGTTATTGTCATACTTTCAAAGGAATAAAAGGTATTATGACCTATAACCAAGACCACCACCATGGCTAGAACCAAGGTAGTGTCTCATGACCATGGAACAAGGACCAAAGGTCATGGCTAGGCCATGACGAAATGACCAAACCAACTTACAAAGGCGTAAACATGAAACAATGAAATTGGCGATAACATGAACAAGCAATTTGTATCTATTTCACCTAAAAGGAAACCATGAGATTTTACCAAGACAAATGGTCACACAAGACTTATAAAACTACCCCTAATAACAATCTTCATGTACTATAAACTTTCCTAAGTTTATACAAATATCGGACATGTAACTTTTTCGGATCAAAACGTATATCTATATACTTTATCAACTACTACAATAGTAGGGAGCTTCATGTGAGGAGTTCATTATGTAAGCCGTCGAGATGAGTTGTGGATTTACGAGTTAAAGTGTCCTGGCTCCTCGAACGCTTACTAACATGACTTCTGAAATATGTTAGCCCGAACGGTAGTAAACGATATACCAAAACATACATGTTCATAAAACTTTCTTTCAAAGACTTACAAATATACATCATACCTCATCATGGACTAAATGCAAAACATATATAGGCACTCCGTTATATTCTTTACACAAATCCTAAGTCGCAACATTCTATTCTAGGTTGCTCGTAGAAACCTACACGATCCGATCATCACCTTCATTATTTGCTATCATACTTGAGGTGAGTTCATAGCCCCGCTTACATTACTTTAATGTTTTACAAACCCTTGGGGGAAATACATGCTACTTTTAAACCGAACACAATGCTTTGAAACTGTATGCTGCCTGATTGTTTTATTATTACTAAGTACCTACCTTGCCAATCCTAGGCCCCATCATGAACCATTTAATCACTAGTATTAGTGAGCGCGAGTATTGTGAATAGGCCTATTGGGATTGACGAATCCCATTTGTTTGAGCAGTTAGTTCAAATGAATGCACTATATTTGAAAACATTAAGTATGACGGCAAAGTACTTACCGGGGCAACATAACCGCCGATTGATATTGGTACACGTTAACGTATTGGTTGCATGAGCTTAGTACATAATAATAACTGTTTTGTTTTCTAACATGAGTATGAGTCTAATTAACTCATTACTACCAACATATTGTGTTCAACCTTAAACAAACTCTATGAATTTCACTCAACCTTTGTGTTGACCTCTTAAGCATGTATTTCAGGTCCATGATAATCAAGAATGGAGCGGGAAGGGCACGTACCGAAGGAAGAAGGCTATAAACAATTATGTCATTCTATAAAAACATCATAGACTTTATATTGATGTGTTTTGAAACAATGGATCATTTTGGGACCTTACTATGTAAACTTTGATACATTTGAATAATATGAATGACAACTCTTTTTATTACGATTCGTTTAGAGATCGTTTTCTATTATTATGACTGTTGTGCCGTCGAGTAACACCCAAGTTGAATTCCGCTGCAACATGAATTGGGGGTGTTACAGATTGGTACCAGAGCCATGGTTATAGAGAAACGGGTCTAAGTGAGACCTAAACTATAACTACAATAACAAGCAAAAACATTTTTATAGCCTTCCGCTCTTCGTGCCTTCCGTCCTCCAGAAGATTATGGACTTATTACACATGTTATCCTACATGAACATATTTGTATATTGTCATATGCACATTTCCTTAGTTTGAACATTTTCCATAAACATTTGATTATTTTTGACATCATAAATTGTAGACATCATGTCCGCACCTCCATCTCCCGATCATCTTCATGCTATGCCCGAGTATTTACCAATTCTTCCCGGACCCGATGATCCTTACTTTGAACAAGTTGACTATGACGATGAGGAAATACCTTATGAGGATCTAGAAAATGAAATAGATTCGGACGAAGATCCTGAAATGGATTTGGACATAAATATCGATGAGTACGAAGAGGATCCTGAAATGGATGTTGATATCGAAGGCATCGAGGAGGAAGCGGAGGAACTATTAGTGGTGCCACATTTATCACCATTGACATCTCCACCTCCGGTTTCACCAATTTCATCCGAATCTAACCGTACCACTCCAGCTCAAGTTCCGAATTCTACTCACCAAACCAGCGGTACATCTACATCTACACATATGTTCGCGAACTCAGCTCAATACGAAATCTACTCTTTGAAACAAGCTCTCAACCTAACCCAACTCAAAGTTAAATGTATGGCAAGTCAAATGCATGAATGTATGTCCAAGGTAAATTCTGCTAGAATGGATGCCATGAATGCTCGAGACGACCTATATTGGTTTAAGCTTGACATGAGCTACGTTAAGAGTGACTCGGATCATGTTGGGGAAGTAGTCTTAAATCCTTTGACTGGCTTGGATGATGTCAAGGATAGACTCACTTTGGTTGAGAGGGCCCAAGAACAGGACGCGGTTCAAATTCACAAACTACTTCACCGCCTAAATACCGCCGAAATCAGGTTAGATGTGGCAAACTTTGACAGGTATCAACTTAGGAATGATTTGTGTGGGATGCAAACTCAAATGAGTTCCCTACAACAAAGGATATACCGAAAGGAGGTCAAAGAATATCGTCCAAACGAAAGCGTAGATGTGTTAGCAACACGCGGAAATAATAATCCAACCGGACCACAACAACCTCCCAACCAACGTTAGACTAGTGTTATAGTACTAGTTAGCTTTTGTATAACGTTGTAATTACTAACTGAAAGTATCAGTTAGTAAGTTTTGAATGAACTTGTAATAAGTTCGATTTTGTAATCAACGTTATATAAATATAACTTTGTTTTATATACTACCATGTGTTGCTTTTAAGTTTCAAACATTATCATCCTATCATTCTTATCAAACATTGTGCTCATCTCACAACTCTCTAATTACAATGTATCTTTTGAACAATAGAACCATGGCGCCCAAGAAAAAGACCCCACCAACGATGACACAAGCCGCCATCCGCAAACTGGTGAAGGATAGTGTCAATGCAGCACTTATCGCTGAACGAGCAGCCGTAGCTGCAGCAGCTGCCGATGCCACCACAGCTGCTGGTGCTGCTGATGCTGCAGCAGCTGCTGATGCTGCAGCCGCTGCTGATGCTGCAGCAGCCGCAGAAGCCGCCACTGCTGCGGAAGCTGCAATAGCTGCAGAGACTGCCAGACTTGCCAGTCTTAATCTTGGAGGACCTACCCCTCCGGTGACCAATGTTACTACAGTACCAAAGGGTTGCTCGTTCATTTCCTACCTGAAATGTGAACCCCTCAAATTCAAGGGTACTGAAGGGGCTGTAGGTTTGACCCGTTGGTTCGAAAAGGCGGAGTCGGTGTTCATTGTTAGTAAATGTACTGAGGTTGACAAAGTTCAGTATGCCACAAGTACTTTGTTGAATGAGGCGTTGTCCTGGTGGAACTCAATTGCTCAACCCATGGGCATTGAGAATGCCTACAAAATTACTTGGGCTAATTTGAAACAAATGATGATTAAGGAATACTGTCCACGCAGTGAGATACAAAAGTTGGAAGTTGAGTTCTGGGATCATACGGTTAAGGGAAATGATATCATGACCTACAACCGTAGATTCCAGGAACTGAGGATACTTTGTCCATCAATGGTTTCCCCAAAGGAAAAGATGTTGGAAAGGTATATTTGGGGACTTCCCTCAAGCATACAGGGGAATGTGACTTCGGCAAATCCCAAAGAACTTGATGAGGCTATGCGGATGTCCCGTAGTCTCATGGATCAAGTGGTACGTATGTCGGAAACCCGCAGGCAAAACAACCTCAACATCAACAACAACAACAGCAATGCCAACAATCCCAACAACTCCAACTACCGTAACAACAACAACAACAAGAATAACAACAATAAACGACCATATGATGGTAACCGTGGGAACAACAACAATAACAACAACAACAACCAAACCCGAAACAACAACCACCACAATCAGCAGAACAGGAGACAAGAAGCCGCGACGGCTTATGTTGCTGCACCTGCTGGTGGTAGGTACGTGGGAAATCAACCACAATGTACCAAGTGTAACTACCATCACGAAGGTCCTTGCCCGGCCAAATGCCACAAGTGTCAAAAGCCCGGACATCTTGCCAAGGATTGTAGGGGCAAGGGTATAGCTACTGGGGCTAACTCACAGCCCATAGTTACATGTTTCGGGTGTGGTGAAAGGGGACACTACAAAAACAACTGTCCTCAAAATCAAGGACCCCAAGGCGGAGGTGCTCGTGCTAGGGCCTATGTCATAGGAAAGGAAGAACCACACCAGGACCCGAACGTGGTTACCGGTACGTTCTTACTCAATAATATTCCTGTTAAAGTATTATTCGATTCTGGTGCTGATATGAGCTTTATATCTACTAGAATTGCGCCTTTACTTGATATTCCATCAATTACTTTAACCACTAGTTATAATGTTGAGCTAGCTACCGGTGACTTAGTAAAAACCAATACCGTAATCCCAAACTGTACCCTTACTCTTTTAGACCACCCCTTTGACATCAATCTTATGCCAATTGAACTCGGAAGTTTTGATGTAGTTATTGGCATGGATTGGTTGTCTAAACATCAAGCTAACATTATTTGTGGTGAAAGAGTTGTGCACATTCCATGTGACAATGAAACTTTGATCATTCGTGGTGATCAAAGTGGAACCCGAATAAACATCATCTCATGTATCAAAACCATGAAGTACATTGAGAAAGGATGTTATGCTTTCTTAGCCCACGTAACAGAAAAGAAAACCGATGAAAAACGTCTCGAAGATGTTCCTATTGCCCGTGAGTTTCCTGAAGTCTTTCCAGAAGACTTACCCGGACTACCACCACATCGACAAATAGAGTTCAGAATTGATTTAATACCAGGAGCGGCGCCAGTTGCCCGCGCACCATACCGGCTAGCACCTTCAGAGATGCAAGAGCTATCAAATCAATTACAAGAACTTGCGGACAAGGGATTTATTCGACCCAGTTCCTCACCTTGGGGAGCTCCAGTTTTATTCGTGAAGAAGAAAGACGGGTCATTACGAATGTGTATTGACTATCGTGAGCTAAACAAACTAACCATAAAGAACCGTTACCCATTACCAAGAATTGACGACTTATTCGATCAATTACAAGGTTCAACCTATTACTCAAAAATCGATCTACGTTCAGGTTACCACCAAGTCAGAGTTCGTGATGAAGACATTCCAAAAACGGCCTTTAGGACACGATATGGTCACCATGAATTCCAAGTGATGCCCTTTGGGTTAACTAATGCACCGGCAGTATTCATGGATCTCATGAATCAGGTGTGTAAACCATATTTGGACAAATTCGTGATCGTATTCATAGACGACATTCTCATTTATTCCAAAAACGAAGAGGAACACAAAGAACACCTTAGAACAATTTTAGCACTACTCAAGGAAGAGAAATTGTATGCAAAGTTTTCCAAATGCGAATTTTGGATTCAATCAGTACAATTCCTTGGGCATGTGATTGACAAGACCGGTTTACATGTCGATCCCGCTAAAATTGAAGCTATCAAAAACTGGCCAACACCTACCACACCTACAGAAATTCGTCAATTTCTGGGTTTAGCCGGGTATTACCGAAGGTTTATTGAAGGATTTTCTTCAATAGCAAAATCTTTGACCAAGCTAACTCAGAAAAACAAGAAATACGTGTGGGATGAAGACGAAGAAAATGCTTTCCAAACCCTTAAACAAAAACTTTGTAGTGCTCCTATCCTAGCATTGCCAGATGGGATCGAAGATTTTGTAGTCTATTGTGATGCATCGTACCAAGGTTTAGGTGCCGTGTTGATGCAACGTGATAAGGTCATGGCTTATGCTTCACGACAACTCAAGGTTCATGAAGAAAATTACACCACTCATGACTTAGAGTTAGGAGCTGTGGTCTTTGCACTAAAAATCTGGAGGCACTATCTATACGGTACTAGATGTACTGTGTACACCGATCATAAAAGCCTACAACACATTTTGAACCAAAAAGAACTAAACATGCGACAACGTCGTTGGTTGGAATTACTAAGTGATTATGACTGCGACATTCGTTACCACCCAGGGAAAGCAAACGTAGTAGCTGACGCCCTAAGCCGAAAGGAACGAGTTAAACCATTACGAGTCCGAGCCTTAGTTTTAACCATAAATTCCAACTTTCCTACCCAAATTCTTCACGCTCAAGCTGAGGCGGTGAAACAAGAAGACATCCAAAAGGAGAGGTTGGATGGCATGATACAAAAGAAATTCGAAACCCGTTCAAATGGAACTCTATGCTTCCAAGGTCGAAGTTGGTTACCACTTTATGGTGGCCTACGAGACTTGATCATGCATGAATCGCACAAATCTAAATACTCCATACATCCAGGATCTGATAAAATGTATCATGATCTTAAGTTACTTTATTGGTGGCCGAACATGAAAGCCGACATTGCAACATATGTTAGCAAGTGTCTTACCTGCTCCAAAGTAAAAGCCGAACACCAAAAACCATCCGGTCCATTGCAACAACCAGAAATTCCTACCTGGAAATGGGAAAGAATTACTATGGACTTCATTACCAAGCTCCCAAAAACATCAAGCGGTTATGACTCCATTTGGGTCATAGTTGATCGTCTTACAAAATCAGCACACTTTATACCAATCAAAGAGACTTACAAAATGGAACAACTAACCCGACTGTACGTCAAAGAAATAGTCTCAAGACATGGTGCACCGATATCCATCATATCCGACAGAGATGGTAGATTTACTTCCAATTTCTGGCAGTCACTCCAAGACGCCTTTGGAACAAATCTAGACATGAGTACAGCATATCACCCTCAGACCGATGGTCAGAGTGAACGAACCATCCAAACTCTTGAAGACATGCTTCGAGCATGTATAATAGATTTTGGAAAAGGATGGGATACTCATTTACCATTAGTCGAATTTTCCTACAACAACAGCTATCATACAAGTATTAAAGCAGCTCCATTTGAAGCACTTTACGGTCGAAAGTGTCGTTCACCTGCTTGTTGGGCTGAAGTGGGAGAAGTTCAACTCACTGGACCAGAACTCATCCGTGAAACAACGGATAAAATTGTACAAATCAAAAATCGACTACAAGCCGCAAGAGATCGACAGAAAAGTTATGCCGACACACGACGCAGACCCCTAGAATTCCAAGTCGGAGATAGGGTTATGCTAAAGGTATCGCCTTGGAAAGGCTTGATACGATTCGGTAAACGAGGAAAACTAAACCCAAGATACATCGGACCATTCAAAATCCTAGCCAGGGTTGGTCCTGTAGCGTACAGACTTGAGCTTCCGTCAGAACTCAGTAATGTACACCCCACTTTCCATGTATCTAACCTAAAGAAATGCTTATCGGATGAATCACTTGTGATTCCACTCGATGAAATTCAACTCAATGACGATCTTCAATTTGTTGAGGAACCTGTAGAAATCATGGACCGAGAGGTCAAACAACTCAAACAAAGCCGGATTCCAATTGTCAAAGTTCGTTGGAACTCACGACGTGGTCCTGAATACACATGGGAACGAGAGGACCAGATACGTAAGAAATACCCACATCTTTTTACCAACGAAGCTTCTACCTCCAACGTAAATTGATCTCCGGGACGGAGCTCTCATATGGGGTGGAGACTGTAACAAATCACAATTTCAGGTTAATTTCTATTTTCGGAAAATTTTACTATTCATGTTACTATTCATTTTTACTATTCATTTCTTTCTGAATTTTTCCCGAAAGTTGATTTTTATTTCATATTCTCGAGTGATAAATCATTTCCATGACAAATTAAATGTTTGACACTCGTCAGATCATTTTCGTGAAAGTTATTAAGGAATGACACGACATTACACGTTTTAGGGTAAAACGGCAATCAGAAATTCTACGCACAACGAAATTTGATCCCGTCAGGTGACCCCACATCAAAAAAATGTTTAACACATTCATGATTTATTTGAGAATAAATCATAACTGAGAAAAATCATGGCCCAAATAAACTTCGGCCGTGAAAAACTGGAATTTTCAGTTTTACGCGTTTTTACTCAGCCGTAACCCTAGCCTTTACCTGCACCGCATTTCTAAGATGATTTGAGCTTTCAACTTATTTAAATAAGTCAACATATTTTTCCCTCCTCCATTGACTAAAAATCATTCCTTGATTTTATAAATCATTCCTTGATTTTTAGGCTTCCGGTTTGATGTCTAAAAGACATTTAACACCAACCGACACCAGACTGAGCCCAGTCTAGACATTATAAATCATTTTAAATCATTTTTAGCATATAAGAAAAGTAACATTTTACTTTTCTCAGTTTTACGCAATATTCGTACATTTTACGTATTACGCGTTTTAGACCCGTGTTTCCAGCTTTTAGCAGGTTTTACCACCCAAATGGAACTTATCACCCATTTTATATTTTATTATGGGACTTATGAACATTTCTAACAATACTTTAAAGTTTCATAATTTTACGACACCCGGTTTTACGTTTTGAGGCCTAATCATTTACGGTTGGCATTTCCCGGAGTCAAAATGCATCTTTTAACCAAAGATAATACCAAACCAATCCACCTCCCCTCCTTATCTGTTTTGAACCGCCACAAGGGGGGGGGAGTCACACCCCTTGGTGGCTTGATCTTGTGGTTTGGTGCCTAAGATGCATACATGTGGATTTTTGGCTAAAATATCTCATGAAACTAACCTCCTCAAAGTCATATATATACCCCCTCTTCCCCCTTCCTTGGCCGGCCATCCCAACCCACCAAAACCACTCACACTTAGCTTATTTCTTCTAATTTGTTGCAAGGTTCAAGTGAAGTTCAAGTGTAGAAACCCTAGGTAGTTTATTTCTTACCAAAAATCTTCCAAAACCCTAACATACTTGGTGTTTTCTCTTGAGTTTAAATCCACTCAATACACCTCAACCTTTATCATCTATCTTTCAAGAATACTAAGAGTAGAAAGGTTGCTTGAAGTGAAAAGGGTTGAAGCTTGTCTATCAAAGTCCATTTCCTTACTAGTTACTCCTTTCTTTCATTAGAAAGCCTAAAGTTGTAAGCCTAAATCTAACATGCTTCTTGTTTATTTATCATGTTCATCTCATTTATATGTTATTCTTGCTATACTATGTGTTGTAATTATGTCCATGATGAATCATGATGAGTAAAAGATGTTGTTGTAATGACTTATTGAAACAAGTTACTAAAACAAGCAAACTAGTGAATATCTTGGTATAACCTGATCAAAATGGTAAAAATTTTATATTGGATTATTAAATATTACAGTAGAGGACTTAAAAAGCAAACCATAGCAATTTGAACCACTTAAAAAGAGTAAACGAGTCAAAAGTTATGGCGATTTGAAGTTACCAAAGATTTCCGGCAAAACTGCCTAAATGTTTCTGTGATTTCTGTGACAGAACCTAAAACACGCAAAAAGAGGCATTTCTGGTCCGATTCATGAAAAAGTTAAAACACGAAAGTTGTCCGGAATCATGTTTTCATTCAGGAACAAAGAGGCTCAAGCCTTGAAAACGCCTTCTGAGTGAGATATTTCTCAGTTTTCTTAACAGCTACTTACATATTTTAAGTTACTAAGTTATTGTCATACTTTCAAAGGAATAAAAGGTATTATGACCTATAACCAAGACCACCACCATGGCTAGAACCAAGGTAGTGTCTCATGACCATGGAACAAGGACCAAAGGTCATGGCTAGGCCATGACGAAATGACCAAACCAACTTACAAAGGCGTAAACATGAAACAATGAAATTGGCGATAACATGAACAAGCAATTTGTATCTATTTCACCTAAAAGGAAACCATGAGATTTTACCAAGACAAATGGTCACACAAGACTTATAAAACTACCCCTAATAACAATCTTCATGTACTATAAACTTTCCTAAGTTTATACAAATATCGGACATGTAACTTTTTCGGATCAAAACGTATATCTATATACTTTATCAACTACTACAATAGTAGGGAGCTTCATGTGAGGAGTTCATTATGTAAGCCGTCGAGATGAGTTGTGGATTTACGAGTTAAAGTGTCCTGGCTCCTCGAACGCTTACTAACATGACTTCTGAAATATGTTAGCCCGAACGGTAGTAAACGATATACCAAAACATACATGTTCATAAAACTTTCTTTCAAAGACTTACAAATATACATCATACCTCATCATGGACTAAATGCAAAACATATATAGGCACTCCGTTATATTCTTTACACAAATCCTAAGTCGCAACATTCTATTCTAGGTTGCTCGTAGAAACCTACACGATCCGATCATCACCTTCATTATTTGCTATCATACTTGAGGTGAGTTCATAGCCCCGCTTACATTACTTTAATGTTTTACAAACCCTTGGGGGAAATACATGCTACTTTTAAACCGAACACAATGCTTTGAAACTGTATGCTGCCTGATTGTTTTATTATTACTAAGTACCTACCTTGCCAATCCTAGGCCCCATCATGAACCATTTAATCACTAGTATTAGTGAGCGCGAGTATTGTGAATAGGCCTATTGGGATTGACGAATCCCATTTGTTTGAGCAGTTAGTTCAAATGAATGCACTATATTTGAAAACATTAAGTATGACGGCAAAGTACTTACCGGGGCAACATAACCGCCGATTGATATTGGTACACGTTAACGTATTGGTTGCATGAGCTTAGTACATAATAATAACTGTTTTGTTTTCTAACATGAGTATGAGTCTAATTAACTCATTACTACCAACATATTGTGTTCAACCTTAAACAAACTCTATGAATTTCACTCAACCTTTGTGTTGACCTCTTAAGCATGTATTTCAGGTCCATGATAATCAAGAATGGAGCGGGAAGGGCACGTACCGAAGGAAGAAGGCTATAAACAATTATGTCATTCTATAAAAACATCATAGACTTTATATTGATGTGTTTTGAAACAATGGATCATTTTGGGACCTTACTATGTAAACTTTGATACATTTGAATAATATGAATGACAACTCTTTTTATTACGATTCGTTTAGAGATCGTTTTCTATTATTATGACTGTTGTGCCGTCGAGTAACACCCAAGTTGAATTCCGCTGCAACATGAATTGGGGGTGTTACACTGATGGTCAGAGTGAGAGAACTATTCAGACACTGGAGGACATGCTGCGAGCATGTGTGATTGACTTTGGGAATGGTTGGGCTAACCATTTGCCATTAATCGAGTTCTCTTATAACAACAGTTACCATTCAAGTATTAAAGCAGCACCATTTGAGGCATTGTATGGTCGTAAGTGTCATTCACCAGTTTGTTGGGCAGAAGTTGGAGAGGTACAATGCACAGGTCCAGAGATGGTTATGGAAACAACAGAAAAGATAATACAGATTCGAGATAGGCTTGAAACAGCTAGAAGCCGACAGAAGAGCTACGCAGATGTTAGACGTAAACCATTGGAATTCCAGGTTGGAGACAAGGTCATGTTAAAGGTCTCACCCTGGAAAGGCGTGATACGATTTGGAAAGCGTGGGAAGTTGAACCCGAGATACATTGGTCCATTTAAGATACTGGAAAGGATTGGTCCAGTAGCTTACAAGCTTGAACTACCATCAGAACTCAGCAACGTACATAATACATTTCATGTCTCAAACCTCAAGAAATGCCTTTCAGATGAGTCTTCAGTTATACCATTAGAAGAGATTCAGCTAGATGACAAGCTTAACTTTGTGGAGGAACCAGTTGAAATCATGGACCGAGAGGTCAAACAGTTAAAGCAGAGTAGAATTCCGATCGTTAAGGTTCGCTGGAATTCTCGAAGAGGTCCTGAGTTTACATGGGAACGAGAGGACCAAATGCAACGCAAGTATCCACACCTTTTCACCAAACCTATTACCGAGACCAACACTAGCTGAATTCAGGGACTGAATTCTTATTTGGGTGGGCGGATGTCACAACTCACCATTTCAGGTCATTTACCATTTCAGGTCATTTTCCCAAACTTCGACTTTTTACTATTCATAAATCACTATTCATCAAAACACTATTCATCGTTTTACTATTCATCATTTTCGAGGTCAGTTTGATATTCTGAGAAACTTTTGGGAAATTTACTATTCACTGAACACTATTCATTTCCGGAAAATATTTCATCATTCACTTGCATTACTCATTTCATCGTAAATTTAGTTTACGGGTATTCAAATTCGCGTAACCGGATTGGTTTAGGTGCGAATTCATTTCATTAGTGTTAAGGACACTGCATACGGACTGGAGATAGTCTGCATATCATCATAACAGCATTTTCATGTTATACCACTCTTAGGATTTTCAAATTTCTATATTCAGTACATTTAACGTTTTTACGTATAAGTATTTATAGTAAACGTTAACACCCGGTTTATACACGACGAATATATCTAAATATTCCCACAATGGTCCCGACATATTTTTATATCCATTTTAACATCATAAAAGTTATAACATTCAGTTACCCAGTATTTTGGAAATTTATTTTATTTATAACGTACGCTTATGAATATAACGACGGTTTTCGTGAAAACTAAACAATAATCACCCGATCACTCAGTAATTGTACCCAACATATTTTCAACATATTTTTATCATTATTATGACTTTATTTCATCCCGGTTAACTTCGTGAACAATTATTTCTATTAAACCCGGTACCCGATTATAACTAAAAACACAAACTAGTGCATAATTCTTGCAAGATTTCTAAATATATACCAAGTACCCCTACCCCCCCCCCCCCCCCTTCTACCCTTTGAAAACCAGCCAAGCACACCCTTATATATATACTAGTTTATTTTCCTTAACCTAGAGCTTTAATGAGCAAGTATAATACATTATAATCTACTAAATATCTTACAAACTTAATTCACAAAACATAAGTAAACTTTTAGATCAAATTTCAAGCTCATATCTCTCTTGCTCTCTCTCATTCCCACGGCAACAACCAAGGTACCAAGATCTTCATGATCAACTAATTATTTTTCATAACTTAAAGCTACAATCTTACTCCTTTTATGATTCTAGTTAAGATACAAGCAACAAAAACACAAGAACAACAAGCATAATCATCATCTAATCATCTCATTTTATCAAGTAAGTTATTAACTTTATTTTTACATGAATCATCTTATATTTACTTGTATTGCATGAGTTCCATGCTAAAAATCATGTACAACTAGCTATACCACCATTTATTTTGTCAAAAATGGAACATACAAACCCTAACTTTTTATTCATGAATTCCCTTGCTATAATAACTTGGTTAGGAGTCCATGGCACCCTAAGAAGGTGTATGGTAGGATTAGATTAGCTATGTGGTGATTACAAGAGGTTTGGTGATGTTAGAAATTAGTTATAAACCTTGAAAACTTGATTTGGAGCATGTTTTAGACATGCTGTCCCATTTTGTGAAAACCTGGAAAATCAGTAAACACCAAGGGAACTTTGGCAAAATTTTTAGAAAATACTTTCAAAAACGAATCCGTAGGCGAAAGAACGGATTAAAAAGAGTTTATAACGAAGAAGTTATGATTTTTGCAAGATTGTTGACGAAAAGTATTTTTCTGAAAAATGTTTGCTGTTGGACGTTTTTCATTGGACAAAAAGAGACTTTAGACGTAACCCGGAGGAGCCGAGCTTTCCAAAATATATTACTACATACTAAGACGTAACCGTGGATATAAAGAACAAGTAAAACGGACATATAACGACAAAGATATTCACGTTTGAATATCGGCTAAAACCATTTTTATTTGACAGCTTTTAATAAAAATGGACACTAAAACTACGAAGTACTTTTATAAGCTAGAAATAATATTAAGTACCAAATTTTATAACTAATGTAGTATTAGTTATTACAAGTATATTTTCATCAATTCAAGGCGATATTTCAAGGATTACAACCCGAGGATTTCAACACTAACATGGAAACATACGATATATATATAAGTATATATATATTACAACTAGCTTATTATATTTTCTAATAGCAATATTTTTCCAAATTCTTGGATTATATATTTTTGATAACACAAGTGTTTTTCCAAAGAGTAGAGTGGTATAGGAACATGAGCATGGACATTCATAACATCATTTGGTGATCTAAATGAGATCATTCATCATTCATTTTAGGTTGCGGCAGCTAACCGTGCATTGTTGTTCACTTCATATTATCATCAGTATCATCAGTTGAGGTGAGTATTCATAGCCCCGTATACATTTTTATTGTTTTCAAATCCCACGGGGGAGAATACATTGCACCATTTTAGTACGAGCCCAAGTATCAAAACCTATGTACATAGCTTAAGTAGCTTGTCTGCCATGTGATAAGTCCCCTGTAACATCATGAACCGTTAATTTACCGTTAAGCGAGAGTGAGTGGATAGATCTATCGAGGGTGACGCCTCCATCCGTGGTAGTGATTACCAACAGTAAGCGGATGCATGTCATGTCTTTTACATTTGAGTGTTTGGCAGAACATTCGGGAGGGGCATAGAATTTCATCAGTCATAGCTTCGGTGTCATGAGCTTAAGGTCTATTGTACTATTTTACGTGACTTTTTGTCATGCATTTATACTTGTGGTGGCTGTACAAACATTATATTTCATAAACCTATGATTATTCACCAACATTCGTGTTGACCGTTTTCGCAATGTATTTTCAGGTAACTAAGGCATCATCATATTACATGCATGGAGTCACATTAGGGTGTGCCAGGGATGACGCACTACATTTTGGATTTTCATGCACTTGTGTAAATTATCGTTTGACATTTCCTGAACTTGTTTTCTGTAAACGTTTCAACCTTTGGGGACCTATGTTCTGTAGCACTGGATGCTTTTAAATAAATCAAACGATATGTATTTTCCAAACGACACTTTAGGTCGTTCAATATTTCCTTGTTATGGTGCTGTGACAGTTACACCCCCAGGCATTCCATTCCGCTGCAAGTCAGGTAAATTGGGGGTGTGACATATACGTCGAATAAATAATAACTAAAAATGTGATTTTATTTTATAAATTAGAAACATATTGAGTTATACGGATTTTGGGTCTTTAAAGTCCAAGTGGGCTTTATATTGTGACTTTGTGTTGTCACGGATATATGACGGTTAATATAAACATTTTATATTATCGAATGACTTATTCTAGATTGAGTTATTTGACGATATAAAATGAGTATATTAATGGGCATCGTATCCCACGATGCCCATAGGATGTGGTATATATTTTAGGATAATGAATTACTATATGTCTCGTGGAATTTGGCCGATTCGACGATATATATAGGGAATTTATTGGACTACGACATATACCAAATAGAAATTTATGTGCAATGTGTTTTAGGTTGGGTATAATTTTGGAACGATGTATTACGTAAATAAGTATGGGAGATTATCAAATCGACGGATTTAATAAGCTTCGATAATTATTTAAATAATATGCCGAGCTAACATTAGACCTATAGTTATCTTATTATTGTTCTTTGTTGAGGCTTTTCGGTTTGAGCTGTGTCGACCCTCCACTCGTATGGATACCAAACGTCAAATTTCAAATGAATATGAAGTTAATTTGAGAAATGGACATTTTGGAAGGTAAAATGGATTACGTTCGGGAACGGGAATATTTTATTTTGAGGAAATGATTTCTGAACGGGTTTGATATTGTTAGGAAGTGCCGAGTCAGTAGTCGCCGTTACGTGAGTTGCTTGAGATTTACTTACGTCTTTCTTCTATCATTTTCTTTTGAGGATTTCTGGACTTGAGGTGAGTCATAGCCCCACTTTTACTCTTGAACTTTGTTTTCAATACTTGGGGTGAGAAACGTGCAAATGCTTTATGTGGACTATTATCGCTTTTTGATTTCAAAACTTGCTATGCTTATAGAACTAGGTAGAGCGAGGCCTAGACTTGAACTAGGTAAGCTACTTGAATTGGTTATAGAGCGAGGCCTAGACTAGATCTAGGTAAGCTATTGATTTGGTTGTTGAGCGAGGCCTAGTCTCCGAACTAGGTAAGCTATTGGATTGATATTAGAGCGAGGCCTAGACTTGAGCTAGGTAAGCTATTGATTGGATTGATTTGAGCTATAGCGTGCACCTATAGGGATGATTTGATTTGGTTGGTTTATTTTGGTTGGATGAGTGAGCCCTAGTCTAGCTAGCAAGCGTTGTCCACTATATTGAATTAAGAATCTAAACCTATGATCTCACCAGCGAAAGCTGACTTTTAGCACGTTTTCTCAGGTAATTAAGTGATGCTATGCGGATGCTTGGGATTGGAGGCTTGGCATTTGGCACCGGTTATGGATCTATATTTCTAAAACTCTGATAACTATTGTGGACCTATATTTATTTCTTTTGGGCCTGACTTTGGATGATTTTGGGATAATGTAAACTTTAAAACCCCGCGTGGTTGTATCTTATCTTGTTTACTTTATCTCGTTCTTTTATGTCTTGTGTTTGGATACCAATCCCCGTAGCACCCCGAAAGCTTGTTGAGTCTTCCGCTGTACCAAATTTTGGGGGTGTTACAGATTGGTATCAGAGCCAAGGTTATAGAGAACTAGGTAAATAGACACCTAAACTATAACCGATTTTTATAGAAAACGATCCTCGACCATTGCCCGCCAGCCCGCCAAGCCGAAGCATCATTGTTTATTATTGAGGTATTATGAGATTATTGAGATGATTACTAGATTTGGGATTTCTTGAGATGATTTGAGGATTTGAGGTTTATTGATTTAGCGATATGATGGCGTTTTAAGGAATTATATGCGTTTTAAGGAATTATATGCGTTTTTGAGGAATTATATGGCTTAATTGTTTTGCAAATGGTTTTAGTAATGCGGTATTTAAATCATTTTTGATTATATGTGATTTGGAATATTATGGTGATTTTTTTGGATATGGTATTTTGAGTTCGCGGTTTAGTTGTTTTTGAAACACTTACACCTACCCTACGCCGTTGTCACAGACTATGGCCTCCCATATGCCTGATGTCGTTGAGGATATTCTTACTACACCGGTATTGCCAGCACGGTTCACCATGGCCCTGACGATCCTTACCAGGTTGCCATGCATTCAGCTACTATGACACCGACAGGTTCTACTTCAGCACCATCTGCTGCATCTACGCAGGGACCCTCATCTTCTCTAGGGCTCCCTGGTACATCGAGGCAGCTTACTCTTCATCAGGCTTTGGCTCGTGTGGCTCCACGTTTTGCCCACCGAGCTACGGCACGCATGTCGGTACGCCCTACTTCACCACCTTTACAGATTGATGCTCATTCTCTTCTGTCTGAGGCGCCACCCACATCATTGCGTCATCGTCCTAGATCACCTACCCCTTCACCACATGGTTCACCTAGTAGGAGACGACGATTGATGATGTACTCTTCCGATGAGGAGGAGGAGGAGTACGAGGGTGAGGATGAGGCTGATGACCCTGAGTGGGAGGATGACCCTCAGGAGGTTGAGCAGGGTGATGATGATGACCCTGAGGAGGAGGATGACCCTCAGGAGGATGAGATGCCTGATGATGATGATGTGTTAGTACCACCAGCTCAGGCTGAGGAGCCTGATTCACCTGTACATCCGATTGAGCCTGATTCACCTGATCATCCGTTTTTGTTTGAGTTGCCACCTGGTAGTCCCGCTGGGTCGGATGCATCTTCTGAGATTTCTGCTAAGCATGCAGAGTTGGGTGAGATTGGCAGGTTGTGGGCTCGGATTACTGAGCTTAGTGAGAGAGTTGCACGTGTATCTGATCGACTTGAGAGGGTTATTGGAGAGTTCATAGCGGATCTGAGAGTGGATATGACCGTGGTTGTGGGCAGGACTACTGAGATGAGGAGAGTTTTGATGGAGGTTCATGAGCATATCGATAGTTTACAGCGAGGTTTTGTTACAGCTCGAGAGGCCGACCGCAAGCTATGGCAAAGGAATGCCGAGCTGGAGAAGGAGGTGGCTGACCTCAAGAGAGACCGAGACACCCATAGCGTTGAGCTAGGATCGTTATGGAGGGATCTTGATGGCTTGAGGCAGGAGTTGAGTAGACTCCGCCAGCAGCGTGGCTAGTTGATTGGTTTATGTTGTCTTGTTGCTTTCTTAACCGAGGAGTGATCGGTTAGAAAAGCTAGTTATCCTATTTTTGATGTATTTTCCGTTGATTACTCGTCTTGTTGGAACGATTATTATCTTTGTGTTTTCGGTAGTTGGAATGATGTTGGATCTTTATTGTATGGTCGATGGTTATTATGATATGGTATTATGTGGTTTTTGGATATTATGGAAATTGAGTTCCTATTCGCCTTATTGATGTTTTATGGTGTATTGTTGCTATTCTTTCCGTGACTTGGCTTCGTTGATATAATTCTTGTTGAGTATATGATAAGTCCTATCGGAGACTCACAAACTTGTATGATGTTTCAGATCAATGGCCCTACGAAGAAACCCTGTTAGAGCTACCAGAACTGGACCCGCAACGGCTACCCCTAGTCGTCGAGGACGCCGTCCAGCTCGAAATGTTGAGACCCCTACTCTTGATAACCTGGACACTACTAACCGCAACAACAGAACTCAAAATGTTGATGTCCAGGGAGACAATGATCATGTTCCACTTAACGCACCTACTGTGGATCAAGCAATGATCAATCAACTTGTGGAGCAACGAGTTGCTGAGCTACTAGCTGAGTCGAATCATTCCAACAATTCTGTTGGAACATTTCCACCTGTACGTGCTAATGGATGTAACTACAAGGAGTTTCGAATTTGTTGACCTATTGAGTTTGGTGGAACTGAAGGAGTGGTTTACTTGGTTAGGTGGATTGAGAAGACTGAGTCAGTGTTTAACGTCAGTGGTTGTGCGGAGAATGCGAAGGTAAAGTTTGCTTCATTTACTTTCAAGGATGAAGCCTTAACTTGGTGGAACAATTACCGTAACTCGGTTGGGAGTGATGTGGCTTATGCTATGACTTGGGAGCAATTTAAGTCTTTGCTGATTCAGACTTACTGCCCAAGGAATGAGATTAAGAAGCTGGAGATTGAGTTCTGGAACCATAAGGTGAAAGGTACCGATATGGCAACTTACAATCGCCGTTATCGAGAGTTGGCCCTACCTTGTCCCGATATGGTTAGGACTGAGACTCAAAGGATTGAGAGGTATACCGATGGGTTACCGGTAGCTACCAGGAACGATGTGATATCTGCTAAGCCTGCAAACATACATGAGGCTATTACTATTGCTCAACAATTGATGGCCTCTTTGGCATTGGAAGAAGCTGAGAAAGAAAAGAATGGAAAGAGAAAGAGGGACGATCACTCTAAGGGTAATGATCGTCGAAACAAGCGACAACTAACTACTAGAGCTTATGCCATGGGAGATGGAGACAAGAAGAACTACAATGGAGATGCACCCAAATGTAACCGATGTTACAAGCATCATTCTGGTCGATGTACTGTAATGTGCAAGAATTGCTCTAAGATGGGACACATAGCTAAGGATTGTAGAGCTCGACCACTTGCTATGGTTCAAGCTACTCCTGAAACTATGAACAAGGCAAATGTTACTTGCTATGGATGTGGAAAGAAAGGACACTATCGGAATGAGTTTAGGGAATCGTGGAACCGAGGAAATCAAGGATCGGGTGGTAATGGGTACAACAATGGAAACCGTGGAGCTGGAGGAAACCGTGGACGACAAGATAATGGGGACCAACGTGTGGAAGCTGGAGTTGCTCATGGGAGAGTGTATGCACTCGGGAACGAGAGAGGAGAAGATCCGAACGTCGTTACTGGTACGTTCCTTCTCAATAATCGTTATGCTTCCATACTATTTGATACTGGTGCCGATAAGAGTTTTGTGTCCACTAAGTTTGCACCCTTACTTGAGAAACCCCCGATGGCCTTAGGAATTGGTTATGATGTAGAGTTAGCTAATGGAAACATAGAAAGAATTAAGACCATCATTCGTGGATGCACGTTAAACTTTCAGAACCGTCCTTTCAACATAGATCTTCTACCCGTCACATTAGGTAGTTTTGATGTCATTATCGGTATGGATTGGTTGTCGAAGTATCGTGCCCATATAATCTGCGATGAGAAGATCGTGCGAGTACCTTACGGCAAGGAGATTCTGAACATACCAGGAGATAGAAAGGATTTGAGAGGCCCATCCAGATTAGCGGTCATATCTTGCACTAAGTTGCCGAAGCTAATAGAGAAAGGAAATTACCTTTTCTTAGCCCAAATTTCTGAGAAAGGAGAGAAGGAGAAGAAGGAAAGGTGCATTGGAGATGTACCTATAGTTCGTGATTTTTCGGATGTGTTTCCCGATGATTTGCCGGGAATTCCGCCTACTAGACAAGTGGAATTTCAGATTGAGTTGATACCTGGTGCTGCACCTATAGCACGAGCGCCTTATCGTCTTGCACCTACTGAACTAGAAGAGTTGTCGAAACAATTAGCGGAGTTAGCCGAGAAGGGATTCATAAGACCAAGTTCTTCACCTTGGGGAGCCCCGGTCTTATTTGTGAAGAAGAAGGATGGATCGTTCCGAATGTGTATTGATTATCGAGAGTTGTACAAGTTAACGGTGAAGAATAGATACCCGTTACCGAGGATCGATGATTTGTTCGATCAACTTCAAGGATCGAGTGTGTATTCGAAGATCGATTTGAGATCGGGATATCATCAGCTTCGAGTGCGCGAGGAAGATATTCCAAAAACGGCTTTTAGAACCCGTTACGGGCATTACGAGTTTCAGGTGATGCCTTTTGGGTTGACTAACGCACCGGCGGTATTCATGGACCTCATGAATCGGGTGTGTAAGCCTTACTTAGATAAGTTCGTGATTGTGTTTATCGATGACATTCTGATATATTCGAAGAGTGAGAAGGAACATGAGGAGCATCTAAGGCTCATCTTAGAATTGCTCAGAAAGGAGAGACTGTATGCCAAGTTTTCAAAATGTGAATTTTGGATTCCGACGGTACAATTTCTAGGTCACGTAATTGATAGACAAGGAGTTCATGTGGATCCTGCTAAGATTGAAGCGATTAAAGATTGGGCTGCACCTACGACCCCAACAGAAGTTCGTCAGTTTTTGGGATTAGCCGGTTATTACCGAAGATTCATTGAGGGATTTTCGAAGATAGCAAAACCGTTGACCAAATTGATCCAAAAGAGTATTGAGTATGAATGGGGAGATAAGGAAGAGGAAGCCTTTCAGTTACTTAAGGAGATGTTGTGTAGTGCTCCTATTTTGGCGTTACCCGAAGGTAACGAGGATTTCGTCGTCTATTGTGACGCTTCTCATAAAGGTTTAGGAGCTGTGCTGATGCAACGAGAGAAAGTGATAGCTTATGCTTCCCGACAGCTCAAGAAGCATGAGAAGAACTACACCACCCATGATTTGGAGTTAGGTGCTGTGGTTTTTGCTTTAAGGATATGGAGACATTACTTGTATGGAACCAAGTGTGTAGTGTTTACTGATCACAAAAGTCTGCAACATATTCTGAACCAAAAAGAGCTTAACATGAGGCAGCGACGTTGGATCGAGTTGCTAAGCGATTACGACTGTGAAATTCGCTACCATCCTGGTAAAGCAAACGTTGTTGCTGATGCTCTTAGTCGAAAAGAGAGAATTCCACCATTACGTGTTAGGTCATTAGGAATGACTATCGTATCGCCATTACCGTCTCAAATATTGGAAGCTCAAACGAAAGCATTGAAAGCAGAAAATAGACCTGCTGAGAATATATTTGGGATGGCAGAAAATGAGAAAGGATTTGTTAAGCGTGCTGATGGAGTGTCATGTTTTGGAGAACGAAGTTGGGTACCATTGTATGGAGGAATTCGAGAATTGATTATGCATGAGTCGCATAAGTCGAGATACTCTATTCACCCTGGGTCGGACAAAATGTACCAGGATTTGAAGAAATTATATTGGTGGCCAAATATGAAGGCAGATATAGCATTGTATGTTAGTAAGTGCCTGACCTGCTCTAAGGTTAAAGCCGAGCATCAAAGACCGTCAGGATTGTTGACGCAGCCAGAACTCCCGGTTTGGAAGTGGGAGCGGATTACGATGGACTTCATTACTAAATTACCAAAGACAGCTAGCGGTTGCGACGCTATATGGGTAATTGTGGATCGTTTGACTAAGTCTGCTCATTTCCTGGCGATTAGTGAAGATGATAGTGTGGAAAAACTTGCGAGGTTGTATGTGAAGGAGATTGTTTCTCGTCATGGAGTTCCGATATCGATTATTTCGGATCGCGACAGCCGTTTCACGTCAGCATTGTGGCGATCACTTCAAACCGCTTTGGGGACGAGACTTGATATGAGTACTGCATATCATCCCCAAACCGATGGTCAAAGTGAGAGAACTATTCAAACTTTAGAGGATATGCTTCGTGCATGCATCATAGACTTTGGTAAAGGCTGGGAGAAGTATCTACCCCTTGCGGAGTTCTCCTACAATAATAGCTACCACACAAGTCTTAAGGCTGCACCATTCGAAGCTTTGTATGGTCAAAAATGCCGTTCACCTATTGGTTGGGCAGAAGTTGGAGATAGCCAACTCACAGGCCCTGAGCTTATCTTGGAAACTACGGAAAAAGTAACGCAGATTCAAGATCGACTGCAAGCAGCTAGAGATAGGCAGAAAAGCTACGCCGATCAGAGACGTAAACCCCTAGAATTCCAGGTTGGAGACAGAGTTATGTTGAAGGTCTCGCCTTGGAAGGGTGTGATACATTTTGGGAAACGTGGGAAACTGAATCCCCGCTACATTGGACCATTTCTTATTCTGGAAAGGATTGGGCCCGTAGCGTATCGTTTGGAATTACCTTTGGAACTGAGTAAAGTTCATGATGTGTTTCATATTAGTAATCTGAAGAAATGCCTTTCAGAGGAAACACCAGTGATACCTATCAAGGATATTCGTGTGGACGAAAGTTTGAATTTCATGGAAGAGCCGATTGAGATAATGGATAGAGAGATCAAACGACTCAAGAGGAGTCGTATTCCGCTCATCAAAGTTCGTTGGAATTCGCGGCACGGACCGGAATTTACGTGGGAACGTGAGGATGAGTTTCTGAAAAGATATCCGAAGTTCTTCACTTCGTAGATGGGTTATTTCGAGAGAAACCCGGGACAGGTTCCTTCTGAGGCTGGGAGGATGTGACAACTGGAAAAATAGGGAGCCGTTTTATAAAACCCGCATTACATTTAAATAATAAATATGGAATTTTTGGAAATTTGTTGTGACGAGATATTTTACAAAAGATGGTACGTGATTTTAATCGTGCGATGTTTTTGGGATTTAGTATATTTATTTATGGTTTGTTTCGTTTCGTTCGTGATGATTTATTTTGAGATCGATATCTTTGGCACTACTTTGACTCCGACACTAAGTTAACCTAACAAGATTTTCTATATTTTACAAAACGGTCGCGGTTCACCGTTAAAATTAATATTATGTCTTGCGTACATATTTATATTTTCGGGAAGTGTATTGGGAAATCAATTACGTCGTGTACGTGTGTATTTGATGAAAATTTAATACTTTTATGGACGGGTAATCGGGTTACGGGAAAACCGATTAAAAAGTGTCCACTAACTATAAGAGTAATTGTGGCTAATATTGGAAAAAGAAAACTTAAGGGTCTAAAATGGAAAATTCGGGTATAATACCCTAACCCTAACCCTCCACCCTCACACTAACACTTTACCATTTTCTTTTTCTTCCCTCTCTTCTCTTGGTCGCCGCCGGTCACCACCCCAAACAACACCACCACCGCCGACCTCCTTACTACACCACCACCACCAAAACGATCTCCACCATATTCTTGTTCGATTGAAGTGAAGCACGCGCCTCCCCTCCCCTTTTTCTTTTAATACCGCCGACCTCCATATCTCCCACAACACCATATCAACATTTATTTTGATTTCTATTCGATTTGAGGTGAGAACATATGAGTTTTGGGTCGGGTTTGACTATCTCGAGTCAAACCCGAATCGGATCTTGACATTTTGGGAAGATTACATTGAAAATAAAGATGGGTTTTGTAAAAATACGAGTTTGGTATCCTTTGGGGGTCGATTCTTGATGTTCTTGGCTCGGATTCGATGATTATGCGCGTTTGGTTTTGGGTTTGTGGCTCGATGAGAGCTCGACCGAGACCCAAGGTCTCGGTGTGACCCTCCTCGACTCGATGAGAGTCTTGGAGGTGTGATTTGGTTCTTGATTCATCTTGATTCTTGTTATGGTTTATGCTTGATTGGATTTTTGGGACCTAGATGGTCCGAATTCTTGATTGTTGTCGGTTTGGAGTCTCGGCCGAACCCCCCTTCGCGGGCTGTTTGGGTCGAGGGCTCATTGGAGCTAGCCGAGACCGAAAGGTCTCGGGTGAGGTTGTTAATTTGGTTATGACCTCACAAGTTGACCCGGGTTTGACTTGGTAAGTCGACCCGTATAATTGGTTTTATTATTTTTGGTTTTGGTATTTAATTGAATATATATTGTTGTGACTTATTTTTGGGCCGAATTATTTGGACGTTGGTCACTTGATATCTTGAATTGGAGTTGTGTTGACGAGAGTGGAATTGGGGACCGTTGTGATACGGTCATTAGATGACGGAGATAGGTTAGTTTGGGTGCCGTAGTCGGACCCTCATGTTATAGCACGTGATATGGGATTGTTGGACGGAGTTGATTTATATTGTGGTTTGATTTTATCATTTTGGACTTGGACTGTGAGCCGAGGGTCATGACTCGGACATGAGACCAAATTCTATGACTCGATAAATCTTTAAAAGTCGATATTAAAAATAAAACTCGTTATAATATTATTAAGAATATAATCGTTTATATACGTATATAGACGTGTTAAACGTATATATATATATATATATATATATATATATATATATATATATATATATATATATATATATATATATATATATATATATATATATATATATATATACATAAATGCGTATATTAATAATAAAACAATCACGAGTAAACGTATAATAATAACGCGATAGTTATTACGCTATGAAAATGGTGTAATAAATGTCGGGGTATTATTATAAATAATAACTATATAAATAATGACGAATTATACGTCGAATAAATAATAACTAAAAATGTGATTTTATTTTATAAATTAGAAACGTATCGAGTTATACGGATTTTGGGTCTTTAAAGTCCAAGTGGGCTTTATATTGTGACTTTGTGTTGTCACGGATATATGACGGTTAATATAAACATTTTATATTATCGAATGACTTATTCTAGATTGAGTTATTTGACGATATAAAATGAGTATATTAATGGGCATCGTATCCCACGACGCCCATAGGATGTGGTATATATTTTAGGATAATGAATTACTATATGTCTCGTGGAATTTGGCCGATTCGACGATATATATAGGGAATTTATTGGACTACGACATATACCAAATAGAAATTTATGTGCAATGTGTTTTAGGTTGGGTATAATTTTGGAACGATGTATTACGTAAATAAGTATGGGAGATTATCAAATCGACGGATTTAATAAGCTTCGATAATTATTTAAATAATATGCCGAGCTAACATTAGACCTATAGTTATCTTATTATTGTTCTTTGTTGAGGCTTTTCGGTTTGAGCTGTGTCGACCCTCCACTCGTATGGATACCAAACGTCAAATTTCAAATGAATATGAAGTTAATTTGAGAAATGGACATTTTGGAAGGTAAAATGGATTACGTTCGGGAACGGGAATATTTTATTTTGAGGAAATGATTTCTGAACGGGTTTGATATTGTTAGGAAGTGCCGAGTCAGTAGTTGCCGTTACGTGAGTTGCTTGAGATTTACTTACGTCTTTCTTCTATCATTTTCTTCTGAGGATTTCTGGACTTGAGGTGAGTCATAGCCCCACTTTTACTCTTGAACTTTGTTTTCAATACTTGGGGTGAGAAACGTGCAAATGCTTTATGTGGACTATTATCGCTTTTTGATTTCAAAACTTGCTATGCTTATAGAACTAGGTAGAGCGAGGCCTAGACTTGAACTAGGTAAGCTACTTGAATTGGTTATAGAGCGAGGCCTAGACTAGATCTAGGTAAGCTATTGATTTGGTTGTTGAGCGAGGCCTAGTCTCCGAACTAGGTAAGCTATTGGATTGATATTAGAGCGAGGCCTAGACTTGAGCTAGGTAAGCTATTGATTGGATTGATTTGAGCTATAGCGTGCACCTATAGGGATGATTTGATTTGGTTGGTTTATTTTGGTTGGATGAGTGAGCCCTAGTCTAGCTAGCAAGCGTTTTGCGTATATGTCCACTATATTGAATTAAGAATCTAAACCTATGATCTCACTAGCGAAAGCTGACTTTTAGCACGTTTTCTCAGGTAATTAAGTGATGCTATGCGGATGCTTGGGATTGGAGGCTTGGCATTTGGCACCGGTTATGGATCTATATTTCTAAAACTCTGATAACTATTGTGGACCTATATTTATTTCTTTTGGGCCTGACTTTGGATGATTTTGGGATAATGTAAACTTTAAAACCCCGCGTGGTTGTATCTTATCTTGTTTACTTTATCTTGTTCTTTTATGTCTTGTGTTTGGATACCAATCCCCGTAGCACCCCGAAAGCTTGTTGAGTCTTCCGCTGTACCAAATTTTGGGGGTGTTACATTATAGAACCGCACATAAAATGATAATAAGAATCGCATAAATGATGAACTTATATGTCGATCTTGTTTCAGTTTTGCTTTTCGAATCAACCCTTATGCACACCTATATTTGGTTATCTATACAACGAGGCGATCTCTAATATATGAATCGAAATCGGAATATTAAACTTGAACAAATAAAACATAGGGCGTGACTATATATTTTTGTGATTATACCAGTTAAGTCAAAATAATAATAAATGCGATCCGGTGTGCGTCAGTTCGGTTATAGTTTACATGGTACGTGTGCATGCATGGGATTTGAAGAGTCGGTCTCGGTTCCGTTTTGTTTCGAATGAATCTAACATTTTGTTAACATGGTAATACAAATGTAGACATACGTATGTGTATAATCTGTTTAAAAATGTGAAAGTGATAAAATATATAGGTCGACATGAGGTCTTTTGGATTAACTCGAATATGAAACATGCATAGTATTGATCTTTTGGCTTAAACCTGTAATAAACAAATTTAAAACAAAAGAAATCATGCATGCATGCATGCTACATGTGTGTGTGAGTTTGGAGGGGTCATAAAGCATGGGGACTAATTTATAATAGGATATACATTCATATTATTGTCGACATGTGCAAACTAGTTATGTGGTCATTATGGTATTCGGGAGGTCGTGTGAGTTATTTGTCATTTGAGTCGTGTATAGATATGGTGTAAACATATGGGTCGTGTGGGTATCGTGTGAGTGTTTATTATATTTTTGGTCATCACGGTCTGGACTAATGTCGAGAGTGAGTTTAAATAAATTATGAAACGACGGGGTCTAAAATTATCATTTTGATATAAACTTATATATAAACCCTAGAGTTAATTATTTAACATTTTTTTTAAATATTAAATTCTGATAATTTACATTGATGACCCTCAATTTTACTAAATTGACATATTTAATCCTAAACTATTATATTTGTCATTTTAACCCTTAAATATTATTTAATTGTCAAGTTTAATCAAAAGTATTAAGTTACTATTTTTGGAAAGATGCTATAAAAGAAAAGTTACTAAAAATGGAAAGTCGACTAAAATGAGTAATCTGATCTAAAACAAGTTATTAATATTAAGACGATAATAAATTCGTGTAGATTCGCTGAAGAAGGAAGTTGCTCCCGATCTTTATGTTTCTGTCATGTTTGCACTTGCGGTCTAAGGTACAGATATTCTAACCTTTCAGTAAGGTTTTTCATGACTCGTGATCCGTTTCTTTTGCCACTACTATGACTTCTGACCTTTGTATATCTGATATCTTTGGTTCATCTGTTATGATAATTTGATATGAAAACCTTTTGAAAATATAACTTGATGTTATGGAAGGAAACTATTTTGAAATGACAATCTATGATTTTGATACGAAACCAGTTTTAAATGAAGGATTAATTGGCTTTTGTGAAGAATGTTTTAAAAAAGGGATATTTTTGTGATAGAAATGTAAATGATTTGTAAAGTTTTTAAATCTGTTTTCTCTTAACTCTTTCATGTTTTATTATGAACTTATGAAACTTGATAATGAATCTTTTGGGCATGAACCATTGATATGACTTCTGATATTATGACCTTTGATATTCTGAACCTTTGATATGACTTCTGATATTCTGAACCTTTGATATGAACCTCTGATTTGAACTCTGATTATGAACCTTTGCCATTTGTGAACCTTTGTTATGCACCCGATATTGAAGACCTTCTAATTCTGATTATGATTATGGACCTTGATTCTGATTCTGTGATGAAGACCTTATACTCTGACCTTCTGTTTTGACCTACCCAGTTAGATACCCGAGCCATTTCACTAGGCATGGGGGTTCCATGTCCGTGTCAGTGATGCACCTCTGACATGACTCTAGGGCAGTAGAGTGATGTTCTGCCACGTCCCCTTTCTGATATATGATATGCGCATTCTGTTATTATGGCTACTATGATTTCTGCGGGGGCGATGGATGCATCCTAGATCTGTTTATGTTATCTGTCATATATTATTATTTGTCTGGTGAATGTGGCGTATGTGCAATATGCGTCCTTCACATTTCTGGGAGCTAGCTACTCCATGGTTACTATTATGTTGCAGGATATGTTTGAAGAATATGACATGATATTTCTATTCTGGGCTCGTTGGTAGATGACTGACCAAACCTTATTTGACCTAACCTTACCTTACTTTACCCTTTACTTCTCTTACCTTTGTTTATACCTTTTGACATTACCCAAATGCAACATATATTATGTTATCTCTTTTCTGTTTCATATTACTTTGTTGTTATATCTGTTCACTGAGCTTTTTAAGCTCAGCCGCATTTCTTTTTCCGCGGCAGGTTTTAGAAGGAAGTTGGGTTATGGGTGAAGAGTGCAAGTAGGAGTTTTAGAGAAGACGTTATCTTTGCTAGCTATCAGGGACTAGAGTTTATTGGAAGACGTTTTGTATTAGATATTTTTGTACCTTAGCTTTGTTTTGTAATTCTTGGCCTTAGAATTCCTTTGTAACCTTTGTATCTGATTGTATTATTGAAGTCTTATGCTTGTGTATGTTCTGTTTGACACCATGAATGTGATATCTTAGCCCTTGTCGGGTTGGGGTGTTACACTCGCATTGCGCGGACACCCTTCTAGTAAATCAAAAGTACCATAGACCAAAACAAAAGAAATTTTTGACAGTAGTATAGTTGTTATTTTTGGTAAAAAAATATTAATGCATTTGAACCTCTTGAGATGAGGTATATACATAACATCATGAAAAAGTAACTAATTTTTATTTGTGAATGAAACCTGAGAGGGTCTGTGGCTTGCTGGCTAAGACAGGCGGTCGTGTAGGGCCTAGCGATTATTCGGTTAGGCGGGGATTAATCAGATTAGAATTTTTATGCACAAAATTGTAATTTTAGATATTATATTATATTATATTATATTATAAGTATAAAATAAGCATAATGCATCAAAATTCAAATATTTTAAGTATTCTAATATAAACATAAATACATAATTCTTTAAAATTCAAAGTCAAACATAGATATTACTCGCTTTGTTGGCCATTTTTAAGCGATCTTTGACTTATTTTGTACGATTAATCGATTTGTTGACCCATTTTTAAGCAATTTTGTCCGACTTTTAAGCGATTTTGTTGACCGAATTTTAAGTGATTTTTTCCGATTAATCCGATTAGACCAATTTTGTCCAATTAATCGGTTTGTTGACCGATTTTTAAGCGATCTTTGACAAAAGCGATTAAATAGACCGATTATGATAAATCAAGGCGGTTATTGAGCGATCAGCGATTATGCGTGGATTAATCGGCCGCCTGGGCCGATTTTTACAACAGAGGCTAAGAGTGAGGTCTTATAAGTGGTAGGTCTCGTGTTCGAGCCAGCAACATCAGTCTTTTTTTTTTCTTCTTTTTCTTTCACTTTTGCTCTTTAATTTGTTGGGATAAAGTCACGTGAGTTAATATTAAGCAACACCAACTTTGTTGGTTTTGTTTCTTTGAAAAGATTACACTAAAATAACGAAGAAATGTGAATAAAAAAATTATTAATTGGTTCTTAATAATTTTTAACCCATTTAGGGTCGTCTGGGAAAGAGTCAAAAATAATCACGAGAATACTTTGGTTTAGCCAAAGATTCCCCCTCCCGATAACTCTAGCCGTTAAAATTCTTATGAACAAAGATGATACCATCCGAAACATATATGTCCCGTATTTTGGTACTAGGGTTGTACTTAATTTTTTTCGAATATTTATCAAGTTTAGAAAAATAACAAAAGATATTGATAATCTTCATGATGTTACTACACTATCTTTGTAATCTTGTCAAATGTAGAAATATGCCATTTTCTCACTAAATTTCTCATATAATTAACTTCATTAAGCATTCATCATGGAATCACTACAATGGCGTCAAAGCCATTTCCATTTGATGAGCGTCCATATGAAGTTTGTTGCTATCCCGGTTTCCCTTGTTGTATTGTCCCTCTTACTCATGGCCCCGATAATGAGAATGAAAACAGTGATAAAGTCATTGCACCTTCACCTGTGGCTCTTGGTCCGTGATCAGAATGGAAGACATGTGGACTAATAATGATCGATATAATCGTGTATGCATTATCATAATCATGCGTTGACTCATTGCGATTATGCTTATATGACACTATAAGTTATTCGTAGTTGCTCACATATGCTCAAGAAGGTGCAGTAAGTAAATAAAGATTGAATTATTTCTTTGCAAATTACTCTAGAACGACACCGTTATTTCAGCTAACGTATAATAAGATAGTTCTTTTTTTATAACAATCTGTCAGCTTGTGCTCTCCTTAAGTTGTACTAGTAGTATGTTTTTGTCTTTTCTAAAGTATTGTGCTCTCCTTAAGTTGTAGTAGTATGTTTTTGTCTTTTCTAAAATGAGTCTTTTAATAGATAATTGCACATAATATACAAGAGTTTGTGTGACATGATGGCTAAGTCTCTTCTCCTACACACTGTAGGTCTCGTATTCGAGTCATCAACGCCCTTGATTTTTTATTTTTTATTTTTAAAATCATTCAGTTTATTTATTGTCAAATTTAATTGAGTGATTATTGATAAATTTCATCTTTGAACACATATCACATGCATTAAACACAACGTGCACTCATTCTTATTAGAGATAATAATTGGAGTATATTGTATAAATGTATTTAATTTGTCATTAATTTTGAGTTGTATGTAGCATTGTTTTTATCGTACCATTTGAATAACTAATTTTTTGAATTTCGATTATTTTGTTTATCGATTGATGTATTTTTGGGTGTCGAATCAAGTGTTTTTTCGAATCGAATCATATATTTCAAGAATCGGTATACAAAACAATCAAAATTCAAAAAGTTAAGTATTTAGTAGCCTGATTGAAACGATGCAACATATAATTAACTCAAAATTTTAACAAGTAAGATAAGTTATCAGACACTTAGCCACCTTGACCTATAGAGTTGTAGTAAATCGTTTTTACAAGATTAAGGTGCAATTTTTGGAAATTCGATGATTTGTCAAATTTTTTTACATTTTTATCTAAGATATTGTATGCATTATATATGTATTATTACGTCTTTCGAGCACAAATAAAGGAATACGAAAGAAAATGAGATAGCATACAGTGGTGACAAAGGATGTTAAATTGGTATTCTTGGTATTTAGACAAACTATATTCATCAATACCCTACTAGTGTAAGTAAACATGAAAATAAATGTCATATTAGGTCATAAAAATGCAAAGTTCCTTAAGATAATTCTAAGCCTATAACACCAAACAAAGATTTACGGGTAGCAAGTAACCAAATTTTTGATAGAATGAAATACATTCATAAACGAAATACAAACTTTAAAAAGTAGAATCGTAACTTAAGGCTTATGCAACAACAAAAAATTAGAAATATAACACAGCCACAAAAGTATTATGGATGTTTACGGAATAGTTCGGTTCGGTTAATAATTGGAGGATTTAAATTATCTACTGCGGGACAGGCAATTCATTTTACTACTCGAAACCGAATCGTACTAGGCGGGTTACCGGACATGCGGGTACCCAAAATGAACGATTATCTACAGTCCGGTTTATGGTTAACGTATAAAACAAATTTAAAAGTATGAACAATAACATGATCCAAAACATAAATTGTCATTTTAGTATATGAAATGATACTGAATAGATTAAAGTTGCATTAAAATTATTCTGTCACAATAATTGCATTCAAACACACATAACACATTCAAAAATAAAAAAATTATTTGATGTTTATAAGTTACGATCACATTAATCAATTTTCACACATATATATTTAGTAAATATTTGCATTATGTGCAAATCGTTATACAATAAAAATAGTGCAATAATATAATTAATACTTATACAATTATTTGAATTTTTAGTTAAAACCTTCCTGTATATCATACACGGTTATGTTCAGTTAATCGTGGATATCTAAATATAAAACTGATATTGGTCCGTGATAAGCACGTATTTCCTATTTCAGGAATTTTTGGCTTCGAATTGAACGATTCGACTTGGTTTCTCGGATTTAAAACCTTTTAAGTATTTCAAAAAAGAAAGTAGATGCGGTTACGATGGTTTTCTTTAGCACAGGTATAAATATTGTATTTGGGAGAAAAGCATAAGCCACAAGGTTGTTCAATGGCTAAAGCTCATCTCCTATCAATGATAGATCTCATGTTCGAGTCTTTGACATATCTTGTTGTGACATTTTTTCTTCTTCTGGTTTTTTGTTTATTAGCATGTCTTGTCAATGATATCACCTAGAGCAATTTTTTTATTAATCATTTGCTATATTAGAAACTAGCCTATAAACCCGTGATAAATCACGGGTGGCTTATAAAAAGTTTGAAACAAACACCGTTCAACTATATAAAGTAAATGCTATAAATCCTGAAACAAAATGCTAAAATTTGCGTGATTGCTTAAAGGATAATCAATTATAGGCCTGCAAAATGTAAGTTGTACACGGATGTTAAATGTTTATTGAAAAGGTCGCACTTTTGTATATCATGAGAGTAATTAATATTACTAGTAGTATAACTTAACAAACAGAGGATAAATACATAGATTAGAGATTAGAACATTGTGATATATTAGCTGCTAAGACTGTCATGTAGCTTAACACAAATATGTTACTATTGATCAAATTTCTAAACTTAATAAATTGGTGAGTATGATGAAATGTTCATATAATGGTCATATAAATAGTTTATATAACATGATCATTGATTAACTACATACATTTGCTATTCATGCCAAGCATAAAGGCACCCCAATTTGTTTCGCTCAGTATCCTATAAACCGCGTTCATGTACAATAAAAGTGCTAGCCTTAAACATGATGAATGTTCAAATTACCTGAAAATTTAAAACCAAATAAGAATAAATGTGACCATGTAGCTTAGTTTGATTTTGTAAGAGGAGTATAAGAATGAAACAATCATTTCCATTACGTTAGGTGAAGGAAACCAACATCGTAAATGGCTTGATATTTTATGTCACTAAGTTTCCAAGGTTCATGTAGGAAATTCAGTCGTATTCAATAATAATAAACTGTTGAAAACAGCCCGATTGACCATTTAGTTTTGGAAGTAAATTAAATAGGCAAAAATCCGAATTTAATATAGGGAACTTAAAACTGGGGAAAGTATATAATAGGAGGCCAAACAAACCCGTTTTCAAGTTAACATGTTCTCAAATTAACGAAAATATCTTCAATTGTTATATGTTATGCCATTAGTACAAACTAATACTAACCTCATGACCATAAGCGACCATTGTTAAACAACAAAATGTCAGCAACAATACTTGCACATGAGTTCTTCAAGACGTACCCAATTTAAGCACATCAGGCCAACGACTGCATCACACCATCACCATTCACGAGATATGTTAACTGATACGTCCACCCATGATCCTGCATTTATTTTTTTATAGCAGTACAAAAAGTAACTTTAATCGATTAGGTATAGTCTAAAAATACTTACCATCAAAATTGTATAACACCGTCATCTATCCAATCATTATTGTCAACCATGTCATCAAACAACAACTTGTGTGCTTTCACCCGAGTGAATCTCTTTTTAACATCACTTTTAATAAGAACACCACTAAACCAACTATAAGTTAAATATTAGGAACTGGTAGGCAGGTTATAATAACATGGCTATGACATATTGACTTTGACTAATATGAGAATCTCAATTAAGAATAAACTAACATGAAGTTTGTTGAAGTGAATTATAAGTATTCATAGCACAATGGTGAAGTATTTATCAAGAGATGTAAGTTAACATGGCTGAAGTTCAATCTAGTTAAAAGTTTACTCCATCATGACTACTCATAAATGATATAAGAAGCATGAAGCAAGTTCCATTAAGGTATATCAGACAATTTTCTATTAATCATTTAAATTGTACTCATATGGAGAAACATAACCATACATATAACTGAAATTTCATACCTTAAGAGACTCATTCCTAACTTTGATAATTTTGAAAACTAAGCCAATAGGAACAAAATATATCCATTAGAAACGTCAGATTTATTAAGAACAACGGGTGTGGTGTCTCAATCCGTCACCTCATCACTATGGTGCCACTATACCCATTGCTCTAAGTATGATTCATGTAACTGTTAAATGTGTAAAATGCATGTTTAAGTGATATATAAATTAGGCAAATATACAGAAAAGATTGAGACAAACGTTCTTATATACATGTGATTAAATACAAGGAATTTGACAAAAAAATTTGTTCTACACATGTAAGTAAATTGACATCTAGGAAACAATAGCAAAATGCAAAACGTCCTACCCGACAATTGAATAACATCTAGATACGAAAATAGTTGAATCTATTTCAATTTTGATTTGTTTAATTCAATATAGGAAGGAAAAAAAAACACACACATTGTTAAAGTATGTTAAGTGAAAATCTTGATTATCAAAAACCTTTTTAAAAAATGCCAACATAAAAGAAGCAACACCATTGCATACAAATGATCATGAACATATAATATTTAAAAAGAAATAAGCAAAGTTTTCAATTTGAAGTAAATCTTGAATCGTCTATTAAAATCAGTTCTGAACACTTTTATCAACAACCAAACTCAATAAAGTAAATTAACTGTTTAAACGTGCAAATCCAAACAGCCAAAGACCTCTTTAGGGTCGGGTTTGGGTCGGGTTTTAGTGAACCCGTACCCGTACCCGTTTATGATATCCATACTCAAACTCGCCCCAAAACCCGATGGGTACCCGTTTAGTATTATCCATCGGTTTTTCAGTTTTATCCGCGGGTATCGGTTATCCCCAATTGAATCTTTGCTGGACAAAATTGCGGGTATCAAGTTAAAAAACGCCACCGAAAACAAATCAAAACACCCTAATATTCAAGGTTTTTATAACTTAAATAAAATGACTTCAATATCATATCATACGATTTAACATTTCAAACCAATCATGATAATAATTTCAAGAAAAAGTATAAAATTCAAATGTCTTTAATAATAGAGATCTTAATTCTTAAGTAATGCATTACAAAATCTAAAAAGGCGTGAGTATTTGATCATAGAGATCTTAATCCAAGTCTAAAAAAAGTACACTTTTTTTTAACAAAGAAAGATCAGTTAATGTGTGTGAGAACTCAAGTGTCAAGACTTGGCGTGAGTATTTGTTTAACTTTTTGTAATTACCAAAATATACTCATATAGACTATTATAAAGAGAGGACACAAATTTTGTAAAGGGTTAAGAGTCCACAACTAGGCTTGGGCTTTATAGTTTATATAAAATAGGTGGGTATAAACTCGGGTAAACGGGTATGGATACGGGTGCGGATACGGGTACGGTTAAACGGGCGGGTATTACCAGAACCCGCAACCAAACCCGTACCCGCGAAAAAAAGAATACTTCTACCCGAACCCGTATCTACACCCGCGAACCCGCCCCCGAACCCGACCCATCCGGTTCGGGTTTCGGGTTTCCCCGTCGGTTTCGGGTGCTTTTGCCATCCCTATTCCATAGTTTCGTTAAGAAAGAGCTGGCTCAAGCAACCAAACGCGAAAGTTTGCCGCAAGATCACCGCCCCGCCGCAACGCGGCGCCTCGCAGCCGTCCTCGTATATATTATGGAGCGTTTAAAATGACGCCGTGTCGTATCATGTAATCCCCAGGTTTTTTTTCAGCCCAATAACGCGAGTCAGGCCCATTTCCATGTAGACGTTGTTAGGCCCAGTTTTGTTGTACGATATACACTAAAATGTAAAGCTGAGGGTTACAGCTATTCAGAAACAGGTGATCTATACATTGCTTTTGCTATTGTATTTGTTTGCTGCTTTGTCATTTTGCCTGCTACTTTACATACTGAACTTTGCTAGCTTACTGTTGTTGTCATGCGATTTACATGGCCTATAATACTCATGTACATGTACTTGCTTAAGCTAAAACAACAAAAAACTTTGTTAATTATACCAATTAACAAATTTACAAAGTTGCTTGCATGTCCCAACAAACACTCATATTCTAAAATAACTAATTACTAAAAGTTAAAACAACATCTATATTCTTACAACGGTAATCTATCTGAAAATCTTAACTAAATTTCCGACTAAATACAAAGTCCTGCCGCAATGCGGCGGACCGGCGCCCTACTCGTTAAAAGTAAGTAAGAGAATACCACAAATTAGAAGACGTCGACATGTCTTTGGATAATTTTTATAATGTTTTTTGGCTTTAGTATTTTCCTTAAAATAATGCACTCAGTTTATTAACACGAACATAATGGATTATTAACCAAAAAAACCTGATGAGTAGTCGGTTGATCGATCCTCTTTAGCTTGTAATCAGTTTATGTGAGATTTACCGGATTAACATATTCGGCAAGTTTTAAGCATTTCTAGCGAGTTTTTGGTATTTCCGGCCAGATTTTCTTAAAAAAATAACTTGTAATAGATATAAACGTCGACTATAAGTGTGGTTGGTTACTTTTAAGATGAAAATAAATAATTAGATTTAAGAATGAAACATATGCGTTTGGTTGGCTTGATGGCTAAGTTTGATTTCTTATGATTTCATGGTCACGTGTTCGAGTCACCACGGCCGCTCACACCCTTTTTTATTACCCTTTTTATTAATATTTATTAGTAAAGTTCATCTTTAAACATCACACACGTTAAAATAAAAGAAATGTTAAAACTAGAAAAATATATTCACACAATGACAAGAAATGTTTATTTGTAAATGTGTATAAGAGAGGTAATTTAAAAGTAAGTGAGAGAATAACACAACTTAGAGGACATTTCATTGTGTGGAATTTTTTTTAAATGTTTTGTGGTTCTACTATTTCTTTTAAAATAATGCACTCAAGTTTATTATCACAAAGATGACGGATTAAAACAAAATAGTAGTCGGTTGGTTGACCCCCGTTAAATTGTAATCGGCTAGATTTGCAGGTTTTCGGTAAGTTTGATCACAGTTGACCATCATTGACCATAGTTGATCGATTTGTTTGACCAATTTACACAACTCAAAAGGGTTGGTCACCGATTAACACCTATATGACGATTAATTGGCCTTGTAGCCTTTTTTTTCCAATAATGGTAGAAATACATTAAAAAATTTCTGATAATCCTCATGATGTTAGTTTACATCTTTATAGTCTTGCCCAGTGTAGAAATATGCCATTTTCACACTCGATCTCTTATAACCAAGGGCGGAGCTACATGAGGACCGGGAAAGGTCCCGACCCTCTTAGGTCTAAGCTCGTTAGTATATGTTTTCGCGATTTCATGTATTAAAAAAATAATAAAAATAATTAAAAATAAAAAAAATAAAAAAATCTTAGCCCTCCCATCTAATGTTTTTTCGGAAATTTTTTTGTTTCGGCCCTCCCATCATAGATTCATAGAATGCTAAGAGTTAACAACAAGAAATCATGGGAATCATGAGAAAGATTATGATGATGCATATGTGGTGATGATAGTATGTTGTATTGTTTGGAATTACTATAATGACGGCAACGCCATTTCTAAATGATGACCGTCCCGAAGAAGCTAGTTGCTACTTTGGTTTCCCTTGTTGTAACATCCCTCTTCCTCCTGGTCACGATGATGAGGATGATAATGCTATTAAAGTCGTCATTGCACCTAATTCACATACGACACCTGGTCTGTGATTTTGATGGAGACATATGGTAACAAATAATGATTGATGTAATCGTGTATGTGATTAAATCTTGTGTTTATGCATGTAATAATATGGACATATAATGCCAGTTCGAGTTTTGTTAACTTTTCTTATTTAAGTCGACCTTGGTGACTGGTGAGCAAATAGAACTATTGAAAGGTTCACCGTTTGTAAGTTGTTTAATCATGCTAGCTAGCGTGTCCATGTAAACCATGGGAGTTGATTTACACACAACTTGTTTTACTTTATATGAAGCTAATATCCCACAATGTCCACTACGAGATCAAAGTTCTTGGGTCATAAGTAATGACAATCCTAAATTTTGCTTTCACTATAGACATATGCAAAATATAAACCTTTTTCTCTAAATTCGAACCGGCCTTTCCTTCTATAGTCGAGTGGGTGTCCTTCATGCTACCTCCATATGACATACACCTTCTCTATAAACCTTTACTATATAGAGATGCTTTGATTACCAATAATAGTAACCATAAATATTTAGTTGAATCACGAAGTACAATCACAAAAGAAAGAAAACATATAAGTGTAACTCGGTAGCATATATATACTCTTAAGAAGAAAGAAAAAAAATGTATATAGAAATCAAAAGCATCATGGACCAAAACAAGAAAAGCCAAATGCAGTTGGTGCTTATTTTAGCAGAAGAATAATAAATAAATAAATTTGAGAAAGAAACATGAAAGTGTAGTTGGTTTAAAGGCTAAGCTTGATATCTTATAAATATTAGGTCGCAAGTTCGAGTCTTCATATCTGCTACACTTTCTTTTCTTTTCCTTTTTTTCCCTTGTACTTGTTATTATGTATTTTCAATATTATTAGTGTAAAATCTATTTAATAAATATTATAATTCCGATTGTTGTTGCTATCGAAATTAAATATGTGATTTGTGGATCACGAGGTTCGTGTTAAGCAGATATCATCCACGTTGAAATAGTATACGAGTGGTCAAGTGGTAAAAGTTTTGTAATTTCTGCTACTGTTTCTTGCTATCGCTATTGTCGTCAAACTTACCTTATGTGAATAACTATCAAGAAAATTAACAAACTACTCGAACAAAAGGTTTATACATTAATACATAAGACTATTAAACTCATATTCAGCACATACTTATATTAAGCTTTTTAAACATGACACAAAAGAAATATCACTTAAAAGCTCAGCTCGAGCTATGTAAATAACAATCAAGCAATGATCAAGCGTTAAATTTATAACTCGAGCTCGAGCTTTTTTGTAAAACGAGTAGAGCTCTGCTAGACCTGTTTAAACCCTTGATTATTGTCAAGCCTTATTTAAACTCCTCAGATTTTAACGATGTCTCAACTTGTACTATTTTTAAATTTACATGGTCTTTTTGTCTTTTCTAAAATACATTCCAATAAATAATTGTATTTTAGAAATATGTCAGTTGGGTTTGGTTGGCTTGATGGCTGTGGATCATCTCTCAAGTCTCACGTGTAACACCCCCAAAATTTGATACAGCGGAAGACTCAACAAGCTTTCGGGGTGCTACGGGGATTGGTATCCAATACAAGACATAAAAGAACGAGATAAAGTAAACATAAGAAAAACACAACCAAAACGGGGTTTTAAAGTTTACATTTATCCCAACATTCATTCAGAGTCAGGCCCAAAAGAAATAAACGTAGGTCCAAAATTTAATATCAGAGTTTTAGAAAAATAGATCCATAAACCAGGTGCCATAGCCAAGCCTTCCAATCCATGCATCCAAATCATCACTTAATTACCTGAGAAAACGTGCTAATAGTCAGCTTTCGCTGGTGAGATCATAGGTTTACATTCACAATCAATATAGTGAACATATACGCAAAACGCTTGCTAGCTAGACTAAGGATTCACTAAAAACCTGCGGATACCCTCCGCTCCAACATAATACACGGATACCCTCCGCTCTAACATAGATATTCGGGTAACCCCCGCAATATCATAAAAACTCGGATAACCTCCGAAGTATTAATAACCTATAGGTGCACACTATAGTATCTAAATAAGCCAACCTTGAATAGTACACACGAAACTATGTGACTAAAGTTGACAATCCACCAACAAATAAATAAGCCAACCTTGAATAGTACACACAAAAACTATGTGACTAAAGTTGACAATACATCCTAGTCCATACGCATAGCAAGTTTTAGAAAGAATATAGAAGCGATAATAGTCCACGTAAATAATTTGCACGTTTCTCACCCCAAATATTGAAAACATAGTTCAAGAGTAAAAAGTGGGGCTATGACTCACCTCAAGTCCAGAAATCAGCAAGAGGAAATCGGTAGAAGTAAGATGTATAGTAACTCAAAATACGGCAACTACGGACTCGGCACGACCTAACAATATCAACTCGTTCAGAAATCATTTCCTCAAAATCGAATATTCCCAAACCCGAACATATTCCATTTTACTTCCGAAAATCCATTTCTCGTATAAATCTCGTATTAGTTTAGAGTTTGGCGTTTGGTATCCATATGGGTGGTGGGTCGACACAATACAAACCAAGAAGTCACAACAAAAGGATAATAAAATAATTTATAGGTCTAATATTAGTCCAATATATTATTTAAATAAATCATCGAAGTTTATCAAATCCGTCGATTTGGTAATCCCCCACATTTATTTACTTAATATACCATTCTAAGATTATACCCGAATCCTAGGTCACACATTGCACATAAAGTACTATATGGTATATATCAAAGTTTAATAAATTCTCTAATTATGCCATTAAGTTTACCAAATTCGTCAATTTGGCAACCTCACGAGATACTTAGTAATTCATTATTCTCGTACACATACCACAACCTATGGGCGTCGTAGGATACGATGCCCATTAATATGCTCAATTTAAATAACTAAATAGCTCTTATTTAACCCGTCGATTAAATAAGTTACGTAGTTATCGAAAGTGAGTGTATTAATTGTCATATATCCATGACAACACGAACGTCACAAACAATAAACCACTTGGACTCAAGTGACCACGACCCCGTATAACTCGATAGTTTCCCTCATTTATTTAAAAGAAATTATTTTATTTAATATTTATTTAACGTCAAGATTTCATCGTTATTTATAGTCGTTTAATTATAATAACGCTCCTGACATTTATTACACCACTTTCATAGTATAATATTTATCGTCACGTTATTGTTATAATATTACTCGTGATCGTTTTATTATTAATATACGCATTTATATATTTATATATACGTTATTCACGTCTATATATTTATATAAACGTTTATATTATTAATAATATTATTACGAGTTTTATTATTTGCGTTTGATTATAAATATTTATCGAGTCATACGAAATGGTCACGTGTCCGAGTCATTACTCTCGGCTCATTGTCCAAGTCCAACATAAAAATAACCAAGTCAAAATCAATCAATCCAACTCCGTCCAAACAATACCCATATCACGTGCTACAACAATAGAGTCCGACTACGGCACCCGACTAACCTATCTCCGTCATTCTAGTTTGACCGTCTCACAACCGGTCCCCAATATCATCTCGACAACAACATCACAATGTAAATCATTATACCATTTCATTCTCGGCTCCAAGATAACGACAATAATATCAACAAATACCAATATCAATATACCACAACAACATCAATGATAAACAACAACTACAGTCAACAAAATACCTTAAGAAAAAGAATCACAACAACACAACAAGTAGTAAGATAACCATATCACAAAAATGAAGAATGATAATAACTGGAAACAAAATTTAACCATTGCCGGACCCAAGTGGGTCACGGCTAACCTCGGATCAGAAAAGACATAAAGCACGAGACCATAGGGTCTCGGCTTGCATGCCCTCGAATCAAAACCGAGCCAAAAGGCTTTAGGGGGGTCGCGGCATCAAATAACAACAACCATATATCATCACCAAAACAACAAGAATCAAACCAAACGGACCCTTAGGGACACCCCAACTCGGCAGCCATCAAGAATCATCATACCTGGATACCAAACTTTTTAGAAATCACGTTTCATTCAAAAAACCCATTTATATATCTTATCAAAATCTTTAAAAGACTCATGTATCTTTAAACCCCATTACAAGTTAATCCGAGTTTGACTCGGCTTAGTCAAACCAACGCGTAAAAACGCGTATTCTCACCTTCTTGAACCTCAAGACTCACGGATCTAACAAAATAACAAGGAATGATGGTGGTTCAAGGCTCGATCTTCATGTATTCGTGGTGATGGGGTGGGTTTTGAGGCGCGTGATATATGTAGAAATGAAGAGAATGAAATGAGAGTTAAGATGGTGGTGGTGGTTTGAGGTGAACGGCGGCGGTGTAATGGTGGCGGCCGTTTAAAGGTGACGGCGGCTAGGGTTAACAAAAGGGAGAGGGGAGAGAGAGGTGGAGAAGATGTTGGTGTTTGTGTTAGTGTTAATATCAGGAACCAAAACCACAAGGACGTTTTGTAGCTTACTCTTTTCTTTATTTTCTTTCCTTTCTTTCTTTCAAATAATAATAATAATAATAATAATAATAATAATAATAAAAGTATTATTATATTTAGGGTAAGGTGACTAGGTGTAAAATACACGGACCAAAACCCGTAACTTTATAAAATACTCCAACTCTTTCTCGAACCGAGCTCGTTCCCAAAAATATCACAATACGTTCAATAAATAAATATATATATAGTCGAATCCCTAGACTCAAGACATAAAATTTCTGTTAGGTTATCCTAGTGCCGGAGTCAACGTAGTGCCAAATGAGAATTTCAAATTAAATCACCACATATATTTCCATATCAGATCATTTGAAATAAATCTTCAAATCTCATAAAGATTTTTAAAAAAATATAATCAACCATAATGTAGGTTTTACAAGTTCGTTACGAATAAACTTTCGATTATAAATTTATAAACGAACTTTTACGTAATGCGGGTTTTCAAAATAGCTCCCTAATTTGCCAGTTGTCACATCCTCCCAGCCTCAGAAGAAACCCGCCCCGAGTTTCTCTCGGAACAATCCATCTACGAAGTGAAAAGCTTCGGATATCTCTTTCGGAACTCGTCCTCACGTTCCCACGTAAATTCCGGTCCATGTCGGGAATTCCAACGAACCTTGATGAGTGGAATGCGACTTCGCTTGAGTCGCTTAATCTCTCGGTCCAATATCTCAATCGGCTCTTCCACAAAGTTCAATTTCTCATCAACACGAATATCTTTCATCGGTATAACCGGCATCTCATCAGAAAGACACTTCTTCAAATTACTAACATGAAACACATCGTGAACTTTACTCAATTCTTGTGGTAATTCCAACCTATAAGCCACGGGCCCAATTCTTTCCAAAATAAGAAATGGTCCAATGTAGCGGGGGTTGAGTTTCCCACGTTTCCCGAAATGTATCACACCTTTCCAAGGCGAGACTTTCAACATCACTTTGTCTCCAACCTGGAACTCTAGGGGTTTACGTCTCAAATCGGCGTAACTTTTCTGCCTATCTCTAGCTGCTTGTAATCGATCACGAATTTGAGTCACTTTCTCAGTAGTCTCCAAAATAAGTTCGGGGCCTGTGAGTTGGCTATCTCCAACTTCAGCCCAACCAATAGGCGAACGACATTTACGACCATATAAAGCTTCAAATGGTGCAGCTTTAAGACTTATGTGGTAGCTATTGTTATAGGAGAACTCTGCAAGGGGTAGATATTTCTCCCAGCCTTTACCAAAGTCCATTATACATGCACGAAGCATATCCTCCAAAGTCTGAATAGTCCTCTCACTTTGACCATCGGTTTGGGGGGTGATATGCAGTACTCATATCAAGTCTCGTCCCCAAAGCGGTTTGAAGTAATCGCCACAAAGCTGACGTGAAGCGGCTATCGCGATCAGAAATAATCGATATCGGAACTCCATGACGAGAAATAATTTCCTTCACATACAACCTCGCAAGTTTGTCGACACTATCATCTTCACTAATCGCCAGGAAATGAGCAGACTTAGTCAATCGATCCACAATTACCCATACAGCGTTGCAACCGCTAGCTGTCTTCGGTAATTTGGTAATAAAGTCCATTGCGATCCGCTCCCACTTCCAAACTGGGAGTTCTGGCTGCGTCAATAATCCTGACGGTCTTTGGTGTTCAGCTTTAATCTTAGAGCATGTCAAGCACTTACTAACATACAACGCTATATCTGCCTTCATGTTTGGCCACCAATATAGCTTTTTCAAATCCTGGTACATCTTATCAGACCCAGGATGAATAGAGTACCTTGACTTATGCGACTCATGCATAATCAACTCTCGAATTCCTCCATACAATGGTACCCAAATCCGATCTCCAAAACATAATACTCCATCAGAACGCTTAACAAATCCTTTCCCATTCTCAACCATCCCAAATATGCTCTCGGCAGGTTGGTTTTCTGCTTTCGACGCTTCCGTTTGAGCTTCAAATATTTGAGACGGTAACGGCGATACGATAGTCATTCCCAATGACCTAACTCGTGACGGTGGTATCCTCTCATTTCGACTAAGAGCATCAGCAACAACGTTTGCTTTACCAGGATGGTAGCGAATTTCGCAATCATAATCGCTTAGCAACTCGATCCAACGTCGTTGTCTCATGTTGAGCTCTTTTTGATTCAAGATGTGCTGTTGACTTTTGTGGTCAGTAAATACAACACACTTGGTTCCGTACAAGTAATGTCTCCATATCCTTAAGGCAAAAACCACAGCACCTAACTACAAATCATGAGTGGTGTAGTTCTTCTCATGCTTCTTGAGCTGTCGGGAAGCATAAGCTATTACCTTCTCTCGTTGCATTAACACAGCTCCCAAACCTTTATGCGAAGCGTCACAATAGACGATAAAGTCCTCATTACCTTCAGGTAACGCTAAGATAGGAGCACTACACAACATCTCCTTAAGTAATTGAAATGCTTCCTCTTCTTTATCTCCCCATTCGTATTTAACACTCTTTTGAGTCAATTTGGTCAACGGTTTTGCTATCTTCGAAAATCCCTCAATGAATCTTCGGTAATAACCGGCTAAACCCAAAAATTGACGAACTTCTGTTGGGGTCGTTGGTGCAGCCCAATCTTTAATCGCTTCAATCTTAGCAGGATCTACATGAACTCATTGTCTATCAATCACATGACCCAAAAATTGTACCGCCGGAATCCAAAATTCACATTTGAAGAACTTGGCATACAACGTCTCTTTCCTGAGCAATTCTAAGATAAGCCTTAGATGCTCCTCATGCTCCTTTTCACTCTTCGAATAAATCAGAATGTCATCGATGAACACAATCACGAACTTATCTAAGTAAGGCTTACACACCCGATTCATGAGATCCATGAATACCGCCGGTGCGTTAGTCAACCCAAACGGCATCACCTGAAACTCGTAATGCCCGTAACGGGTTCTGAAAGCCATTTTCGGAATATCTTCCTCGCGAACTCGAAGCTGATGATATCCCGATCTCAGATCGATCTTCGAATACACACTCGATCCTTGAAGTTGATCGAACAAGTCGTCGATCCTCGGTAATGGGTATCTATTCTTCACCGTTAACTTGTTCAGCTCTCGGTAATCAATAAACATACGAAACGATCCATCCTTCTTCTTCACAAATAAGACCGGGGCTCCCCAAGGTGAAGAACTTGGTCTTATAAATCCCTTTTCGGCTAACTCCGCTAATTGTTTCGACAACTCTTCCAGTTCAGTGGGTGCAAGTCGATAAGGCGCTCGTGCCACGGGTGCAGCACCAGGTATCAACTCAATTTGAAACTCCACTTGTCTAGTAGGCGGGATTCTCGGCAGATCATCGGGAAATACATCCGAAAAATCACGAACTATAGGCACATCTCTAATGCATCTTTCCTTCTTCTCCTTCCCTCCTTTCTCAGAGATTTGAGCTAAGAAAAGGCAACATCCTTTTTCCATTAGTTTCGGTAACTTAGTGCAAGAAATGACCGCTAATCGGGATGGGCTCCTCGAACCTTTTCGATCTCCTTGTATATTTAGAATCTCCTTTCCGTAAGGCACTCGCATGATCTTCTCATCGCAAAGTATGTGAGCACGATACTTCGACAACCAATCCATACCAATGATGACATCGAAACTTCCTAACGTGACGGGTAGAAGATCTATGTTGAAAGGGTGATTCAAGAAATTTAACGTGCAACCGCGAATGATAGTCTTAATCCTTTCTATGTTCCCATTAGCTAACTCTATATCATACCCAATTCCTAAGGCCATCGGGGGTTTCTCTAGTAAAGGTGCAAACGTAGTGGACACAAAACTTCTATCGGCACCAGTATCAAATAGTATGGAAGCATAACGATTATTGATAAGGAACGTATCAGTAACGACGTTCGGATCTTCTCCTCTCTCGTTCCCAAGTGCATACACTCTCCCATGAGCAGTTCCAGCTTCCACACGTTGGTCCCCATTATCTTGTCGTCCACGGTTTCTTCCAGCTCCACGGTTTCCATGATTGTACCCATTACCACCCGATCCTTGATTTCCTTGGTTCCACGATTCCCTACACTCATTCCTATAATGTCCCTTCTTTCCACATCCATAACAAGTAACATTTGCCTTACTCATAGTTTCGGGAGTAGCTTGAACCATAGCAAGTGGTCGAGCTCTACAAACCTTGGCTACGTGTCCCATCCTAGAGCAATTCTTGCACATCACAGTACATCGTCCAGAATGATTCTTACAACATCGGTTACACTTGGGTGCATCTCCATTGTAGTTCTTCTTGTCTTCATCTCCCAATAGCATAAGCCTTAGCAACAGCTTGTCGCTTGTTTCGGTGATCCTTACCCTTAAAGTGATGGTCTCTCTTTCTCTTTCCATTCTTATCCTTATCAGCTCCTTCCAATTCCAACGAATCCATTAATTGTTGAGCAATTGTGATGGCCTCATGAATGTTCGCAGGCTTAGCAAAAATCACATCGTTCCTTGTAGCTACCGGCAAACCATCGGTATACCTCTCAATCCTTTGAGTCTCAGTCCTAACCATATCGGGACAAAGTAAGGCTAACTCTCGATAACGGCGATTGTAAGTTGCCATATCGGTACCTTTCACCTTATGGTTCCAGAACTCAATCTCCAGCTTCTTAATCTCATTCCTTGGGTAGTAAGTCTGAATCAGCAAAGACTTAAATTGCTCCCAAGTCATAGCATAAGCCACATCACTACCAACCGAATTTCGGTAATTGTTCCACCAAGTTAAAGCTTCATCCTTGAAGGTAAAAGAAGCAAACTTTACCTTCGCATTCTCCGCACAACCACTGACATTAAACACTGACTCAGTCTTCTCTATCCACCTGACCAAGTAGACCACTCCTTCGGTTCCACCAAACTCAATGGGTCCACAAATTCGAAACTCCTTTTAGTTACATCCATTAGCACGAATAGGTGGAAATGTTCCAGCAGAGTTGTTGGAATGATTTGACTCAGCTAGTAGCTCAGCAACTCGTTGCTCCACAAGTTGATTGATCATTGCTTGATCCACAGTAGGTGCATTAAGTGGAACATGATCATTGTCTCCCTGAACATCAACATTTTGAGTCCTGTTGTTGCGGTTAGTAGTGTCCAGGTTATCAGGAGTAGGGGTTTCAACATTTCGAGTAGGACGGCGTCCTCGGCGACCAGGGGTAGTCGTTGCAGGACCAGTTCTGGTAGCTCTAACAGGGTTTCGTCGTGGGGCAATTAATATAAGTCACAATACAAGGTTCGTAAGTCTCCACTAACACGTACCATAACGTCTAACAAGAATCTGACTGGTGAAAGTCGAAATACGAACGTAATACCAATACAATATCAGCCACGCAAATAGGAACACGATTCTCCATGTATGCCAAAAACCGTAGAATATCATACGAAATCACCATCGTCCATACAAGTAGCGGTCGATACTTCGCTCCAAAATACCAAAAGACATAATAAATACTAGTCGTTCCATACGAAACGAACATACAATCCGAATAACATGACTTAAGGGATAGAATAACCATCTCTCCTAACCAAGTACTCCCTGGCTTAGGAAGCAACATAACAACAACACAAATCCAAATCTATCTAGCCATGATGCTGGCGTAGACTCCTCAACTCCGCAACAAACTCAGCAATAAACTCAGCAATAACCATCTCAAGTCGGTCAGACACCCGCGAGATCTTCTCGCCCTGTACAGTAATCCGAGTCCACATCTTACCAGTCTCACCTAACTCTGCATGCTCAACAGAAACCTCAGAAGGTGCATCCGACACCACAGGACTACCAGGTGGTGAATCAAACAAAAAATGGATGATCAGGTGAAACCGGCTCTAACGGATGTATCGGGGAATCGGGCTTCGCAGAATGAACTGTATGTGCAAGCGACCCATCATCATCAGGCATCTCCTCCTCCTGAGGATCATCCTCTTCCTCATCTTGAGGGTCATCATTCTCTTCCTCATCTTGAGGGTTATCATTCTGCTCACCCTCGTACTCCTCCTCATACTCCTTGTCGGAGGGGTACTCCATCAATCGTCATCTCTGAGCAGGTGAACCACGAGGCGATAAAATCGGTGACTTAGGGCGTCAATGAGACGATAAAGTAGTGGCCGAACGCATGACCAACACGTATGGGTCATCAGGGGCCATAGTGATCTACGAGGGGCGACGCGTACCAGCATAAACATCCTCAATAACATCGTACGAATAGGAGGTCATGGTTTGTGACAACGGCGTAGGGTAGGTGTAAGTGTTTCAAAACAACTAAACCGCGAACTCAAAATACCATATCAAAATCATCATATAATTCCCAATCAAAGATTTAAAATACCGCATTACTAAAATCATTCATAAAATAATTAAGCCATATAATTCCGCAAAACGCATATAATTCCTCAAAACGCCATCATATCACTAAATCAATAAACCTCAAATCCTCAAATCATCTCAAGAATCCCATATCCAATAATCATCTCAATATACCTCTATATAAACAATGATGCTTCGGCTTGGCGGGCTGGCGGGCAATGGTCGAGGATCGTTTTCCATAAAAATCGGTTATAGTTTAGGTGTCCATTTACCTAGTTCTCTATAACCTTGGCTCTGATACCAATCTGTAACACCCCCAAAATTTGATACAGCGGAAGACTCAACAAGCTTTCGGGGTGCTAGGGGATTGGTATCCAACACAAGACATAAAAGAACGAGATAAAGTAAACATAAGAAAAACACAACCAAAACGGGGTTTTAAAGTTTACATTTATCCCAACATTCATTCAGAGTCAGGCCCAAAAGAAATAAACGTAGGTCCAAAATTTAATATCAGAGTTTTAGAAAAATAGATCCATAAACCAGGTGCCATAGCCAAGCCTTCCAATCCATGCATCCAAATTATCACTTAATTACCTGAGAAAACGTGCTAAAAGTCAGCTTTCGCTGGTGAGATCATAGGTTTACATTCACAATCAATATAGTGGACATATACGCAAAACGCTTGCTAGCTAGACTAAGGATTCACTAAAAACCTGTGGATACCCTCCGCTCCAACATAATACACGGATACCCTCCGCTCTAACATAGATATTCGGGTAACCCCCGCAATATCATAAAAACTCGGATAACCTCCGAAGTATTAATAACCTATAGGTGCACACTATAGTATCTAAATAAGCCAACCTTGAATAGTACACACGAAACTATGTGACTACAGTTGACAATCCACCAATAACCAAATAAGCCAACCTTGAATAGTACACACAAAAACTATGTGACTAAAGTTGACAATACATCCTAGTCCATACGCATAGCAAGTTTTAGAAAGAATATAGAAGCGATAATAGTCCACGTAAATAATTTGCACGTTTCTCACCCCAAATATTGAAAACATAGTTCAAGAGTAAAAAGTGGGGCTATGACTCACCTCAAGTCCAGAAATCAGCAAGAGGAAATCGGTAGAAGTAAGATGTATAGTAACTCAAAATACGGCAACTACGAACTCGGCACGACCTAACAATATCAACTCGTTCAGAAATCATTTCCTCAAAATCGAATATTCCCAAACCCGAACATATTCCATTTTACTTCCGAAAATCCATTTCTCGTATAAATCTCGTATTAGTTTAGAATTTGGCGTTTGGTATCCATATGGGTGGTGGGTCGACACAACACAAACCAAGAAGTCACAACAAAAGGATAATAAAATAATCTATAGGTCTAATATTAGTCCAATATATTATTTAAATAAATCATCGAAGTTTATCAAATCCGTCGATTTGGTAATCACCCACATTTATTTACTTAATATACCATTCTAAGATTATACCCGAATCCTAGGTCACACATTGCACATAAAGTACTATATGGTATATATCAAAGTTTAATAAATTCTCTAATTATGCCGTTAAGCTTACCAAATTCGTCAATTTGGCAACCTCACGAGATACTTAGTAATTCATTATTCTCGTACACATACCACAACCTATGGGCGTCGTAGGATACGATGCCCATTAATATGCTCAATTTAAATAACTAAATAGCTCTTATTTAACCCGTCGATTAAATAAGTTACGTAGTTATCGAAAGTGAGTGTATTAATTGTCATATATCCGTGACAACACGAACGTCACAAACAATAAACCACTTGGACTCAAGTGACCACGACCCCGTATAACTCGATAGTTTCCCTCATTTATTTAAAAGAAATTATTTTATTTAATATTTATTTAACGTCAAGATTTCATCGTTATTTATAGTCGTTTAATTATAATAACGCTCCTGACATTTATTACACCACTTTCATAGTATAATATTTATCGTCACGTTATTGTTATAATATTACTCGTGATCGTTTTATTATTAATATACGCATTTATATATTTATATATACGTTATTCACGTCTATATATTTATATAAACGTTTATATTATTAATAATATTATTACGAGTTTTATTATTTGCGTTTGATTATAAATATTTATCGAGTCATACGAAATGGTCACATGTCCGAGTCATTACTCTCGGCTCATTGTCCAAGTCCAACATAAAAATAACCAAGTCAAAATCAATCAATCCAACTCCGTCCAAACAATACCCATATCACGTGCTACAACAATAGGGTCCGACTACGGCACCCGACTAACCTATCTCCGTCATTCTAGTTTGACCGTCTCACAATCAGTCCCCAATATCATCTCGACAACAACATCACAATGTAAATCATTATACCATTTCATTCTCGGCTCCAAGATAACGACAATAATATCAACAAATACCAATATCAATATACCACAACAACATCAATGATAAACAACAACTACAGTCAACAAAATACCTTAAGAAAAAGAATCACAACAACACAACAAGTAGTAAGATAACCATATCACAAAAATGAAGAATGATAATAACTGGAAACAAAATTTAACCATTGCCGGACCCAAGTGGGTCACGGCTAACCTCGGATCAGAAAAGACATAAAGCACGAGACCATAGGGTCTCGGCTTGCATGCCCTCGAATCAAAACCGAGCCAAAAGGCTCTAGGGGGGTCGCGGCATCAAATAACAACAACCATATATCATCACCAAAACAACAAGAATCAAACCAAACGGACCCTTAGGGACACCCCAACTCGGCAGCCATCAAGAATCATCATACCTGGATACCAAACTTTTTAGAAATCATGTTTCATTCAAAAAACCCATTTATATATCTTATCAAAATCTTTAAAAGACTCATGTATCTTTAAACCCCATTACAAGTTAATCCGAGTTTGACTCGGCTTAGTCAAACCAACGCGTAAAAACGCGTATTCTCACCTTCTTGAACCTCAAGACTCACGGATCTAACAAAATAACAAGGAATGATGGTGGTTCAAGGCTCGATCTTCATGTATTCGTGGTGATGGGGTGGGTTTTGAGGCGCGTGATATATGTAGAAATGAAGAGAATGAAATGAGAGTTAAGATGGTGGTGGTGGTTTGAGGTGAACGGCGGCGGTGTAATGGTGGCGGCCGTTTAAAGGTGACGGCGGCTAGGGTTAACAAAAGGGAGAGGGGAGGGAGAGGTGGAGAAGATGTTGGTGTTTGTGTTAGTGTTAATATCAGGAACCAAAACCACAAGGACGTTTTGTAGCTTACTCTTTTCTTTATTTTCTTTCCTTTATTTCTTTCAAATAACAATAATACTAATAATAATAATAATGATAATAATAATAATAATAATAATAATAATAATAATAATAATAATAATAATAATAATAATAATAATAATAATAATAATAATAATAATAATAATAATAATAATAATAATAAAAGTATTATTATATTTAGGGTAAGGTGACTAGGTGTAAAATACACGGACCAAAACCCGTAACTTTATAAAATACTCCAACTCTTTCTCGGACCGAGCTCGTTCCCATATCACAATACGTTCAATAAATAAATATATATATATATATAGTCGAATCCGTAGACTCAAGACATAAAATTTCTGTTAGGTTATCCTAGTGCCGGAGTCAACGTAGTGCCAAATGAGAATTTCAAATTAAATCACCACATATATTTCCATATCAGATCATTTGAAATAAATCTTCAAATCTCATAAAGATTTTTAAAAAAATATAATCAACCATAATGTAGGTTTTACAAGTTCGTTACGAATAAACTTTCAATTATAAATTTATAAACGAACTTTTACGTAATGCGGGTTTTCAAAATAGCTCCCTAATTTGCCAGTTGTCACATCACGAATGGCAGATCTCATGTTCGAGTCATCGGTAAACCAAATACTATTTTAATTTCTTTCGGCTTTTTTTTTTCTAGTTTTTTAATAATAGTGCACTTAGGCTTATCAACACAAAAATAGCGAATTTTTAACGATTAAAATTTTGGTTTGTTGATACTATGGATCAACCAAACACCATTTTAGTTTGTTTAGTTTTACTTTCAAGTTAGACGAAAATTTTGAATACGTTCACACGAATAAATTCAATCGTTTACATACTTTTTTTCCTTTTATAACGGCAACTAAATATTCTTACAATATTTACATTGAAAATCTATCTCATGCGTTATAACAAGTACTTGAATCGATAATTATTTAGTTGAAGAACTTCTTACACAACATGTAATACTGATATTACACAAACCCTTTGATGCATAATACTACTATAGTATAGTAAAGATATGACTTTAGGAAATATATAGTGACACACTCTAGGGTTAGCCACTGTTGGTGAATTTAGGGTTTCCCAGATCATGGTGTAGATCATCAATGGTACCGTAGATTCGCTTGAAATCATGTTATCACTTTCCAATAGAAACTATTCGACCCTATGCCTGGGTTACACGAATATCTCTATGGGATAAGACCAAGTGATGTTCTTGTTTTAGGCACAAATCAAGAACTAAATCATATTCAAGTGTTTAGGGTTTGTGTGTTGTATATCCATGCAGTTATGTTATGACCTCTATTTATAATAGAGATCACTCAAACCCTAGCCCATGTAATTATGTATAATTAACGGCCCATTAATTATAACATAATAGTTTCCATAATAGATAATAGCAGGAATCAGTGGTTAAAACGAGCAGTACAATTATAAACCTAGCATCAGAATAAACTTATGCTAGCAGTACAACTTAACACTACCAGTAGTATTAACATTAGCAGCAGAAACTCTTAACACTAGCAGCAGAAACTCGGAACACTAGCAGTAGAATCTCAATACTAGCAGTAGAAACTCTGCATAACCACTATTAAGTCAAGGTATTCAGGGACCTAATGGGTGTACACTCCGTACCTCTAAACTCATTACCAGGTGTGAATTGATCCCTCAAATGCACTAAAATTTTCAACAGCCACTTTGAAATATATAGTATAAACCTCGTCTGTTTTCAGTTTCGGTCATGTGTAACAGTCGGTTTTTGTAGGGTTTTCGATTCAATTTAGATTTTTGTGGTTTTTTTCCGTAATGTATCATATAGCTACTTTACATTATTAGTTTTTCAATTTATTATATGTCGTTCAAAAACATTAATGAATTCATGATTTATAAGAACGAAGGTGATACTTGCCGAAAAATGCCATTTTCTTGCCGGTAAAAGAACAAAAGCTTGTGATAATCGAATTACATGCTGGTTGAAGAAATATGCCATTTTCTTACTACATTTCTCATATAAATAATAATTGCATTAAACATCCATCATGGAATAGAAGTACTTAACAAGAAGAAATAATGGGTATCATCAGAACGATTATGATGATATGTGAATAGGAACAACAACAATGGAGTCAAAGCCATTTCCATACGATGAACGACAAGAAACAAACCATGGGTAATATAACATACACGGTGATACTTGTGAAAGACCAAAGATTGACGAACTTGGCTTGAGAATTAAGATATTATGTATATATGTTAGATAATTTGATTGTTGATATAATTATATTTCACATTCTTCTTCCAGTCTTGGAACTCAAATGTTTGTGTTTTCTAATAGGTCTAGCAAGTTATTAAATATATCTTCTAATAACTTCAGACATATATATGTAATATAACAAATCTAAGTTCAACGTAAGATGAGTTCATGAGTTCAACAAATGTAATATATCGGGTTTACATGTGACGGATATACATTACACGTCACCCGCCTGCCACCCGCCGGCGGGTTCATTTTTCACCCATGACTCACTTACGGGTGAAAATTAACAAGGTTATCCACCCATAAACGTGCAGGTATCCATGAGTTATGGGTTTTTTCTTGCCCGTTGCCATCTCTAGCCACGCAAGTATTTACAAAAGAAAGAAGAGAGAGGTATAATGGTGGTTTTCTTTAGCACCAATATAAATAATTACATTTGATGTTTTTTGTATGAATAATTTCGTTGTGGTTTATGGAACTAATGAAGAAAGTTTGGTATGCATTATCATAATCATACGTTGACTCATTGCGATTATTATGACACTATAAGTTATTTGTAGTTGCTCATATATGCTCAAGAAGGTGCAGTAAGTAAATAAAGATTGAATTATTTCCTTGCTAATTACCCAGAACGACACCATTATTTCAGCTAATGTATAATAAGATGGTTCCTTTTTTTATAAAAATCTGTCAACTTGTGCTCTCTTTAAGTTGTAGTACGTATGTTTTTGTCTTTTCCAAAATGAGTCTTTTAATAGATATAATTGCACATAATAGACAAAGGCTTGTGTGATATAATGGCTAAGTCACATTTCCCACATAGTGTAGGTCTCGTGTTCGAGTCATCATATCCCGTAAAGTCTTTTTTTTTTTTTTTTTTTTTTTTTTTTTTTTTTTTTTTTTTAAATCATTCAGCTTATTTATTGTCAAATTTAATTAAGTGAGTATTGATAAATTTCATCTTTGAACACATATCACATGCATTGAACACTACGTGCACTCATTCTTATTAGGGATAATTGGAGGAAATTGTATAAATGTTTTTAACTTGTCATTAATTTTGAGTTATATGTATGTAGCATTGTTTTAATTGGACTATTGAATAACTAACTTTTTGAGTTTCAATTATTTTGTGTATCGATTGACGTACTTTTTGGTGTCGAACCAAGTATTTTTTGGAATCGAATCATATATTTCGAGAATCGGTATACAGAACAATCAAAAACGATGCAACATATAACTCAAAATTTTAACGATAAGTTATTAGATACTTAGCCCCTCTTATTAACACAAAAGTATACAGATGACTTTAGGAAATATATATACTCACAAAATCTTGGGGTCAGCCACCTTGACCTGTAGAGTTGTAGTAAATCGTTTTCACAAGATTAAGGTGCAATTTTTTGAAACTCGAAGATTTGTCAACGGTTTTTTTTTTTCATTTTTATCTAAGATATTGTATGCATTATATGCGTTATGATGTCTTTCGAACACAAATAAAGGAATACGAAAGAAAATGAGTAGAATTGGAAATAATAGTTTGCTGATGGATAGCATATACAAGCCATACAGTGGTGACAAAGGATGTTAAATTGGTATTCTTGGTATTTAGAAAAACTAAATTCGTCAATACCCTACTAATGTAAGTAAACATGAAAATAAATGTCACATTATATTATTAGGTCATAAAAATGCAAATTTCTTTAGGATAATTCTAGCCTATAACACCAAACAAAGATTTAGGGGTAGCAAGTAACTAAATTTGTGATAGAATGAAATACAGTCATAAGCGAAATACAAACTTTTAAAAGTAGAATCGTAACTTAAGGCTTATGCAGCAAAAAAAAAAAAAAAAAAAAAAAAAAAAAAAAATATATATATATATATATATATATATATATATATATATATATATATATATATATATATATATATATATATATATATATATATATATATATATATATATAACACAGCCACAAAAGTATTATTAGGGGTGTTTACGGAATAGTTCGGTTAGGTTAATTGGAAGATTTAAATTATCTACTGTGAGACACACAATTTATTTTACTACCCGAAATCGAACCGTACTAGACGGGTAACCGGACATGCGGGTACCCAAAATGAGTGATTATCTTAGGTCCGGTTTACGGTTAACGTATAAACAAGTTTAAAAGTATGAACAATAACATGACCCAAAACGTAAATTGTCATTTTAGTATATGAAATGATATTGAATAGATTAAAGTTACATTAAAATTATTCCGTCACAATAATTGCATTCAAATACACATAACATATCAAAAAAAATTATTTGATATTTATAAGTTATGGCAAATCGCATAAAAATGTATCAAACCTTCAAAATGCGAACCTACTTTTTACCCTTTTGAACCCTTTAAAACGTTTTCGCAAACCATTATTGAACAATGGAACCTTGTTTTGAATCCTTTTCGGACCCTTGACCCTCTCTATCCTCTTTCTTTTCATATCAACAACCCCACCCAAATCATCTTAATACCTACAAATCTACAATGCACCATTTGCTTTTGAACCGTTATTTTTTTATATTATTTTATTTTTATCTTTTTTTTAAATAAAAGTGAATAGTGAAGCATTTAAGTATTTCCACAACCAACTAATTTAGAGTGCCCGTATAGGACGTTCATACGTTTTTGAGGTTATTGCTACACTTGGGAACTTAATGTTGTGGACGGTTAGCTTAAGTTTTGAGGAAACGGTAGTCACAAGTCGCAGAAAGTCGTCACTTTGATCGGACATCATATACTTTTGGACAAAGCTTACATTTTTTTAGATTAATACAGTAGTATTAATAATTTAAATATGTATTGGAAAAGCATGTACTACTACATTGAGTTACCGGAGCACTTGAAGTGAGTTGTTAAGATTATGACGTTTTAATATTCTTATTTGCATGTTCTTAACCAAAATGTTAATCATACTTTGCTTTTTAACATGTATCAAATACGTACTTACTTTCGGTATGTGAATGGCAGGTTAGTTAAAGGACCTCCTTACATGAATTAAGTCATAGCAAAAAGGACTAACTTTGAATTGGTCCTACTACCAGGGACTAAATTTGCCAAAGTGTGAAACTTAAAATTAGAGGTGGCAAAACGGGCGGGCACGGGCCAAACGGGCACATGTTATATAAATTGCTTTATAAAAGATTTAAAATGACGAAATAAATTCCTTAAATGTAATATCTTATTTAAATTTTAAAACTTAATTATATCATTGTACAAGTTTTTTTTTTTTTTTTTTTTTTTTTTTTTTTTTTTTTTTTTTTAAAAAAAAAACGATCGTAATGTTCTTCGATTGAGAAAAAAATATATGTCCGTCAGTGCCCATTTAAAATTTCAATGGGCTATACGTGCCTATTTTAAAAAAAGGAAGGTGTTAAATGTGCCCAAATCTTTTACAAAGTAGTCAAAATTAGCCAATTTTTTTGAATTCGGACACAAATTGCCACCCCTACTTAAAATTATAACAACCTGAATACTTCATTCCAAGGTAACAAAAACCAATAAACCTAATTACTACTATAATTCCCAATAAAAGAAATGATAAGAAAAAGTATAACAATGTTCTAAACATAAAAAGGAAACTTTATATTTTGAGAAAATAAAATGTTTGATACTGTACATAAGTCAATAAGTTTGAACCTTTGCCAAATGGTCAACTTACATCACCTTCTTCTTAACCTGCAACTATATTGACCCTACCAATTGACCCCCCTATGAATAACAATCACTCTTAACTAACAGCTATTCAACCAAATTAATCTTAGAACCAAATTCCTTTCTGGGTTTTGTTCAGATCTGTAAATGGTATCTGAATAACCTTTTGATTTCACATTTAAGGTTTGTTTCATGGGTCTTTCAAAATCTTTACTATTTTGTCTTTTTATGGGAATTTGATTGAGCTTTTATATGAATTATATGATTTTAGCTCATTTGTTGTAATTATAATTTATAAGTATTGATTTTGATGGTTTTGGTATAAACATTTGTGGCCTTTAAGTTGTTGAATTATTGTGTTTTCTTAATTTAGTTTGTGTTGAACACTACATATTTAAGGTAGAATGATGAGGACTTGTACCGAATTTATTTAAGTTATTTTGTTCGATTATCGTATGTTTGTAGCTTGACAGATTTTCCTACTACCAGGGTTTTTCTCATCTTATTCAAGGTATAAATCACAACTTGTTCTCATATTCGTGTGTTTTGGCTTTTACTAATTATGGGTAAAGCCTAAAGATTAGGCCTTTATGCCAATTATACATGATTATGTAAAAATATGATTTTTGAGGAATCATCAAGAATCCTAGTAATCATGTATAAATGATTATACAAGTGATGGGTAGCCTATTTAGATGTTAATTTTCAGAAATAGTGTTGGTATGGTTACGTAAGCCACGAACCAAACACCCCTTATGGCTTATCTATCCTTTTACTGCTTCTATTAATAAGCTTAGTCATGTTCTTAGCCGATTGGGTTTAGTTATGCGATTTTAACTCTAATTCCACGATATTACTTGTATAGCGTCCTAAGTGGGCGACATAGCTGAATTAGTCGTCCTAAGTGGACGATTTGCATAAATATATGTATTATGACCCGTCCTAAGTGGACGACATTTGTTATTATGTCATGACATGCTTCAAAAGGGAGCCTATATGTCCTAAGTGGACGACCGAGCCTTTATTAGCATCTCATCTTGTAAAATGGTACTTAGACATCCTATGTGGATGACTAATGTATGAGCGGCTCAAAGTCATGGAATATGTGACTTAGACATCCTAAGTGGACGACTAGAAAATTTTTAGCTATATTGAACCAATGTAGCATCCTCAGATTTGCAAAGCAACACTAGCATTATGCCGTTTATGTTATGCTTTTATATGTTATCTCACTAAGCGTTGTACTTATGTTGCTTTGTTGTACTTGTTATAGGTGAAGCTAGTGGTAGTGTTACGAAGGGTACGAAGACCAAGAACTAGACCTCGGTGGGATACTTGGGTAATAAGCCTTTTCCCCGCATGCTCTTTTACCTATAAACGCCCTAGGACGTCGTGTTTTGGTTTATAATTATGTAAACACAGATTTGGTTAATAACTTGATGGTTATGGTTGTGTTTAAAGATCAAAGGTGTGTTTGGCATAGCGCCACTCTAGCTCCAAATGACCATTTTGATGTTGTACGGGTCTAAATGGATAGTGTACGTTGTGTATAGTTTTCTTATAATATAAAGTATGTTTCGTTTGTGTTTAAAAAAAAAAAAAAAAAAAAAAAAAAAAAAGCTGGCCATTTTGATTAGTTTCATATAATCAAATTAAAACTTAGCGCATGAGTCTAAAGGTTGTTTTTATATCGATTGTAGAGAGAATATAAGGAATATAAAGTCAGTGTAAATGCATTATTAACAAAAGGTCGGAAAACACCAGGAAATAACCCGAGAGACCATCCTGGCATGATACAGGTAAATTATCAATTTACCCTTTCCTACGTCAAATGAATTATCTGTAATTGCTTATTAGTCATCCAAAAGGTCAAAATTAGCCTTTCAAAAGTCATCCGAGATGCTTATATCTGCTAACTGCTTTTTAGTTGCTTATATAATCTGATTGGTGGCTTAGATAAGGACTTTTAAACACCCTGTTTGTTTGATGGTCAGAAAGCAATAACCGCTTACATAAGCAAACCCACAAAGATGCTATAAATAGAGCTGCCAATAAGATTTCTCATTGGGTTGTGACTTGCTGTCTGAATGCAAACTCACAAAGATGCTTATCTGTTAATTGCTGTCAATATAACTGCACCATTTGCTTTTGAACCCTGAAACATTATACAATATACTAAAAGTGACTTTTTGCGTAAAAGGCGCCACCCCATTGGTTGCAACATTAGCCTGCTACTGTTACTCCAACTGTAGCCCACTGTAGAAACAACTGTAGCACCCCGTTACAGCATCCCATTTATCCACACACTTCTCCTCAACTCCTAGAAAATTCCAGACCACTTCCCTCTCATCAAATCCACCAGCTGATATCACAATGATAAACAAGTGTATTTTGTTTCAGCTTATGCTTCGAGACTCATAGAGGGTGTTTGTTTCGGCTTATATACGGATGATTAGAGGCTATATCATGTTAATTTTTCGTAACAGGGTGTTTGGATATACGATATAATACTCATGTTAATTTGCAAGAGTCATTTGGATTTGTTTGATGCACACAACTGTTCAATCAAATGCTTAAATGGAAATTTAAAGTAGATGTAACATTCTAAGCTCAATAATAGGCTTTTGATTTTTTCAGTTTTTGTATTTTTATCTGAGATGCAATTTTGACAAATGGTTCCGATTTTGTACATTTAGAAGTCTGCCTATAAAGGGACCGTTTAAGTGGGTTAAACGGGTTAAATGTAGTTTGTCGTTAATTAATTTAGACACAGTCTTATTAAAGTAAGTTACTCTAATATTAGTTTCTATTTTTGCATATTGATTACCAATTCAGTGGGCTTGAAGACGATGAAAAGGAGTCCGTTTTTCTTACTGGCTACGAAGATTCAGAAGATGATAGCCACTATGAGACTGAATATGGTGAGTTGAGCTTCGACTACCACATGAATGACCCAAACGTTGAAGTTTCTACCTTAGAAAACTCGATGGAGGTAATTTTCCAATATCTTTTGGTTTCTGTGGTTTTTTGTTACAGTATGTCGTTCCCTTTTTTTGTACTAATTTTCTACAGTTAGACAATGCAGGCGTCACTTTTCTGAAGTCGGAAGTTGGAGGGCTGAAGCATGACTTGCAGCACGCGAGGTATTTGTGTAAACAACTCTAGAGTCAACTTTCTAATTTTTAACCTGCCTTTCATGAACTGTGATAAACCGTCTTTTTTAAAGTCGTGGGTCTGTAGCGCCTATGTCCTCGGATAAATTAGCGCACCCTGTGGAAGAAAAAAAATAAGGATTTAAAGTAGGTATAGATACCTCTTATCATGTTTGAACAAATAATGGATTTTTCAAAAGAATGAGTATATATTTCTCTTTTGTCCTTTAATTAGCTTTAGCTTTAACTTTAATTTTTTCTTTTATCTTTTTCTTTTCTAATATAAAGAAAATGTAAGATTACAAAAGCAATGCCCTATGTTTTTTGTATTTAAACATTTAAACAAGACTGAGCTATCTCATGTCATATTTTTGAAACTGCAAAGATACTTGATACTTCCATTGTGGTTTGCCTAATAAGCACTCAAAGCATATTAATATGTTCCCCTTTTCTTTATCTTATGGTAAGTTAAATAACATCGAGGCAACTTTTAGTTTTTTATGAGATTGAATTTTTTTACAGACTTAAAAATAAAAGCTTAACTTTTTGAAAGTTTAATATTCTCTACAAGTTGTATCAAGAAAGGCTCGATACCAGTTGGTTCTACCTCGAACGTGACATGAAAAGCTTGATACATCCACAAATAAGTATTTAATTTTAATATATTTATATATTAGCATGTAAAAGCTCGAAAAGCTTGACAATTACTCAAGTCGAGTATATATAAGCTTGAGTTCGGCTTGATAAACATTCCAAGCTCACTTTCTGGGCTCGAGCAAGAGACTCGATAAAGTTTGAATCGAACTAGCTAGAGTTACTTGACAAAAGCTCGACTCGTTTACACCTCTAAATTCAAATACTTGGTATTTAAATTCCCTTCTTATTTTAACGGTGTGTGAGCTTGTAGCATTCTATGCCACATATTGTACTACTTATTTTTTCTCTATTCTGAAACATCTGACGAGCAATATTTTATGAATTACAACTAAAGTATACATATTCTTACCTGTAGATCTTATTGAGTCTTTTCTTTTTTAAAAGCAAAAGTAAAATAAAGTAAAAGCTGATACTACTGCTAAATGTTAGTAATATATGTGGAATAAAGGACAAAAAGAGAAAGAATGCAGATTCTTACCTTGAAGACCAAACTTAGAATTTTTAGCTTTATGCTAACTTAATGGCTATAAAAGCTTGCTCATATCATTTAATCTATATTGTACCCAATTTTCTGACATCCATCTTCTTTGTTTGCCATCAACTATTTGTCCATATATTTCTTTTTTGTTAATCCACCCCACCAAGTTTCATACATGGATTCCATTTCCAAATTTCAAAACCATGAAAAAATAATTACCGTGATGCAACATGAGCATCCGCTTCAACTCGTAGATTTGCAGCCTTGTTATCCAGACTATGTAGAATTTAGTGATGACGAGGAGGAGGATCGGGTTATAAGATGGGATTTCAATCATACATGTAATCAGTGTCACAAAGATATCAACGTGTATCATAGGTATTACTACAAGTGTAGTGATTCATGTGATTATGCGCTCCACACACTGTGTGCAAAGCTTCCTGCTTCGCTAATAGTAAAATCCCATGATTCAAGTCATACGCTTACCCTTGAGACGCGGGGTGATCGCTATCCCTATTGTGATATATGTTATACACGGGAGCCTGATAACTTGTGTTATGGTTGTTCAATTTGTGTCAGCAGGTCACCTTTTAACACGGTACATGTAAAATGCGCCATGATAGGAAGAGAAAATCATATCATCTATCATCCAAGTCACCCGCACCCACTACAATCTGGTATATCTGAACCAATTCTTTGTACTTGTGATGCGTGTGGGAAGAAGCATGAAGGTATCTTCTATCATTGTACCACATGTTTTCACCACACCATCCATATTGATTGTGCATTCCTCCCCAGAAATTTACAAATTCAACATACTCACCCACTCACCATTTCTTATTCCTCCCAAGATATTACATATGGTAATAAATGCAGGATATGTGGTAAGCCTTTCAATCCTAAATATCTTTGGAGTTATCAATGTGAAAGTTGCAGGTACTATGTGCACCTAAATTGTGCAACATCTCCTGGAGGTAATAAAAATATATATAAATTTACTAAATATCTCATGCTTCGAATGATTATGTGGAATTTTGTTTGATATGTACCAACATCTTAATATTTAACCCGTTTTCAATTCATAACAGGTATAGGCAAAACGATCAAAAATTTCAAAGAGGCTGATCATCCTAATCTTGTTAATCTCCCATTCCCCGATCAAACATACAGCATACTAAAACATTGGTTTTCCAAAGAATTGGGATCGACAAGTGAAAGGAACCTGAAGTATAGCGGTCATCAGCATCAGCATGTGCTAAGTCTGGTAGGCACACAATCCGACGACAGTAAGGGTGCGTCCACTTCAAGCGGCGCTAGTTCAATATCTTGTCACGACCCAATGAAAAGGATTGAGCTGTTATGTAACGGGTGCGTGAGACCAATCATGGATGTGCCCTTTTACAAATGCTCCAGCGAAGACCAATGTTGCGACTTTGTTCTTCATGAGTGGTGCACTCGTTTACCTGCTGAACTGCAAAATCACCCAGGTCACACACACACTCTCACTTTCCTTACAAAAGTTCTGGAAAATATATTCGGCATTTTCTTTTGTAAAATTTGCGAATTACCTTGCAACGGGTTCGCTTACGGGTGCACCAAATGTCGTCATTACTACATTGATGTTAACTGTGCATTCATCCCCGATGAAATTACACATGAAGCTCACCCCGATCACATTCTTTCACGGTGTGAGGGAGAAATATTGGAGCCATGCGTTGCAGACGGCGACTGTTATTATAATCGATCTGGTATTTATTTTAGTTGTCGATCTTGTGAATTTTACCTCCATTCTTATTGTGCTTTATTCTTGCCTCGTATCATACATCACAAGTTGGACAAGCACCCCGTGAGGTTGACATACGGTCCGGTAGAGAACCATAAGAGTGAATACTTTTGTGAAGTTTGTGAAGAACAGCTTAACCCAAATGAGTGGTTTTATCATTGCCATGTGTGTGCCTACTCTTTACATACTTGTTGTGCTCCGGTGATACTTAACTTTGAAGCAGCCTATAACAATTACAGAAGCGTTTATGAGTATTTAAATATTAATTTTGGGGGAATTTATAATATGGAAGGTCACGAGCACTCTGTATCACTTGCTGTAGGGTCTGACAAAGATGGGGATTGCTCAATATGTAGTGATGACGTGATAAAAAGTTTAATCATTAAGTGTCAGAGTTGCAAGCTGGCAATGCATTACGATTGTTGTTAGAGATTGTAAATGTGTTTTTTAAGTAAAGTCTCGAATTTGATGGCTTGGTCTAAGCTTGTAATATTTGCTTCCTCAATGGACTTTTTGCTTTTTCCTATTTGTATTTTCAATAAATCTATTCATATTTAAGTTTTTGCTTTTTCCTATTTGTATTTTCAATAATTCTATGATTTTCCTATTTATATTTTCTATAATCTATTCATATTTAAGTTTTTGGTTTTTCATATTTGCGTTTTGTGGGTGCTATATGTTATCTTAAAGAGGTCTTCAAACCGTTAGATGTAATGCCCGAAAGAAATTTACGTAGTAGCTTAATGATTGTATAGGACTAAACATTTATGTTATAATAAGATCTATGCAAAAAAAGTATACTTTAAAAAACAAATAAGTTAACCTCAACCATTCATCCACCTTTTATCTAAGGGCTATAATTAAACCAAAAAATAACAAATGGAGAGCAAAATTGGCATTTTAGCTCATTTAATATAAAAATCCACATTTCACCTTTTTTTTAAAACAACATATCTTGCAAACGGTAAATCTTCAAGCTACGAAAAATACACCATCGCGACGAGAATTAAATCCTTTTTCTATAGATATGCATTGTTATATACTTTCGACGAATTTTTTTGATTCGTAAAAAAATCCCATTGGATTCGTAAAAAGACGATTTTTTTTTTCAAAATTTCCGTCCAGAAAAATCCCACGGGATTCGTAAAAAGACAATTTTTTTTTTCAAAATTTTCATACAGAAAAATCCCACGGGATTCATAAAAAAATCCCATGGGATTCGTAAAAAGACGAATTCACAAGTTACCAATAAATTTAAAGAAAAAATAATAATTATTATGGAAGGTGCTAATATGCAAAAGAAGATGTTTGTGATCAGTTTGATGCTATTCTTTACGGGTACGACCGCAGTGGATGTTGAAGGCGTTGTATGTTGCATCAGTACTGTGTATACGTGTTGCTATGAATCCGGTTTGCCACCAATGGCCATGAGTCCGATGCCTGCTCCAGGCCCCATTATTGGCGAGAAGAAGAAAGTGATTGGTCGAAAGGCTTACTCCATAATCCCGTCAATCATCCATCATTAATCATAGCATATTTTGTCTTCCAAAATACTTTGTTTTTAATATATCTTCATGTTCGGTCGATATTTTGTGTTATGTTTCCTATTTTGAAGTAATTTTATTCATGATTACGAATATTACAATAATATTTTTCATACATATTAATAATTTCGTGCGTTGTGATTTATGGAACGAAGAAAGTTTGATAAGCATTATCATAATCATACGTTGACTCATTGCGATTATACTTTTGACACTATAAGTTATTTGTAGTTGCTCATATATGCCCAAGAAGGTACAATAAGTAAATAAAGATGTTTCACATTTAGATATTGTCATAATTGTCTACCACTTTTTAGTGACAACCATATAACAAAGCTAATTCGAGGGGACTTATATAAAATGGTCAAGTTTTTTAAGTATTTGCGAACGCCTTTTTAGTAGGATAACTAGTTACTATTAACAATGCGATTACAAAAAGAGTGTTTAAGTTGTCACTGACAAACTATGTAACAGAAAGTTACATAAAGAGTCCATGAAAGTTACCTTATTTAGTGAAATTCATCGCTATGTGAAAAGTTACATAAACAATTTCTTTCATTACATTAATTTTTAAAAACCGTCTCTAAGTTCATAATTTAATTATATTCTTCTGTCATTTTTTTAAGTTTTACATAAATATTTTTTTAATTTTGCATTCAATATATAATCATATTCTTCTTTGGTTTTTTGTCTTATTAATTTATTTTAATTTACATAAATACTTTTAGCTTTACATAGTTGTAGTTGTAGCTTTACATAGTTGTAGTTAACCTGAAAAAACGGGTGAACTAAGTCGGACTGGGATCATTTTTTATTCTTCGGTTAATCAGTTCGTCACTGTAATTTCATTAGTGTCTAAATTTTAATCACAGGGTACTCGCCGCTGCAACGCGCGAGTACCCTGCTAGTTATTATTAACAATGCGATTACAAAAAAGGTACTTATGTTGTATAAACCGAACTCATATAAGCTAATAAGCCCATATATAAGCCGAAACAAACACCCCTTAATATTGCTAAAGTAAAAGCAAAAAGGTAAAAATTGCTAAAGTAAAATAAAGAGGACATGTAAAAGAAAACAAAAGCAAAAGTTAATTACTTAATACTGCTAAATGGTAGGTCTCATATTCTTCTTTTCCTTCTTTTCACTTTTCTCTTTTCCTTTTTATTTATTACTATGTCTTCTCGATGTTATAAACTAAAGTATATTACTACTATATATAATTGTTAGTCGTATATGTTATAGGCCCAAGTTGTGTTGTGTATGGGTTAGAGCCCAAGTAGTATTTGATAGGGTTTATGTATTATATAAACCAATATTCGGTATTGAATAAGATACGAAACATTAGAAACCTTAATGGTATCACATCCACCAGAAAATCGATCCTCTAAAATCATAAACAACCGTTCCTTTTAAACTTTGTTCTCTAGTCGATCGTTGGTATTTTGTTTGATTACCAGTTGACTAACTTATTTGTTCTTGTCAACCGTTGGTATTTGTTTGATTACCAGTTGACTTGTGGTGTTTATAACTTCCTCGACCGTCGGTATTTGTGATTACGAGTCGACGTTGTTGGTTCAAGTGTTAAAGTTTTTGTTTTCTTCTTTTTCTTTGTTGACAGTTGTAGTCGACATTGGTTTCCTTGGTTAAAGTAGTGCCTTTGTTACAACCCATAATCCTTGATACACTTACTGTTACATTAGTCCTATTAAAACCATAAGGGTTCTTGCCATGGACAAGGTACAAAAACCATGCTTTAATTTTAATAATGGTTCTTGCCACTTTGGTGAGTATTGCAAGTTTTTACATAACGAGGTCCATGGTAATGCTACTGTGTCGTTGCCTAGAGGTCATGATATTGCATCATCTTCAGCTTTGACTTCCACTGATATTGCAACTCTTCAAAGTTTGTTGGCTAAACTTAATACTCATGGCATAAATAATAATATTGCATCTGTTAATAACCAACCTTTGCCAAACTTCACTGGATCACATAACCATGTTGCATGCCACACACAACATTCATCACAGGCCCAATCTTATTCTATGGCCCAACAGCACTTGGCGGGGCAGTTTCTACAACCGGGGGTCACAACAGGTGTGTTTGGACCTACAGGGGGTTCAACTGGACAGTTTATGGCAGGGTCAGCAGGGGGTCAGGTTCAGCAAGTGGTCAGGTTCAGCAGGGGTTACTGGCAGGTTCACCAGGTGTCAGAACTGTCCTGCGGTTCAGCAGGCATTCCCAGGCCAGTTCAATGTAAATTTCTTATATTAGAGTGACAAAAAAGAAAAAGAAAAAAAAGAAACATTTCTCAAATTTAGTTATTATTTCGTGGTTATTTTTTATATTTAGTCATGCATTGATTGGTTGTAAATAAAGTTAATTAGAATTAGTTACATTAAGAGGTGAGTGTTTATTGTTTACTTACAACATGATACTGTATATATGGTATTTTAAGCACACCAATTTTACATAATTTCAAAAGAATGAAATAATTTTGAAACGTTAGTAAGTTTGAGTGGGCAAACTAAAACACTAATAAAATTTGGTTGTTATTAGATGACACAAGTAAATGCTACTTCGATTCAAAATAAATCAAGAGTATCATAGACCATAACAAAGGAAAAAAAAAAAAAAAAAAAAAAAAAAAAAAAAAAAAAAAAACAGTAGTTTAGTTGTTATTTTTTTAAGAATATCAATGCATTTGTAGTCTCTTGAGATGGACATATATAACATCATAAATAGTAAATATTGAGAATGAAACTTGAGACTGTGTGTGGCTTGCTGGCTAAGAATGAAGTCTCACAAGTGGTGGGTCTCGTGTTCGAGTAAAAAAGCTGCGGATTTTTTTTTTTTTTTTTTTTTTTTTTTTTTTTTTTTTTCACTTTTGCTTAATGAAATAGTGCACTCAAATTTATCAACACGAAAATAATACATTTTTCGAATATTTATCAAGTTTAGAAAATTAACAAAAGCTAGTGATACTCTTCAATGATGTTAGTTTACATCTTTGTAAATTTCACATTTAAATAACTTCCTTAAGCATCCATTTACGCCTTAAAAAAAAAAAAAAAAAAAAAAAAAAAAAAAAAAAAAAAAAAAAAAAAAAAACATCATGGAATACAAACATTTTAACTAGAAGAAATTATGGGTATCTTTAGAAAGGTTATGAACTTTGCTTATTTACGTCAACTTTTGTGAGAAACCAAGGGAGTTGATGTACAATATACAACTTGTTTTACTTTATATGAAGTTGATCAATATTTAGTCTTTTTTACTAAACATATAGCAACATTTTGTGCAAAATAGTTGATATGTTTTCACATTCAAACTCTATGAACATTTTACAGCACGCCCTATGCAACCGTCATTATATTACAAGCTTGAATTCAAGCAGTGGGCTGTTTTGTGTCTGTTTCACATAGAAGGCTTGTTATTTGTGTTTGACAAGAAAAGACAAATGTATGGTGTTTATTTTTAACACAACAATAAATAAATAAATTTGAGAACAAAACATGAAATTGCAGCTGGTTTGAAGGCTAAGCTTTATCCCTTACAAGTATGAGGTCGCAAGTTCGAATCTTCAGTCCAGTTGCCATTTCACTTCTCAATGTTATTAGTGTAAAATCTATTTTATAAATATTATAATTCCGATTGGTGTTGCTATCGAAATTAAATATGTGATTTGTGGATCACGAGTTTCCTGTTTAAGCAGATATCATCCCCATTAAAAATAGCAGGGCCGTCTCATGGATTTCGGTGGCCCCGTGCCACACCACAAAGAGGCCCTTAAAAACACATACAAAATAAACATATATCACTAGTGCGTGAACTAATTAAACTCAAGCCTCATGTTGTGTATATACATATATATTAAAGTGCATAGAATTTTGTGGCCCTCGTTAAGCGGTGGCCCTGTGCAATGGCACCTCTTGCACTCCCTTAAAGCCGGCCCTGAAAAATAGCATACGAGTGCTCAAGCGGTAGAAGTTTGTGAGTTGCGATTTAGATGTTTTGTTTAACAGCCATGAAGTGGTTACGTCAACTTCATTACATTTTTCTCGATTTGACTATATGTGTAGCAGTGAGTGATGAGAAAAAAAATTAAATTTCATATGCAATATTTGAAGGGATATATATGCAATGCACTCTGATTTATCAACACAAAAATGGATTTCATCCATTAAATTTCTGGTTTTATTTATACTAGACTAGATTAAGCGACACTATTTTTATTGGTTTAGTTTTACAATCAAGTGGTTAAATTATGAATAGGTTCACAAGAACCGTAACTAGAAAATTTGACACTTAAGGGCCGTATTTAAGTCATATCGAATATTTTGCAAGTGTAGAAATACAACAAAAGCTAGTGATAATCCTCTTGATGTTAGTTTACCTCTTTATAGTTGTGTTGATTCGAACCGGCCTTTCCTTCTATAGTCCAGTGGGTGTCGTCCTTCATGCTACCTCCATATGACATAGACCTTGATGCTTTAGTTACCGATACGAGTTAATATAAATATTTACTGTAGTTCACAAAAGAAAGAAAACATAGAAGTACAAAATCAGAAACATCATAGACCAAAACAAGAAAAGGCAAATGTTTGGTGCTTATTTTTAACACTAAGAATAAATAAATAAATTTGAGAATGAAACATGAAATTGTAGCTGGTTTGAAGGCTAAGCTATATCCCTTATAAGTATACGGTCGCAAGTTCGAGTCTTCAGTCCAGTTGCCATTTCATTTTTTTTAAGTATGTCTTCTCAATGTTATTAGTGTAAAATCTATTTTATAAATATTATAATTCCGATTGTTGTTGCTATCGAAATTAAATATGTGATTTGTGGATCACGAGTTTCCTGTTTAAGCAGATATCATCCCCATTAAAAATAGCATACGAGTGGTCAAGCAGTAGAAGTTTGTGAGTTGCGATTATAATCTCTGAAACCGTAAGTATCTTAAGTTTAGATGTTTTGTTTAACAGCCATGAAGTGGTTACGTTAACTTCATTACATTTGTCTCGATTTGACTATATGTGTAGCAGTGAGTGATGAGAAAAAAATTAAAAACTACTTGAACCAAAGGTTTATACATTAAGACATACGACTATTAAACTCGTATTCAACACATACTTATATTTAACTTTTTAAACATGACATAAAAGAAATATTGTTAAGAAAACGGTTGAACCATGAAAATGATATGTTTTCTGCTTTAGTTCCTGTATTTTTATCATTAATTGTGTGTGATTTCAAGATTTACCTTGGACTACATATGCTGAAAGTGCAGCTCCATACAACTTGTGAACTTATGCAAGATGAGCCTTACCACCAGCAGATGATGCAATGTTCATTTCCATTTCAATGCAGTTTTTACAGAAACCAAGCCCAGGACGATGCAAAGCAAGAAACCTGCACAAATCAATACATCAGCAACTTCATAACAAGAGATAACTGCTAAGCCTAAATATTAACTATGTTAAATAACTATTTACAAAATGTTTGCGAAGCAATTATGTTTTTTTTTTTTTTTTAAAAAAAAAAAAAAAAAAACTCTCCCTCTTTGCATTTATGATCTTAATCGGGATACGAATACTAAAGGGTTAAACCAACAAATCTACAATTAATAATATCCATCTTCTAAACCAACAAATTTGAGATTCGAGCCCCAGCAACAAACAGTAAGATGATTTGTGTTATATAGGCAACTTATGAAAATGATGCTTGACAGCTAACGGGTTAGCGACATACCACTTATACATGTCTCTTGCACTTTGAATTCCATTTTTCTGAAGAACAAAGTTCACAATTGCAGATGAGAGGGAGAAACCGTCATCGCTGCCACCGTCTCTGATCAATGAACTAATAGAAATAACCACCAGCTTTTCAAAATGATGCTTCTGATTTGAGAAATATTTCAAGCCCTGTAAAACATAGGCACCAAACTATTTGGAGTGGGCTAGTTTGGTATACACACTGCATTCCTAAACACTCATTTATACTATGGCTTGCTATTCATGGAAGATTGGATACTCAAGATAGAATGATTAAGTGGTTTCCTAATCAAGATCTGAGATGTTCACTTTGCAAAGAATGTATTGACAGTCACAGTCATTTATTTTTTGAATGCTCATATTCCAAAAAAGTATGGGATAAAATGTGCAGTATCTTAGATCAGGGTAAGTTTGGATATGAATGGGAAGAAATTATGATGAGCATGTGCTCAATGAAGTGCAACAAGAATATTGCGAGTGTAGTCAGATGATTGGTTTTAGCAGCTTGTGTGTATCACATATGGAGTGAGAGAAATAAAAGACTTTTTTATGATAAGCAAAGAGATTGGTTGGAAGTGGTCAATGCTATTGTTACTGAATTAAGATTCAAAATGGCAGGTGTACAAGTGAAACAATCGAACCAAGTTAAGGATATGGCTGATAAATGGAAAGTAAAGATGAATATGAAGACTGGTGATGATCAACTCATGGACAATATGGAAGTGTAGGTTTGTACTGTGAAATATGGTATGTTTGAAATAGTATAAGATGAAGTTTGATAGAATGATTGGAAGATTGGAAATTTGATTGGAATATGGAAGCAATATACAAAAATTTAAGTTTCCACTGCCTAAAGGGGTGTTTGGAAACAGGTTTAACAGCAAGTAAATTTTCAATTGCTGTTAAAATTAGTTCTTTGCAGGCCATTATAAAGTTGAGACACCTTGTACCTTGGAGTTCTAACTAGTAAGACTGTACCTACAATAACCTCTTATCTAGTTCAGTTGGCCTAGGGGGGGGGGGGGGGGGGGGGGGGGGGGGACTGAACAAGTATGTTTGGCTAAAATAGGAGGTCTATCTAGTATGAATGTACCATAAAGAAGGGTCTCACTTTATGAAGAGTAAACATGCTTGGTCCACTCGATACATAGGCATAGGAGGTAATGGATGGTCATCATGGAGGGTGTGTGTTCCCAAGCAACTGAAGCCTTCCATTGAGAGGGAAATGTAGGTTGTTTTGGTAGAGCCCCCCATGGATGGGTTATGGGTTCCTAGTGATGCCTTTATCCTTTTCTACCTTGTCTACTACTGTGGTGGCAGGTTGAGTGGATTGGTAGAAAGGACTAAAGGAAATGTAGCTAGATGGGAGGTGCTAAAATAAAGTGAATCAGAGAGGTGAATGAATAAAGGATAAGAAGTTTTTGGACCAGAGTGATGAATGGAAAGAATGAAGATGCTCTGTTTTATGCTCTGTTCTATTGTGTCAGATAAGAGTTTTGTCAGACATAGGATGTTGCTTTGTCTGATATTGGATGGAATTAGGATGTTTGTATTGTCTGTTTAGTATCTGGTAGCTAGTATGGTCAGTTGTATAAAAGGTTTGGGTTTGTCCAAATCTTTGTTATATTCTTATGATGTACATCATTTTGAGAAGTTAATATAAGTATCCACCTTGCACCAAAAAAATAAATAAATAAATAAATAAAAAAAAAAAAAAAAAAAAAAAAAAAAAAAAAAAAAAAACTAGCAGTTACGTAGTAAATATTAAAAGCTCCTAAATGTGGCGAACTGCAGAAAAAATTATACTATTGATTAATATCTAACAATATTGGAGGGAATAAGAACAGTAGAAATTTCAGATCACATACCATAAGCCAGAGACCAAATGATTGTGGATCATTTGGAGGGAATAGTGAAGTTGAACGGTTGAGTAACAAAGTGTTTAAACTTGCAGTGGAGGCTTTTATATCGAAGCAACAAACTCTGATCAAACAAGAAAACACCGATACCATTGAGGCCTTGTTGATTTGTGGAATCGTTTTGAAGCCGCTTACTTAGAAACACCGAACACAAAATATTAAAATGATTATCTCTACATCCAACTCCGTTAGGAAATAGAATCACATACCTATTTGATATGAACAGATGAATTTAACTTTCTCAAAACTACTTATTTCAACTTAAATTGCAATATATTTGTGACAGTTTGTTGTTGTTTATATATGAAAACAGAGGTTAAGAACAAGAACATATCAAGTGTAAGAAGAATGGGTGGAAGTAATAAGCAAATCGGGTCGATTGTGATCAGTTTGATATGATGCTTTTATTTTTGGGGACGACAACGATGGGGATTGAACCTATCTATTGCTGCAGTTAGAGGTGAAATAACTAGTTGCTATGATGCCAACACACCACTAGCAACCACCATGGCACCTATGCCTTCTCCGGCCACCATTGTTAGTGAGAAAAAGGTATGACGAACACTCGAAATGAGATTTTGAAGTTATTCAAATATGTACTTTGAAACAAACTGCATTTTGCTTTCATATCAAGCTTTGTTAGATGACATATGTTTTTGTAATATGTGTGTTTGTGATATCGATAACGTGCACAATTATGAACAAACTGCATTTTGCTTTCATATCAAGCTTTGTTAAATGAGATTTTGAAGTTATTCAAATATGTACTAAGAATACAATTATGAACAACAAGGATGCACAGGCAGTGCAAAACTGTAAATTAAAATATATACATACAGATGATGTTTGAGAACGATTATGATCATTACGGTCACCCAAACACACCCCATAGCTTCCCGTGGCCTATAGTCTCTTGTAACTTCTTTGCACCATCAACAGCCATTTCTACAAGCTTTTGTAAAAACAACAAATCACCAGCATTTACCATCTGTTTGCGACATTTCTTCTAATGAGTTAAAGAAATTGGAATCGACACAGGGTACTTGTTATCATAATTCAGTATAGAAGGATCTAATAACTGAACTACTCTGACTATCACTCTTTCTTCCTTTCGATAAATCCTTCCGTTCCCCGAACAAATCAATATAATTGACAATGCTCTCACAGCTGCTTGTTTCTCCTCAATCGCTTTCCCATCCAACATACCGATCAACGATCCTAAACACCCACAGCTCAATAACTCAACAATGCTAACCAAAACACCCCACAGCTCAACAACTCAACAACCCTAACCAAACCCTCAAAGTCACAAAAACGCCACTCCTAACAACCATCACTTTCAAATCATCATCCTCCGTAACCAAATTACTCAAACAACCAAATCCATACTCCTGCACCAAAACCGTCCCAGACTTGACAAATCTCAACAAAACTAGACAAATTCCTTAACACATAACACGCCACATTTCGCGAACTAACGAACCTACAGCACCTCACGAACTAATCAGCCTAGCATTATCCTTAACACATTTCGCATAGCTACTACCTGATTCTAATAAACGTATCAAAGGATGCAATAACAACAACAAACCTTCACCTATCAACACGTCTCTACTTGACTCAACTACCAGTAACCTTGTTCATATGTGTAATCATTTCAAGCCGACAATGGGTCTTGCCCGGATATAACCGGGTCTAGATGACTGGGTTTAACCGGATCTTGACCGAAGGATATGACCGGATATAGCCGGGTCTTGGCCGGATATGACCGGAAAAGTATAATGCCTGTAGGTATAACACAGCCACACAGGTATTTCAAAAACGAAATAAGAGAAAGGTATATGGTAGTTTTCTTTAGCACTGAAATAAATAAATGATAGTATAGTTGTTATTTTTGGTAAAATTGTCCTGCATTTGAAGCCTCTTGAGATGACGTGTAAAATCATGAATTGGTAATGTATCTTGGGACTTGGGAGTGTGGATGGCTCGTTGGTTAAGTGGTATTAGGAGTTCCATTATGTTTAAATTACTAAAACTCGTGATCACTATCTGTATATATCAAAATGTAAATTATAGCCACAAATGACTAACCGCATGCGGGAATTGTGCAACCTGAGGTCCTTGAGCAGGCGGAAGCTGATATGGCCTGGTGAACCTAAAGTTGCCTTCTTCTTGTCCTATTGTGAACCTAAAGCTGATTGTCAAAGCCTATTGTGATTGTAATATTTGTGAAATTAATGTTATTAATTCGATGTATTATGTTATAATTTGATAGTAGAATAGTATGTACAAAGTGCAAAGTACACAAAGGAAATCAGGTAGGGAATGATGTTGGGAGTACACAAGTTTTTTATTTTAGACAAGTAAAATATCTCTTATTTTATGGGTTTACGAGGAAATGAGCCACACACTAATCTACTTCTTCATGTTAGCATGTTTTATCCTATGACAGCATGACTTGGAAGTGTATTTTTTTTCTTTTTTTGAAAAGCAATAAAGGTATATATAATATAAACAAGAGGAACAAATATTTCACACACCATGACCAAACACACTCACGTAGTGTTTGATACATTGTAATAAGAGTAGGAATGGAAAAGAACATTATGACGGAATAAGAAAATTATGTTTGTTTTTAATTACGGAATGCAATGGCTCATTACATGTAATCACTCATTACATCAAAAACCATCATTTTCATTCCATAGAGGCTCCCTCCCCTTTTTTCATTACGCCCGTAATGTAATCAAAATTACATAAAAGCCGACCATTAACTAACTATATTAAATACACTTCTTATTAACTATGACCATTTTTGTCTTTTTCTTATCGATTGCATTCCGTGCTATCATACCAACCAAACATTATTAATAAGGGTAATGAATTATTACATTACATCATTTATTCCATTACGTCGCTTATTCTATTTATTTAATATTTCATTACGTACTACCAAACGAACCCTCACTCTTCCTCTTTATGCGCTAAATTTGTAACATACAGAAAAACGCAGTAAAATAGAGAAAAGATTACAGAGAGGACAAGGTAAAGAACACCACAAACGTTACTAGACATACAAGAAGATGTAATTGCTCCTATTATACACAAGACTGCTACAAATTACACATATTATTCTCTTTTTCTATAAAACAATGTGGAGTCTAGACACCACGATGGGTGTCATAGAATTCAAATATCAATCTTCCGTTAAAAACTTCTTGTGTGCTCTTAAAGTTTTAGTTTATAAGAAAATACTATGCTTCCTTACCACCGATCTATAGTTAACAAACACGCAACCTAAAAATTGGAAATGAACCCAAAAAGAATGCCTAGTCGTATATATACACCAACATAAATACTAAACCCACCACCTTCTCTCTAAAAGCCACCACCTTTATGTGTTCATACGTTTTTGAGGTTATTCTTATACTTGGGAACTTAATGTTGTGGATGGTTAGCTTAATTGTTTGAGGAAATGGTAGTCGCATGTCGCGGAAAGTCGTCACTTTGATTGTACATTATATACTTTTGGACAAAGCTTACATTTTTTTTAGATTAATGGTATTAAAAATTTAAATATGTATTGGAAAAGCATGTACTACTTATTACATTGAGTTAACCGGAGCACTTGAAGTGAGTTGTCAAGATTATGACTGGAATTTGTTTTAATATTCTTTTTTGCGTGTTCTTAACCAAAACGTTAATCATACTTTGCTTTTAACGTGTATCAAATACGTACGTACTTTCGGTATGTGAATGACAGGTTAGTCAAAGGACCTTCTTACATGAATTAAGTCATAGCAAAAAGAACCAACTTTGAATTGGTCCTACTACCAGGGATTAAATTTGCCAAACTGTGAAACTTAAAATGTTTATATTTTGAGAAAATAAAATGTTTGATACTTTGTACATAAGTCAATAATAAGCTTGAACCTGCAACTATATTGACCCTAACAATCACTCTTAACTAACAGCTATTCAACCAAATTAATCTTAGAACCAAATTCCTTTATGGGTTTTGTTCAGATCCGTAAATGGTATCTGAATAACCTTTTGATTTCAAAGGTTTGTTTCAAAATCTTTATTATTTTGTCTTTTTATGTGTTTTTTTATGGTTATTTGACTGAGCTTTTATATGAATTATATGATTTTAGCTAATTTGTGGAGTGGGTTTGTTGTAATTATAATTTATAAGTATTGATTTTGATGGTTTTGGTATAAACATTTGTGGCCTTTAAGTTGTTGAATTATTGTGTTTTGTTAATTTAGTTTGTGTTGAACACTACATATTTAAGGTAGAATGATGAGGACTTATACCGAATTTATATAAGTTATTTTGTTCGATTATCGTAAGGGTTTTTCTCATCTTATTCAAGGTATAAATCACAACTTGTTCTCAAATTCGTGTGTTTTGGCTTACTAATTATGGGCAAAGCCTAAAGATTAGGCCTTTAAGGTAGCTTGACAGATTTTCCTACTACCAGGGTTTTTCTCATCTTATTCACAACTTTATGGGTAAAGCCTAATGATTAGGCCTTTATGCCAATTATATACATGATTATGTAAAAATATGATTTTTGAGAAAGCATCAAGAACCCCCTAGTAATCATGTATAAATGATTATACAAGTGATGGGTAGCCTATTTAGATGTTAATTTTCAGAAATAGTGTTGGTATGGTTACATAAGCTACGAACCAAACACCCCTTATGGCTTATCTATCCTTTTACTGCTTCTATTCATAAGCTTAGTCATGTTCTTAATAAGCTTCATATAATTGTATTTTCCTAGGCTATAATTCTACTCAAGCGACTTCGAGGTCAGTAACATATTTAAGCGTAGAAATGGGCCTTGGTAACCCGTTAGTGTGCCACTTTAATTGTGGTATTCACGTTCATGTTCATGTAGTATATTCGAGTTACTAGTTCATGGTGTTATAATTATACGTTATGTGCCTAAATGAGTTACTCGTAGTATGTTTATATGTCAATTATGATAGACGGGTCGAAACAGCCCCAATGACCCGTTTGGGTTTAGTTATGCGATTTAACTCTAATTCCACGATATTACTAGTATCGTCCTAAGTGGGCGACATAGCTGAATTAGCCGTCCTAATTGGACAATTTGCATAAATATAACCGGAAAGAAGGGGGTAGATGTCCTAAGTGGACGACATGTGTTATTATGTCATGACATGCTCCAGAAGGGAGCCTAGACATCCTCAGTGGACGACCGAGCCTTTATTAGTCTCATCTTGTAAAATGGGACTTAGACATCCTATGTGGATGACTATTGTGTATGAGCGGCTCAAAGTCATGGAATATATGATTTAGACGTCCGAAGTGGACGACTAGAACATTTTTTGCTATATTGAACCTACATGGGTTCATAGCGTCCTAAGTGGATGACTAGTGCAAGGCTAATAGCAAGCATCCTTAGATTTACAAAGCAACACTAGTATTAATGTGTTTATGTTATGCTTTTATATGTTATCTCTAGAGGTGGTAATTTGTGCCCAAAAAAAAAAAAAATAAAAAAAAAATGGCTAAATGGGCAAACTTTTAAAAGATTTGGCACATTTGGCCCCCCTCCTTTTTTTTAAAAAAAATGGACATATATTGCCCATTTAAAAGTTAAATGGGCATATATTGCCCATTTAAAAGTTAAATGGGCACAAATGGACACATATTTTCTCTCAATTGGATAACATTACAATTGTTTTTAAAGAAAAAAATTGTAGATATAATATATTTAATTTTTTAAATATAAATGAGGTGTTAAGTTTAAGGAATTTATTTCGTCGTTTTGGGTATTTTCTAAAACGATTCGTATAACATGCGCCCGTTTGGCCCGTGCCCGTTTAGCCCATAGCCCGTTTGACCCGTGGCCCATGCCTGCCCGGCCCGCCCGTTTTGCCACCTATAGTTATATCACTAAGCGTTGTGCTTATGTTGCTTTGTTGTACTTGTTATTGGTGAAGCTAGTGGTAGTGCTACGAAGGGTACGAAGACCGAGAACTAGACCTCGGTGGGATACTTGGGTAATGAGCCTTTTCCCTACATGCTCTTTTACCAAGAAACACCCTAGGAAGTCGTGTTTTGGTTTGTAATTATGTAAACGCAGATTTGGTTAATAACTTGATGGTTATGGTTGTGTTTAAAGATCAAAGGGGTGTTTGGCATAGCGCAACTCTAGCTCCAAATGACCCATTTTGATGTTGTACGGTTCTAAATGGATAGTGTACGTTGTGTATACTTTTCTTAATAAAGTATGTTTATAATCAAATTAAAACTTAGCGCATGAGTCTAAGGGTTGTTTTTATATCGATTGTAGAGAGAATATGAGGAATTCAGGAATATAAAGTCGGGGTAAATGCATTAAAAAATGAGCGCATACACGGAAGGCTAAGGCTATTTGGTTGTACATTTAAGTGGGGTGTAACAAATTCTTCCTTTAAGTAAAATGCTTAAAGTTAGAAACGAAAAGATAGGCTCGGAGGGGTGTACTAGGGGTTTCGTGTACTAAAAATGAGTACAATGCTAAGGGTTTGGGAAAAAATTAGTTGACTTAACTAGCCAAGTAATATGACTTAAATGGTCAAGTAATTATAATACGGGTTTAACACAAGGGTGATCCTAATGCCTCTTATCATGTAGTAAATCCTACTACACGAATGTAGTCTCACTAGCGGTCTCGGGATGCATCACTAACGCAAGTCCCAGAATCTAAATGCTACCGGTACACTCATAAGCACTAATAGTAAATGCTTTTCCTATCAAATCTAAAGGCGAACCTCACATATTTGGGTGGAAAATTTTTCTGAAAGTACGGTTATGTGCTAGTCATACAATCTCATATCCATGAGACGCTTGCTATGGCTAAAGTTTCACTCTTAAATGTTGTAAAAAATTTTAAATTTGACGCTAAAATTGCACTAACAAGTATTTCTCATAGTTTTATTACACATCTACTATTAAACAAAACAAACTCAAGCGAAAGTGCATATGTAAGGTATCATCTTTTTACCCTCCCCTTACACTTAAGATGAACATTGTCCCCAATGTTCAAGTAAAGAATGTAAAAGTTAAAAAATAAAAAGAATGAAATCAAATACTCCCCTGATTCGCTCGGTATGGATAATAAGGTGACCAGGTTAAATCTTCCTCCAAGAAAATGAACAATCAAAGCTTCCCTTCCAGAATATAAATCATCTTCTTGTCATACATAACCTGTAAAACCTGATAAAATAGACAAGACAACCTCGCGTAAAATCGGCGGCATCCTATATAAGTTACTAAATCCTAGAAAACAAGATAAGATATAATGCTTGTGGAATGAAGTTTGCAGATCTCCTGGAGATTATAAAACTTAATAATTCACAAAAACCATAAGACTCCGTTAGAAAAACAAAACTGGTAAAATTTCCAGATTTTTACACTTGACGCCGTCAAGAGTAAACTCTTGACGCCGTCAGAAGTGACCTGCAGAAATTCTTATGTTAAGTTTCCGAAAAATTTCTGGAAAAACTTGGTCCTACTTCCTGGAAAATCCTGCAAAACTTCATTATGACTCAATACAAGCATTCGACTCTAACAAATACGAATATACATGTTCATTTAATATTGTGGAGAATCATGATCGGTTTGTTTCTTGAAAACATATTTGGGGTTTCCCCTTACACTTATCTTTTGCAAAAATACTTTTAGGTGGAGTTAAGACTAGGCCAAAACAACAAAGTAAAGTATTTCCACTATTTAGTTTAGAAACATGATCTACCAACAATAAAAATTAAGCATGCATACGGAAGCAAATAACAAACAAACAAAAATAAAATCACACAAAACATGGGTTGCCTTCCAAGAAGCGCTTTTCTTTATTTACGAGTCTTGTAGCTAGACTCAAGGTCATGGGTTACTACATGACCTCATCCCTTGAAATGATATACCCCATGTAGTTGTGATCATTACTGTTATGGTGGTAGTGCCTCAATCTGTCGATACTCGCAATCACCATTCCACCTACTTTACTTCTCAAGTTAGCTACTCTATCTTGGCTCACACCTTCGATTGTGAATGGCCCATACCACCAAGGACTTGGTTTATCGGGTGGTATTGTTGTTTCCAAGTGTCTCAAGAGTACCAAGTTCCCTTCCTCAAATGGTACATGATTTTCTATGGGTTGAGTATGTTCGAATTCGACCTGAACCTTATTGCTTTTTCTTCTTTCATTTTTAGCTTTCTTATAGCTTTTGATTCTTGCCTCCCATGCAAGAATTTTATTTTGAACACGAATGGGTGTCGTGCCAATGTTGTTTTTGATCTTTCTCCAACTCAAATTCTCATGCCCACTTCGCGGGGTCATGGAAAAGCTAATCTTTCTTTTTCCAGATTTAAGCTCAATCTTCCTACCTTCATACTTAATGACAGCCCTAGCGGTGGCGAGGAATGGTGCCCCAAGGATTATTGGCATGCATCCATCTCCTTTATCATCGATGATCATAAAATCAACGGGGTACATGAATCCTGCGACATTAACTAATACATCTTCTGCGATTCCTAGGGGGTATACGTACGAGTGTCCAACGAGAGATAACCTAACACGAGTAGGGGCTGGCATTTTTGACGTTAGTTGGATGTAAATAGTTAGGGGCATAAGATTTACTTCCGATCCTTGGTCGGCGAAAGCACTAAGATATTTCAAGTCCCCGATGCTCGTTGGTATCTCAAAGTTCCCACATGCTATCTGCTTAGTAGCCACTTTTTGCACCAATAGCCTCTCGAATACTGATCCTCCAGGTAGCGTATCATACTCATCTTTCACTTCTCCTTCTTTCTCAGAAACCTGTTTGGAGGGTTGGTTATGCCCATCACCCTTAATCCAATTTGTTATGGTGTTTTCGTTTATATCATGTTTCAGGTAATAACTCAAAGGTTGGGATTCTGGTGGTTTTTCTAAGGTCTGTTTAGCAGGAGTTTCTACCTTCTCGTTATCCTTTTGGACAATGGTGATGGAGTTAACAAATTGGGTGGTGGGAGCGGCGCTTTCTTTCCTTAGTAGTATTCTTTCGGGGGTTCTCTGGTTGGCATACTCCTCTAATAGACTCATCATCTCATTCATTTTCTCCTGCATCTCCTCTTTTTGCTTATAAACTGCTTCCTCGAATCTAGCAAGCCGCTCTGAGTGAGTCGTCACATATTCTCTCATCCTAGCTTCAAACTCCGGGCTAAGCTCCTTGGGAGGGGAACATGGTGGGGAATAGTCTTGAAAACTCTCGACATTTTCTCTAGGGGGTGACTCGGATAATGGTGTTGAAGTTGGTTTCGAGACAGAGTTGACAGTAGCCCGCCTAGGACTCAGAGGTCTCCTTCGTCTTTCCTCAAAATAGTCGACATTTGCCTCGAGTTTGCATAGGAGTTCATCGGGGATTTCGGTGGTCCCTCCAGATGTCGAGACTGCATTGATGGCCGCTTTTATCGTATGATTAAATTCCCACATCTCATGATTGTCAGCAGCGAGCTCCTCGATAATTGCCCAATACTCCTCGGCGTTCTTATCACGCAATTTACCTCCCGCGGCCCTATCGATTGTGCGCTTAGTGTGATAGTCAACATGGTCGTAAAAAATCTGGACTAATAACCAAAGGTTTATACCATGATGACGGACCTTGTAGAGGAGATCCTTAAAACAGGCCCAAGCTTCGTAGAAGGTTTCACCCTGCTGCTGTTCAAACATCAGAATGTCATTTCTAAGCATTGCAGTCTTCCCCGGTGGGAAGAATTGAGTAAGGAAGCGATTGGTGAGGTTATCCCATGTGGTGATGGATCCCGCGGGTAAACGCTCAAGCCATTGACTAGCTTGATCGCGTAGAGAGAATTGGAATAGGCGTAATCGGGTTGTCTCTCTAGTTGCAACATCTAGGTCTATGGAATCTACGATTTTGAGGAAGTCCTTAAGATGTTGGTTTGGATCTTCGGAATGAAGTCCATGGAATGCACATCCGCTTTGCACCAACCGGATGGTGTCGGATCGCAAGGGGGTCACATTGGCTCCGGTGAGCTCAATGGTGTTTCGGTAGCCTTGGTGGCTAGGTCGAGAATACTCTCCTAAGGTTCGGGGCCTAAGGGGTTCTAATGGTGGGTTTTGTTGTGATGGGATGACGGGTTCAAAGATGTTCCCGTTGTCCATGATGTCGGGTGGTTACGAACAAAGACACAAAGAAATAAGATAGACTAAAGAGAACCTAAAAAAATAAAAATAAAATCTTACTAGAAAGGAATCTAGCAAGTAGACCTAATAAAAAGAAATTCTAACCTAGACAATAACTATTCCCCAGGCTGCGGCGCCAAAAACTTGATACGTGGGAATCGCACCAGGCTTTACCTCTCAAGGGATCTTGAGAAGCTTACAACCCCCACCAGGCAGTGTACCTGATCGTTGTAGTATAGTATAGTGACAAGTACCGGGGGATTGATCGTTCAGCTTAGGAATAGTGTCGCTAGGATTAGAAAACCTAAATACTAGTTCTAAAGGTGAGGGATGATTATTTTTGTATTTTTATATTTTATGAAAGCAAGTAAAAATCTCGGGTTTGAAGGATTTGGGCGGAATTAGTTGCTAATCAAATAACCCAATACTAAAGATGCAATCAAAATAAAATACTAGAAATGAAAATAAACTAAATTATACTAAAGTTGTGAGCAGTAAATGGAGAAAATGTGTTTACTTAGATTTCACTACTCCCTAGACATCTTTTACATGTTAATTACTTGTTATAATTGCATGGATGACAGATCGTATTCCTTAATACCATTCATGGGGTGGCACACTTAACTCCCCAATTCTATGAGCTCTTATCTCCTCCTATACCATGCCCAGCACAACCATAGGGATTATAAACAGTGGCTCATGCATTAAATACAACCAATAAAGACCTAGTGCGCGTCGGTTCATGTTTCTTAAGACGTTCAAGCATGTTACCAATTGGAGATCTGCCAGTTTTCTTAAGCCTAACATATAAATCATTCATCCAATACAAGTAATCAACACATAATTAACATCTAGGTTTCATTAGATCCAAGCAAACAAAAGATAGATCTAGCCTAGCATGATGGAATTAAGACAAGAACAAGATATAGACAACCAACACATAGACATATTGATTGAATTAAAAGAACACTTATCTCAATTACACATGAAAGGTATCAAGGGCTTGGAACCCTTGAAAAACCTGTAAAATTCGCACCAAAATCGTACTTAGGGTTTCTCCAAAACTTCTCTCTTTTTAATGTGAAAATTAGAAAACTATATATAGGAAAAGGGGTCTGACGGCGTCAAGAATAAACTTGTGACGTGATGCGTGGGAATCGCAACAGGTTTTACCTCTCGAGGGATCTCGAGAAGCTTACAACCCCCACCAGGCAGTGTACCTGATCGTTGTAGTATAGTATAGTGACAAGTACCGGGGGATTGATCGTTCAGCTTAGGAATAGTGTCGCTAGGATTAGAAAGCCTAAATACTAGTTCTAAAGGTGAGGGATGATTATTTTTGTGTTTTTATATTTTTTAGAAAGCAAGTAAAATCTCGGGTTTTGAAGGATTAGGGCGGAATTAGTTGCTATTCAACTAACCCAATACTAAGATGCAATCAAAATAAAATACTAAAAAAGAAAATAAACTAATTATACTAAGGTTGTGAGCAGTAATTGGAGAAAATGTGTTTACTTAGATTTCACTACTCCCTAGATATCTTTTACACGTTAATTACTTGTTATAATTGCATGGATGACGGATTGTATTCCTTAATACCATTCATGGGGTGGCATACATAACTCCCCAATTCTATGAGCTCTTATCTCCTCCTACACCATGCCCAGCACAACTATAGGGATTGTAAACAGTGGCTCATGCATTAAATACAACCAATAAAGACCTAGTACGCCTCGGTTCATGTTTCTTAAGACGTTCAAGCATGTTACCATTTGGAGATCTGCCAGTTTTCTTAAGCCTAACATATAAATCATTCATCCAAAACAAGAATAAACAAGTAATCAACACATAATCAATATCTAGGTTTCATTAGATCTAAGCAAACACAAAAGAGATCTAGCCTAGCATGATAGAATTAAGACAAGAACAAGACATAGACAACCAACACATAGACATATTGATTGAATTAGAAGAACACTTATCTTAATTAATCATGCAAGGTATCAAGGGGTTGGAACCCTTGAAAAACCTGTAAAGTTACACCAAAATCGTCTTTAGGGTTTCTCCCCAAAACTTCTCTCCTTTAATGTGAAAAACTAGAAAACTATATATGGGAAAATAGGGATGACGGCGTCAAGAACAAAGGTGTGACGCCGTCATCTCGCCGCCAAATACTTCCTCGGACGGCCTTGATCTACTTCTGACGCCGTCAACTACGGATTTTAATTCTTGGGGTTTGACGCCGTCATGAGTTTACTCTTGACGCCTTCATGTACTGTTCCCAACATGGAAAATTGAGACTTTGCCGTTTTCTTCACTTTTATGCTCCAAAAACGTCCAAAATTGCTTCTTTTCCAGAATTCACTCTCCAAGTACCTAAAATCACAAAAGGAACGATTTAGGGCAATATTTGATCAAATAAATTCGGATTCGGGCTTAAATGACCCCCTAAAAACGGACCATTTTTCGCCTCATCATATACCCTTACACTTGAGATTTGCTTGTCCTCAAGCAAATGCGCTTTTATTCTAGTCAAAAGACAAGTTAGGGGTCATTTAACACTAATATAAAAGTAATTACAACAAATAATCGTTCCACTAAAGACCAATAGACAAGCACGGAGGTCATATACAAGCACCTCACAAATAGTGTTTAGATACTCACATATCTCGGGTGTAATAAAGTAATATAACATTATGGAAATGGAAGATATCTCTCACTACCTGTCATAGCAAAATAGATTACCATAGGCTTGGGAAAGGATCAAACCTCCACCACATGGCGTAAGCACCTAGGATAAACTATCAAAGAGGTCTTTTAAAGGGTTGTAACGTTAGGTATAGGGATATGAATTACACGGTTTTGTTGGATAAAGGAAGTTATTACTGGTGGTGAGTTAACAATCTTGGTCAATTACATGTACAATATGGCGTTGCTAAGCCAAGACTAGACTCGACTTAAGCTAATAAATGAGAAATAACAAAAACATAAAATGAACATAGAATGAAAAGGGATGGTAGTCCGTGTGTTCTCTTTTCTTTTTTTTTTCCTTTTTCTATATATATATATATATATATATATATATATATATATATATATTTTTTTTTTTTGCATACACTCTTACCCTACCATCCAAAATAATACATCATAGGGAATGAAAATTCCCCTTACACTTGAATCTTTACATACTTTACAATTAAACTAATCTAATGACTTGAATTAAGAAAATCAAAACACTTGGAGCACTTTTAAGATTAACGCACATATGGGGGTAATAAATGATGTTCTTCCCCATTACTCCATAAAATAAGTACTTACCCATGAGTCCCAATCGTCCCAAAACAATATGTACAAGGATATGACTCGACTTAGCAACCATGTAATCAATTAGAAAGTTAACTTAGGGTTTAACAATTAACAATAATGCACTAAAAATGAGCGCATACACGGAAGGCTAAGGCGATTTGGGTGTATATTTAAGTGGGGTGTAACAAATTCTTCCTTTAAGTAAGATGCTTAAAGTTAGAAACGAAAACATAGGCTCGGAGGGGTGTACTAGGGGTTTCGTGTACTAAAAATGAGTACAACGCTAAGGGTGTGGGAAAAATTAGTTGACTTAACTAGTCAAGTAGTATGACTTAAATGGTCAAGTAATTATGATACGGGTTTAACACAAGGGTGATCCTAATGCCTCTTATCATGTAGTAAATCCTACCACACGAATGTAGTCTCACTAGCGGTCTCGGAATGCATCACTAACGCAAGTTCTAGAATCTAAATGCTACCGGTACACTCATAAGCACTAATAATGAATGCTTTTCCTATCAAATCTAAAGGCGAACCTCACATATTTGGGTGGAAAATTTTTCTGAATATACGGTTATGTGCTAGTCATACAATCTCCTATCCATGAGACGCTTGCTATGGCTAAAGTTTCACTCCTAAATATTGTAAAAAATTTTAAATTTGGCGCTAAAATTGCACTAACAAGTATTTCCCATAGTTTTATTACACATCTACTATCAAACAAAACAAACTCAAGCGAAAGTGCATATGTAAGGTATCATCTTTTTACCCTCCCCTTACACTTAAGATGAACATTGTCCCCAATGTTCAAGTAAAGAATGTAAAAGTGAAAAAGTAAAGAGAATGAAATCAAATACTCCCCTGATTCGCTCGGTATGGATTATAGGATGGCCAGGTTAAATCTTCCTCCAAGAAAATGAACAATCAAAGCTTCCCTTCCAGAATATAAATCATCTTCTTGTCATACATAACCTGTAAAACCTGACAAAATAGACAAGACAACCTCGCGTAAAATTGGCGGCATCCTATATAAGTTTCTAAGTCCTAGAAAACGAAGTAAGATATAATGCTTGTGGAATGAAGTTTGCAGATCTCCTGGAGATTATAAAACTTAATAATTCACAAAAACCATAAGACTCCGTTAGAAAAACAAAACCGGTAAAATTTCCAGATTTTAACTCCTGACGCCGTCAAGAGTAAAACTCTGACGCCGTTAGAATGGACCTGCAGAAATTCTTATGTTAAGTTTCCGGAAAATTTCTGGAAAAACTTGGTCCTACTTCCTGGAAAATCCTGCAAAACTTCATTATGACTCAATACAAGCATTTGACTCTAACAAATACGAATATACATGTTCATTTAATATTGTGGAGAATCATGATCGGTTTGTTTCTTAAAAACATATTTGGGGTTTCCCCTTACACTTATCTTTTGCAAAAATACTTCTAGGTGGAGTTAAGACTAGGCCAAAACAACAAAGTAAAGTATTTCCACATTTTAATTTAGAAACATGATCAACCAATAATAAAAATAAAACATGCATACGGAAGCAAATAACAGTCAAACAAATAAAATCACACAAAACATGGGTTGCCTCCCAAGAAGCGCTTTTCTTTATTTACGAGTCTTGTAGCTAGACTCAAGGTCATGGGTTACTACGTGATTCGGGTGAGTTCCTCGTTGAGGACATCTTTGGGATCAAACTTAGGTTTCAACTTTCTATCGGTTTCCTTAGTATGGTATGACCTTTCAAACTTTTCTCCATCCGGATCATACAAGGTCATTCTAATATGCCATGACCCGTCACCTTCTTTAGGTGGCTTGTCCCACCTCCATTTACACTTATCTCCCTCTCTTTTCCATTTATTCCTTTCTATGTTAATGGGCATTACGCTTAATAACTCAATCATCTTCCTAAAGACTAAGGGGTCCTCAAAGGGGTCTAGCTCTTCATCTCTAGCTATGAGTTGTTCTACCGAATGTGTCTTTTCAACAAAGTCTTTTTCTAGATAGAATGGGCATTGAGGTCCTATAAAGTTCCTTTCTATCCAAGGTCCATATCTAGACGGTCTCCTATTCATCTCTACCCAATGCGGTGTTGGTTCATCATCACAATCATAACTATGCTTCTTAACATCATACACCGACCAAGTATCGCCTTCACCTACCGTTATCTTTGATTCCTTGCAATCTATCATGGCACTAGCGGTTGCTAAAAATCCTCTTCCTACCAATAATGGGCATGTAGTGTCACTAACCATGTCTAGGACGTGAAAATCCGCTAATATAGTTAACTTTCCTACGTGAACAACTACATCCTTAATCATTCCAATCGGGTGTGCAATACTCCCATCCGCTAGCCCTATCAATACCTCCGTTTCCTCTAACTTTCCTAGCTTAAGAGCGGTGAATAAGGATAAGGGAATCAAGTTGAGGCTTGACCCTAAATCGGCTAGTGTGTCGAAAGCTTCGGATCTTCCTATCTTACAAGGCAAAACAAATATACCCGGGTCATCAAGCTTTTTAGGCAACTTGTTTTGAACGAAGGCGGTCCCATTTTTGCCTAGCTTACACTTCTCAAATTTTTCTAGGAGGGCACTATAGTAGGGAGCACGCGCTAAGACATCAATGACGGGGCGTTCAAGGTGAAGTTCTTTGAATTCTTCGTCAAGGTCTTGCGTAAGAGGTGTTTCAACAATGCTTTTGACCGGCTCTATAGTGGGTGTTTTATTTGATTGGTCCTTTTGGGGAACTTGGTTTTGTTTGAAACACGTGCTCGTTGATTTAACCGAGTAATATTGTGGACACGAAGTGGGTGACGAAACCGAGGATATGGAATTAACGGTTAGTTTCGGATTCTTGACCGTGTCACTCGGGAGTGCTCCCATTTCTCGGTCATTGAGAACTTTCAACAATGCGTTAATTCTAGTGGTCATCTCGCTTTGCTTGTGTTTGAAATCGGCTTCAAACTTAGATATGCGAGCTTCTTGAGATGCCATAAACTTTGACATCAATCCTTCAAGATTGTTGGTACTACCATAGTTGTTAGAAGGATTGTTGTTGAAAGTATGGTTGGATGGTGGACCGTTTGGTTGGTAACGATTAGGCGGATTGGAAGAATTGGGTTGATTTTGTTTCCACCTAAGGTTTGGGTGATTTTTCCATGAGGGGTTGTATGAATCACCGTATGTGTTTGGCTCGGGCTTGAAAGTGTACCACTTATCTCCCGCTTCGTCGGTACGTCATGGGGACCACTACATAATTCGCATGAAGAAGTGATTTTGTTCACTTGACTTGAAGGCTTCGAAGCTTCGTAGGATTTCATGAGAAACTTGACTTGGTCCTCAAGTTCCATGATCCTACGGTCGGGAGTGCTAGAATTGTTCGAAGGCAAAGATATTGCCTTGACCGTTTTGTTCAAATCACGGGGATCATTCCAACTTTCGTTGTCATAGAGAGCAAGATCTTCTATGAGTTCCCATGATTGTTCCGCACTAAGATCACGTAGCTTACCACCGGCCGATTGGTCAATGGCTCGCCTCGTGGAGATGTCGATATGGTCATAGAATATTTGGACTTGGAGCCAAAGATCTATGCCATGATGAGGGACTTTTTGGAGTAAGTCCTTGAAACGAGTCCATGCTTCATAAAGAGATTCATTTTGACGTTGTTGGAACATCAAGATGTCATTCCTAAGCTTAGTAGTTCTCCCCGGTGGGAAAAATTGAGCAAGGAAACGAGTGGTGAGATCATCCCATGTGGTGATGGATCCCGCGGGTAAACGCTCAAGCCATTGACTAGCTTGATCCCGTAGAGAGAATTGGAATAGGCGTAAACGGGTAGTCTCTCTAGTTTCAACACCTAGGTCTATGGAATCTACGATTTTGAGAAAGTCCTTAAGATGTTGGTTTGGATCTTCGGAACGAAGTCCATGGAATGCACATCCGCTTTGCACCAACCGGATGGTGTCGGATCGCAAGGGGGTCACATCGGCTCCGGTGAGCTCAATGGTGTTTCAGTAGCCTTGGTGGCTAGGTCGGGAAAACTCTCCTAAGGTTCGGGGCCTAAGGGGTTCTAGTGGTGGGTTTTGTTGTGGTGGGATGACGGGTTCAAAGATGTTACCACCTTCCATGATGTCGGATGGTAAATAGTTACGAATAAAGGCACGAAGAAATAAGATAGACTAAAGAAGACCTAAAAATAAAAATAAAATCTTACTAGAAAGGAATCTAGCAAGTAGACCTAATAAAAAGAAATCCTAACCTAGACAATAACTATTCCCCGGGCTGCGGCGCCAAAAACTTGATGCGTGGGAATCGCAACAGGTTTTATCTCTCGAAGGATCTCGAGAAGCTTACAACCCCCACCAGGCAGTGTACCTGATCATTGTAGTATAGTATAGTGACAAGTACCGGGGGATTGATCGTTCAGCTTAGGAATAGTGTCGCTAGGATTAGAAAGCCTAAATACTAGTTCTAAAGGTGAGGGATGATTATTTTTGTGTTTTTATATTTTTTAGAAAGCAAGTAAAATCTCGGGTTTTGAAGGATTAGGGCGGAATTAGTTGCTATTCAACTAACCCAATACTAATATGCAATCAAAATAAAATACTAAAAATGAAAATAAACTAATTATACTAAGGTTGTGAGCAGTAATTGGGGAAAATGTGTTTACTTAGATTTCACTACTCCCTAGATATCTTTTACACGTTAATTACTTGTTATAATTGCATGGATGACGGATTGTATTCCTTAATACCATTCATAGGGTGGCATACATAACTCCCTAATTCTATGAGCTCTTATCTCCTCCTACACCATGCCCAGCACAACTATAGGGATTGTAAACAGTGGCTCATGCATTAAATACAACCAATAAAGACCTAGTACGCCTCGGTTCATGTTTCTTAAGACGTTCAAGCATGTTACCATTTGGAGATCTGCCAGTTTTCTTAAGCCTAACATATAAATCATTCATCCAAAACAAGAATAAACAAGTAATCAACACATAATCAATATCTAGGTTTCATTAGATCTAAGCAAACACAAAAGAGATCTAGCCTAGCATGATAAAATTAAGACAAGAACAAGATATAGACAACCAACACATAGACATATTGATTGAATTAGAAGAACACTTATCTTAATTAATCATGCAAGGTATCAAGGGGTTGGAACCCTTGAAAAACCTGTAAAGTTACACCAAAATCGTCTTTAGGGTTTCTCCCCAAAACTTCTCTCCTTTAATGTGAAAAACTAGAAAACTATATATAGGAAAATAGGGATGACGGCGTCAAGAACAAAGGTGTGACGCCGTCATCTCGCCGCCAAATACTTCCTCGGACGGCCTTGATCTACTTCTGACGCCGTCAAGGCCTAGGCCGTCACACAAATTACTCTTGACGCCCTGTGTGTGACGCCGTCATCAACTATGGATTTTAATTCTTGGGCTTTGACGCCGTCATGAGTTTACTCTTGACGCCTTCATGTACTGTTCCCAGCATGGAAAATTGAGACTTTGCCGTTTTCTTCACTTTTATGCTCCAAAAACGTCCAAAATGGCTTCTTTTCCAGAATTCACTCTCCAAGTACCTAAAATCACAAAAGGAACGATTTAGGGCAATATTTGATCAAATAAATTCGGATTCGGGCTTAAATGACCCCCTAAAAACGGACCATTTTTCGCCTCATCATGACGCCGTCACCTCGCCGCCAAAACTCTTCTCGAACTGCCTTGATCTACATTTGACGCCGTCATGTGATAATCATTTCCAGGCCGTCATGACTTTTACTCTTGACGCCCTACTTCGTGACGCCGTCAATTCTCTACTGGACCGTCATGGAATTTTGCTCTTGACTCCGTCAGAATGTTAATCTTGACGCCGTCACCTACTGTTCCCAGCATGGAAAATTAAGACTTTGGCGTTTTCTTCACTTTTATGCTCCAAAAACGTCCGAATTGCTTCCTTTTCCAGATTTAGGGCAATATTTGATCAAATAAATTCGAATTCGGGCTTAAATGACCCCCTAAAAGTGGTTCATTTTTCGCCTCATCAATCACACAATATAAAATCCATGCAAATATGCACATTTTCATGGATTTAGCTTAACAATTAACATATTGCACCAAGATCGTTTACTAAAACGCATAACAAACTACATGACATCCTAGGGTTTCTAATCATATTAAAAAATCAGAAACCATAAACCCTAAAACCCTTAAGGGTCAAATCGACCCAAAAATAAAATTAGGGTTAGGAATCTAACAAACCCTAAAAACATGTAACTAAACGAATCAAGATCCAATTTTTATGCGGTTCGATAATTAATCACACATTATAACGGCTCTAGATGCCGCTGTTGGAATTATGATATCATGACATTCATATAAAATAAACTAAACACATCAAGTGAGCATAGCGGAAGCAATTATAACAAGATCATATAACATGTAATTAATTAATCAAATATAAAAGTAAACATACCTTTGTGATTCTAGCCCGAACAAGAATCAATTAATGTAATTCTTCAAATCAAGAACCCTAATTAGGGTTTATGTGGATTATAAGAATTACCCCTTACCTTTTTGTAATTCAATCCAAGATACAATCAATATTGTGATTGTATCACGTTCTTGTACACATGTACTAAAACAAGTTAAAGTAATGCTAGTTATTAAATCACAAAAACAACCAAACTATTTGTTTTGGAAAACCAAACCAAACAAAACCCTTATGAGGTTTATTTGGATCGACTACAAGAAGAAGAAAAGAAAAAGAAAAGGATTAGGGATTTGTGTGTGTGCACAAGATTACCCAAAACCTAAAACATGGACATGTATTTATACACATAGAAAACTTGGAGCTCAAGCAAGGTGTGTACAAGTTATTAGAAAACAATGCATCTTGGGTTTGCTTATATACTATTCAAAACTTGGAGCTCAAGGTACAAAGGAAGTGGAGAACCCCCTATGGCCGATCGGTTTGGACTCCCCCAAGGGGATTCCGGAACCTTCCCTTGTTTCCAAGTTTTCCTTAGTATTACTTTCCTAATCTTCGTATAATAGGTCATTAGTCATTTATCATTAAATACTAATTACTATTACTTGTTTTGTGTTTATTAATAATTACTTATAACATTTTATAAATAATTATTTCTTTTTCTCTTCATACGTATTGTGTGCAATCCCGTGATCTCGAGTTCGATCCTAACATATGACTACTAAAATAATGTCCATAATCTAACAGTAGCACGATCTTATGTGCACAAGTCGGCCGTCCCTGGGCTCTACTGCAAATTTTACTTGTGGACTCCAAATTTGTTCTTCATCGAATTTCAGGAACCCCGATGGCAGGCTTTCATAGAGATTCTCTGGGACGGTTAAATATTTCCCACCAGATTTCAAGACCAAAAACCTTGGGAGCAATGTCATTGCCATTGCCCATGTTATGGACACTTGATGGTTTGAGAGACAAGTGAAAGAATATCATATAGGTTATAACTCATGAATACTCGTAATATATTTTTGAAAGCAAAAGTGTTTTGTTTTTCAAGTTACCTTATCGAATATGTTATAATTCGATATGATAGCATTCAAAGAAAGCCTCATGGAATTGTATTCCTTTCTTGATACAATTGGTAGAGAATATTTACTTTTAATTAACTAAGCTTTCTTTTTAAAAGTGTATAGAAATCCAACTTCATAAAAAACTAAAAGTTGTCTCGTTGTTATTTAACTTACCCTATGATAAAGAAAAGGTGAACATAATATGTTTTGGGTTAATAATATGCTGGTGATTCGCCCATCATCTTCTATTTTGGTTTAAAATATTTCACATATCTTTGCTATTTCAAACATATGTACCTGAGATAGCTCATCAATCTTGTTTAATAACAAAAAATATTGATTGTATCATGATAGCATTGATTCAAATCACAAATTTTAATTGCATGTGTAAGTTAAGTGACTAGATTCGAGTATTAATCCAAAATGATTCTTTACTTCTCTTTAGTCTAATGTATATCTTACGGGTTTTTTTTTTATTATAAAAGAAATTGATAAAGATAAGGTTGATAATACTTAAGGTGTTAGAATTGTAATTGATGTATTCTGTCACTGCGTTTAGTTGGATCTCAAGGTAATTTAATTTAAAAAAGATAAAAAGAACTTAATTCTAATTTAGTAGGATTATCTTTGCTATAACTAGAGGAGTGGAGGCCCAGTTAGTATCTCGACTCCCCACTAATTTCTTATAAATCCTATGATTTTCTAATAAAATGATGGTTATAAAAAAAACAGCAAAATAATAATAATAATAATAATAATAATAATAATAATAATAATAATAATAATAATAATAATAATAATAATAATAATAATAATAATAATAATAATAATAATAATAATAATAATAATAATAATGGTGCATAAGGAGGCTCCATTGGGGTTGAATTACGTCCTACAGATGTGCTAATATTCAATTGGCTCCAAGGCAAGGATGCATGTCTGGATGTAACTGGGGTCTCTCATTTCGCTGGGACAGGGGCGGCTTCATGGGCCCCTGTGGTGGCTTTGTAAAATGCTATAGAAAAAAAAGGAAGAAATATGAATCCAAGTATGAAGACAATTGATACAAGTTTGTCCTTTTTGCTTTTTTTTTACGTTTGGGGAACTTGAGACGGAAGCTCTGAATACACTGTCTTGTATCAAGTCTATTGCCAACAAGCACTCTAATAATCTTAAGAATGGTGTTTTTATTTTTCATCGAGTTAGTTTTTTTTATCCAAAAGGGAGTGGAGGGAGTGGGAGCTCAGATTGTATCTATACTCTCCTACAATTTTATATAACTTTCCATGTTTCTTTTTTATTGAAAGGAGATGGTTTATAATAATAATAATAATAATAATAATAATAATAATAATAATAATAATAATAATAATAATAATAATAATAATAATAATAATAATAATAATAATAATAAAAATAATAATAATAATAATAATAATAATAATAATAATAATAATAATAATAATAATAATAATAATAATAATAATAATAATAATAATAATAATAATAAAATCTTTAGTAAGATTAGCTTTTCAATAGCTAGATAAGTGTGAGCCCAGTTATAATAATAATAATAATAATAATAATAATAATAATAATAATAATAATAATAATATTAATAATAATAATAATAATAATTATTATTATTATTATTATTATTATTATTATTATTATTATTATTATAATAAATATTATTATTATTCTATTATTATTATTATATAAATATTATTATTTTAATATTTATATGATAATAATAATAATAATAAAAATAAAATAATAATAATTATTATTATCTAAATACTATTATTATAATAATTATATTAAATATTTATTTTTATTATTATTATATTATAATTTTATTTTATTATTTTTATATAAATATTATTATAATAAATATTTATTATTATTGTTATTATTATTATTATTATTATTATAAAATTCGAAATTACAACATAATTTAAAACTTTTCATCAACATCCTATACAATCTGAATTCACTCCTTTGATGTAACTGTAATTACTGAATTACAATTACAACGCAAACAAAACGACCTAAATAATCTGAATTACAATTCCTTCTATTATGCGAACCATACAACCCACGTAATGTAATCTGAATTATAATTATATCCAATTACGCTAGATTACGGCGAACCAAACTCCTCATAATAGTGTATGCAGAATAAAGTTGATAACACAAACATAACCTATCCACGTTCAACTGAAACTTGAGCCGAACTCACTCAAAATAAGTGTATTTGGAATCCAGCTCGCAAATGTGGTCAACTTGAAGGCTAAAGTTATTCTATATGAGCTTCGGGTAACCAAATATGAACTGGTACCATAGGCACTTTGACGGCGAAAGAGGCGAAAAAAGCAATCCATGAATGGTGGGTCTCATATTCGAGTCATCATACCTTACATATGGTTTTTTTCTTTCTTTTGATTTTTCCTATTCACTTTTTTATTTATTACTTTGTCTTCTAAATGTTATTAACTAAAGTATATCTATATCTCTTCTACATTATAAAGCATTTGGGACTTCCTATAAAAGAAAGTTTTAAAATTTTAAAACCAAAAACATTACTATAAAAAGAAAAGTAGAAAATTAATGTAAAATATGAAAATTTAAATCTCATTTAAACTATATGTAACCACCTCCAATAATGATACATTTTAATGAAATTGTTTTTTAAGAAAAGCTCGCTAAATTTATAACCATCAATTTAATGCTTAAATTTGGGGGGGGGGGGGGGGGGGGGGGAGTGCTGACCATTACATTAATAATTTAGACGTTGTAATTTTGAAATACATATCTCTACTACTTTATAGTATTTGGGGCAAGCTAAATAAGGAAGTTTAAAATGAAAAACATTTGCTCAGCACAAAAATAGTCATCGGGTACCCGCCGCCGCATTGCGCGGGTACGGGTACCCTTCTATTTCTATTTATGTATTCTTTTTTTATAGTATTGAATCTTAACAACAACAACAACTAATACACAATTATGTGTCAGCTTTCATCTCTTTCAGGTACAGATTCTTGGCAATGGTTGATCGGTAATGATAGCACTTTCACAGTCTCGGAGACTCCGAAGCATATTGATGATGTTATTCTCCCTTCACTACAAGTTAGTACGAGATGGTGTAAAGCTCTTCCTCGGAAAGTCAATATATTTATGTGGCGTTTAAGATTGGACCGATTACCACATCGTTTGAACTTATCAAGAAGAGGCATCGATATTAATTCAATCTTGTGCTCAGTGTGTAATAAAGGTATGGAATCAAATGAGCATTTGTTTTGCTCTTGCGAAGTTGCAGTTAATGTTTGGAGTTTAATCCGGTTGTGGTGTGATACCCAATAACCGGTTTTTAATTCTGTTAGAGAAGGGATCGATTGGATAGATAATATGAGGAAGTCAAATATTCTCAAAGAAAGGATGTTCGTGATCGCTACTACTACTTGGTGGATGCTTTGGAAATTTTGAAATAATATCACTTACAATACTCATTCAATGAGAAAAGGTGATATTTTTTATTCTATTCGTCTTTTTTCTTTTTATTGGTTAAAATATAGGCGATCTAATGTTTCATGTTGGAATGACCGGTTAAAAAACCCTTTTGTAATTTTCTAGCTTCTTGCTAGAGTTTTTGTCATTTATATATCCTTTTTGATGTTCAAAATAAATAAATACACTATTATGCGAGAGCGGGATATATATGAGGAGTTAATGTAAATAATCATACATACCCGAAAGTTCGAAACTAAACCTAAAGATAAGGAACCGCTTTAAGAAAGACATTCGATGAACACTTGTGCTTTTAAGAACTACGTACTACAATGGTACTACAATGGCGAAAAAACCGTTTCCATAAGATGAACGCCTAGATGAAGTTTGTTGCTACCCAGGTTTCCCCTGTTGTATTGTCCCACTTCCTTCTGGTCCCGATGATGAGGATGATAACAATGTTAAAGTCATCATAGCACCTTCACGTGTGACTCCTGGTCCGTGATCTTAATGGAAGACATGTCGACTAATAAATAGGGATGTAATCGTGTAATATGATCGATCTACTATTGTGAGCAAATGAACCTTAAAATAAAGGCTCTCTGTTTGCATCATGTTATATAAAGATGATCGATATCTAGTTTTTTTACTATACAGCAAACCTTTTTGTTTATGGTTTCATATATATCCACTTCTACTCCCATGGTCCACATTATAGTGAAAAAAAAAAATTGAATTCCAATTCTAGTCTTGCGCGACTGCACTGAAATCTTGACATGTGTCCCCGAACGTAGGTGAAGGTTTTTTGCTTGGCCGACGATACAATTTGCTCGACCAGCAGCTGTTGATGTTTTTGGTATGAGCGAATTCTTTTTTTTTTTTTTTTTTTTTTTTTTTTTTTTTTTTTTTTTAATAAAAAAAACGTAAAAACAAATAATACAAAAGTAAAATTCAAAAAGTTTTAAAGAGGACACACTGATTTAAAATTTTGTAATTACAAATTTTTTGAAATTCGTTTAAAAAAAATTGGGTAAAAACTTTTAAAAACGTTTTTGATTTTTTCTTGTTTTTTTCAAAAAAGACAAAACCATGTCGGAAAAAAGCATAACATCCGCCGATCGAGTAGAACTTGTGTCGTTGGTCTAGCACAAAATAAGGGACCTCACTTTTCTAGCAAGACAAAACTGATTTATCAAACATCATATCGGCCGAGTAAAATTTTATTTGATTGCACAAAACGTCACTTCGGTCGAGAAAAAAAAAACCCACCTACCTTTGACACACTTGTCAAATTTTTAATTGAGTCGCCTCCAAAAACCTAGGGGCTCACTGAAGAGATTTTGTATTTTTGAGGATAAAAGGTCAAGTGTTCGAGTCTCGGATATTACTCACTTTAGTTGGTGCCCCATTGAGACAAGAGAGTTGGCGGAACTATTCCTTATGAAGTGGACAATAGCTTGTGGCAAAAGACACCCGGGTCAAAGTTTTCCCGCCAATTCACACTTTTTTGTGAATTTAATTGAGTCGCATGTTACACTGGTCGTACAAAACTAAAATTAGAATTTTTCTTTTGTTTTTTTGCTACAATGTGAACCATAAAATGGGGGCATTTTTCGCATTTTTTCTTTTAACAATGTGTAGTATTATCCAAAGTTACATATCGTATTGATTATGTTTTTGACTTTTAAATGTGTTTTGTATAGTAACAGATAAATGCATTTGCTAATGCAAAGTTTCGGTGGTTTGATGCCTAAAAGTCATTTCCCATAGCTTGTTTGTAGGTCTCGTTTTTTAGTCATACAGCTGCCCAAATTACGTTTTTTTTTTGGTTATTGTTATGTCAAGGTTTAGTTTAATACTCCGTATATTTTAGTTAGAACCAGCGTGTTGAATCTCGGGTCGACCAGTTCCGGCAAAAAAAGGGGTCAAAAACCGGGTTAGCCGGTTAGATCAGCCGGGTTTTGAGTGACCCGGGTCAACCCGGTTCTCAAAACCCGGTCGGGTTTCGTTTTTCAAAATTTTTAAATAAATCTCGGGTTTGACCCGTATTGACCCGGCGGTCAAATCGGTTGACCCGCTCGAAAAAATTAAAAAATAATAAATTGAAAACCGGGGTTGACACGGCGGTCGAACCGGTTGACTCGGTGCCCGATGACTCGATCGGGTCGATTTCAAACCCGGTTTTCAAAACATTGGTCAGAACACATGCATATCGCACGAATTAAACAGTACGTGTACTCATGTTTATTAATACAAAAATAAACAATTATACCATTACACTAGATTAAGCGACACCATTTCTATTGTTTCGGTTTTACTTTAAAGTTGGCGAAACTTATGAATTCGTTCATAATAATACAATAATGTGACCCAATTACAATGATGAATAGTTAGCTGATAAAATTTGACCCAACACAAACAATCGAGCTCGAGTCAAAAGTAGACTCGAGTAGCTTGAGCTCAATTCAGTTTACATCGAATCGATTTCGAGTATCTTACGAGTCAACCTCGAGTAGCTCATCACTTTCTTGTCTCATTTACACCTCTTGTTTAAACCTTTAATCATCAAGTTCAAGTACGTTGACTGGATGCTAATGGTTTAATATATCAAAACAGCAAACCTAATGGTAGTTACTTTTTACTAAAGATAAATAGTTAATTTCTGAAAGAAACTGGTGAGTATGGGTGGTTTAATTTACTGGCTAAGTATGGGTGATTATGATGCAACTAAATATTTTCCTTTAAGTTTGAACAAACCATGCATCTAAACATTCGTGCCCTCTTACTTTGAACGAATAATTAATGAATGCATGACTTATTAAAAGATTTAAAGTAGGTATAGAAACCTCTTATCTTGTTTGAACAAATAATGGATTTTTCAAACGAATAAGTATATATTTCTCTATTGTCCTTTAATTAGCTTTAACTTTAAATTTATCTTTTTCTTTTCATTATCACTGGTACAAATTTTTGAAACTGCAAATATGTATGAAATATAAGGGTGTGTTTGGTATGTGACTATCGGAATCAATGAATGACAATGATAACCAGCATATTATTAACGAACCCAGAGAACGAATAGTGTACCAAACGCACCCCAATACTTAAAACAAAAATAGAAGATGATGGGTGATTCCAGCATATTATTAACGAACCCGGAGAACGAATCAAATACTTGATACCTCCACTATGGTTGGCCTAATAAGCACTCAAAGCATATATGACCACTTATTCATACTCAAAGCTTTAACTTTCGCATCTTTCAAGCAATTTCTCACTTTCATTTTGCATTCTTATTGCATTTTCATTAAAGTATGCTTGTTCCAAAATTTAAATAAAACTTTGAATTAGTACGTGTCAAAACCGTATAAAAACTTTATTTTTACTAACAAAATGATTTTTGTGTTCAAACGTTCGAAAATAAGCACGTTATTAAGTCAAATTAGGAGCTCCTGGGAGAGAAAAGCCATAGATTACTTATATAAGCTCTAAAGAAAACCACTATTCCACGCTTAGCATTTTCATTTGCACAATTCGTAAAGATTTAGCCTAAAATGTTAAGGAAAGCAGCTAGATCAACACTCTAGCAGAGTCGGGATTCTCCTTGTTCTAGCCTAATCAAGTCTAAACTTTCCACAAATACCGAGGTATTTATGTATAGCAAATTATTATTTATTGTGCAAAGCACTTCTTTTTCACGCATTTTTTAACTTAAATTCGATTAAAATTTTAAAATTTTGGTCAAAACGGGGGTACTAGGGACTAAAAAGGTACAACATGTGAAATTTTTTGAAAAATTGGGTCAAATTCGCAAGAATTCCCCCCCCACACTTAGAATTGAATATTGCCCTCAATATTCAACGTACCGGCACTTAGCCGACACAATTGAACGGAAGAAGGTAATACCACCATCCAAGTGTGGAAACAAATTCTTGTTTCACACAATGGATTATAAAGAATATCCCTGGGTTAGCAAAAAGAGAAGATCGGATATTGGGCGGTTGGATTGAAAATAAGCGCATCAATCATCACGATCTACGGGATCTCCTGAAAACAAAGGCAAATAACATAACACAAGAAGGCAAACAAGTGGGGAAACTCCCCCACACTTAGTTGTTAGAAATAAGAAAGAAAGAAGATGAGATGGATAAGCATGGGTTGCCACCCACGAAGTGCTTTGTTTTTGTTAACCGAGTCACGTAGCTTGACTCGATCCCCGAATTCATTGGTCCTTGGGGAAGCAAGATGTGGAAGACAAAATCTCCATCGGACTTTCATTCAAGATGTTTGGATAAACATTGAAGTGCTTGAAAGTTCCACTCCGATGAGATATATCCGGCTTAGAAGTAGAAATTGAGATGCAGGGGTCAAAGATGGTGTCTTCACTCACAAAGGAGTGAATAAGAGAAGAAGTCACCGGATAGGTGAAGAAAGGAAGAAAGATCTTGATAACAATGATGAAAAGATTTTCACCCTCAAGATCAAGTATGGTTTCTTGAATTTGAATTTCATCATTTAAGCTCATTTGGTTTGAAAACATCCCGGGCGGGAGGGTTGGGTTAAAATCATCATTAAACAAATTCTCATGATAGAGTATATCTCCCCCCGGGTCACAAAAATCATCTTTGTGAGTTTTCTCAAAAAGTAATATACCGGGTTTGAAGATTTTATCCTCAGAGAGGAATGAGACGGAAATATCAACCACGGTAAAATCCTGAAAAGGAGACGAGTCATTCTCGGGAGACAAAGTATTGAGATTATTTTGCTCAAACAACTCAATTCCCGGTGAAAGAGGATCAATGTGAGCGAGTTCACCGGCGAACTCCTCAAAGGTAAATGATTCATATTCGGGGAGAGAAAGATGAGAATGAAAAGTGGTACTGCCACTAATCTTCTCTCCCATATGATCAAAACGGAAAGTTTCAAATTCCGGAAGAGAGTCATCGGAAATAAAGTCACTATCCTCAACGAGGATAGGAGATGAAATAGGTTTATCGTTTAAAGCTTCAATTTTAGAAATGAGAAGATAGATGTTCAATAATTTTTCACGAAGAGCTTCATCTTGGATTTCAGTTTCAATATCTTCATCATTCTCTTCTTCTAAGCTGACGAGCTCAGAAGGTAATTCCTCCACATAATCGATGTCTCCACAAGATAAAGAATCGTCATCATCAGAATCGGAGAACATCTCAACACGATCATTCGGATTGTCAATAGGAGGTAAATCATACTCCTCTGTCGTATCAAAAGTATATTTCTCAAAATCGGGTAAAGAATCCTTGAGCTCAGGCTCCAAATGATCTGACGACTTAACAATCTCGGTCGAAATAGAATCATCATTGACATGAGAAGTATCGACCTCTTCCAAAACGGAGTTACTTCCCTCAATCGGTGTGAGAGAAGGATGGGAAGATTCGGGAATTTCTTTAGATAGATCAAGATGAACATTTTCAACAATTTCACAATCACCGTTAGAATTTTCCCCGGACTCACTTGGGATTGGGACAAGGTCCTCAACACTAGACGATTCCGTTTCTGGAATAGTGCTAAGATGCTCGTCCCCCATTTTTAGAGAATCCTTGGGTTCTACGGGAGGAAGGACGGTTGCTGATGAGGCGAAAAATGATCCGTTTTTAGGGGGTCATTTAAGCCCGGAATTGAATTTATTTGATCAAATATTGCCCTAAATCGTTCCTTTTGTGATTTTAGGTACTTTGGGAGTGAAATCTAGAAAAGGAAGCAATTCGGACGTTTTTGGAGCATAAAAGTGAAGAAAACGCCAAAGACTTAATTTTCCATGCTGGAAAGAATGTGTGACGGCGTCAAGAAGGAATTCCTGACGGCGTCAAGAGTAAATACCATGACGACCCAGTACAGAAATGAAGGCGTCACAAGTAGAGCGTCAAGAGTTAAATGTGTGACGGCCTGCAAAAATGGACAACATGACGGCGTCAAATGTAGATCAAAGCAGTCCGAGGATTATTTTGGCGGCGAGATGACGGCGTCACCCATTTGTTCTTGACGCCGTCAGCCTCTAATATCTATATATAGTTTTCTAATTTTCATTCATTAAGAGAGGAACAAGTTTGGAGAAACCCTAAGGCCGAACCATATACGAATTTTACAGCTTTTCAAGGGTTTTCAACCCTTGAATCCTTACATGTGTTATTAAGATAAGTCTTTTCTTAATTCAATCAATATGTCTATGTGTTGGTTGTCTATCTCTTGTGCTTGTCTTAATTCCACCATGCTAGGCTAGATTTATCTTGTGTTTGCTTAGATCTAATGAAACCTAGATGTTGATTATGTGTTGATTACTTGTTTATGGTTGTATTGAATGAATGATTTCAATGTTAGGCTTAAGAAAACTGGCAGATCTCCAAATGGTAACATGCTTGAACGTCTTAGGAAACATGAACCGATGTGTACTAGGTTTTATTGGTTGTATTTAATGCATGAGTAAATTCTAATGATCCCATGTTAGGAGCTTCTTGCAGGCTCGACATAGGAGTGAAGTAGGCACTCATAGGATTGGGGAAGTAAGTACGCCACCCCATGAATGGTATTAAGGAATACAATCCGTCATCCACGCAACTATAACAAGTAATTAATGTGTAAAAGATATCTAGGGAGTAGTGAAATCTAAGTAAACACATTTTTCCCATATATTGTTCACAACCTTAGTTTAATTTAGTTTTATTTTCATTTTTAGTATTTTATTTTGATTGCATCTTAGTATTGGGTTAGTTGACTAGCAACTAATTTCCGCCCAAAATCCTTCAAACCCGAGATTTTTACTTGCTTTCATAAAAATATAAAAACACAAAAAGAATCATCTCTCATCTCTAGAACTAGTATTTAGGTTTTCTAATCCTAGCGACACTATTCCTAGCTGAATGATCAATCCCCCGGTACTTGTCACTATACTATACTACAACGATCAGGTACACTGCCTGGTGGGGGTTGTAAGCTTCTCAAGATCCCTTAAGAGGTAAAGCCTGGTGCGATTCCCACGTATCAAGTTTTTGGCGCCGCAGCCCGGGGAATAGTTATTGTCTAGGTTAGAATCTCTTTTTATTAGGTCTACTTGCTAGATTCCTTTCTAGTAAGATTTTATTTTTATTTTTAGGTTCTCTTTAGTCTATCTTATTTCTTTGTGTTTTTGTTCGTAACTTTTCACCACCCGACATCATGGACGATGGGAACATCTTTGAACCCGTCATCCCACCACAACAAAACCCACCACTAGAACCTCTTAGGCCCCGAACCTTAGGAGAGTATTCCCGACCTAGCCACCAAGGCTACCGAAACACCATTGAGCTCACCGGAGCCAATGTGACCCCTTTGCGATCCGACACCATCCGGTTGGTGCAAAGCGGATGTGCATTCCATGGACTTCGTTCCGAAGATCCAAATCAACATCTCAAGGACTTCCTTAAAATCGTAGATTCCATAGACCTAGATGTTGCAACTAGAGAGACGACCCGATTACGCCTATTCCAATTCTCTCTACGTGATCAAGCTAGTCAATGGCTTGAGTGTTTACCCGCGGGATCCATCACCACATGGGATGATCTCACCACTCGTTTCCTTGCTTAATTTTTCCCACCGGGGAGAACTACTAAGCTTAGAAATGACATCTTGATGTTCCAACAACGTCAAAATGAATCTCTTTATGAAGCATGGACTCGTTTCAAGGACTTACTCCAAAAAGTCCCTCATCATTGCATAGATCTTTGGCTCCAAGTCCAAATCTTTTATAACCATATCGATCTCTCCACGAGGCGAGCCATTGACCAATCGGCCGGTGGTAAGCTACGTGATCTAAGTGCGGAACAATCATGGGAACTCATAGAAGATCTTGCTCTCTATGACAACGAAAGTTGGAATGATCCCCGTGATTTGAAAAAAACGGTCAAGGCAATATCTTTGCCTTCGAACAACTCTAGCACTCCCGACCGTAGGATCATGGAGCTTGAGGACCAAGTCAAGTTTCTCATGAAATCTTACAAAGCTCCTAAGCCTTCAAGCCAAGTGAACAAAATCACTTCTTCATGATAATTATGTAGTGGTCCCCATGACACTCGTGATTGTGTGGAACTCCCCGGAACAGCTTTTGCAGACTACGCATCCTCGCGTACCGACGAAGCGGGAGAAAAGTGGTACACTTTCAAACCCGAGCCAAACCCTTACGGTGATTCCTACAACCCCTCTTGGAAAAATCACCCAAACCTTAGGTGGAGACAAAATCAAGCCACTTCTTCCAATCCGCCTAATCGTTACCAACCAAACGGTCCACCCTCTAACCGTACTTTCAACAACAATCCTTCTAACAACTATGGTAGTACCAACAATCTTGAAGGATTGATGTCTAATTTCATGGCATCTCAAGAAGCTCGCATATCTAAGTTTGAAGCCGATTTCAAACAAAAGCAAAGCGAGATGACCACCAAAATTGACGCATTGTTGAAAGTCCTCAATGACCGAGAAATGGGAGCACTCCCAAACGACACGGTCAAGAATCCGAAACTAAACGTTAATTCCATATCATCAGCTTCGTCACCCACTTCGTGTCCACAATACTACTCGGATAAATCAACGAGCACGTGTTTCAAACAAAACCAAATTCTTCAAAAGGACCAATCAAATAAAACACCCGATATAAAACCGGTCAAAAGTATAGTTGAAACACCTCCTACGCAAGACCTTGACGATGAAATCAAGGAACTTCACCTTGAACGCCCCGTCATTGATGTCTTAGCCCGTGCTCCCTACTATAGTGCCCTCCTAGAAAAATATGAGAAGTTTAAACTAGGTAAAAATGGGACCGCCTTCGTTCAAAACAAGTTGCCTAAAAAGCTTGATGATCCTGGTATATTTGTTTTGCCTTGTAAGATAGGAAGATCCGAAGCTTTCGACACACTAGCCGATTTAGGCTCAAGCCTCAACTTGATTCCCTTATCCCTATTCACCACTCTTAAGCTAGGAAAGTTAGAGGAAACGGAGGTATTGTTAGGTCTAGCGGATGGAAGTATTGCCCATCCGGTTGGAATGATTAAGGATGTAGTTGTTCACGTAGGAAAGTTAACTATCTTAGCGGATTTCCACGTCCTAGACATGGTTAGTGACACTACATGCCCATTGTTGGTAGGAAGAGGATTTTTAGCAACCGCTAGCGCCATGATAGATTGTAAGGAGTCTAAGATAGCGGTAGGTGAAGGCGATACTTGGTCGGTGTACGATGTTAAGAAGCATAGTTATGATTGTGATGATGAACCGACACCACATTGGGTAGAGATGAATAGGAGACCATCTAGATATGGACCTTGGATAGAAAGGAACTTTATAGGACCTCAACGCCCATTCTATCTAGAAAAAATTTCATTGAAAAGACACATTCGGTGGAACAACTTATAGCTAGAGATGAAGAGCTAGATCCTTTTGAGGACCCCTTAGTCTTTAGGAAGATGATTGAGTTCTTGAGCGTAATGCCTATTAATATAGAGATGAATAAGTGGAAAAGAGAGGGAGATAAGTGTAAATGGAGGTGGGACAAGCCACCTAAAGAAGGTGACGGATCATGGCATATGAAGATGACTTTGTATGATCCGGATGGAGAGAAGTTTGAAAGGTCATACCGTACTAAGAAAACTGATAGGAAGTTGAAACCTAAATTTGATCCCAAAGATGTCCTCAATGAGGAACTCACCCGTATCACGTAGTAACCTATGACTTTGAGTCTAGCTACAAGACTCGTGAATAAAGAAAAGCGCTTCTTGGGAGGCAACCCATGCTTTGTGTGATTTTAATTTTGTTTGTTATTTGCTTCCGTATGCATGCTTTATTTTTATTGTTGGTAGATCATGTTTCTAAATTAAATAGTGGAAATACTTTGATTTGTTGTTTGGCCTAGTCTTAACTTCACCCAAAGGTATTTTTGAAAAAGATAAGTGTAAGGGGAAACCCCAAATATGTTTTTAAGAAACAAACCGATCATGATTCTCCACAATATTAAGTGAACATGTATATTCGTATTTGTTAGAGTCAAATGCTTGTATTGAGTCATAATGAAGTTTTGCAGGATTTTCCAGGAAGTAGGACCAAGTTTTTCCAGAAACTTAACATAATAATTTCTGCAGGTCACTTCTGACGGCGTCATGAGCTTGCTCTTGACGGCGTCACGTGTAAAAATCTGGAAATTTTACCAGTTTTGTTTTTCTAACGGATTCTTAAAGTTTTTGTTGAATTATTAAGTTTTATAATCTCCAGAAAATCTGCAAACTTCATTCCACAAGCATTATATCTTATTTTGTTTTCTAGGATTTAGTAACTTATGTAGATTGCCGCCGATTTTATGCGAGGTTGCTTTGTCTGTTTTCTCAGGATTTACAGGTTATGTATGACAAGAAGATGATTTATATTCTGGAACGGAAGCTTTGATTGTTCATTTTCTTGGAGGAAGATCTAACCTGACCACCTTATTATCCATACCGAGCGAATCAGGGGAGTATTTGATTTCATTCGTTTTACTTATTTCACTTTTACATTCTTTACTTGAACATTGGGGACAATGTTCATCTTAAGTGTAAGGGGAGGGTAAAATGATGATACCTTACAAATACACTTTCGCTTGAGTTTGTTTGTTTGATAGTAGATGTGTAATAAAACTATGAGAAATACTTGTTAGTGCAATTTTAGCGCCAAATTTAATTTTTTTTACAACATTTAGGATTGAAACTTTAGCCATAGCAAGCGTCTCATGGATAGGAGATTGTAGGACTAGCACAAAACCGTACTTTCAGAAAAAATTTTCACCCAAATATGTGAGGTTCGCCTTTAGATTTGATAGGAAAAGCATTTACTATTAGTGCTTATGAGTGTACCGGTAGCATTTAGATTCTAGAACTTGCGTTAGTGATGCATCCCGAGACCGCTAGTGAGACTACATTCGTGTAGTAGGATTTACTACATGATAAGAGGCATTAGGATCACCCTTGTGTTAAACCCGTATTATAATTACTTGACCATTTAAGTCATATTACTTGGCTAGTTAAGCCAATTGATTTTTCCCACACCTTAGCGTTGTACTCATTTTTAGTACACGAAACCCCTAGTACACCCCTCCGAGCCTATCTTTTCGTTTCTAACTTTAAGCATTTTACTTAAAGGAAGAATTTGTTACACCCCACTTAAATGTACACCCAAATCGCCTTAGCCTTCCGTGTATGCACTCATCTTTAGTGCATTATTGTTATTTGTTAAACCCTAAGTTAACTTTCTAATTGATTACATGGTTGCTAAGTCGAGTCATATCCTTGTACATATTGTTTTGGGACGATTGGGACTCATAGGTAAAGTACTTATTTATGGAGTAATGGGGAAGAACATCATATATTAACCCCGTATGTGCGTTAATCTTAAAAGTGCTCCAAGTATTTTGATTATCTTAATTCGAGTCACTAGATTAGTTTATTGTAAAGTATGTAAAAATTCAAGTGTAAGGGGAATGTTTATTCCCTATGATGTATTATTTTGGATGGTAGGGTAAGAGTGTATGCAAAAAAAAAATAATAATAATAAAAAAGAGAAAAAAACATACGGACTACCATCCCTTTTTATTCTATGTTCATTTTATGTTTTTGGTTATTTTTCATTTATTAGCTTAAGTCGAGTCTAGTCTTGGCTTAGCAACGCCATATTGTACATGTAATTAACCAAGATTGTTAGCTCGCCACCAGTAAAGACTGCCTATATCCAACAAAACCGTGTATTTCATATCCCTGCACCTAACGTTACAACCCTTTAAAAGACCTCTTTGATAGTTTATCCTAGGTGCCTACGCCATGTGGTGGAGGTTTGATCCTTTCCCAGGCCTATGGTAATCTATTTTGCTATGACAGGTAGTGAGAGATATCTTCCGTTTCCATATTGTAATTTATACTTTATTACACCCGAGAGATGTGAGTATCTAAACACTATTTGTGAGGTGCTAGTATATGACCTCCGTGCTTGTCTTTGGTCTTTAGTGGAACGATTATTTGTTGTAATTACTTTTATATTAGTGTTAAATGACCCCGAACTTGTATTTTGATTAGAATAAAAGCGAATTTGCTTGATGTCAAGCAAATCTCAAGTGTAAGGGTATATGATGAGGCGAAAAATGATCCATTTTTAGGGGGTCATTTAAGCCCGGAATTGAATTTATTTGATCAAATATTGCTCTAAATCGTTCCTTTTGTGATTTCAGGTACTTTGGGAGTGAAATCTGGAAAAGGAAGCAATTCGGGCATTTTTGGAGCATAAAAGTGAAGAAAACGCCAAAGACTTAATTTTCCATGTTGGAAACAGTGTGTGACGGCGTCAAGAAGGAATTCCTGACGGCGTCAAGAGTAAATACCATGATGACCTAGTACAGAAATGAAGGCGTCACAAGTAGAGCGTCAAAAGTTAAATGTGTGACGGCCTGCAAAAATGGACAACATGACAGCGTCAGATGTAGATCAAGGCAGTCCGAGGATTATTTTGGCGGCGAGATGACGGCGTCACCCATTTGTTCTTGACGCCGTCAGCCTCTAATATCTATATATAGTTTTCTAATTTTCATTCATTAAGAGAGGAACAAGTTTGGAGAAACCCTAAGGCCGAACCATATACGAATTTTACAGCTTTTCAAGGGTTTTCAACCCTTGAATCCTTACATGTGTTATTAAGATAAGTCTTTTCTTAATTCAATCAATATGTCTATGTGTTGGTTGTCTATCTCTTGTGCTTGTCTTAATTCCACCATGCTAGGCTAGTATTTAGGTTTTCTAATCCTAGCGACACTATTCCTAGCTGAACGATCAATCCCCTAGTACTTGTCACTATACTATACTACAACGATCAGGTACACTGCCTGGTGGGTGTTGTAAGCTTCTCAAGATCCCTTGAGAGGTAAAGCCTGGTGCGATTCCCACGTATCAGTTGCTATTTGAGGGAAAGCGTTTATCGGAACAACTCTCTCCTTGTCATCATCGGAATCATCGTCATAGTAATCAAAAACCAAAGGTTTATGATATTGGGAACTTAATCTAGCTACTTGTTCATCAGCTAAAAGTTCTCCACAACTTTGTTGTTGATGATGAGAATCTTGTTTTTGAGCAAGTTCATTAACCAAATCCTTAAGTTCATTAACTAAACCCAATGCATTTTGGATTTCTTGAAGAATTGGTTGTGTTTGAATCATTTGGTATTGTGGAGGTTGGTCTTGGTACGAATAGTCATAATTGTTACAAGGAAAAGGATTCCTTGTTTGACAATCGGAGCTAAAGTGCGGACCTCCACAATACTCACAACAATATGATTGTTGTGATTGACTCGGTAAATAATATGGATATTGATCACAACCAAAATTTTGATTGTTTTGACAATCAAAACCTTGGTGAGGACCTCCACAATACTCACAAGAGTATGTCTCCATCATATGGTGTGGGGGTTGGTTGAAGAAGTCGGTTGTTTCATTGTAGGGATTTTGGTCGTTGATAAACCCGTTTCCCGAACTCACAATGCTACAACCGGGGCAATTTCCACCATTCGGGGGTCCCCCACAATATTCACAAGAATATTGGTACGATGAAGACATAAGGAAGAATTAAATGGATTGAGGGGTAAGGGATAAAGAATTAAACGGGTAAGAGGGTAAAAGAAGAAGAATTAAACAGGATAGAGGGATAAGGTGAAGAATTAAACATAAAGAAGATAGCAAAGATTGTTTTTGGGTTTTTATAGCGAGAAAACAAATTAAGATAAAAGGAAAACAAATTTTGAAAAAGAAAATCTTTTTGGGTTTTTGTAGTTTATAAGGAAAATAAATTTGAAAAGAAAAATCTTTTTGGTTTTTATAAGAAAATATATACAAAAACTAGTACGTAACTCCCCGGGGGAAGGGTCTTCAACTCACTAATCTTCAAAACGACACGGTTTCGGTTTTCACTCCTCCCCGGCGGCGGCGCCAAAAATCTGATACGCTCAAATCAACCACTTAACCAAGGATGGTCAATATAGTCAACCCTAGTGTATGTGCTCCGGTGTGTATAGTGTTTTCCCGGGTCGTTAAGTCCCGACGAGAAATGAGATGCGAAATCGAGAATCGTTTTGTGATCGGGTGAATTGAATGGGTTTAAAGAGAGATTTGGATTTCTAAACTAATTTTGAATAATAACTCAAAAAACAACTAAACAAGTAAAGGAAGCATGTAAAGGGAATTGTAATTAAAATTAAAAACGTAACGTACGAAATTTATAAAAAAACGTAATTTAAAAAGGGAAATTACTAATTTTAAGCTAAAAATTAAATTTGAAAATGAAAAATTACTTAAAAAGTTGTAAAAAGGCTAAACGTAACTTAAACTTTTCAAAAACGTAACTAAAAACAAAAAGGGCCTGTTACCGGGCTCAGTAACGAGCTAAAACGTAAAATTTTTAATCTAAAAAGCCTACGAGTACCAAATTACTTTTTATAGACTCTAAACGTAAAAAGAAAATTTTGCAAAAAAAATTTTTGAATTTTCTACTTATAAATAATTTATTATGATTTAACTAAGATTTAAACTAAATTAAATTCTAAAAAATGTTAAAAAGCTTTGGAAAAATCTGAATTTTTTTTTGGAAACTAAATAAACTTGTTACAGACCTAAGAAAAATATGAAAAGTTGGAGGGGGAAACTAATTAGCAGTGAATAAGCAAATCTATGGCTGATAAGGTAAAATAAGCAAAATAATTAACACTATTATAAATATTAAATTAAATAAATCATAACAAGAAACATGATATGGCACAGATGGTAAGGGGAGAGTTTTGTTGTGCCTGCTGTAGTCTAGAGGTCAGGGGTTCGACCCTGGCCTTTAGCTTTTTACAAAAACATTTTTTTCTTCAAAAAAATTTTTTAAACAAACTTAACAAACACATAAAAACAAACAATTTTTGTAACTGGAACATTTTTTAAATTTTAATGAATAAGCAGTTTGAAAAATGAAATGAAAATAGTAGCACATTAAGGGTGTTTTAGAAATTGAAAGCTATTCTAAAAGCTAACCTAAAGCTTATATAGGCTAATCCTAGAGATGAACTAGAGGGAACAAGCAAAAAGGGGACTATGGAAATCTTAAATAAGCAAGAGGGAATAGATAATAAGCACTTATAAGCACTAAAAAGCATAACTACTACCTAAACTAAGGGCTGCAAATTGGGAATAATTGGCCAACAGGGCTATGTTGAGAGGCCTAAAAGCTAAAAAAGAAAATTTCAAAAAATAAGGTAAAAATACAATCAGTGAGATAAGCAATCAAACAAGATGAGTACTGATTTCTAGGGCCAAATAACTAAAAACAAAGAAATTAAAATTGCTAAACTAAAGGGTGTTGGAGCATGTGGGCTGCAAGTGCTGTTAACTGGTTATGGGTCAAAAGGTTATTGTTCGACCAAAGAAGTCCAAGGCCAGGTATTACTAAGTGCATCCACCTAAATTTAACTAGTTCGAGAAATGTTATCACTAACACAAGCCTAACCTAAAGTTTTCTTATACTATTTTTCAAAACAGTTGAGTAAAAACATTTTTAGAGAACAACTGAAAACCTTGGAACTAGCTTGAAAAAAAATTGCTTCAAAACCATTGATTATACTAGAGTAAAGTTGATTTGAGTTGGCAAATTGGACAAAATGATTTTATACCTACAATAGCACCATGTGCCAAACACTCCTTTATGATTGGCAAATTTCAAGTTTTCTTATACTATTTTTCAAAACAGTTGAGTAAAAACATTTGATTTGGACCAAGGGTTTGTGAACACTGAAGTAAAGTAAATCCTAAAAGCATTAATAAGCAAGTTCATAACAGGAAATAGCAGTTTTGACCAGTAATTAAGCTAAAGCTATAATAGGTTAAAACAAGACAGTAATATAGAAAGCAATTGAATTTAAACAGAACTTGAAATTAAAAGTACAATGCTGAGAATAAACTAAAACTAGAGCTAAGATTATTAAACTAAAGACTACTCCTAATTACCTACTCTAAACCTACTCCTAGTTTCCTAATTCCTAATGCCTTATACAAATGGCGACAGTTGTCTATTTATACTACTGATAGTGTAGGGTCCTTTTTTCTTTGTCTTCTCTTGAGTTGTGCTTTTGTTGTGAGTAAAATAGAGAGCTGATCAAATGTGTTTCTTGAACTCCAATCTCAGCCATCAAATTAACTTGGAGCCGAAGGAGGGCTTTTGAGCCGTAGGATCAAATTAAGAGGTGTGGATGGGTGACATGGCAGAGGAGGGGGGAGCATGGAGAGGAACATGTGACATGGCTTTGGACTGTAGCAGAGGTGGGATGAAAGGGATGGGGGAATAGTGGTTTTGGCGGGCAAAAGGTTGGGGCTGTGTTTGGTTGACTGTAAAAAGTCAAAAAGGGTGAGGGGTAAAACAGGTGTGGTTACTGGGTGAGTTTTGAGTGGGTGTGTGGGTCGGTTTTGTGTATGGACTGGGTTGGAGTTGATTGGGCTTAGGTTGGGGTAGTAACAGGTTTGGGTTATAGTTGTAGGATTTAAGAGTTATTAGTTTAAGTGTAGTTTTATTATTATTAGGATTTAGGTAAAATTAATATTAGGTTAAGTATTAGTAAAATAAAAAGTGAATAAAACTTGATTTGTATATAAAATAATTTTGTAGGTTTTTTTTTTTTTTTTTTTTTTTTTTTTTTTTTTTTTTTTTAATATGTACGTAAATAATAATACTACTAATAAAATTACTAATAATAATAATTCTAATAATACTAATTTTGATAAAAATAATAATTATACCAAATACACTAATTCTAATATTAATAATAATAATAGTACTAATGATAATTAATATCCTAACAATATACTAATTATATACCAATAATAATAATAAAGTAAAATAAAAAGTTTTTATCAAAATATTTTGTGATTTATTTGAAAATTGGTTTTTGATTTGAAAAAGGTTTTTGGAAAAGATTTTACAATTATGTTTCGGGATTTAGGGGTATTTTGGGAATTTTGGTGTTGGGTGAAGGGTATTTTGGTCATTTGGTCTTAGTTGATGGGTGTAAAGGATAATTACGGGTTTTGATTAGGTTTTCCATGCTCACCCCCTCATCACATCACGGGATTGACTTCAACGTTAACTTTTGTCCTTTTCTTCGTTTTTCTTCAAACACATGTCGAATCGATCCGGTAATGCTTTGTTCAGCTACGTAATCTCATCCATGCTCCATTTTGCTCAATTTTGCCTCGTTTTCAATCCATTTTTACTTGAAACACACAAAGACACAAACCAAGGATATTTGCAATATTATATGGTCATTTTTTTGGTGTTTTTGGTCGTTTTGGTGGGTTTTTCGGGCCTAAAATGATGAGTAAAAGGCCACTCATCACTTGCATATTTGTATATACCCAAAACATGCTTAAGTTGTATTGTATATCATGCATTAAAACTTGTATTATAGGGAAATATGCAAGTATTTAAGTTTTAGTAGGTATATATGCAATTCCCCCTTAATCTTATGTACGTAAGAACAAGAACATATCAAGAGTAAGAATAATGGGTGGAAGTAATATGCAAATCGGGTTGATTGTGATCGGTTTGATGCTTTTATTTTTGGGGCCCACTACTTCAAAAAATGTCATAGAGGCCTATTAGAAAGGCTCATTAAGCTCTGTTTTACATAAGGGCTCAAAGGGGTGGACTTTATGTGCAAAGCAAATAGAGGCCGGTTTTAAAAACAGACTCTGTAATTTTATATTAATAAAATTTATAACAGAGCCCTGTTTCCATTAAGAAACATTGCTCTATCCGAAACAAAAAAAAAATAAATAAATAAAATAAAAAAAGTGTTGCTATTCCAAAATTGAGGAGAAAAAAAGCCAAACCAACAATTTCTTTAGCTTTTGATCTCTCAAACAATTCCGAAGTGCATCTGCAACAATGTACGGCATACCAAAAATTAATATTGATTTTGAAGAAACAATCAGAAGTACTTAAATATATTTAAGTAAACTGACAATGTAAAATGCTATGTTTGTAGGATTCCTTACTCAGGGAATCAAGTTCTGTGATTTTAAGAAACAATAACAAGTACTTAAGTATATACCTTTAGTAAACTCAGAAGTTGCATAATTAAGTGTTATCTTTGTAGGATTCCTCGCTGAAGGAATCAAGCTCTTGTTTTGCCAAGTGGCAGGCCTAACACATGTCAAAATAAAAACAAAAGATACACAGGTTAGCACATTTTTGAATATAACTGTAACGAGGCATAAAGAACTTAAAACATACCTTTCAGGAGAGTTCATAATCTCGTTATAGAACACGGTGAAGTTCAAAGCCAAACCCAAACGAATGGGGTGGGTAGGAGATAAATCAGCTTCTGCTAAGGTGGAAGTCAACTGTAAACAGAACATATAACTGGTTAGTAAACTGAGAATGTAAAATGAACAACCAAGCTTGTAAAACTGCTTTGTGCGGGCTAATATTCTTTTTGTGTTGTAGGCAAGTAGACAACAAAAGAAGAGTTTATACATTATACAACCATAAACATGGTGAAAGACTAAAATGGATCACCATACGTAACACCCCCTAATTTGAAATGCGGCATCGGAATAGAAATTAGGGTGTTACGGTGAGGATCGAAGTCATAATGATAGAAAACGACTCGAAGAGACGTTTTTAAAAACATAATTTCATTTATAAATATTTGAAATACAATAGGTCCTTATCAGAGTATTATAAAAACTTGATGTTTTGAAATAAATCAAACATCATTTATTTTACATTATTATTGAAATAAAGTAAACATAATTTGAAGATTTTTGCCGCCCGTTCCTTGCTTGCTTCCCCTGTCAAATACCTGAGACACATGCTTAAAAGTCAACAAAATTGTTGAGTGAAATCATAGAGTTTGAATTTACTAATCATTTTGATACACAAGCAAGATTGTATTGGAAAATACAATCAGTTTGAAAACATTGATATTGCAGTTCATATATTGCACTAAGTCTCATGACACGCAAACGTTAACAAATACCGTAAACGGCGGGTGTATATCAAATCAATGATACATTTTTGCCCTCGTGTAATAGGTGATTTGCCAATTCCTATTTTTACTCAAATATAATTATCACGACTAATGCGGCTAACCACATGCATATGGCATTCCGTCAAGCATTAGTGGGACAGGCTGTCAAACCTTAAATAGATCTATTCATTATATTCGCGTTCACCGCAGTGATTAATGGTTCATGAATAAGGGTCTTTTGGCAATAGCTAACTTAGGCATATATCAGTCAGGAAAGCATACAGAAAATACTTGTAAATCTATTTATAGCATGTATCCCCCTCACGGAGTTTTGAAAATAATTAAATGTGAGGCTATGACTCACCTTGATTGATACTGAAAATGAAGAAAATAAAGTCGGATGAATTTTATGAAAACGGCTTCGAAACACAACCTGATAAATAAATTTATCTAAGAAATTGACCAAAAACTATTCGGTAACTTTAAAGAAAATAACGAATATTAGATATTCGTTATGACGATTAAGTGATGTGCAATGAAAATATTGTGATATGCATGATATGACAGAATATGATTTTTAAAATTATCCATCGAAGTTTTTAATCGTAACTAAAATCTTAATCTTTTTTTTTAAAATATCGTTATATATTATTAACGTTAAGTTAATAATATATATATATATATATATATATATATATATATATATATATATATATATATATATATATATATATATATATATAACATTTAAACATGATATGAAATAAATTTACAAAAATATAAAATAAATAAGAATGATAAATAAATTTAGTCTTTGTCTCCTTTTCTAATTTTTACCATTTTTACACTAACGATACTTGCGTTACACCGTTAGTCCTTTTTATATATTTTTCAACTATAGTCCTCTACTTTGTCCAAAAGTCAATACAAACCTTCTAATATTAATTTTTATCACATTTTATCCTTAGATTTCTATATTTACAGGTTTAGTCCTTGATTTTCAATATTTACACATTTAGTCCTTCTAGGTGTCGTCGCGTTACATTTTTAGTCCAATTTTACAAAAATGATTATGGAACTTTTCTAAAAATTTCCGTAGCTTATTTATTAATTATAAAGCTTATTTTACTGCTTATTTATTTCAAAAGCTTATTTTTATAGCTTATGGGCCTGGTTCGAATTTTATTAAGCCCCGTTAAGATTTTTGAAGGCGAGGGCATGGAAAAAGTTTTGGGCTTGGCTTTGGACCATTTTTATGATTCTAAAAACATATCTTATAGGCCCAGTGGGCTTACGGATTTCAAAAGCTTAGTGGGCTTTAGTTAAGCCCACTCGACAAGCTTAAAGTGTTTTTATGAAAAATTAAGTTATAAAAGTTCGGTTAAGTCATTTCAAAATAGATCGATTAGAACGTCTAAACGTGATTATTTTTACAAGTTGTTTACATGAAAACTTTAGTTTGCTAGGTGGTCTATGACGTCGTGAAAAGATATGGTACCATTGTTAAACTAAATTTTAAGTTATACGTGGGTTTAGTGACATGGTTGGGTCGATGTATAAACTTGAAAACTATCAAAATATTACTAAGTGTTATACTTATTTTTATATCGATGGATGCAAGTAGAAATAGATGCATGACATGCTTATAACGTTACAACAAATGTGTATGGTGTGTGCTACGTGATTCCTAAGCCATCCAAGATAGAGGCAAACCACGCTTTATGTACTACGAACAATTATATACGTGAGTCTAGTGTGCAAAGTGTAGACGTATAAAACAAGGTATACGATGTGCATGATAATATGATAACGTATGAAATGGATTAAGAACAAGTGCAAGACTTACAAACACTTCTAAAGTGAACTAGAGTCGAGCTAGGTAGAAAAGAACACAAGAAACCTCGTCAAAACTATATAACCCAATCGTTATATATATTATTTCAAACCCGATTTCTTTCTTTGCTTCCAATACTTTACTACTCGACTTGTAAGCTTTGTAGAATGGAAATGGAGGTCAATTATTTCAGTGAATAAGTGTGTGAAAGATGATGAGAAGTATGCATGCAAAGTACGTACTATATATACAATATATGAAACGTTTAGTAGGAAAATTCAATGTGAATTCCTCCCACACTATTACATGTCAGTACTAGCTCCTTAGGTGTAGTTTTATATTGTTTTAGGATAGTTTGTGAGTGCACAAAATAAGGAAAATGTTGGGATGGTACCTATGGATGCCGACCATGCTATTTCCAAGCATACGATTCACAAAATCGTATGTTACTTGAGCATACATGACCATCTTTGACATTTAACCTTAGAAGCATCTTAGAAATAATATTAGAAACGTTTAGAAACAAACTAGATTCAAAATGGTTAAGTTTTGAATATAATGTATATCGAATTGGGTTTATTAGGGTCGACTACTTTACCTCTTAAAAGCATATCAAAACTCAACGTAGAAACGTGAAACTTGACACACTAATTGTTGGCTAGTAGGTTAACGAGATGGGAAAATAAAATACGTGGGTCGTGTATAATATTTACGAATAAATGGTGTGATTTGGAGGTGATTTGGTTATGTCAATCGGATGAAAACTAAACAAATTAGATTTTGGGCTTAGGTTTAGTGGGCTTAGGAATAGTAAAGGGTGGAGTGTGGGCCGAAGGTAATTAAGGGTCCGGTTGGCTAATTAGGTAATTAGTGAAATTTTTAATTATATTTAATAAATATAATTAGTATTAGGATTTAGGTTTAGGATTAAATAAAAAGTTTAAGTTTCGTGTAACGTGTCGAGGATTAATTCCGTCATTTCGTGAGTTATATTATTTTGTGAAAATCACCAAAATAATATAATAAGAAAAATTTAAAATTTTTCCGAGAAAATGGGAATTAGAAACGATAACGAAAGATTTTTATATTTATTAAGGATTTAATTACAAGAAATTTTTACAGGGTTCTACACCATAAAGCCAGATACATCATAGAATATCATATATCATTATGAAAGCATACTGACGTGGACTGTAGATGTGTGCATAATTAATATTAAGATCTGATTATACATTGTTAATATTGAGATCGGATCCAGGAATCTTAACCACGGATAGCGTACAATTCACAGTTACTCTAGAAAAACATATTCACACGAAATAGTTCAAGGTCAGGTATGATTGGTGGTCTTAAAGGTATCTGCAAATGCAATGACCATATCAATTAAGAAGTAAACAAACTACCTATATAGTCGTATTAGGAGTTCCATTATGTTTAAGTTACTAAAACTCGTTATCACTCTATGTATATATCAAAATGTAAAATATAGCCACAAATGACTAACCGCATGCGGGAATTGTGCAACCTGAGGTCCTTGAGCAAGCAGAAGCTGATTTGGTGAACCTAAAGTTGCCTACTTCTCGTCCTCACCCAACATAACAGTGGGAGGATGGAGTTGATCAGCATTCCGTCCACCAAAGTAGAAGGCACCAGCAAATCAGATGGGCCATCAGCAAAATACTTTGGGTACAGTCTAAAACATCTATAGATAACGAAACGGGTATAATACATGTGATTGATAAGATGCACAAGCAGCCGCCAGTGGCATATGTGTGTGCCTAGCCTGATCAGATGGACCAGCAGCCACGACTGGTGATTTAACTTGGTTTAGAACAAATCTCACAGTAGAGTTAATATTAACTTTATCTTTTTGATTTTGATAAGACTCGAAACCTTCAAAATCTACAACTGAAACTAAAATTGAAACATATAACCAAATAAGTTGCATACCTTAGAGGTAAATGGAATCACTCCAATCATTAGACCCATTCTATAACCCTATATGATTAAAACGTAAAACTAATTATATACCGTACCTAAGTGATTCAATAACTTTCCACACCTCCTACCCGTTACCAATTTAACATTTATGATAGTAATTCAAGAACTTTTCATAGCTCCTACCCGTCACCGAGTAAAGATAGAAATTCAATGACTTTCAATCTTTCATGGTTCCTACCCATCACCGATTTAGATAGACACCTTCGCTACTTTTCACATACATTAAGATTGTACTTCAACAACTTTTCATAGCTCCTACCCGTCACCGATTTAAGATAGAAAATCAATAACCGGGCTCTATTAAAGGGGCTCTATTTCACAATCTCCAGTAGTGATTGAAACTATCTACTGCCGCAGAGGTGAAATAACTACTTGTTGCTATGATGCCAACACGCCACTAGCAACTAACCACCATGGCTTTAAACTAATAAGTAATAACAATGCCTAATGCCTTGACCTCTCAACTAAGATTAATTACTAAGAATAAAATTATGAACAACGCTCTCACAATCGCTTGTTTCTCCTCAATCGCTTTCCAATCCAACATCCCGATCAACGGTCCTATACACCCCAATTCCCCCAACTCTCTCCGCGCCTTGGAACACTGAATCCTCACTCCCAACACCCCACAGCGCAACAATCCTAACCAAAAACCCCCTCATTAACAATAAACTTCACCACCAGTTCAACAGATGCCAAGCAACCTCCAAACTCCTCACACTATTCCCCGAATAAAAAAAAAAAAAAAAAAAAACCCTCAAACTCACAAAAACGACACTCCTAACAACCACAACCTTCAAATGATCATCCTCCCTAACCAAATTACTCAAACAACCAAATCCATACTCCTGCGCCAAAACCGTCCCAGACTTAACAACTCTCAACAAAAACACCCATATCATCAACAAAACTCGACAAGTTCCTCAACACACAACACGCCACATTTCGCGAATTCGGCTGCACAAACTAATCAGCCTAGCATAGCTACTACCTGACTCAACTACCAGTAAAAGGATGCAATAACAACGTAGTAACGTACAAACCTTCACCTATCAACACGTGTCTACTTTACTCAACTACCACTAACCAATGTTGTTCATATTTGAAGCTGACAATTGGTCTTGGCCAGACCGGGTCTTGACCAGAAATGACCGGTCCTGACCGGGTATAGCCGGGTCTTGGCCGGAAATGACCGGGTATAACCGGAAAACTACTGAAAGATATAACCGGAAAAGTACAATGGCAGAAATGACCGGGTGAAACCGGGTCTTGACCGTATCCAACCGGTCTTGCAAGATATAATCGGTCCTGACATAGCCGGGTCTTGACCGGAAATGATCGGGTCTTGGCCGGATATAACCGGGTCTTGATGGCTAAATATAAATCATAAGTATAGTTGTTATTTTATGTAAAAATGTCACTGCATTTGTAGCCTCTTGAGATAAGGTACATATATAACATAAGGAACAATAAATAATTTGTATTTGTGAATGATAGTATGATACTTGATAGGGTCTTTTGCTTGCTGGCTAAGAGTGAGATCTTATAAGTGGTAGGTCTCGTGTTCGAGCCATCAACATCAGTTATTATTTATTTATTTATTTATTTATTTATTTATTATTATTATTTTTTTCACTTTTGCTCTTTAATTTGTTGGGATAAAGTCACGTGAGTTGATATTAACCGACACCAACTTAGAAAAGATTACACTAAAATAACAAAAAAATGCGATTAAAAAAATTATTAATTGGTGTAATTATTAACCCATTTAGGGCCGTCCGGGAAAGAGTCGAAAATAATCACAAGAATACTTTGGTTAAGCCAAAGACTCCCCCTCCTGATAACTCTAGCCGTTTATAATTCTTATGAACAAAGATGATACTAGCCGAAACATATATGTCCCGTGTTTTGGTACTAGGTTGTACTTAATTTTTTTTGAATATTTATCAAGCTTAGAAAAATGATGAAAGCTAGTGATAATCTTCATGATGTTAGTATACATCTTTGTAATCTTGTCAGATGTAGAAATATGCCATTTTCTCACTAAATTTCACACATAAATAACTTTCTTAAGCATCCATCATGGAATACAAACATTTTAACTAGAAGAAGTTATGGGTATCTTTAGAAAGGTTATGCTGATAACTTGATCTTTTAGGAAACTACAATGGCGTCAAAGCCTATTGTGATTGTAATATTTGTGAAATTAATGTTATTAATTCGATGTATTATGTTATAATTTGATAGTGGAATAGTAGGTACGAAGTGCAAGGTACACAAAGGAAATCATGGTAGGGAATGATGTTGGGAGTACACAAGTTTTTTATTTTAGACAAGTAAAATATCTCTTATTTTATGGGTTTACGAGGAAATGAGCCACACACTAATCTACTTCTTCATGTTAGCATGTTTTATCCTATGACAGCATGACTTGGAAGTGTCTTTTTTTCTTTTTTTGAAAAGCAATAAAGGTATATATAATATAAACAAGAGGAACAAATATTTCACAAACAATGACCAAACACACTAACTCTTCCTCTTTATGCGCTAAATTTGTAACATACAGAAAAACGCAGTCAAATAGAGAAAAGATTATAGAGATGACAAGGTTGAAAGAACACTACAAACGTTACTAGACATACAAGAAGATGTAATTGCTCCTATTATACACAAGACTGCTACAAATTACACATATTATTCTCTTTTTCTATAAAACAATGTGGAGTCTAGACATCACGATGGGTGTCATAGAATTCAAATATCAATCTTCCGTTAAAAAATTCTTTGTTCTCTTAAAGTTTTAGTTTATAAGAAAATACTATGCTTCCTTACCACCGATCTATAGTTAACAAACACGCAACCTAAAAATTGGAAATGAACCCAAAAAGAATGCCTAGTCGTATATATAAACCAACATAAATACTAAACCCACCACCTTCTCTCTAAAAACCACCACCTTTATGTGTTCATACGTTTTTGAGGTTATTCTTATACTTGGGACTTAATGTTGTGGTCGGTTAGCTTAATTGTTTGAGGAAATGGTAGTCGCGGAAAGTCGTCACTTTGATTGGACATCATATACTTTTGGACACAGCTTACATTTTCTTAGATTAATAGTATTAATATTTATTTATTTATTTTATTTTTACTATTATTTTTTTTAACTTAATAGTATTAATAATTTAAATATGTATTTAAAAAGCATGTACTACTACATTGAGTTACCGGAGCACTTGAAGTAAGTTGGCAAGATTATTACTAGAATTTGTTTTAATATTCTTATTTGCATGTTCTTAACCAAAATGTTAATCATACTTGCTTTTAACGTGTATCAAATACGTACTTACTTTCGGTATGTGAATGGCAGGTTAGTCAAAGGACCTCACATGAATTAAGTCATAGCAAAAAGAACCAACTTTGAATTGGTCCTACTACCAGGGATTAAATTTGCCAAACTGTGAAACTTAAAATGTTTATATTTTGAGAAAATAAAATGTTTGATCTTGACCTGCAACTATATTGACCCTACCAATTTACCACCCTATGAATAACAATCACTCTTAACAGCTATCCAACCAAATTAATCTTAAAACCAAATTCCTTTCTGGGTTTTGTTCAGATCTGTAAATGGTATCTGAATAACCCTTTGATTTCACATTTAAGGTTTGTTTCATGGGTCTTTTAAAATCTTTACTATTTTGTCTTTTTATGGGTGATGACGTATAGTCTATATTTGGGCCATGAGCCCAAATGATAAACATTACTCGGCCCAAGCCCACCACGAGTGAGTTATCATAGCGAATAACGGGCCATAATAATAACGGCTTGGGCTCACGAAGCCCAAAACCCAACCAAACTAATCGGGCATGCGATAAGGATCTTCTATTCATGGAATAGATATCCTTACCCCGATAAGCACCACGAGTGCGAAGAGTAAGGAGCAAGAAACCTACGCGGTTTCAGCCCCTATAAAAGGAATGACATCTCTCATTCAAAGGTACGATATACAACCCTAACTCTTAAAGAGAACCTTAAATCGATTACTTACTCTCACGCCGGAGTCTAATCGGGGGAGACAATCCCTCGATAAGCCTAACGGTGTTGTTTATTTTCTTAGTGCGCAGGTAACGAAGTACTAAGAAACGAATTGATATAAGAGCAAAGCCCAATAACCAGGTACGCCCAACTTTTGTATCAACAAGTGGCGCCATCCGTGGGACCCTACTACGAACTAGAATGACGAAAAACAAGAATTCAAGCCAGCGGACTCTGCAGTCAGAAAAACGTGACCATCAGAGGAAGAATCAACAAGATCCAACCTCCAGACAAGTCGCTGGGACAACCAGCACACCTGGTCACCACGAGGCAGGGACAACCCAACCTCCCCCAGCGGTAGAACTACCCAGGATTACTTTAGAGGTCCCCAGCGTTGAGGAACTCCAACGCACCCTCTTCACTACTCCTCATCAAGCTATACCCGCAGTGAACAACACTGTGCCTCCAGGTGCGCCTGACCGAAACAGGATACCAAACACTGAGGCAGAAGTTCTTGCAACAACTGAGGACGCACCTAATCTAACTTTGGGAAACTTTGTATCCCAAAATTATGAAACCCTAACCGCCCTCATGCAAGAAGAAGCTGCAAGAAGAGCAGGTGCGGACCTACAAACCCGACTTAATTTTGGTCCAGAACGCGAACCATCACCACCACGTCACCCGCGAGGGAGACATGCAGAGCGTACCACTATCCATGATAGGTTAGGTGCGGTATCTGACTCACAAAATTCTGGAGACAGCGGTAGGCGCACCAATGTCCATTCCAGACTTGGCAGTCGGGGAATACACGATCGATTAGGGCCTCAACATTCACCAAGCCAAGGATCTTCCAAACCTGGAAGTAGGCGGATCCAAGACAGATTGGGGAGAAGGAGATCCCCAAGCAGAGATCCCTCAGGCTCCTCTTCTGAAAGGAGCAGGCGCAAGCGCCGAAAGAGAGACTATTCTTCTTCCAGCGATTCCTCGGACAACGAGGATAAAGAAACAGGACATTGGAAGTCAAGAGGAAGACGTCGCGAGGAGGAGAATGAAGATATGTCCCTCCCATGGCGACGCCAGAAAATTGATGCGTTTACGCGGCGCATCAGCGATTACTCAGATCGCAAACGCAGGCGCATGCCCGCTAATGTGAAAACATACGATGGAACAGGCGATCCAGACGATCACCTAAAAATTTTCGAATCAGCCGCAACCATCGAAAATTGGCCACAGCCTGTCTGGTGCCACATGTTTAATTCCACGTTAGTGGGAAACGCGCGCACATGGTTTAGCAAACTCCCACGCAGGAGCATTGGTGGATTCGAGGAACTGCGGAAAGCATTCCGTCACAACTTCACCCAGCGAAAGAAGTGCGCTAAAAACCCTGTGGAGCTAGCAAGAGTGAAACAGCGTCAAGGGGAGTCAACCAGCGCTTTTATGGAGCGCTTCAAAGATGAGTGTATACAAGTTAAAGCATGTCCTGAAATCCTAAAAATTTCAGGGTTCATGAATGGGATCAATAACCCAGAACTCATCCGCAAACTGAACGACAAAGTTCCACAAACCTTTGACGATTTAACTAAGCGCACTAGATCCTTTATACAAGGAGAAGCAGCCGCTGCGGATAGCAAAAAAGGTTATTCAAACTATAGGCAACAAGAACAGCCGCGGAGACAATCCAACGATCAGAATAACAACCGCAGCAGGAATTATCGCAGTGGAAGAGACAACGACAAGTATACTCCTCTCACTAAGACTCCGAGAGAAATATTTGTAACAGAAGGTGCGAACTTCCCAAGACCACCACCAATGCGCACTGCAGAAGAAAAGCGCCTAGGTAGTGGATACTGCGAATACCACGGCCAAAAAGGCCATACCACTAACGAGTGCGTCCAACTAAAACAACTAATTGAAAAGTTAGTCAGAGAAGGTAGGATGGACCACCTCGTAAAGAACATCAAGGAGGGAAAGGATAAACAGAGAAACGGGGGCAAGAAAGAACCCCCAAACGAAAAAGCTGATACTATATACATGATACAATCATGGCAACGCAGGATAAAGCAAAAAGTCAGCCAAAAATTCTCTCCAGAAAAAGAGATATCCTTCCCTACCATAGCTGCGGACAACGCAGTCGTGGAACCTCTAACCATTGAAATACATACAGGGGGACACGACATCCACCGCATGTATATTGATGGAGGAGCATCCGCGGACATCCTGTATGATCACTGTTTCAAAAGACTGCGACCTGAACTTCAAAGTCAATTGATACCAGCTACGACATCATTGACAGGATTTACAGGAGAAAAAATCTGGCCCATGGGGCAGCTACGCTTGTTGGTGGTCGTAGGAGATGAACAACACTCAACCGTAGCATGGATAAACTTTATGGTAATAAAATCTCCCTCACCATACAATGGTATCATAGGAAGACCAGGAATATCATCCATGCGCGCAGTACCATCCACAGCGCACGGAATGCTTAAATTCCCTGTGGAAGGGGGAATTGTTACCCTCTATAACACCACAGTACCACCAAGAGAATACATCGCAGCCACAACTGAAGCAGAGACCATTCCAGAACAGTGCACGGAAAAGATGCCAAATTTAAAAGTCGCCATTCATCCAGATTATCCGGAACAACAAGTCTCAATTGGAGGATCTTTATCTGACAAAGGTAAAGCAGTTGTATGCGCACTCTTGCAAAAGAACCTAGACATCTTTGCATGGGAGCCCAAGCATATGACAGGAGTACCGCGCTCTATTACAGAGCATAAGCTACAAATCCGACAAGGATACCCTCCAATACGGCAAAAGAAACGTGGCCAGGCCCCAGATCGTGCAAAAGCTATTCTGGAAGAAGTACATAAGCTCGTAGACGCAGGCATCATGCGCGAAGTATATTATCACGACTGGCTTTCTAACCCAGTTATGGTAAAGAAGAGCGATGGGAGTTGGAGGATGTGCGTGGACTTCACGGACCTCAACAAAGCATGTCCGCAGGACTGCTATCCACTGCCAGAGATAGACTGGAAGGTCGAATTCTTGTGCGGATACCCCTTCAAATGCTTCCTAGATGCATATAAGGGGTATCATCAGATCCAGATGGCAGTGGAAGATGAAGAAAAAACAGCTTTCCACACCAGTCAGGGAGTATACTGCTACACAAAAATGCCTTTTGGCCTGAAGAATGCAGGCGCGACATACCAACGACTGGTGGACACAGCCTTCGAAAAACAAGTAGGCCGCAACTTGGAAGTCTATGTTGATGACCTTGTGATCAAAAGCCATACAGAGGACGAGTTGGTGCGTGACATCGAGGAAACATTCCGGACGTTGGGGCGGATCAACATGAAGTTAAATCCAAAAAAGTGCACCTTTGGCGCGACCGAAGGGATGTTCCTTGAATATTTGATAGAACAAGATGGAATCAAGCCTTGCCCAGAAAAAACAAAGGCTGTTATCGATCTTCCCTCACCGCGCACACTCAAAGAAGTCCAATCATTGAATGGAAAGTTAGCAGGACTAAACCGTTTCTTATCTAAGTCAGCGGACAAATCTCTCCCCCTCTTTAAAACACTCACGAAGTGTACAAAAAAGGGAGACTTTCGATGGACAATCGAAGCTGAAGAAGCTTTCCAACAACTTAAAAACAATCTGGCATCTCTTCCCAAACTCGTTGCACCGCGACCAGGGGAAGAACTAATCATGTACTTATCGGCAACCCATGGAGCAGTCAGCGCCGTATTATTGACAGACAGAAACTCCGTTCAGACACCCATATACTTCGTAAGCAAAGCCCTTAAGAAAACAGAGACTAACTACAGCGCTATGGAAAAGCTAGTCTTGGCTCTAGTGTTCGCAGCCAAAAGGTTGCGCAGATACTTTCAGGCGCATCCAATAGTTGTAATCACTGATCAGCCAATCAAACAGATTATCTCTAAACCTGACGCATCCGGACGCTTACAAAAATGGAGTGTACTGTTAAGTGAGTACAACATCTCATACAGACCGCGCACTGCAATCAAAGGACAAATTCTCGCTGATTTTATCGTGGAAAAGCCAGACAGCGACAGCCCGACATCTGTCGCTAAAACAGATTTACAGGAACCCTGGATTTTGTTCACAGATGGATCTTCATGTGTAGAAGGATCGGGCGCAGGCCTTATTCTCACAAACCCAGAAGGTATGGAATTCACCTATGCGCTACGCTTCGAATTCACAGCCACAAACAATGAGGCAGAATACGAAGCCCTACTAGCCGGATTACGTATTGCAATCCAAATGGGTGTTCGCAACCTAGAAGCAAACGTAGATTCGCGCCTGGTCGCAAACCACGTGTTAGGTGAATATGAGGCCAAGGATGAACACATGACCCAATACCTGGAAAAGACAAAGTCTTTGATCAACAACTTTGATAGGTTCACAATAAAACAGGTGCCTAGAGGAGATAACAAGAAGGCGGACGCACTCAGCAAGATTGCATCCACAAGTTTCGCACACCTCTCAAAACAGGTATTGGTGGAAACCCTAAAAAACAAGTCAATCTTGGATAGGGAAATAGCGACGGTGATAGAGGAACAAGACCCTACATGGATGACACCTATCACCGAATTTATTAGCAAGGGGATCCTACCCCAAGATCAAAAAGACGCTCGCAGAATACGGCGCACAGCGCAGCGATTTGAATTACGCGACAACGTACTCTATCGACGGTCTTTTTTACAGCCATGGCTCAGATGTGTCGGACCACTTCAAGCAGACTACGTACTCCGCGAAATTCATGCCGGATCATGTAGTATGCACTCAGGACCACGGTCCGTGGTGGCAAGCGCTTTAAGGTCAGGATATTATTGGCCAACAATGCATCGTGATGCACGCAATCTAATAAGAAAATGCAGCAATTGCCAAGTACATAGACCAATTCCGCGCCGACCACAACAAGAGCTGACACCAATTACTTCACCATGGCCATTCTACAAATGGGGTATTGACATCGCAGGACCCTTCCCTGTCGCAGCTGGAGGAGTAAAATTCCTCATCGTAGCCATAGACTACTTCACAAAGTGGATCGAAGCAAAGGCGGTGGTGAACATCACGGGGAACCAAGTCAAGCGCTTTGTTTGGGACAACATCGTCTGTCGCTTCGGCCTACCGGGCGAAATCATATCAGACAACGGAAAACAATTCTGTGATAACCCATTCAAAGATTGGTGCGCACAATTGAACATCACACAACACTTTGCTTCAGTCAAACACCCACAAACCAATGGCCTAGTTGAGCGCGCGAATCGCAGTCTAGGCGAAGGAATAATAGCGCGCCTTGACAGACACAAAGGAAAGTAGGTAGATGAACTCTCGCACGTCTTGTGGGCGCATCGCACGACGATCAAAACCAGTACTGGCGACACACCATTTTCTCTAGTCTATGGAACAGAAGCCGTCATACCCGCCGAAATAGGAATGCCAACTATACGCACATCAGAGGTCAACGTCACGACAAATGACGAGGAATGGCGCATAGATTTAGACATACTGGAAGAAAGACGCGAACGCGCAGCCATACGCGAGGCAAAGGCTAAGGCAAAAATGAAGAAGTATTATGATGCAAAGGTCAAACACACTTCATTCAGACCGGGGGACTTTGTCTACCGCGCCAACGATGCGAGCCACGCAGAGGACACAGGCAAACTCGGCCCTAAATGGGAAGGACCTTACGAGGTCACAGACGCGCTCGGTAATGGCGCATACAGACTGCGCAACACGGAAGGTCACGACCTCGCGCGCACTTGGAACATTTGCAATCTCAAAAGATGTTACTTTTAGGCTACGACCCTCACACAAACACCTTTGCACCCTACGTGGTGCCCAATAAGTGTTTATTTTTCTTTTCTTTTCTAGGAATTGTACTCTCTATCTTTTCAAATAACTTGCAAGTATTAATAAAATGTTATGGTTTCTAGCTAACTCCATAGCGCATTTTTACTTTATTGCATATATGTCAATATTGTTTATCTTATATTTCTGCCTACATGGCGTGCATGCACCACTTAAAGACCCACGAAGGCATAAAGGATAAGTTAACCTACTAATTTACTTGTTGAGTAAGAGGGTTGCAAACCCATCAACGTTGGATCACGCATCCTTGCTAAGCGCCTTACTCTCGAGACGTCGAAGTAAGTTTCGCATGCGCACCCCACTACGGATGCGCATATACTAAGTACACCGTACGAGCTTAGCAACATAACGAGCCAAGACACTTGGTCAAAAAATAAAACTTCGCAAACAATGCAAGTATAATTTTTCAAAGTCACGTACTTAAAAGACTTAGTTAAAAAAAAAAAAAAAAAAATTCAAACTTAGCAAACAATGCATATACTTAAGTCACGAACTTAAAACCAAAACGTATCTTATTCCACATTTATTAATAAATTACAAGGAAAGATACATAATTATACAAAAAAGCCTATATACTGTGGCGATGCTCAGGATTCTCCTCTAGAGCGGCGGAACTCCCCGTCTCCTTAAGCTTACTCAAGGTTATGGCATCCTGCATAGAGACGGTTGGAACGCTTACGGCCACGCCATCTGATCTAGGAAGGTGTGCAGCGCCAATGCCACACATCACGGCCTTGCCCTTGATACCCTTCTTCACGGCAACCCTCTGCGCATGTCGCTCCAGCACCTCTTTCAAAGGAACTTCCTTTTCAAGAGCAAAAGGCTTCAGGATATCGCGAGGCCGCGCGAAAACAGGGACTTGAAGCTGCGATACATCAGGTTTTAGATAGTAATCTAATTCCTCTTCCGCGTTCTCCACAAGATGGCGCTGCAAGGTTAGACCCGCCATCAGCACAGCTATAGGATCATCTAGGTCGCGCTCCAACTTCCCTATATGCGGCAATTCAAGGACCTTTAGCCCCGCCATCGCCTGCACCAGCTCGTCATAAGCCGTAGAGCTGTAACCAGGGATCTCCGCCAAGTCCTTCTCCAGCAACTTGGCCTCACGAAGCTCCTCCATGGCCTGCGAACGGCCACGCGCCATTGCACAGTGCACAACCTTCCCAAAGGCTTCCACCACCTCCGCAGACTCTAATGTGCTCAGGGCTGCCAGGCGCAGCCCATGGCTGATCAACCATCTGCATCCACAAAGAAACAATTGTGTAAGATAAACAAAAAAGCGATGAAGTAATTTTAAAGATAAAGAAGCAATGATACCTGCGCTCAGCTATAGTGGACATCAGATGGGGGTACAACTCCTCGTCATACTCTATGCTGAGGGCGCGCAGTTTTTCCTCTTGGATCGCAACTGCCTTCTCCATTTTCCCCTGAAATTCCTGGACGCTAGCATGATGCTCCGCCCTCTTTTCCTCAAGATAGGACACCGACCAAGAAGTTCTCGCCTTTATCTGCTCAAGCTTCGACCTCGCGTACTTCAGGTCAGCCAATATGCTCATTTTATCTTGAGCAATCTTCTCAGCATAGGCCTTCGAGGCCCCCAGCTCCACTTGCGCATCAGCCAACTGCGCACGGAGGGTCGCCAACTCCTCCTCTTTCTGGGCAAGAGCACGGCTCTCCCCAGCATACCTCCCCTTCAGCTGAGCCACAAGTTCAGCTTGGCGGGCGGTAGTCGCAGCCAGCTCATCCATCAGCTGCTGCGCCTCACCACCACCAGCAGCCTTGGTATTCCCCTCCTTGTTTTCGTTCTGCGGAGAGGAAACCTCATCATCCTTCGCGCCGTCATCCCTACGCAACAAAGGCAGTAAACAAAAATTACAACAAGTAATTGACAAAAAAAAAAAAAAAAAAAAAAAAAAAAAAAGAGATCACACTTACAGGAACGGAGAAGCATCATCCTTCTTCAACCGAGCGCCAGAGGTAGAAGTCTCTTCCGCGTTCGACTCCGCGTCTCCTATGACGCGTCGACGCCTCTTCTTATTACCACTGCCACCAGCCTCGGCCTTGCGCTTTGAACTCTGCGCAACCTCTTCCTTCAGCACCTCCTCAGGTTTCAGGATCCGGATGCTGTCCGAAGACTCTGATCGCACTTCCTCGCGCGCCACCTCCACTTCAGGCACCGCCTCCACAGTAGGCGTCACCACTACCTCCGGCGGCACACTCTGGACAGGCGTCACCACAAGTGGTGGCGTATCCTCGCGGACCGTCGCGGGCAGAACAATCAAATGCCCAGCGGTCGCATCAAGCAAGGGCTGCTCCCCTTCCTTCAGAGGACGCACCCCTATGGTCACCTGCTTTGGCCTGTCTAGCTTGACTACTGCGAACAAATCCATCTCTGCGCACATCAAATGAAACAAGAAAAAACAAAAGGGATTAGTTATTAAAGGCGCACAGATAAAAGGACTTACAAAGAAGGAAGTATAAGGAATGAACACCCACCCCGGCCATCCTCACTCAAGAAAGTGGGAACCTCATCTGCAGCGCCAAAATAAGCGCGGCTCAACCCCACATGTACCAAAAACTCCTCCGGGTAGGGGTTTATGGCCAGTCGATTGGCATCTAAAGTTTGCGCGTCAGCACGACTGTATGAACCGGGTGCGGGGCGCCCATCCCTTGGTAAGGATTCCTGAGTATAAAACTCAAAGGGAGAGGGAAAGACTACGTCATCTACCCAAAAGAAGTACTCCCTCCAATTTTTGAGGGCGTCAACCTTTTCCGTATAACACTGAAGCGCCCCCTGGCGCTTCGCAAAGGAAACCCACCCATTTGACCACGTCGTGTGGTAAAAGGAGCGGAACAAATCTACAGTTGGTTCTATCGCAAGTAAACGACAGTTTACTTCAAAATTTGACACCTTCGCCGCACCTATACAGTGCAGCTGAGAGATGTGAAGGCGATAGTGATTGAGCAAATTGCTCAGAAACACAGATATAGGTACGCGGTAATTCGCATACTCAAAAAATTTCGTGTATAGACCTATCTTCCCTTCGGGGAAGTCAGCTATACACGCGTCGACATCTGGTGCCTCTGGATGTACATCCAAAGGCACAAAATAGTCGGAAGAAAAGTGCATCACGTCCTCAATAGACATCGCGGAGCGAAAATCCTCTAATTGAGCAACCATTTTCATCTTAAAACTAAGTGGGACGCACACAAAGATTACCTACGAGAAGTTAAAAGATTTTCTTGCAAAAAAACGCTCTCAAAAAGAAGAAGAAGATGAATAGAAGTTGTGTGTGTTTTTACTATGTGATTGTAAAAATGGGGGCGGCACTCTTATATAGGGTGGTAAAAACCCTAATTTTCATCCACGTGGAACCCACTCACAGTAAATGTATGGCTGAAACTGAACCGGTACATGCACTTTTTCCCGATCCACGAGGACCACGTGGACACCACCCCATTTTTCGAGGTATCCGTTTGAAATACCTAGGACTAGGTACATTGCATTTAAAAATGGGCGGTAATATTCACTTGTTCTCCCGCCACGCTTACCGCTGTAAATATTAGTCTAGTATCCGCGGCTACGACCCACGCACACTAGACTGGGGGGACATGATGACGTATAGTCTATATTTGGGCCATGAGCCCAAATGATAAACATTACTCGGCCCAAGCCCACCACGAGTGAGTTATCATAGCGAATAACGGGCCATAATAATAACGGCTTGGGCTCACGAAGCCCAAAACCCAACCAAACTAATCGGGCATGCGATAAGGATCTTCTATTCATGGAATAGATATCCTTACCCCGATAAGCACCACGAGTGCGAAGAGTAAGGAGCAAGAAACCTACGCGGTTTCAGCCCCTATAAAAGGAATGACATCTCTCATTCAAAGGTACGATATACAACCCTAACTCTTAAAGAGAACCTTAAATCGATTACTTACTCTCACGCCGGAGTCTAATCGGGGGAGACAATCCCTCGATAAGCCTAACGGTGTTGTTTATTTTCTTAGTGCGCAGGTAACGAAGTACTAAGAAACGAATTGATATAAGAGCAAAGCCCAATAACCAGGTACGCCCAACTTTTGTATCAACAATGGGAATTTGTTTGCTTTTATACGAATTACATGATTTTAGCTAATTTGTTGTAATTATCCCCAATTTATAAGTATTGATTTTGATGGTTTTGGTATAAACATTCGTGGCCTTTTAAGTTGTTGAATTATTGTGTTTGTTTTGTTAATTTAGTTTGTGTTGAACACTACATATTTAAGGTAGAATGATGAGGACTTATTCCGAATTTATATAAGTTATTTTGTTCGATTATCGTATGTTTGTAGCTTGACAGATTTTCCTACTGATTATGGGTATACATCACAACTTGTTCTCAAATTCGTGTGTTTTGGCTTACTAATTATGGGTAAAGCCTAAAGATTAGGCCTTTATGCCACTTATATACATGATTATGTAAAAATATGATTTTTGAGAAATCATCAAGAACCCCCTAGTAATCGTGTATAAATGATTATACAAGTGATGGATAGCCTCTTTAGATGTTAATTTTCATTAATAGTGTTGGTATCGTTACATAAGCCACCAACCAAACACCCCTTATGTGCCTAAATGAGTTACTCATAGTATGTTTATATGTCAATTATGCTAGATGGGTCGAAACAGCCCCGAATGACCCGATTGGGTTTAGTTATGCGATTTTAACTCTAATTCCACGATATTACTAGTATAGCATCCTAAGTGGGCGACATAGCTGAATTAGCCGTCCTAAGTGGACGATTTGCATAAATATATGCATTATGATGCGAAAGAAGGGTGTAGACGTCCTAAGTGGACGACGTGTGTTATTATGTCATGACATGCTCCGAAAGGGAGCCTAGACGTCCTAAGTAGGCGACCGAGCCTTTATTAGCATCTCATCTTGTAAAATGGGACTTAGACATCCTATGTGGATGACTATTATGTATGAGCGGCTCAAAGTCATGGAATATATGACTTAGACGTCCTAAGTGGATGACTAGAAAATTTTTAGCTATATTGAACCAACGTAGCATCCTCAGATTTGCAAAGCAACACTAGCATTATGCCGTTTATGTTATGCTTTCATATGTTATCTCACTAAGCATTGTGCTTATGTTGCTTTGTTGTACTTGTTATAGTTGAAGCTAGTGGTATTTCTACGAAGGGTATGAAGACCGAGAACTAGACCTCGGTGGGATACTTGGGTAATGAGCCTTTTCCCTAAATGCTCTTTTACTAGGAAACGCCCTAAGACGTCGTGTTTTGGTTTGTAATTATGTAAACACAGATTTGGTTAATAACTTGATGGTTATGGTTGTGTTTAAAGATCAAAGGGGTGTTTGGCATAGCGCCACTCTAGCTCCAAATGACCCATTTTGATGTTGTACGGGTCTAAGTGGATAGTGTACGTTGTGTATAGTTTTCTTATAATATAAAGTATGTTTTGTTTGTGTTTAAAAAAAAAAAAAAAAAAAAAAAAAAAAAAAAAAACCTGGGCGTTTCATATAATCAAATTAAAACTAGCGCATGAGTCTAAAGGTTGTTTTTATATCAATTGCAGAGAGAAGAATATGATGAATATAAAGTCAGGGTAAATGCATTATTAACAAAAGGTCAGAAAACACCAGGAAATAACCCGAGAGACCATCCTCGCATGATGCAGGTAAATTATCAATTTACCCTTTCCTACGTCAAATGAATTATCTGCTAATTGCTTATTAGTCATCCAAAAGGTCAAAATTAGCCTTTCAAAAGTCATCCGAGATGCTTATCTGCTAACTGCTTTTTAGTTGCTTAAATAATCTGATTGGTGGCTTAGATAAGGACTTTTAAACACTCAGTTTGTTTGATGGTCAGAATGCAATAACCGCTTAAGATGCTATAAATAGAGCTGTCAATAAGATTTCTCATTGGGTTGTGCCTTGCTGTCAAATATAAATGCACCATTTGCTTTTGAACCCTGAAACTTTTTTTTTAAGTGAACCCTGAAACATTTATGTATTTCCATAACCAACTAATTTAGAATGCCAGTATAGGACCTTTATGTGTTCACACTTTTTGACTAATCATATCTTTTTTTTAATCATATCTTTTTTTTTTAATCATATCTTTCTTATTCTTTCCAGGAGGATGTATTGGGTTGCTTATTCTTTCTTTTTTTTAATCATATCTTTCTTTATCATCGACCAAAAGACCATATATGATTGGCTTATCTTTCATTTTCATCTACCAAAAAGACACTTTTGTTTTTCAACATCACTGCAGCAGTTGGCCGGAACTAGTTTGTTTCTTCTCATAAACTCTTTCAACCATATCAGTTTCATCATAATTTACACCTTATCTATTACTTTTATTCAATGGCATCTTCCTCTAACTCATCTGCACCAAAAATAATGGCTTCTACTTCAACTACATCCATTCAAAAGAGGTTTAAGTATGATGTTTTTCTGAGTTTCAGGGGTGAAGACACTCGCAAGAACTTCGTTGGCCATCTTTACGAAGCTCTTAAGCAAAAAGGCATTCAAACATACAAGGATGATGAAAAAATCGAGAAAGGGGAAAGGATCAACGATCAGCTGCTCAAATCCATTCAAGAGTCAAGATTTTTCATCATTGTTTTCTCAAAGACATATGCTTCTTCATCTTGGTGTCTAGATGAGCTTGTCAAGATTATTGAGTGCCAGAAGATGACCGAGCATACTGCTTTCCCAGTATTCTATGATGTGGAGCCCACTCAAGTCCGCAAACAAAGTGGGCCAGTAGAAGAAGCCTTTGCCGTACATGAAAATAAGGAGGCTGCTGGGAAATGGAGAGACGCTATGAAAGAATTAGCCGATCTGGCCGGGTGGGAGTTGAAGGCCACAGCTAACGGGTAATACAATTTTCTTCGTCATATTTCTGTAATATTCTTTCTAATCTACATTAATATAAATGTTAATCCTTTTGTGTTATGAATCCTAATTGTTTATGTGGGCTTTGAACAAGCTATTAATATGATCTTTAATGATATAGGGATGAATCTAAATTGATCCAAATGATTGTTGATGCTATTTTCATAAAGAAATGTTCCGCTCTTTCAAACGTTGATGGAAAGTTAGTGGGCATGGAGACCCGAATCAGTGATGTTCTTTCATCTTTAGATATTGGTACCGAAGATGTGCGCATGATCGGAATCAGGGGGATGGGAGGTGGGGGGAAGACAACTTTAGCCAGAGCTGTTTATGATCAAATTTCTAATCATTTCGAAGGAAAAAGCTTTGTTGAAAATGTAAGGGAAGTTTCAAACCCTTCTTTGTCCGGTTTAAAGGAGCTTCAAAAACAGATACTAGAAGATGTGTTAGATAAAAAAGACATCACTTTTAGTAGTGTTCATGACGGGAAAAACATGTTGAAAGCCACGATGTGTTGTAGAAAGATACTTGTTGTTTTAGATGATGTTGATCGTATAGAACAGCTTGAGGCGTTAGCTGGTGTGCCTGATGACTGGTTTAAATCAGGAAGCAGAATTATCATTACCACAAGAGATGAGCAAGTGCTGAGAGCCCACCGAGTGAAATTCATTCATGACGTCAATCTGTTATCGTCTACGGAAGCGATTTGCCTCTTTAGTAGGTATGCATTTCAAAAAGAGCTTCCAATTCAAGGATATGAAGAGCTATCAGGGGAAGTTGTACAATATGCAGATGGTCTTCCCTTAACGATCAAAGTTTTGGGTTCGTTTCTTTGTGATAGAGATAAGCTTGAATGGGAAGATGTCATAGACAGATTGAAAAGAATTCCCTTGAAGGAGACTCAGGAAAAGCTAGAGCTAAGCTACAACAGTCTCGAGGATGATTATCAGCAAATACTTCTAGACATTGCATGCATATTGAAAGGCAAGAAGAAAGAAGATGCAATCAGAATTCTTGAAAGCTGTGGATTTCATGCAAGAATTGGTTTAAAAGTTCTTGAGCAGAGATCTCTCATAGCGGATTATGGATTGATGAGGAGATTGAAGATATATTGACTAATGACAAGGTAAAGATCAGTTTACTTTTGTGGTGGAGAAAAGTAATACATTTTCATTTGTTCTGACTTCTGACATTGTTTTTGGATTGCAGGGTACTAAAGCAACAAGATGTCTAAAACTTGATATGTGGAATGGAAATCCGAGAATTCTTCTGAAAGGTCTTGGAAAAATGAAGGAACTTCGATATCTTGAAGTGACCTTTGATTGTTTTGGAAATTATGATTCTGAAAGTGATCTGAAAATTGATGATATCAGGCAATGCTTCACAAATTCTTTAAAATATCTAAAATGTACTTTTTACCCTTTCTTGTATTTACCCAAAACATTTCATGCAAACAATCTTGTTGGACTTGAAATGGATAATCCTTTTGGAAACCGCAGAATGGTACAACTTTGGGAAGAGGGAGAAAAAAAGGTAGAATAACTGTTGATTGGTTGTTTTGCATAATTCGTAATAAAGCTATTAATTTATTGGTTTGTTAATATGCTAATATTAATCTTTTTGTCTTATTTTTGCTGGCAGGTTCTAACAAAACTCAAATTCCTTTCTCTCTCTCGGTCAAACTTGACGACCTTTGATTTTAGGTTGACTCCGAATATTGAGACATTATCTCTTAAAGGTTCTCGTAATTTAGGAGAACTTTGCATGCCATTTAGTTGTCAAAAGCTCAGGCATCTCAATATCAGTGGCACAAAGTTAAGAACCATTGACCTGAGGTTGACTCCAAATCTCGAAACGTTATCTCTTTCTAGATGTGCTGATTTTGTAGAACTTCACGTGCCTGTTGCATGTCTAAATCTCAAAATCCTCAACCTTCATAAATCAAGTTTGAGGAGACTTGATCTTGAGCTGATTCCAAATCTTGAGAAGTTAGATCTTGCATATTGTGATCAGTTGGTAGAAATTAAGGCTCCCGTTGGATGTCTAAGAAAAGTTGTCAACTTAGACTTACACGGTTGTTTGAGGTTTAAGTCGTTTACGTTTGACAGTAGATGTAAGCCCAAGGTTAATTGTTCTTCACATACATTACGTCTGTATGGTGACTCGCTAGATTCATGCCCATTGCACCCCAACAGTAATCTCCCAAAGTTTTGGTTTAATTGTATTTATGATGAATATCTACCGTCATCAGTTGGAAATATTGAGAAGCTTATTTCTTTTGGTCTATGTGCTTGCACAGACTTAGAGAAATTTTCATACATGATTTGTAGTTTACAATGTCTACAAAAACTTTCACTCAGATGCAAAAATATTCCAGAGTTTCCCAAAGATCTAGGACAGTTAGAATGTCTAGAAGAGCTCTTGTTGTACTCTGAGAAGATAGAACATCTTCCTGATAGCATTTGTATGTTGAAACATCTGAAGTATCTCAAGCTTAAGCATTGTGCTCTTCTTGAGAAGCTGCCTGAGGACATTGGCCAGTTAGAATCTCTGGAGAGTCTAGATTTGTCATATACAATGATTAAACATCTTCCAGATAGCATTTGTATGTTAAAACATCTGAAGTATCTCAACCTTTATGAGTGTGCTCTTCTTGAGAAGCTACCTGAAGATCTTGGCCGATTAGAATGTTTAGAAGAGCTAAAGGTGATGAGTGAGAAGATTGAATATCTTCCAGATAGCATCTGCATGCTAAAACGTCTGAAGTATCTCAACCTTGTTTGTGATCTTCTTGAGAAGTTACCAGAGGATCTTGGCCAATTAGAATGTTTAGAGATGCTACGTGTGAAGAGTAAGAAAATTGAATATCTTCCAGATAGCATCTGCATGCTAAAACGTCTGAATTCGCTCAATGTTAGTGACAGTTCTTGTCTTGGGAAGTTGCCTGAGGACATTGGCCAGTTAGAATCTCTGGAGAGTCTAGAATTGTCGGCTACAAAGATTAAACATCTTCCGGATAGCATTTGCAAGTTAAAACATCTGAAGGGTCTCAACCTTGAGGATTGTGGTCTTCTTGAGAAGCTACCAGAGGATCTTGGAAAATTAGAATGTTTAAAAAAGCTAATTATAAAAAACACTGGCATAATAAGGGATCATCTTCCCCCAAGACTTATGGCTGCATCTTCTAAGCTTCGGTGAGTAAATAACGCACTTTCCTTGTTTTCTAAATTCATTTTTCTCTTATTTTAATATCAAATTTATTGGAACAAAATAATACTAGTAGCTTTGTAGAAAGAAAAAAGAAAGTAAATTACACGATGGTCCTTATAGTTTATACCAAATTACATTTTTGGTCTCTAAATACCAAAATTTACATAAACGGTATCCATTATAAAACTTGTTACACTTTTGGTCCCTTATTGTGTTAAAGATGTTAAAGATTCAAAAAGATAGTAGACGGTCTATGGATAAAATGCAACTATTGTACCTGTTTTCAGAGATTTTCTATTGTCGATTGCATTTTAATTTCATACTAATGGCACAATTCCATATAAGCTAAAGTAGTTTCTTGGTTTTTAACGTTGCACTCTGGCATAAACTCAGGATCAAGCGGTGGCTGCGGTTCTAACTCAGGATCATGCTGTGGCGGATCTATACAGGGTGTTAACGATCCGAGTTGAGTCGAGTATACTCCTCTTTGATGCATTGTTTTCTAATTGCCAGCCCCTGTACATAGAGGCGCGTCTTCAGATGAGGCTCAAAGCCTCTGATTACTTCTTGAAGCTAATTGATATTGTGACGATGGAAAACAAATCTGGAAATTGGAAATAAGAAATGGTCTCGAAGGAGAATGGTAAACACTAACTAGCTCTTCGTTACTTGCATTGTTTGGTCGTTTTACTATTTCTATTTACAACGTATTTAGCTAATTTGTTTTTGTACTTTCGTTGAACCAATTTATGATAATATGGTAGAATGTTTATTGTGACAATTAATAACAACACATAGTAATTCTCCTTTTTTCCTTTAACATCTCACTCTTCTTTCAAGTCGTCACTAGTATTAATGAATTTAACACAAGCACTAGTATTCATGACTTAACACTCTTGGTGATTGGATAAAAAAAAAGTGTGGGAATAGGGAAGGACGGTTAAGATTGACTCAAACTGCAGCTGATATACCTGATTGAAGATTGAGAGCTATTACCGGGTATAGAAAAGTATGATGCTGCGAAACAAGCGCGAAAATTGCTTCCTAAAGAACCTGACATTTGGATTTCTGCAATTTCATGGTGATTATTGTAATTTTAAGGATCAGAAGCAGAACCACTTTCAAATTTATGTAACTGAATAATCTGGCAAATCAGGTGTTTAAGCTAAAGGATATAGTTTAGTAAACTCGCATTTCAGTTTTCTTACATCAACTGTTAGCATGTTTTATGAATCTAATTGTTTTGACTTTTAATCCTAACTAATCAGCTTAATAAGAGCTTCTTGATTTCTATTAGGATGTTGCAAAACAAGTTACAACAGAGTTGCAAATGAAGCCGGACCTGATTATTGGGAACTACAGTGACGGAAACCTTGTTGTCTCCTTGCTCGCTCACAAATTAGGTGTCACTCAGGTATGAAGTACATGATTGGTACTTTAAAATCAGAACTAGATATAAAAAGTGGCAAGATGGGCGTGTTGGGTAATGGGTCAAAATGGGTTTGAGTAGAAATGGGTCATTTTTGTATGGTTGAAATTGGGCCAGGTTAGAATGGGTTGACCAGCTAGAATCTTTGTTTTGTTTAGAAACACAATAGTATTGCTATAAAGTTTTAACTTTTAGAAGAAAATGATTTAGAGAGTTTATATGCACTAAAAATTGATTTTGGGCCACTTTTAACCCGTTGTAGCAAAAGGTTTTTATTGGACCCGTTTGTGATAAAAACACAGCCCCAATCGGGTTTAAATGGTTCATTTCTGTTCGGCAGAGCTGGGCCGAGTCAGACTGGGTTGACCTGCTAGTAAATCCTTACAAAAACAATACTATTCAAATTAATTTAAACTTTTTTATGCATTAATAAGCGATGTGTGCTACTTTCAACCCGTTGTAGCAAAATGCTTTGATTTGACTAGTTTGAGATTATAGAAAAAGCCCCAATCGAGCCAGTAGACAGGTTGCCCACCTCTAGCAGAAATTGTTGCTAGGTCTAGCTGACTAGAGGACGATTTTTTCCTGCAGTGTACCATCGCTCACGCATTGGAGAAAACCAAATTTCCTGATTTTGACATCTACTGGAATTACTTTGAAGAAAAGTATCACTTCTCGTCCCAGTTTACCGCTGATCTTATAGCAATGAATCATACTGACTGCATCGTATCAAGTACTCTTCAAGAAATTGCAGGAAGGTAATCTTTTGGTTAATAAAAAATTATCATTCATTTTTTCATATTAATAAAAAATGATATTGGTATTCAGAGTTTTTTTTTTTTTTTTTTTTTTTTTTTTTTAATAAATCTAAATCCAATATCATTTTTTTATTAATGCAACGTTAGTGCCGATTCCAAAGACACTCCCATCCATAAACTGAAGTAACTAGCAAATACTTAACTCTATTCATAGAAGTACTATAACTAATCAAAAAGCCATGTTTTTTCATTTAATTATCCCACATTCTGCACATTTGCTCAAGCCTTTTCACCTATCTTAGCTATGAGTTCCATATTTCTTCGAACTTTTGGCCCCTTTACAAAACTGTTTATCTAGTCTGCGTTGATACTACCATCAAATTTGCCATCCAGAAATCAGCAAATAGCTTAGTACCAACTGTTTGTTTGACTTTGAAAGTCAACTTTAAGTCTTGCTGCTTCAAATCTAACACTATATATATTCTTTTAATTTGATCATTAGGTTATCACAAACACTTGAGCAAATCCTGCTTCTAAACTAGCTTTTAAAATGTCAGTTTAAATAAAATTGCATAGGCAAGACGGTCAAAGTTATGGACATAAGCATATTTCTGTTGACTAAACTATTTTTCGAATGGTTTTGCAGAAGATAACCCTGAATATCCATAGTTGTAAATTTACATGATGATATTCCAAATGGTAGCATTAGAACTCCATTGACGTTGCAGAATCACGAAGCATATTTCCACATTATTCATCCAAATTGGTGGGAATGTCTTTCTCTGTAGAACGTTATGACTTATGATGTAATGCTTGTATATGATTTATGTTTAACGTGACATACGTTTGTCACTTGTTTCACCAAAATGTATTCCATCCGTTCAAATATTATTGTTCAACTTTCTATTTTGGTATATCACAAAATAGTTTTGTAAATGGTTTCAAATAGTTTTGAATTTATTCCTCAATCAGTCTACCGCTGATCTTATAACATTAACTTGTATCCAAAATAGATATTGGTATTCAGAGCTTTATATAGGCATAAAAGGAAAAGGTTTAAATCAGCTACAATGAATGTTACCTTTTCATCAAATAGTTATCTCTAGCGGAGTATTGGCAAGGACCAAAAATGTGCTTACCGGCTTATTTATGTATGAAGTTTTTTTAGGCCATTTAAAACTGCATAAAGTACTAGTACGTTGGAGAAAACTGGTTGTGTGTGTCTGCTTATTAATCTTCCGTACGTATGCATGTACAGGTAGATGCTAGTTACGTTGTTGTGTATACATGAACACAAAGTTTAAGAACAATAAGAAGAACCTATCATTAGTAAGAATAATGGGTGTAAGTAATAAGTAAATCAGGTTAATTGTGATCGCTTTGATGCTTTTATTTTTGGGGACGACAACGATGGGGATTGAACATTGTTCATGAGAAAAAGGTGTGATGAACACTTGATATGTCTTACTGAGGGTTGAGAATGAATCAAGCTTCTATCTATTATATATATGAGCTTTTGAAGTTATTCAAATATGTACTTTGAAACAAACTACATTTTGTTTTCGTATCAAGCTTTTGTTAGATAACATATATGCATGCCTTCGTAATATATGTACGTGTTTTCGATTCACTACAAAAAAGCTCAAAATCGAGATAGCTGATTTACCAAGTGCAGTGAGCTGAGTATTGCATACATATTACAGTATGAAACTACTAAGTTCAGGTCCTTAATTGATACATACATTCAAACCATGCAGTTCAACGAAACAAGAAAAAAAACCCGATACCAGTAACCTTGTTGATGTGCGGAATCATTTGAAGCTGACAATGGGTCTTGGCCGGGTCTAACCGGGTCATTGCGGATATAGCCGGGTCTTGGACGGATATAACCGGATCTTAGCCGGATTTACACACAGCTTGTTTGACTTTATACGAATGGTACTAGATCTGAAGTCTTGTTGCTAAACATCAAAAGTCAGACACGTATATGGTACTTCAAAGTCCATCAAAAGCATCATGGACCAAAACAAGAAAATGACAAATGTATTTTGCTTATTTTTAGCACAAGAATAAATAAATAAATAAAATTGAGAATGAAACATGGAAAGTATGGTTGGTTTTGAGGCTAAAAAAGTATGTTCGCTTCCTCTTGACAATTTTCTTAACTATTGGTTTTTTAATGTAACGGAAAATACAAAATATGAACATAAGCTAAATTTGCCTACAAGTTAAATGTTTCCTATTGATCTTACGTACGTGTTGCATGGATATGAAGTGTTTATCAAATATCAAAACAATAAAAGACATGTATGTTGGTTACTTTTAACATGAAAATAAATAACTGGATTTGAGAATCAAACATGTGACTATGGGTGGCGTGATGGCTAAGTTTGTTTTGTTATGAATTTATGGTCACGTGTTCGAGTCATCCTGCCTATCCATATTACTTTTTTATTACCCAATGTAATTTTTTATTAATATTATTGTTACTGTTGAATTTATTACTAGTAATAAAGTTCATCTTTAGACATCTCGACATTAAACTAATGCACTCAGATTTATCTGCACAAAGATAATGGGTTTCCTCCATTAAATTGCTGGATTTATATATCTATGCTAGACTGTATTAAGCGGCACTAGAAAATTTGACACTTAAGGGCCGTATTTAAGTCATATCGAATATTTTGCAAGTGTAGCAATACAACAAAAGCTAGTGATAATCCTCATGATGTAGTCTTGTCGATTCGAACCGGCTTTCCTTCTATAGTCGAGTGGGTGTCCTTCATGCTACCTCCATATGACATAGACCTTGTCTATATTAGTTACCAATACGGGTAAATATAAATATTTACTGTAGTTCACAAAAGAAAGAAAACATAGAAGTACAAATCCGTAGCATATACTCAGACACGTATATGCTACTTCAATTCAAAGTCCATCAAAAGCATCAGAGACCAAAACAAGAAAAGACAAATGTATGGTGCTTATTTTTAACACAACAATAAATAAATAAATTTGAGAATCAAACATGAAATTGCAGCTGGTTTGAAGGCTAAGCTTTATCTCTTATAAATATAAGGTCGCAAGTTCGAGTCTTCAGTCCAGTTGCCATTTCGCCTTTTTTTTTTTTTTTTTTTTTTTTTTTTTTTTTTTTAAACCGTAAGTATCTTAAGTTTAGATGTTTTGTTTAACAGCCATGAAGTGGTTACGTCAACTTCATTACATTTTTCTCGATTTGACTATATGTGTAGCAGTGAGTGATGAGAAAAAAATTAAAAACTACTCGAACCAATGGTTTATACATTAAGACATAAGACTATTAAACTCGTATTCAACACATACTTATATTTAACTTTTTAAACATGACATAAAAGAAATATTATTAAGAAAACGGTTGAACCATGAAAATGATATGTTTTATGCTTTAGTTCCTGTATTTTTATCATTAATTGTGTGTGATTTCAAGATTTACCTTGGACTACATATGCTGAAAGTGCAGCTCCATACAACTTGTGAACTTATGCCAGATGAACCAGCAGATGATGCAATGTTCATTTCCATTTCAATGCAGTTTCTACAGAAACCAAGCCCGGGACGAGGCAAAGCAAGAAACCTGCACAATCAATAGATCAGCAACTTCATAACAAGAGATAACTGCTAAGCCTAATTGTTAGCTATGTTAAACTATTGAGCCATTTTACAAAATGTTTGCTTCAACAAATTTATAATTAATAATATGCGTCTTCTAAACCAACAAATTTGAGCTTCGAGCCCCAGCAACAAACAGTACGTCTATATTTCAACCAGTACAAAGAAAAACATTAAGATGATTTGTTGTTATATAGGCAACTCATGAAAATGATGCTTGACAGCTAACGGGTTAGCGACGTACCACTTATACATGTCTCTTGCACTTTGAATTCCATTTTTCTGAAGAACAAAGTTCACAATTGCAGATGAGAGGGAGAAACGGTCATCGCTGCCACCGTCTCTGATCAATGAACTAATAGAAATAACCACCAGCTTTTCAAAATGATGCTTCTGATTTGAGAAATATTTCAGGCCCTGTAAAACATAGGCACCAAACTATTTGGAGTGGGCTAGTTTGGTATACACACTGCATTCCTAAACATTCATTTATACTATGGCTTGCTATTCATGGAAGATGAAGTGGTTTCCTAATCAAGATCTGAGATGTTCACTTTGCAAAGACCATACTGCATTGACAGTCACAGTCATTTATTTTTTGAATGCTCATATTCCAAAAAAGTATGGGATAAAATGTGCAGTATCTTAGATCAGGGTAAGTTTGGATATGAATAGGAAGAAATTGTAATGAGCATATGCTCAATGAAATGCAACAAGAATATTGCGAGTGTAGTCAGAAGATTAGTTTTAGCAGCTTGTGTGTATGACATATGGAGTGAGAGAAATAAAAGACTTTTTTATGATAAGCAAAGAGATTGGTTGGAAGTGGTCAATGCTATTGTTACTGAAGTAAGATTCAAAATGGCAGGTCTACAAGTGAAACAATCGAACCAAGTTAAGGATATGGCTGATAAATGGAAAGTAAAGATGAATATGAAGACTGATGATGATCAACTCATGGACAATATGGAAGTGTAGGTTTGTACTGTGAAATATGGTATGTTTGAAATAGTATAAGATGAAGTTTGATAGAATGATTGGAAGATTGGAAATTTGATTGGAATATGGAAGCAATATACAAAAATTTAAGTTTCCACTGCCTAAAGAGGTGTTTGGAAACAGGTTTAACAGCAAGTAAAATTTCAATTGCTGTTAAAATTAGTTCTTTGCAGGCCATTATAAAGTTCAGTTGGCCTAGGGGGGGACTGAACAGGTATGTTTGGCTAAAATAGGAGGTCTATCTAGTATGAATGTACCATAAAGAAGGGTCTCACTTTATGAAGGGTAAACCTGCTTGGTCCACTCAATACATAGGCATAGGAGGTAATGGATGGTCATCATGGCGGGTGTGTGTTCCCAAGCAACTGAAGCCTTCCATTGAGAGGGAAATTTAGGTTGTTTTGGTAGAGCCCCCCATGGATGGGTTATGGGTTCCTAGTGATGCCTTTATCCTTTTCTACCTTGTCTACTACTGTGGTGGCAGGTTGAGTGGATTGGTAGAAAGGATCAAGCAGTGGCGGATCTAGACATGATGTTAACGATCCTAGCTGAGTCGAGTATAGGCCTAAACGAGTGAGGCTCGTTTATTAACTACTCGGTACTCCTCTTTGATGCATTGTTTTCTATTTGCCAGCCTGTACGTAGAGGCGCATCTTCAGATGAGGCTCAAAGTGCTGATTACTTTTTGAAGCTAATTGATATTGGGACGCGCGATGGAAAACAAATCTGGAAATTGGCCGGACCTCAAATATTGTGAAATAAGAAATGGTCTCGAAGGAGGATGGGAAACACTAACAAGCTCTTCGTTAAGTTTAGTTGGTGAATGGTCTCGATGTGTGTTTAAACTTATTGCTCTCCATAGAAGCTGCATATCTTCACTTGCATTGTTTGATCGTTTTACTATTTGTATTTACAACGTATTTAGCTAATTTGTTTTTTGTACTATCGTTGAACCAATTTATGATACTATGGTAGAATGTTTATTGTGACATAGGTAAACTAATTATGTGTGAAATGATCTGCATATGTTTTACTACTGTGTTTTTATCTCACCACTCTTACTGTATTCATCTTCTTTGAAATCATGAAGAAACTCTAGTGACAATATATTTAATGAGCGAAAATCTTCGTTAAATATATCAATACCATTTCCTCCACTAGTAGTTCTAACCACGACCGTGGAGACAGTCTTCACCAAGGCCGTGGAGGTGGAGGAGAGGAAATAAATGATAACGAAACCATGATTAAAACTGAAACTTAATGGTTTCTGAAAAACAAAAACCGAATATTTATGGATTGGTTTCTCTTTTATGCAAAAATCGAGCAAAACCAAACCATGCTCGTCCCTAAATGTTTTGACCTCCAAAAAGTGTGGTGTATTTACAGTAAAATGTGTAACATGGCCATGATATTATCCTTTTCAAACGTGTTGAAAATAAGTCATCCTTAATGCCTTATTGAGCAAAATGAAATAAGACATTGACATTACAAAATCACATGGCTAGGAACCATCGGTAAGAACCGCAGCATTGATAGCAACCATGGTTATCGCGCGACAATCCTTGTGATATCTGACTTAGATCCCATATAATTGTTCACGTACCGACTAGATGTTGCATCATTCACCTACTGACCTACGACCCTATAAAAAAAGATCGGTTCCTTGTGCATGCACATAACGCCCTCAGAGAGAAGCAAAAATATATATTTGTGCTCATTTACACGCATGACTGAGTGAATAATAGTTTAGAACACAAAACTGGAAAAAGAACCAACTAATATTGTTGACACATACAATCTGGTATGGGGTATATATGGATTGTGTCTCCTTTCACTTGACCTTGCCTATTCTTATGCGCGTTTTGTATTGCCACTGTAACTCGCCATTCCAAAGTTTCGTTAAGAAAGAGTTGGCTCGAGAGCACCATATTTGGTCTGATAGTCTTCAAGTTTTTGTATGCTCGATACCCCCTATAGCTAAAAAACAAGCAACAATGATTCCTTTTATAAGTAAGGGTCATGGATAATTCCAAGTTGTTAAAACATCATACTTTATTTTTATATCAGCGAAGCAAAAGGTCGGTTTGGACCCACCAACACAGTTTCGTCCAACTCTTTTTGAATTTGAATACACTTCAGACCACATTCAACCCGTTTCCTTTATCACTAAACTAGATATTAACAACCAAGCTTGTAAAACTGCTTTGTGCGGGCTTAATATTCTTTTTGTGTTGTAGGCAAGTAGCCAACAAAAGAAGAGTTTATACTTTATACAACCATAAACATGGTGAACGACTAAAATGGATCACCATAAAGCCAGATACATCATAGAATATCAGATATCATTATGAAAGCCTATTGACGTGGACTGTAGATGTGTGCATAATTAATATTAAGATCTGATTACATTGTTAATATTGAGATCGGATCCAGGAATCTTAACCACGGATAGCACAAATGATTATCATATTACTCCCAAATTACATTAAACTAGTTTATACACATGTCAAGCCGTCAAGGTATCACCATCTAACAGGAAATCTTTGGTTTTGCATTTCGTGTGCAAGTCACATATATCATAAGCTACACAGAGCTCTAACATAAATCCACCTGTGTATAAAGAGCGTACAATTCACATTTACTCCAGAAAAACATATTCAGACGCAATAGTTCAATGTCAGGTATGATTGGTGGTCTTAAAGGTATCTGCAAATGCAATGACCATATCAATTAAGAAGTAAACAAACTACCTATATAGTTGTATTAGGAGTTCCATTATGTTTAAGTTACTAAAACTCGTTATCACTCTCTGTATATATCAAAATGTAAAATATAGCCACAAATGACTAACCGCATGCGGGAATTGTGCAACCTGAGGTCCTTGAGCAGGTGGAAGCTGATTTGGTGAACCTAAAGTTGCCTACTTCTCGTCCTCACCCAACATAACAGTAGCAGGATGGAGTTGATCAGCATTCCGTCCACCAAAATAGAAGGCGCCAGCAAATCAGATGGGCCATCAGCAAAATACTTTGGGTAGAGTCTAAAACATCTATAGATAACGAACCGGGTGTAATACATGTGATTTATAGGATGCACCAGCAGCTCCCGGTGGCATATATGTGTGCCCAGCCTGATCAGATGGACCAGCAGCCACAACTGGTGATTTAACTTGGTTTACAACAAATCTCACAGTAGAGTTAATATGAACTTTATCTTTTTGTTTTTGATAAGACTCGAAACCTTCAAAATCTACAACAACTGAAACTAAAATTGAGACATAACCAAATAAGTTGCATACCTTAGAGGTAAATGGAATCACTCCAATCATTAGACCCATTCTATAGGATTAATAAGTACTAGTAAAACTAATTATATACCGTACCTAAGTGATTCAATAACTTTCCCCACCTCCAACCCGTTACCAATTTAACATTTATGATAGTAATTCAATAACTTTTCATAGCTCCTACCCGTCACCGAGTAAAGATAGAAATTCAATAACTTTCAATCTTACATGGTTCCTACCCATCACCGATTTAGATAAACACATTCGCTACTTTTTACATATATATTAAGATTGTAATTCAATAACTTTTCATAGCTCCTACCCGTAACCGATTTAAGATAGAAATTCAATGACCAGGTTCTATTAAAGGGGTTCTATTTCACAAGCACTAGTAGTGATTGAACCTATCTATTGCTGCAGACGTGAAATAACTACTTGTTGCTAAGATTAATTACTAAGAACTAATAAGTAATAACAATGCCTAATGCCAACTAAGATTAATTACTAAGAACAAAATTATGAACAACAAGGATGCACAGACAGTACAAAACGGTAAATTAAAATGAACACATACAGATGTTTGAGAACGATTATGATCATTACGGTCACCCAAACACACCCCATAGCTTCCAGCGACCTTCTGATAAATCCTTCTGTTCCCCGAACAAATCAATATAGTAACAGACAAGGCTCTCACAGCCGCTTGTTTCTCCTGAATCGCTTTCCCATCCAACATACTGATCAACGGTCCTATACACCCCAATTCCCCCAACTCTCTCCGCGCCTTAGCACACTGAATCGTCCTCAACAAAAACACCCCTAACTAACATGAACAAAACTCGAGAAATTCCTCAACACACAACAGGCCACATTTCGCGAACAACGAACCTACACCACCGCGCGAACTAATCAGCCTAGCATATTATCCTTAAACAACAGACGCCCTCTGTTTCGCATAGCTCTTGTTCAGCTATCAACATGTCTCTACTTGACTCTACTACCACTAACCAAAGTTGTTCATATGTGGAATCATTTCAAGCCGAATGTGGGTCTTTCCCGGACCGGGTCTTGACCGGAAATGACCGGGTCTAACCGGAAAAGCACAATGCATGTGTCTTGACAAATCAATGAACATAGCATTAGTATTTCCAGAAAGAAAGAAAGAAGAGAGAAGTATATGGCGGTTTTCTTTAGCATCGAAAATAAATTTGAGACCGACCGAGGGACTAGTATAAAGCTGACTCTAGGAAATAGTCAAAAGGATCAGCCACCTTGACATATTTTTTGTCTTTTCTAAAATGATAGAGTTTTTTTAATAGTACATAATTTCATATTCGATTGAAGAGCTTGGGTGGCGTTATGGCTAGTTTTTTTTTTTTTTTTTTTTTTTTTTTTTTTTTTTAAAGAAAAAATCTTACTAGTCATCTTACTTATACTAGTAAGAGGTAGGCAGACGTTTTGTTTTTTTTTTTTTTTTTTTTTTTTTTTTTTTTTTTTTTTAAGTCAAACCTAGTTAGACATATACTACCTCCGTCTTAAAATATAAGTTCAATTTGACTTTTTGAATCATTAGTAAGTGTCAGAGTTGCAAGCTCGCAATGCATTGGTATTGTTGTACGTAGTAAGAGATTGTAATGTGTTTTTAAAGTAAAGTCTCGAATTTGATGGCTTGGTCTCAGCTTGTAATATTTGCTTCCTCAATGGACTTTTTGCTTTTTCATATTTGTGTTTTCAATAATTCTATGATTTTCATGATTTATATTTTCGATAAATCTATTCTTATTTAAGTTTTTGCTTTTTCATATTTGTGTTTTCTGGGTGCTGTATGTTTCAAAGAGTTTGATGTAATGCCTGAAAGAAAGGTAGTTGCTTAATGATTGTATAGGACTAAACATTTATGTTATAATTCGATGAGGTAAGATCTATGCAAAATAAGTATACTTTAAAAAACAAATAAGTTAATCTCAAACATTCATACACCTTTTATCTAATAGTTAAGATTAAACCAAAAAATAAAAAAGGGAGGGCAAAATTGACATTTTAGCTCATTTAATATAAAAACCCACTTTCAACCTTTTTTTAAAAAACAACATATCTTGCAAACGGTAAATCTTCAAGCTACGAAAAATACACCATCGCGACGAGAATTAAATCATCTTTCTATAGATATGTATTGTTATATACTTTCGACGAACTTTTTTTATTCGTAAAAAAATCCCATGTGATTCTTAAAAAGACGATTTTTTTTTTTCAAAATTTCCGTCCAGAAAAATCCCACGGGATTCGTAAAGAAATCCCATGGGATTCGTAAAAAGACAAATTTTTTTTACAAAATTTCCATACAGAAAAATCCCACGGGATTCATAAAAAAATCCCATGGGATTCGTAAAAAGACGAATTCACAAGTTACCAATAAATTTAAAGAAAAAATAATAATAATTATGGAAGGTGCTAATATGCAAATGAAGATGTTTGTGATCAGTTTGATGCTATTCTTTATGGGTACGACTGCAGTGGATGTTGAAGGCGTTGCATGTTGCATCGGTACTGTGTATACGTGTTGCTATGAATCCGGTTTGCCACCAATGGCCATGAGTCTGATGCCTGCTCTGGGCCCCATTATTGGTGAGAAGAAGAAAGTGCTTGGTCGAAAGGCTTACTCCATAATCCCGTCAATCATCCATCATTAATCATAGCATATTTTGTCTTTCAAAATACTTTTTTTTTAACATATCTCCATGTTCGGTCGATATTTTGTGTTATGTTTCCTATTTTGAAGTAATTTTATTCATGATTACGAATATTACAGTAATATTTTTCATATATATTAATAATTTCGTGCGTTGTGGTTTATGGAACGAAGAAAGTTTGATAAGCATTATCATAATCATACGTTGACTCATTGCGATTATACTTGTGACACTATAAGTTATTTGTAGTTGCTCATATATGCCCAAGAAGGTACAATAAGTAAATAAAGATGTTTCACATTTAGATATTGTCATAATTGTCTACCACTTTTTGGTGACAACCATATAACAAAGCCAATTCGAGGGGACTTATACAAAATGGTCAAGTTTTTTAAGTATTTGCAAACGCCTTTTTAGTAGGATAACTAGTTACTATTAACAATGCGATTACAAAAAGAGTGGTTAAGTTGTCACTGACAGACTATGTAACAGAAAGTTACATAAAGAGTCCATGAAAGTTACCTCATTTAGTGAAATTCATCGCTATGTGAAAAGTTACATAAACAATTTCTTTCATTACATTAATTTTTAAAAACCGTCTCTAAGTACATAATTTAATCATATTCTTCTGTCATTTTTTTAAGTTTTACATAAATATTTTTAATTTTGCATTCAATATATAACCATATTCTTCTTTCGTTTTTTGTCTTATTTATTTATTTTAATTTACATAAATACTTTTAGCTTTACATAGTTGTAGTTGTAGCTTTACATAGTTGTAGTTAACCTGTAAAAACGGGTGAACTAGGTCGGACTGGGATCATTTTTATTCTTCGGTTAATCAGTTCGACACTGTAATTTTGTTAGCGTCTAAATTTTAATCACAGGGTACTCGCCGCTACAACGCGTGAATACGCTGCTAGTTATTATTAACAATGTGATTACAAAAACATTACTTATGTTGTATAAACCGAACTCATATAAGCTGTAACACCCCCAAAATTTGGTACAGCGGAAGACTCAACAAGCTTTCGGGGTGCTACGGGGATTGGTATCCATTCAAAGTCATGAAAGAACGAGATAAAGTAAACATAAGAAAAACACAACCAAACCGGGTTTTAAAGTTTACATTTATCCCAAGAATTATCCAAAGTAAGGCCCAATAGAAATAAACATAGGTCCACAATAGTTTATCATAGTTTTAGAAAAATAGATCCATAACCGGTGCCATTGCCAAGCGTCCAATCCAAGCATCCAAAGAGCATCACTTAATTACCTGAGAAAACGTGCTAAAAGTCAGCTTTCACTGGTGAGATCATAGGTTTAAATTCATAATTCAATATAGTGGACATATACGCAAAACGCTTGCTAGCTAGACTAGGCCTCAATCATCCAACCAAAATATCCAACCAAAATAATCCAACCAAATCAAATCAAATCAACCCTATAGGTGCACGCTATAGCTCAAATCAATCCAATCCATAGCTTACCTAGCTCAAGTCTAGGCCTCGCTCTATAATCAATCCAATAGCTTACCTAGTTCGGGACTAGGCCTCGCTCATAAACCAAATCAATAGCTTACCTAGTTCGGGACTAGGCCTCACTTAACCCTACCTAGTTCTATAAGCATAGCAAGTTTTGAAATAAATAAAGCGATAATAGTCCACATAAAACATTTGCATGTTTCTCACCCCAAGAATTGAAAACAAAGTTCAAGAGTAAAAAGTGGGGCTATGAGTCACCTCAAGTCCAGAAAATCCTCAAAAGGAATCGATAGATGAAAGACGTAAGCAAACTCAAGTAACGGCAACTACAGACTCGGCACTTCCTAACAATATCAAACTCGTTCAGAAATCATTTCTTCAAAATCAAATATTCCCATTCCCGAACGTATTCCATTTTTACTTTCCAAAAATATCCATTTCTCGAATTAACTTCATATTAATTTGAAATTCGACGTTTGGTATCCATATGGGTGAAGGGTCAACACAACTCAAACCAAGAAGTCACAACGAAAAGAAATAATAAACCATCTATAAGTCTAATATTAGCCCAATATATTATTTAAATAAATCATCGAAGTTTATCAAATCCGTCGATTTGGTAATCCCCATATTTATTTACGTAATATATCGTTCCAAGATTATACCCAACCTAAAGCACATAGCACATAAAATGCTATATGGTAAATGTCGTAGTCCAATAAATTCCCTAGATATATCGTCCAATTTGCCAAATTCGTCAATTTAGCCAATTCCACGAGATATTTAGTAATTTATTATTCTAATAGACGTACCACAACCTATGGGCGTCGTGGGATACGATGCCCATTAATATACTCATTTTATATAGCCAAATAACTCGATTTAACCCGTCGATTAAATAAGTTATTTAGTTATAGAAGATGTTATATTAATCGTCATATATCTGTGACAACACAAAAGTCACATAATAAAGCTCACTTGGACTTAAGTAACCACAACTCGTATAACTCGATAAGTTTTCCAAATTTATAAAAGTCATCATGTTTTTATTTATTACTCACCCGACGTATTAGTTCTCGGCATTATTTATAGTTATTATTTATAATAATACTTCGACATTTATTGCAATATTTGCATAGTATAATAATTATCGTTATATTATTATAACGTTTACTCGTGATCGTTTTATTATTAATATACACATTTATATATATATACATACGTTTCTCACGTCTATATACGTATATAAACGATTATATTATCAATAATATTATTACGAGTATTATAATTAATGTTTGATTTTAAATATTTATCGAGTCATAAGAATTTGATCACATGTCCGAGTCATCACTCCCGGCTCATAGTCCAAGTCCAAAAATAAAACAACCAAGTCATAATAAATAACCAACTCCGTCCAATCAATACCCATAACACGTGCTACAACAATAGGGTCCCACTACGGCACCCGACTAACCTATCTCCGTCATTCTAGTTTGACCGTCTCACAATCGGTCCCCATATCACTTTCGTCAACACAACTCCAAAGATAAAACCATGAGTCCGAAACCTCAATGCCAACTCAAATATATAAGTGAGGCCAAAAATAATAAAGCAACAAACAATATTAGCCAACAATTATACTTCAACCAAACAAATAAATACCACCCATACGGGTCGACCTACCAAGTCGAACCCGGGTCAAAGTTTCACCACAAATCGTGTGGGTCCCACCCGAGACCTTGCTCTAACCGAGCTAGAAAATCAACCAAACCGACCCTATGGTCGTCGACATCAAATAACAATGACAAGATGTCATCACCGAAACAAAAAGAATCAAACCAAACGGACCCTTAGGGTCACCCCATCTCGGCAGCATCATCAGGAAGCCAACACAAACAAAGATCAAACAATACTAAGACTATTACTAGTAATCCACATCACGAGACCAAGACTAACAAGATAAACCCATATATCTCAACAAATCAACCCAAGCCGAGAGCCTAGGCTCTTGGTTTTCATTCGACACCCACAAGAATCAACGAACCCGGATACCAAACTTGTTTAAATTCACGTTTTATTTAAAAACCCATATATATCTTTCGTTTTTAGATAAAGATTCGCCCAAAGATTCGACCCCTTGGCACATTAGCCACGTTTTTAAGAAAAAATACGAGTCACCACGCTTGTGACTCGTCTTACCTTCAATATTACAAGAAAAGAGGTCACGAAAAATCTTCAAAATCAATAAAACTCGAGCTTGAATTAGTGGATCTAATAGATCTAGTAACGGGGGTTTGTTTGGAAGTGTTTTTAGGTGTCGGTGGAGGGTAGATAGGCGGCGGCAGCCACTTGGTGGTGATGGTGGCTAGGGTTTGGTGAATAAAAATGAAGAAGATGATAATGAGAGAGAGAGAGATGTTGGTTAGGTGTGTTGGTGTGTTGTGAGCCAGGAACCACAAAAACCAATTTGTATATACTCTTTTTTTTTTCTATTTTTTTTTTTTCTTTCTTTTTAAACTAGTAATAATAATAATAAGATGGTGTAGGGGATAGATGACCAATTAAATAAACACAATGATCAAATCCGAAAACCTTTCAGAATATCCCGCTATTCTCAAACCGAACTCGTTCCCAATAATTTAAAATTCCAAGATACGTGCCATAAATATATAACTCAATCCGTAAATTCAAAATATTAAATTTTGTTAGGTTATCCTAGTGCCGGAGTCAATGTAGTGCCAAATAATGATCTCAAAAATAAATCATCACGAATGATTCGAACCAAATCATTAATAAATAATCAAATTCCATAAATAACGTATGATAAAAATCACATTCCAACGTTCATAAAATATCTCGTCACAATAAACTTTTTAAATATTCCAAAATTATAAATTTTAAAGTAATGCGGGTTTTCAAAACGGCTCCCTAATTTGACAGTTGTCACATAAGCTAATAAGCCCATATATAAGCCGAAACAAACACCCCTTAATATTGCTAAAATAAATGCAAAATAAAGTAAAAGGTAAAAATTGATAAAGTAAAATAAAGAGGACATGTAAAAGAAAACAAAAGCAAAAGTTAATTACTTAATACTGCTAAATGGTAAGTCTCATATTCTTCTTTTCCTTCTTTTGATTTTTCTCTTTTCCTTTTTATTTATTATTATGCCTTCTCGATGTTATAAACTAAAGTATATTACTACTATATATAATTGTTAGTCGTATATGTTATAGGCCCAAGTTGTGTTTTGTATAGGTTAGAGCCCAAGTAGTATTTGATAGGGTTTATGTATTATATAAACCAATATTCGGTATTGAATAAGATACGAAACATTAGAAACCTTCATGGTATCACATCCACCAGAAAATCGATCCTCTAAAATCATAAACAACCGTTCGTTTTAAACTTTGTTCTCTAGTCGATCGTTGGTATTTTGTTTGATTACCAGTTGACTAACTTATTTGTTCTTGTCAACCGTTGGTATTTGTTTGATTACCAGTTGACTTGTGGTGTTTATAACTTCCTCGACCGTCGGTATTTGTGATTACCAGTCGACGTTGTTGGTTCAAGTGTTATAGTTTTTGTTTTCTTCTTTTTCTTTGTTGACAGTTGTAGTCGACTTGGTTTCCTTGGTTAAAGTAGTGCCTTTGTTACAATCCATAATCCTTGATACACTTACTGTTACGTTAGTCCTATTAAACCATGCTTTAATTTTAATAATGGTTCTTGCCACTTTGGTGAGTATTGCAAGTTTTTACATAACGAGGTCCATGGTAATGCTACTGTGTCGTTGCCTAGAGGTCATGATATTGCATCATCTTCAGCTTTGACTTCCACTGATATTGCAACTCTTCAAAGTTTGTTGGCTAAACTTAATACTCATGGCATAAATAATAATATTGCATTTGTTAATAACCAACCTTTGCCAAACTTCACTGGATCACATAACCATGTTGCATGCCACACACAACATTCATCACAGGCCCAATCTTGTTCTATGGCCCAACAACACTTGGCGGGGCAGTTTCTACAACCGGGGGTCACAACAGGTGTGTTTGGACCTACAGAGGGTTCAACTGGACAATTTATGGCAGGGTCAGTAGGGGGTTCAGGTTCAGCAGGGGTTACTGGCAGGTTCACCAGGGGGTCAGAACTGTCCTGCGGTTCAGCAGGCATTCCCAGGCCAGTTCAATGTAAATTTCTTATATTAGAGCTACAAAAAATAAATTAAAAAAAAAAAAAAAAGTTAATTAGAATTAGTTACATTAAGAGGTGAGTGTTTATTGTTTACTTACAACATGATACTATATATATGGTATTTTAAGCACACCAATTTTACACAATTTCAAAAGAATGAAATAATTTTGAAACGTTAGTAAGTTTGAGTGGGCAAACTAAAACACTAATAAAATTTGGTTGTTATTAGATGACACAAGTAAATGCTACTTCGATTCAAAATAAATCAAGAGTATCATAGACCATAACAAAGGAAAAAAAAGACGGTAGTGTAGTTGTTATTTTTGGTAAGAATATCAATGCATTTGAAGCCTCTTGAGATGGACATATATAACATCATAAATAGTAAATATTGAGACTGAAACTTGAGAGTGTGTGTGGCTTGCTGGCTAAGAATGAAGTCTCATAAGTGGTGAGTCTCGTGTTCGGGCCAGCATCAACTACGCATTTTTTTTTCTCACTTTTGCTCTTTAATTTGTTTGGTTAAAGTCACGTGAGTTGATCGACCAAAACATTAAAAACCATAATTTCCTGAATGAAATAGTGCACTCAAATTTATCAACACGAAAATAATACATTTTTCGAATATTTATCAAGTTTAGAAAATTAACAAAAGCTAGTGATAATCTTCAATGATGTTAGTTTACATCTTTGTAATCTTGTCAGATGTAGAAATATGCCATTTTCTCACTAAATTTCACATTTAAATAACTTCATTAAGCATCCATCATGGAATACGCCTTTCTAAAAAAAATGGATCATGGAATACAAACATTTAAACTAGAAGAAATTATGGCTATCTTTAGAAAGGTTTTGATGATATGTGTAATGTTACTTAATCTTTTAGGAACCACTACAATGGCGTCAAAGCCATTTTCATAGAAGGTTCATCATTTGTAAGTTGTTTAATCGAGCAAGCTAGCGAGTCCATATAAACCAAAAGTATTGTAGACCAAACAAAAGAAAAAAGAGACAGTGGTATAGTTGTTATTTTTGGTAAGGATGACACCCTATGAGTAGTGGATAGGTCGCTGGCTAAGGATGACACCCTATGAGTAGTGAATGAAACTTGTGAATGCATAATATATTATCTTCATTCTCTTTCTTGTTTTTTGTCATTTTTTTCTTCACTTTTGCTCTTTCATTTGTTACTACTCCGTATGTAAGGTAGATTAATAACTTTTTCTTTTTTCATATAAGTCGTTAAGTGACCATTTATCATTGTCGTAATTTTTTTTTTTTTTTTTTTTTTTTTTTTTTTTTTTTTTTTTTAACGACTCGAAGTTTTTCAAGTCATTTGATAGATGATTTGACGGTTGGAGTCTTATTATGTTGGTTATGAACTTTGCTTATTTACGTCAACTATTGTGAGAAACCAAGGGAGTTGATTTACAATACACAACTTGTTTTACTTTATATGAAGTTGATCAATCTTTAGTCTTTTTTGCTAAACATATAGCAACATTGTTAATTTGTGCAAAATAGTTGATATGTTTTCACATTTAAACTCTATGAACATTTTACAGCACGCCCTATGCAACCGTCATTATATTACAAGCTTGAATTCAAGCAGTGGGTTGTTTTGTGTCTGTTTCACATAGAAGGCTTGTTATTTGTGTTTGACAAGAAAAGACAAATGTATGGTGCTTATTTTTAACACAACAATAAATAAATAAATTTGAGAACGAAACATGAAATTGCAGCTGGTTTGAAGGCTAAGCTTTATCCCTTATAAGTATGAGGTCTCAAGTTCGAATCTTCAGTCCAGTTTCCATTTCGCTTTTTTTTTTTTTTTTTTTTTTTTTTTTTTTTTTTTTTTTTTTATGTCTTCTCAATGTTATTAGTGTAAAATATATTTTATAAATATTGTAATTCCGATTGGTGTTGCTATCGAAATTAAATATGTGATTTGTGGATCACGAGTTTCTTGTTTAAGCAGATATCATCCCCATTAAAAATAGCATACGAGTGGTCAAGCGGTAGAAGTTTGTGAGTTGCGATTATAATCTCTAAAACCGTAAGTATCTTAAGTTTAGATGTTTTGTTTAACAGCCATGAAGTGGTTACGTCAACTTCATTACATCTTCTCGATTTGACTATATGTGTAGCAGTGAGTGATGAGAAAAAAATTAAAAACTACTCCAACCAAAGGTTTATACATTAAGACATAAGACTATTAAACTCGTATTCAACACATACTTATATTTAACTTTTTAAACATGACATAAAAGAAATATTATTAAGAAAACGGTTGAACCATGAAAATGATATGTTTTCTGCTTTAATTCCTGTATTTTTATCATTAATTGTGTGTGATTTCAAGATTTACCTTGCACTACATATGCTGAAAGTGCAGCTTCATACAACTTGCGAACTTCTGCAAGATGAGCCTTACCACCAGCAGATGATGCAATGTTCATTTCCATTTCAATGCAGTTTCTACAGAAACCAAGCCGAGGACGAGGCAAAGCAAGAAACCTGCACAATCAATAGATCAGCAACTTCATAACAAGAGAGAACTGCCAAGCCTAATTGTTAGCTATGTTAAACTATTGAGCCATTTTACAAAATGTTTGCTTCAACAAATTTATAATTAATAATATGTGTCTTCTAAACCAACAAATTTGAGCTTCGAGCCCCAGCAACAAAGAGTACTTCTATATTTCAACCAGTACGAAGAAAAACATTAAGATGATTTGTTGTTATATAGGCAACTCATGAAAATGATGCTTGACAGCTAACGGGTTAGCGACGTACCACTTATACATGTCTCTTGCACTTTGAATTCCATTTTTCTGAAGAACAAAGTTCACAATTGCAGATGAGAGGGAGAAACCGTCATCGCTGCCACCGTCTCTGATCAATGAACTAATAGAAATAACCACCAGCTTTTCAAAATGATGCTTCTGATTTGAGAAATATTTCAGCCCCCGTAAAACATAGGCACCAAACTATTTGGAGTGGGCTAGTTTGGTATACACACTGCATTCCTAAACATTCATTTATACTATGGCTTGCTATTCATGGAAGATTGGATACTCAAGATAGAATGATTAAGTGGTTTCCTAATCAAGATCTGAGATGTTCACTTTGCAAAGAATGTATTGACAGTCACAGCCATTTATTTTTTGAATGCTCATATTCCAAAAAAGTATGGGATAAAATGTGCAGTATCAGGGTAAGTTTGGATATGAATGGGAAGAAATTGTGATGAGCATGTGCTCAATGAAGTGCAACAAGAATATTGCGAGTGTAGTCAGAAGATTAGTTTTAGCAGCTTGTGTGTATCACATATGGAGTGAGAGAAATAAAAGACTTTTTTATGATAAGCAAGTAAGATTCAAAATGGCAGGTCTACAAGTGAAACAATCTAACCAAGTTAAGGATATGGCTGATAAATGGAAAGTAAAGATGAATATGACGACTGATGATGATCAACTCACGGACAATATGGAAGTGTAGGTTTGTACTGTGAAATATGGTATGTTTGAAATAGTATAAGATGAAGTTTGATAGAATGATTGGAAGATTGGAAATTTGATTGGAATATGGAAGCAATATACAAAAATTTAAGTTTCCACTGCCTAAAGGGTGTTTGGAAACAGGTTTAACAGCAAGTAAAATTTCAATTGCTGTTAAAATTAGTTCTTTGCAGGCCATTATAAAGTTCAGTTGGCCTAGGGGGGACTGAACAGGTATGTTTGGCTAAAATAGGAGGTCTATCTAGTATGAATGTACCATAAAGAAGGGTCTCACTTTATGAAGGGTAAACCTGCTTGGTCCACTCAATACATAGGCATAGGAGGTAATGGATGGTCATCATGGAGGGTGTGTGTTCCCAAGCAACTGAAGCCTTCCATTGAGAGGGAAATGTAGGTTGTTTTGGTAGAGCCCCCCATGGATGGGTTATGGGTTCCTAGTGATGCATTTATCCTTTTCTACCTTGTCTACTACTATGGTGGCAGGTTGAGTGGATTGGTAGAAAGGATTAAAGGAAATGTAGCTAGATGGGAGGTGCTAAAATAAAGTGAATCAGAGAGGTGAATGAATAAAGGATAAGAAGTTTTTGGACGAGAGTGATGAATGGAAAGAATGAAGATGCTCTGTTGTATGCTCTGTTCTATTGTATCAGATAAGAGTTTTGTCAGACATGGGATGTTTTTGGCGCCAAAATTAGCTGAATGTCAACTAAGAAAAGAAATGTCAAGAGGAATGTTAGATTGCCGAAAAGATATGAAGGATCAGTTTCTGTTGTAAGTAGAACAACATATATAGCTCAAATAACAAAACTGAACTTGAAGTGGTTACTGGGAATGAGGATTTCACTGTTAATAGGGGTACTCAAAAGGATAATTCAGGGGAAGGGGTGAGTAATAAAGTAAGTAAGGTTAGTGAAGTACAAATTGAGGCATAAAGTGCTAAAAAGACATGCACCACTAAACCCACTAAACTATTTAATATTATTTATCTTTTAAGTGGGACCCATTTATATTTACAAAGGAAGAAATATGAATCATTCCCCGTTAAGACAACCTAAGTCTCATTTTCTATGCACTGTAGGTCTCGTGTTCGAGTTATCATCTCCCGTGAAGTCTTTATTATTATTATTATTATTATTATTATTATTATTATTATTATTATTATTATTATTATTATTTAATCATTCAGCTTATTTATTGTCAAATTTAATTAAGTGATTATTGATAAATTCCATTTTTAAACACATTCACAAGTTTGAGTGCACTCAGGTTTGTCAAACTTACTACATTAAATTCTGCTTTAGAAATTTTTTTAGAATTTTTTTTTCCTAAAAAAATTTCTCAAATTATTTTTTTCGGAAAAAAGTTTCTTATAGATTTTTTTTTGAATTTTATTTTAGAAAAAAAAAATTCTAGAAATTTTTTTTCTAAAAACATTTTTTTCCGAATTATTATTTTAGGAAGAAAGTTTTTTGACAAAAAATACTTTTTTTTAGATTTTTTTAAGAAAATTTTTATTAGAATTTTTTTTTGGAAGAAATTTTTTTCGACAAAAAAACATTTTTTTTTTTGAATTTTTTTAAGAAAATTTTTATTAGAAATTTTTTTTCTTTTAAAAAATTTTTTTCGAATTATTTTTTTTTGGAAAATTTTTTTTAGAAAAAAAAAACATTTTTTTATAATTTTTTTTAAGTAATAACTAACTGAAAGGACTAACATTGCAAACGATCTTTGGTATAAATGACTAACGTTGCAAACGACCATTAGGTTAAAGGACTAATGTTGCCACTTTACAATTAGACTTAACTAACTGAACTAACTTCGTTAGAAAATTGATCCAAAACTGAAACCAAACTAAAAGTTTTGGACTAAAATCACCACTTTTTTTGAAAATTTAACCAAAATTGAAATCCAGGTACAACCACAAGGACCAAAAATGTAGTTAACTCCATCATATAAATAACGGCATCAAACATCCATCATGGAATACAAAGAATTAACAACTAGAAAAAAAATCGAAATCATGAGAACAGATAACGATGATATGTGTGATGATACTCGCGCTGCTAGGAACCACTACAATGGTGTCAAAACCATTTCTATTCGATGAACGTCCAGATGAAGTTTGTTGCTACCCCGGTTACCCTTGTTGCACTATCCCTCTTCCTCCTGGTCCTGACTCCTGATGATGAGGATGATAACGGTACAGTTAAAGTTGTTCTTGCACCTTCCCCTATGACTCCAAGTCCGTGATCTTGATTCAAGATATGTGGACTTACAAAGATCAATGTAATCGTGTATGTGATATAAAATCTTGAGTTTATAATAATGACATGCATGCATGTAGTGCCAGTTAGAGTTTTGTCAAAGTCAATGGCGGAGTTAAAAAAAATTGGGAGGGCCGAGACAAATTTTTTCCCGAAAAAACATTAAATGGGAGGTCCGAGATGAAATTTTTTATTTTCAACATATGAAATCGCGAAAAAAAATACACTAACAGGCTTAGGCGTAAGGGGGTTGAGACCCTTCCCGGTCCTAACTAAGCTCCGCCCTGGTCAAAGTTAAGAACTTAATTTTACACAAATATAATAATTAAATGAGGATTACAGAATTGGGATTGCGGGTGGTTTGATGGCTAAGCATAGGGGTGGCAATTTGTGCCAAAAAAAAAAAAAAAAAAAAAAAGGGCTAATTTTGTCAAATTTGTAAAAGATTTGGGCACATTTAACCCCCTTCTTTTTTTGAAATAGGCATATATAGCCCATTGAAAAGTTAGATAGGTACAAACGGGCATATATTTTCTCTTAATTGGAGAATATTACAATTGTTTTTAAATAAAAACTTATAGATATAATATATTTAATTTTTTAACTATAAATGAGGTGTTATGTTTGAGGAATTTATTTCGTCGTTTTAGGTCTTTTCTAAAGCGATTTGAATAACATGCGCCTGTTTGGCACGTGCCCGTTTAGCCCGTTGCCTGTGCCCGCCCGGCCCGCCCGTTTTCATGGTATCTTACAAACGTTAGGTCTCGTGTTCGAGTCACCATATTCAATACAATAACTATCTTATGTTTTTTTTTTAGTGCTAAAGTCTTTTCAATGTTATTTACCTAGCAGAGGCGGACCTACAGTTGTTACTTTACACACCGAAAATTGCTAGAAACATATGCAACAAAATTATGGGAACTACCTTAGAAATTAAACGCGAACCACCTTGGAAACTGAAAGATCGTGGCTCTTTAAAAACATGTAGTGACTTACTACATTTTTTGAGCGCCGGAAAATCAAAGAGGTGGTCGGAGAAGAAATGAGAAAGTCACAAAGAGAATAAAATGCATTTTTGATGTTTTACTTTTGTTACTTTTTTCACTTTTGCTCCTTATAAAATACGAGTAATTGATTTTTAACCCTTGAGCATTTGGTAAGTCTATCTATCATTTTCACAATGACCACAAAAAGAAACGTAACCCATTTAAAAATTATAGACCATGTGAATTTTTATATTTCAAAATATTATTTCTTAAATTTTTTACTACCTATTGTGTTGGTTATATCTTTTACTTGTTTTCTGTAGTATATTGAAAACGAAATTCTGGAAAACTCAGTTCTCATCAAAGGACTTGTGCATAGTTTAGCTATATTTATGTAGCGTGGTGTTTTATAAGGCTGCCCACAGTAAGGCAACCCAATCCTCCCATTTTTATCTGTCACGTCAGCTTTCTCTCTCCAGCGACCTGCAGACGATTGGGTGCCCCACTAAGGGCGACCAAGTTCATTTTTTTTTTAGCTCTAACGGTATAAAACATTTAAGATACTAAATATTTGGATCAAAAAGCGAAGTAAATGTGCATTTCTAGTCGGTCGAGATCACGACCGTTTTCTTCTTTTGTACTCCCTCATTTCGGTCGCGACAGATAGTGCACAAAAGGGACGACCGAGTTCGACCTAGTCGGCCGACTTGGTCGTATCCTCTTCTGTGGGCAGCCTAATGTGAATGTGTTGATTTTTCTTATTTTTCAATGAAAATTACTTAGTTTTTAACCGTTAAGTACTTGATTTATGCTTTTGATGAGTCATATTAATTTTTCATTTAAATTGGACATGACCAGACCCGTCTCGACTCATGGATCGGTTGATATCGTTAAAATTTTCACATTCATTTAACAAGGAACCACCTTAGATTTTGTGCTAGGTCCGCCACTGTTACCTAGAGTAGTTTTTTTTTTTTTTTTTTTTTTTTTTTTTTTTTTTTTTACAATATCTTTGTTACTAGGACAATAGAATCATGAACTCATGATTGAATGAGAAAATAGATGAGCTTCAGTAACCTCAAAGTAAAATAGTACAAAATATGAATGGGCAAATCAATGAGCATAGCATTTTACGTAAACTTATGTTCACTCAAGTTATATGTCCAATATCAGTCTTTTGCATACGTATATAATTAGATTTCCATAACTCTAAGAACATATAAAAGCAGAAGTTACGAATTAATAGCCGAAGCCAACATGCCACCAGCAACGGCCATGTCTCTGACGACCATCATTGTTTGTATGGAAAAGAAGGTACTTGGTCGAAAGGCAAATCAATGAGCATAGCATTTTTGCTTTTTCATATTTGTGTTTTCAATAAGAGCATTCATGAGTTGCGTTAAAGCCAATTTAACCCGCGTTAAGGTGGTGTTAACGTTGTGAGGGTGTAAGTTAAAGCCGTGTTAACACGGCGTGTTAACCCTTTAACTTAGCGTTAAGGTGGTGTTTGTTAAAAAAAAAAAAAAAAAAAAAAAAAAAGTCACTTTCCCCCCCTAATGAAGGAGTGTTTTTGTAAATTGTTGTTGAGTTAAGGTTGAGTTATGATTGGGGGTGTTTTTTGGTGAGTTTAGGTGAAAAAGGTTAAAGCTGATGTGACGCTGACGTGTCACTGTGTTAAAAGTTAACTTGTGTTATGAATGGGAGTGCTCTAAGTCTATGATTTTCAAGATTTATATTTTCAATAAATCTATTCATATTTAAGTTTTTGCTTTTTCATATTTGTGTTTTCTGTGTGCTATATGTTGTCTTATAGATGTCTTCAAAGTGTTTGATGTATTTGCCTGAAAGAAATGTAGTAGCTCAATGATTTGTATTGAACTAAACATTTATGTTAGCATTCGAAGAAAGCCTCATGGAATCAGGGGCGGAGCCAGAACTTTTTTGTGGAGGGGCAAAATATAATAATTTTTGGAAACTACACTTAAAATTGGTCCGTTGGGGGGGGGGGGGGGGGGGGGCAAATTACAAAAATAGCTGAAAAAATTCGAAAATTTACACTACAATTTTTTTCGTCGGGGGGTCACGTGACCCCCGGACCCCCCTTTATCTCCGCCCATGCATGGAATTGTATTCCTTTCTTTATACAATTGATCGAGAATATTTACCTATAACTAAAGCTTTCTTTTTAAAAGTGTACCATATGATAAAAAAGCAAAAGTCGCCTCGATGTTATTTAACGTACCATATGATAAAGAAAAGAAGAACATAATATGCTTTGAGTGCTTATTAGGCCAACCACATTGGAAGTATCAAGTACAGAGTATTTAGTTCTCTGGGTTCATTAATAATATGCAGGTGTTTCGCCCATCATTTTATATTTTGGTTTTAAATATTTCATATATCTTTGCGGTTTCAAAAATATGTACCTGTGATAACTCAATATATCTTGTTTAATAAGAAAAAAAATTGATTGTATCGTGATAGCATTGCTACAAATCACAAAATTTAATTGCAAGTGTACGTGAGGTGTGTCACACCCCCAAAATCGGGTCCAGCGGAAGCATACATGTAGCTGGGGTGTAACTCAATTGGTATCTCGACACAAGTTCAAAAACGGTTTGCACTTGAATCATTTTGAATAAAATAGTTAAATCAAAATGTTGAATTTACATTGTTAAAAGTAATGCGGAAGTAGGCCATTAAAATAGTTAAAAACGGTCCCCATATGAATAATCAGAGTCTTCTATGACCATGCCATGCCCTGCCAAAACCTCCTGTAGCGTGCCATTTCTTAATACCTGAAAATACATGCTAAAGTGTCAACACAATGGTTGGTGAGTTCATAGAGTCTTGTGAAAAAGAATGTAATGCATTGAATTGAAGATTTCCCAGCAAAGGCATCGTAAATCTACTCAGTTGCAAGTCCCGCCATAAGAGACTTGTAACCTGTGTGTTTACAACCCACTGCCAAATGTAATAAGTTTGTAATAAATCAGTCGTAAGGTTGTTGCAAAGGCATTGTAATTCCGTAGTAATAGTGGTGGAAAAGTATCGTAATTCCATAAGTAATTTTCGTAGGTACAATAGCCATGGCGATGTCGCCACAAAATGAATCTGACCATAAGCAAAACGCATAAAATGAATATTGATTGCACTAAGTTCAAGGCACCGAAAAGGTTTTCTAGCTATCTGTAGGAGGTTACGCTCCCAAGTAATTGTAGGTAATCAAACATACCCATGAAATTGTAGGTAATCAAACATACCCATGAAATTGTAGGTAATCAAAGATACCTATGAATTGTAGCTACCGGTCCTTAACTTAGGCAATCTTAGGAAATCGGTAAATAGTTTAACTTTATGCACTCATGTCCATGAGTAAATAGCAAGTATGTAGCAAGTGAATTGTTTTGTACTCGGATAATCAAACAAGTATTTAGATAAAGCTGAAAATGTTTGAGTAATCAACCATGTAAAGCAAGTAATGCGTTTAAGTAAAACGAACATGTATTCTCCCCCAAAGAGTTTGCAAAACAATTTAAAAGAGTAGGGGCTATGACTCACCTGATATGATGGTACCATGAACATGTAATGAGCTGAAAACAAGGCGCGCACACTAGCCGCAACCTAATATGAATGATGAACGATCTACTTTAGATCATGAAATGATGTTATGAATGTCCATGCACATGTTCCTATACCACTCTTAACTTGAAAATACTTGTTGTTATCAAAATATACATTTTCCAAGACTAAGGAAAATATGGCTATTAGAAAAATAAAACTAGTTGCAATATATATACTTATATATATATATATATAGTATGTACCAATGTTTGTGATGAATTCCTTGCTTTGAAAACCTTGAAATAACGTTTAATAGTCGTATAAATAAGCTTGTAATCATAAGTACTTCGATGGTTAAGAATTTGGCACTTTGGTAGTATTTATAGAAAATCTAGGATTTAGTACGTAGAAGTATTATTACTTCTATTAGTGACAAAATGGTCTCGCAAAACTAGTCGTGAAATAGTGAATATTAGGAGTTAGGAAAGAAACTCAGTAGTTTTGAGAAGATTTTCACCATATCTAAAAAGTCACAGAAGTGAAGTTTGTCCATACAGGTCTCGATCATAAAGATAATTAGCCGTCAAGTGAGGTGTTTGGGCTGTTTTGGCAGATTCTGGGCAGTTTTCAGGAAAGTTTGGAAGTCCATAAGTTGTTCGTTATAAATCCTTTTGACAAACGGCTGGATGTTTTCAAAACTAGGCTGGGTGTACTAACTTTTTGTCAATGATGTAAATTTTCCAGAAATGAGTTTATCAATGAGTAAATTGGCTCTCAACATGATGTATTACAAAAACTGTTTTTCTATACTTAGTAATATTTTGCTAAAAAGCTGATGGAAATAAATAGAGTTTCGCCGATTTTGAAACGTATATATCTTGGTCGTTATAAGCTTGTTTTCTACGTTCTTTATATCCCCGAAATCGTGGGACAACATACTAATATATTTTTGATAAGTCGGGATGGCTAGATCAAGTTTTACACCTCAGATTGCCCATTGAAAATCGTGGGACAGCATGTACAATTTTCAGAAAATAGTTTTCGTCGTTAAACTTGCAAAAATCATATCTCCTTCGTTATAAACTCGTTTTAATCCATTCTTTCGCCCACGGCTTCGTTTTTGAAAGTATTTTCTAAATCTTTAGCCCAAAGTTACCCGGAATCCCCTGATTTTTCTGGATTTACAAAAATGGGACAGCCTGTATATATACTTGTTAGAAATCCATTTCCAAGGTTCAAAACTAGTTTCAACCTCAACTAAAACTCTTGCAAACACCACAAAGCTATACTAATCCTACCATACACCTTCTTAGGGTGCCATGGGTTCCTAATGACTAGTAATCAAGTTAATTTAACAAAGAAACACCTAAATCACAATCTAGGGTTTGTATGTTCAAAAAGTATACAAAAATAAAGTGGTATAACTAGTTTGTGCATGAAATTAAGCATGAATACCATGAGATACATATGTTAATTAGATGAAAACATGAAAATAAATTTGAATACTCACTTTGAAATAATAGGTGATTAGATGATGAGAAACCTTGGATTACTTGTGTTTTTGGGTTATGATTCTTGATTAGGATGATGAAATGAACAACTTTGATGCTTTGTACTTTGAAAAATGATGGATGGATCATGTATATTGAGTTTGGGTCGTGGTTTATGGTGAAAGGGATGGAAAGGATGAAGATTTTGAGTTTATGATTTCAAGAAATATGTAAGATTATGTTTTATGTGTTTTTGTAGATATTTAGTTAGGATATAATGTATAATATTAGTACATAAGTCAATGAGGTTAAAAAGAAATCACATGGTGTCTAGGGGAGGGCATGAGGCCGGTTTTCAATGTGAAAAAGAGTAGCAAAGTCGGTTTTGATGACTTAGGAAAAGTAGTGTATTATTAGTTGTAGTTTAGTGTAAGTATTAGTTATAATCGGGTACCGGGTTTGCTAGAAATAAATGTTAACAACGTTAACCGGGACTTAATAAAGTCATAAAAATGTTAGAAATATGTTGGGTACAATTACTGAGTGTTCGGGTGATTATTGTTTAGTTTTCACGAAAACCGTCGTAATATTCATAAGCTCACGTTATAAATAAAATAAATTTCCAAAATACTGGGTAACTGAATGTTATAACTTTTATGATGATAAAATGGATATAAAAATATGTCGGGACCATTGTGGGAATATTTAGATATATTCGTCGTGTATAAACCGTGTGTTAACGTTTATTTATAAATAATTATAAGGAAAACGTTAAATGTATCAAATATATAAATTTGAAAATCCTAAGAGTGGTATAACATGGAAATGCTGTTATGATGATATGCAGACTATCTCCAGTCCGTATGCAGTGTCCTTAACACTAATGAAATGAATTCGCACCTAAACCAATCCGGTTACGCGAATTTGAATACCCGTAAACTAAATTTACGATGAAATGTGTAATGCAAGTGAATAGTGAAAACTTTTCCGGCAATGAATAGTGTTTAGTGAATAGTAAAATTTTCTGAATGCTTCTCGGAATGTCAAACTGACACAAAAAATGATGAATAGTAAACTGATGAATAGTGTTTTGATAAATAGTGTTTGATGAATAGTGTTTTCCCAAAGTTCGGGAAATGACCTGAAATGACCTGAAATAGTGAGTTGTGACAAGGTGACCAGGTTGAGTATTAATCCGAAACAATTGTCTTTACTTCTCTTTAGTATTTTGTATATCTTACAATTTCTTTTTATTATAAAAGAAAAAGATAAAGATAAAGATAAAGTTAAAGTTTTAGCTTACAGGGAACTAATTATGAAGTTTTAGCTTTTAGCTAACTTAACATAGTCGATAAACATATGTTGTATATCAAATCATATATTAATCTAAGCTGAGTAAAATGGTTATATTAAAAATAATAATAATAAATAAAATATAGCTAAAACAATGTATAGTACTACCTATCTTTCACACAACTATACTATCTTTTAGGCATTACAAAAAGCACTTAGGATTGAAGACCTCTTTTAGGCATTACAACCCCGACCATATGTCAACATCATGGGGTGCTTGTCCAACTTCTATGATTTTAAGAAACAATAACAAGTACTTAAGTATACCTTTAGTAAACTCAGAAGCTGCATAATTAAGTGTTATCTTTGTAAGATTCCTCGCTGAGGGAATCAGGCTCTGAGATAGCTTCGTCATCGAAAGCTTGTTTTGCCAAGTGGCAGGCCTAACACAAGTCAAAATAAAAACAAAAGATACACAGGTTAGCACATTTTTGAATATCACTGTAAAAATATCGAGGCATAAAGAACTTAAAACATACCTTTCAGGAGAGTACATAATCTCGTAATGGAAGAAGTTCAAAGCCAAACCCAAACTAATGGTGTGGGTAGGAGATAAATCAGCTTCTGCTAAGGTGGAAGCGAACTGTAAACAGAACATATAACTGGTTAGTAAACTGAGAATGTAAAATTAACAACCAAGCTTGTAAAACTGCTTTGTGCGGGCTTAATATTATTTTTGCGTTGTAGGCAAGTAGCCAACAAAAGAAGAGTTTATACAACCATGAACATGGTGAACGACTAAAGTGGATCACTATAAAGCCAAATACATCATAGAATATCAGATATCATTATGAAAGCCAATTGACGTGGACTGTAGATGTGTGCATAATTAATATTAAGATCTAATTACATTATTAATATTGAGATCGGATCTAGGAATCTTAACCTAGGATAGCACAAATAATTAACATATTACTCCCAAATTACTTTAAACTAGTTTATACACGTGTCAAGGTATCAGCATCTAACAGGAAATCTTTGGTTTTGCATTTCGTGGGCAAGTCACATATATCATAAGCTACACAGAGCTCTAACATAAATCCACCCGTGTATAAAGAGCGTACAATTCACAGTTACTCCAGAAAAACATATTCAGAAGAAATAGTTCAAGGTCAGGTATGATTGGTGGTCTTAAAGGTATCTGCAAATGCAATGACCATATCAATTGAGAAGTAAACAAACTACCTATATAGTTGTATCAGGAGTTCCATTATGTTTAAGTTTCTAAAACTCGTTATCACTCTCTGTATATATCAAAATGTAAATTATAGCCACAAATGACAAACCACATGCGGAAATTGTGCAACCTGAGGTCCTTGAGCACGTGGAAGCTGATTTGGTGAGCCTAAAGTTGCCTTATTCTTGTCCTCACCCAACATAACAGTGGGAGGATGGAGTTGATTAGAAACTTTCCACACCTCCTACCCATTACCAATTTAACATTTATGATAGTAATTCAATAACTTTTCGTAGCTCCTACCCGTCACAGAGTAAAGATAGAAAGTCAATAACTTTCAATCTTTCATGGTTCCTACCCATCACCGATTTAGATAGACACCTTCGCTACATTTCACATATATTAAGATTGTAATTCAATAACTTTTCATAGCTCCTACTCGTCACCGAATTAAGATAGAAATTCAATAACCGGGCTCTATTAAAGGGGCTCTATTTCACAATCTCTAGTAGTGATTGAACCTATCTATTGCCGCAGAGGTGAAATAACTACTTGTTGCTATGATGCCAACACGCCACTAGCAACTAACCACCATGGCTTTAAACTAATAAGTAATAACAATGCATTGCCTAATGCCTTGACCTCTGAACTAAGATTAATTACTAAGAATAAAATTATGAACAACGAGGATGCACAAGCATTGCAAAACTGCAAATTAAATAAAATACATACAGATGTTTGAGAACGATTATGATCATTACGGTCACCCAAACACACCCCATAGCTGTTAGAATATGTAAATCATGACAATCATAAAAACAGGTAAACACATATGCGGAAGTGAAAGAACATCTATAACATATAAAAGATTAACATAAACATAAACAAGAACGTACCTTTGGATTCTAGCTAAACAAGAATCAAACTTTATAAACCTTCAATTGGATGAACCCTAATTAAGATTTATAAGGATCAATGATTAACCCCTTACCGTTTTGTTAATCGATCTAAGATAATTACTATAGTGAGTAATTACCACGTTCCTGTACACACGAATTAATAACGAATTAATGTGATTGCTAGATCAAGAAAACACTATGATTTTTGTATTACAAAAATCAATCACGAAACCCTAAGGGTTTGTTTGGTCGATCGTATATCACCAAAAGAAAGAAAATAAAAACACTTTTAGGGTTATGTGTACAAGAGACAAAAACTAATAACCCTTTATGTGTTTATATACTAATTGTAACTTGGTGACCAAGTTTGAGTGAGTTAGGGATTCCCCTAATCCTCCCAAAACTGGCCATAAGCTCAAGGAGGGTCTTCCGGATCCTTCTTGGCTCTTATTTACAATCTAGTCCTTTTATTTAATGACCGTTAAGTACTAACGCCCGTTAGTCAATATTTAGTGTTTAAATAATTAAAGATATATAACATTATATATATTTATATATATATATATATATATATATATATATATATATTAATTATTATCATTAACTCTCATTCGTAACGTGTGCAATCCCGTGGTCTCGAGTTCGATTCTAGACATATACTTATTAATATTTATCCACAAACCTAACAGCTCCCACTTGGATATCTATTAATAGTATAATGACATTGGTTAGCGTCTAGCAACACGCTAATGCCCCTAGTACAACTCGAGGGACGTCTCTTGGAAAAACCTTAAATGATTCATCATTATTATTATTATCCTTTTGTTACTAATACCACATTAATAAAGATATGGATCTTAGTCATTCTTTAATTAACAATTCTGTTTCTCGTTGTTTATGATTCAGGAAGATTACCAAAACATCTTAACGTATTCCAGATAAACTTTGGGCGTGCACACGCAAACATCTTGTCAACCCTACGAGGGGCCCAGCAGTATTAAACTTCAAAATAAATTTGAAGGAACAAATTCTTTTTTTACTACAAGAATAACCCATGAACTTTGCAACACTTCTCAAAACAATCCTTATGACTACCAGTTACGGATAGCGGTAAATTGCTTCATAGAAATGCACTACATCCATGACACTTATCTGGTATCTCAAGTCTGAGGATAACTATTTTCATGATTTACTTAATGACAAGATCCATAAAGTAAACTCATGTAGTTGGGATATGCCCTATATTCAATTCATTGAATATCATGTGAAATTAGAATGTCAATGCATCAATATACTTTCAAGTATATTCTAGCCAATACTCAGATATATCTTAGTTTAATGATATTCCCATATCATTAATTGACAACGGACAATTTATAATAACATAACATAAGTTATTCACGGATTTAAACATGCAAATATAGGATACAATCTATTATTAATGAAAACAAACGTACAAAGTACTTTAATTCATTATAAATAATAATTGCTTAATATCCCTTATCCAAATACTAAATAGATCAATGAATGATAATTCTAGTTAATGAATTTTGTCTCAAGTAATAACTTGTTGACAATTATGCCTCAAGCAATGACAATCATACTTGTTGACAAGGCATTATTTCAACTAACTTTGATATATCCGAATTTTGAGAATACTCATTTCAAGAATTCAATAAGTAAAATTATTGTATGTGTACATCCAACTATCTTGATAGCCACATAATATTTCATAAATGGTGTGACATCCTCAATCACCAATTTATGACAATCAAACTTTCAAACATTTAAAGTTTAAAGTATTCTAATTCTTTAATGAATAATGCAACTATGCTCTTAGTTGAGCACAACTAGTTCACATGGCTATTAATAAGGATAAAATCCTTCCATGATTAGTTATTGAGTGTCATCTCAATTAAACCAGCATCTTTGTATATAAACCACAATATGCTCTTTAAAATTCCGTAAACTTAATATCCATTGTGTAATGTTTGACGCCTTTCAATCTTTCAAGATTTATTGTCAACTATAACAATTACGCAACAATTTGACATATTGTTTATACTTAGAATTTAGGAGCAATTCCAGGTTGAGGATCATTATTCTAAGTCCAACCATATTCCATTAGAATATTCATTACACAAGTGACATAATAACTTTTAATTGGATATCAAATATTGTTAAAGCATTTAAGCATGATACAACAATAATATGATGCACATGAAAAATCCTTCAGTCAGACTTAGATTTCATTCATGTTCTTTCTTTTCAAAATATATATCCATTTTCTAAATGATATATCATGTTCTATTAGAATTTATTTACCACACATGTTTATTAAATAATAAACTTTTGTTCCAAGGTTGTATGTTTTATTTTCTAAATCTTTCAAATAAAGTTTCATTCCAAACTAAGTCTAACCTTTTACTTATATGGAATGTTACTCTATAACATATATGATTTAGTAAATCAAACATAATACTCCCACTAGCTTTCAGGAATACTTAAAAATTATCTTATTTCAATTATAAATCAAAACTCGGATTTAATAATTAAACATAAGAGTAATCTCCTAGATGCATGCATTTATCCATTCATGAATTATTACACTTTGTATACTTCCAAAGATTTATTTGAATTCATAAACTCCTTTTGATTACTTATCGTCCTCGCTCAAGTAATTATTCAAGAAAGAGTTTTGAAATTCATTGTCAAATTTCATATTTATGAAAATAAATATGACAATTACTAACTTTGTATCTTTAATGTTCTTAGGAAAGAGTATTCAATCATAGTTAATTGCTTAAGTATGATTAATAATTTTGTCATAAGATATGCATTAAGATATGTATACAATTTTGTCCATATGATTTCTACACAAAGATTTAAACCACTAGGGTTACATAATCTTTGAATAAACTCATCTTTATTATCTAACTATTAAGAATTAAGATAAACCAAATTTTCAAAATTTGAATATCTTTATGAACAACATCTATATCATTCATAGTATGAGTAATTTACCCAATTCATGATTAGTAATACTTCATCATATAATCCTTAGCATATTAATCAAATATCTGAGATATCCAAGTGGATCTATGAATGAGAATTCCATCATCTTGAGGTTTATCATTTACATGTTTTGCCTCATCATGATTTTCACTAGTGTGTTTTTAGAAGATTACGTATCTTGTAATTTTATCTTTCCAAGATAAAAAACTCTCACTTGCCTTTAGTAATTTATAGACTATCAATAAATACTTAGCAATTACAGTGACAATACAATATTCTATTTTTGGGATATTACAAATACTCATTGACAGTTCCTGACACTCTTTGGTTAATAACCAACACATAAGTAGCTTAACAAATTCCGAACTCCAATTTAAGACTTAATGTGATTCATCACATTTCATAATTCAATAGTGTCTTATAAATCTTCTAGGAGTCTAATTGAGTATATTAATCAATACTCAATTTTTCTAACCTTGATAACTTTTTGGAAGAAAAGAAGTCATAGTTATCATTAATCAAACAATATAACAAGAGTTTGATTTCCCTAACTGAACATACCATAAATATGTGGTATTTCATTAGAATTAATATTGTAAGACAATCTAACAATATACAAGATAACCATATTCCGTTTGACATACCTTATTTACCAACTAATTCAACTTAATGGTGTAATAGTATTTCCAAACGAATTGCATGCTATATATAACACAAGTACTTTTGACCAAGCCACTTCATGTTCATGTCTCATCAAAACATAAACGTGTTATAATCCTACTATCCGTTATTAATCATTGATCAACTCAATGACTTCTTGTATATGTCTTAATTAAAAAACCATAACAAGTTAACATCTTACTTTATTATAAATCTTGTAATACTTAAAAGACTTCATGTTTATAAGAAGATATAAACAAGTATAACTAAAGTATTCTTGAACACCACCATTTGGTTTCAATAGTAATTTCAAGTTAATTTATTTACTTCATTTATTTATGCCATTCAAATAATACATAAATATTATAGTTATCATATTGACACATGTTCTAATATCTATCTAATTTTAGAAATAGTAAATTATCCATGTATGGTCTCACGTAATCATGGAAATTCACCGTGTTGTTATAATCTAGTCAAGGTCTCCCTTAAGCTAAATTGCAACACCAAGTGTTTCTTGGATTAGATATGTATTAGTCATATTAGAATGTGAGTCTCTTACTTTGCAGTCAAGAGAATCCTCTAAATCATATTCTTATGTGTTGTACCTTGCACACAATAAGAATTTCTCCCACTTGTGAATGAAACAACACCATGTATCATATAAACAACACGCATGCGTTTGTTAATTTGATTGTGTCAATTATATTAGCATAACTAGTAGATATATATAGTCACTGTATTAACAAGGAAATGCTCATGACTATCCTTGAAAATTTTGTATCTATATTTTGGAAAGTATTTATCTTGAGATATTCAAAGATAAAGTAGATTACTACCAAGATAACAATCCTTGTAGCTCCCACTGAATTAGAGATCATTACTATAATTCCTTATTCAGTAATACAAACACAATCCTCCCACTCAATTTCACAACATTATAAATGTTTCATTTAACCAGTGAAAGGAAATAGTGTGCTATTCACCTTCCTACATCTTTGAGAAAACTCATTCATAACAATTACTTAGGTACTTAAAGAATGTATTCCACTAGGTAAATGTGATTCATGACATCCCAAACTATTAACTTGAAAAACTGGGCATGCAATTTCTTCCTTAATTAGGTCTTCCATTACAACAATTGTATGTAGTATCTTTAAATGATCAAAGCAAAACAACTAGATAAAATATGCTAGTTTGTCTTTTATCATTTTGCGGTAATTCGTCTAGCTTCTAATTTAATAACTCATAAAAGATTACACATGTTTTCCAAGAGAATGTGATTATCAAAGAAGGTAATAAAATCTCTTATGGAAAATATGCAATTTCTCTTAACTATTAAAGTTGCTATGAGTTATGTATTTAGAATTTAGACAATTCTAATTTTCTTATTATACATTTCTCATTCATGAAAAGGAATAGGATTAACTCTCACACTTCTCCTAATGGAAAGAAGACTAGGTTTATTCTTTTAGTAAAATTGACTCTAACCAAAAAACCCATACGGGTGTAGATCAATTTACTTGATAAAAGAATAACTTACGTTTACGATTTTAATGTTGCATTAATACACTTAAAAGAATTTACAAAATTCAATTTTAGTATTTTTGATAATTCATATTTCCAAGAAAATATAATACCCAAGGATATATTCATATAACCAACTAATTTTCTTGAAAATCTAGGATCCAACTTTTCATAGATTTCACTACATCAGTTGATCTGCTAGTAGTGAAAGTATAAAAGATGGTAATCTGTCGAACAATAATTGGCAAACAATTTTCCAATTCCTAGATCATTATGGGAATTACATCAAATTGATTCATCAATTTGCAATGTAAGCATGTTTCATCCCATCTCATGCCTTAAGTTCTAGGTCTCACGCACAACTTAATTAAGTCGTCTAACTTAGAAACAGTAAAATCTCCATATATGGTCTCACGCATTAACAGAATTTTACCATTAAAATTTAGCCCGCGTCTCACGTTTACCAAATAATAACTTCAAGTGTTTCTTATAGTTAGATGGCATTTAACTTAAATTTTTTTATTGGGTATTTATTTTGATGTGACAATCAAAACATGTACGAAGATGCATGCACTCATCTTCATAACATAAGTTTTCAAAACCTTTTTATTACCAATTTGCTAAGATTAAGTCAAAAAGTTTTACTTGAGGTATCGGGTTCACCAATTAAAGAAGTACCTACAATTATCATCCACAAAAGTGGAATTGAGGTAAATCATTCTTAAGATGATATTTTACAAAGAATGAAGATATAAGTAAGTCGTCTTAGATGCATTCATAAGTGTAGTAACCAAGGTAGACTCTAGGCTCTTTCCAAACCTTCTTACCATCACTATGAATTTGTCTTTAGAAGGCTTACTTTTAAAACCATACGTACAAAAACATCAATCAAGCAAAAGTTTATGAATTAAATCTTAAAACATGTAATAAAGTATGAATCTTGCTAGTCTCGCCTGGGAGCCAATTACCGTGCGAAGCAAACCACGGTCGGGACATAAGACCTTGCAAGAATCATAATTTATCACTTTAAGGTTTCACCATTATTAGTCCAATTAATTTTCTTTATAAAAATTATCCTTTTATTGCTTACAACATGTCCAACAAATAAAACAATAAAACAAGTAATAAAAGACAAATTAATCAACTAATACACATAACAATTATAAAGATGAAACATTTAGCCACATGCAAGCTTGATTAGATAAACCCTAATCAAATCAATTCTAGGTTTCCAATATGCATATAATCAACTAAGGCCTTCCCTTCTTGAAGGAAGTGAGCCACATACATTGACGAATCAATTGCGTAGGCCATAGTTAATCACACACCACATAGCACATAAATTGATTTTAATTAATTGAGGTCTTCCCCAATTTTAGATCTATCTAATAATTACATGTGATAAACCAAAACAAACAATAAACAATCAATTAATCCATGACTAACATGCATGTTTCGTCACGGATTCATGCATAACAATTACCAATTAGGTCATAGGATACACCCAAATAACACATAAACATGTAGCCATCCTAGGGTTTCTAATCTAATTAATACTAATCACAAACCCTAATTTGGTTGAAGGAGTATTCGACCCCACCCCCTCCCCCCCAAATTTATAAGGGTTTCGAAATTAAAACCCTAGATCTAAAAAAACGACTTAACATGTATGTAAAACAATCAAAATTCGTTTTTTATGTGTTTTATGTAATCAATTACATATTATAGCAAGCTCGTGATACCACTGTTAGAATATGTAAATCATGACAATCATAAAAACAGATAAACACATATGCAGAAGCGAAGGAACATCTATAACATATAAAAGATTAACATAAACATAAACAAGAACATACATTTGGATTCTAGCTAAACAAGAATCAAACTTTATAAAACTTCAATTGGATGAACCCTAATTAGGGTTTATAAGGATCAATAATTAACCCCTTACCATTTTGTTAATCGATCCAAGATAATTATTATAGTGGGTAATTACCACGTTCTTGTACACACGAATTAATAACAAATTAATGTGATTGCTAGATCAAGAAAACACAATGATTTTTGTATTACAAAAATCGATCAAGAAAGCCTAAGGGTTTGTTTGGTCGATCATATATCACCAAAAGAAAAACACTTTTTGGGTTATGTGTACAAGAGACAAAAACTAATAACCCTTGATGTGTTTATATACTAATTGTAACTTGGTGACCAAGTTTGATTGAGTTAAGGATTCCCCTAATCCTCCCAAAACCGGCCATAAGCCCAAGTAGGGTCTTCCAGATCCTTCTTGGCTCTTATTTACAATCTAGTCCTTTTATTTAACGACCGTTAAGTACTAACGCCCGTTAGTCAATATTTAGTGTTTAAATAATTAAAGATATATAACATTATATATATATATATATATATATATATATATATATATATATATATATATATATATATATATATATATATATATATATATAAATTATTGATCATTAACTCTCATTCGTAACGTGTGCAATCCCGTGGTCTCGGGTTCAATTTTAGACATATACTTATTAATATTTATCCACAATCTTAACAATAGCTTCCCGCGACCTATACTTTCTTGTAACTTATTTGCACCATCAACATCTATTTGTACAAGCTTTTGTAAAAACAACAAATCACCCGCGTTTGCTATCTCTTTGCGACATTCCTTCAAATGAGATAAAGACATTAGAATCGACACAGAGTACTTGTTATCAAAATTTGGTATAGAAGGATCTAATAACTGAACTACACTCACTATCCCTCTTTCTTCCTTCTGATAAATCCTTATGTTCCCCGAATCGCTTTCCCATCCAACATACCGATCAACGGTCCTATACACCCCAATTCCCCCAAATCTCTCCGCGCCTTCATTCACATTACAAGCCGAATATGGGTCTTGGCCAGATATAACCGGTCCTAACCGGGTCTAGCTGGGTCTAGGCCGGAAATGACCGGGTCAAACCAGAAAACTACTGTAAAAATATAAGACAGCCACACAAGTAATTCAAAAAAGAATGAAGAGGGAGGCATATGGTGGTATAAAATGTCACTGCATTTGAAGGCTCTTGAGATGAGATATAAAATCATGAATTAGTAGTATATCTTGGGAGTGTGTATGGCTCGCTGGCTAAGATTGATATCCTATAGGTGGCAGGTATCGTTTTTGAGTCAGCAACTTGTTCACCAACTCTTTTTTAATTTTTCGTCAATTTCTTTTTCTATTCACTTTTGCTCTTTAATTTATTACCACGTCTTAACGAAAGGTAGATTAATAACTTTTCTTCTTCTTCTTCTTCTTCTTCTTCATATAAATCATTTAGTGATCATTTATCATTGTTGTAAGGGCTTAGGACAACCAATAGCAACGAATTTTTTTCAAAGTTTCTTCTTACTACGTGAACTATATAAAATATCATTAATGCGACAAACTTTTATAAAGTGTTTTAATATGCACATTTTTTTTATGTGTTGTCAAGGTATAAATTAGTGACACATGTCATTACTATGGTATGACAACAAATCAAAATGTGTATATTTAAACACGTTACGAAAGTCCGTTGTATTTAATTATACCTTTTCTTCACGTATCAAGACGAGACTTTGAAAAAAATTCATTGCTATTTTGTGACATAAAGCCTTGTTTGCAAATATTTTTTTTACCAATGACTAGAAGTTTTTTAAGTCATTTGATAGATGATTTGGCGCTTTGAGCAAAACTCCCCTCAAACTATATTATTTTCAAATAATAATAATAATATGGTGTAAATTTTAATTTGATTAAAGCTTTCTTATAAATGAGCTAGTTTTTTTTTAGAATAGTCTTATTGTAACAAAGATATTAAATAATGAGTAACTTATTGAAGGTTTATTTATTTATTTATTTATTTATTTATTAATTATTTTTTTTAGAACGGCATCACAAAATTAGATGGAGGACAATGTCAATCAAATAGTAACCAAGTTTGATATTTGTACCATTTTAGTTACACTCTAACTATCACAAAATTAGATGGAGGACAATGTCAATCAAATAGTAACCAAGTTTAATATTTGTACCATTTTAGTTACACTATATGTCACAACTCACCATTTCAGGTCATTTCAGGTCATTTCCCGAACTTTGGAAAAACACTATTCATCAAACACTATTCATCAGTTTACTATTCATCATTTTTGGTGTCAGTTTGACATTCCGAGGAGCATTTAGAAATTTTACTATTCACGGAACACTATTCATTGCGGGAAAAGATTTCATCATTCACGTGCATTACACATTTCATAGTAAATTTAGTTTACGGATATTCAAATTCGCGTAACCGGATTGGGTTAGGTGCGAATTCATTTCATTAGTGTTCTTAACACTGCATACGGACTGGAGATAGTCTGCATATCATCATAACAGCATTTACATGTTATACCACTCTTAGGATTTTCAAATTACTATATTCAGTACATTTAACGTTTTTACGTATAAGTATTTATAGTAAACGTTAACATCCGGTTTATACACGACGAATATATCTAAATATTCCCACAATGGTCCCGACATATTTTTATATCCATTTTAACATCATAAAAGTTATAACATTCAGTTACCCAGTATTTTGGAAATTTATTTTATTTATAACGTACGCGTATAAATATAACGACGGTTTTCGTTAAAACTAAACATTAATCACCCGATCACTCAGTAAATGTACCCAACATATTTTTAATATGTTTTTAACATTATTATGACTTTATTTCATCCCGGTAAACTTCTTGAACATTTATTGCTATTAAACCCGGTACCCGATTTTAACGAATAACGCGTAATAACACTTAACGCTACACTATATTTTCTAAGTGATCAAAACCGTTTTGGCTACTCCTTTTCACACCCAAAACCGGCCATGAGACACCCCTTTAACCATGTGCATTGATTATCATTTTATACTAATAAACCTCTTATAACATAACTTTACTAAAAACCAAGAATCATAATCCAACTTTTAACTAAGATCAAATTTTCATCTCATCTCTTCCATTTCCTCTAGCAAACCCACGACCCATAATTGATCTCCATGATCAAGTGATCATTTTCCATAAAGTAAAACACAAAACTTGTTCATTTTACAAGCCTAATCAAGAATCAAGCAACAAAAACACAAGAACATCAAGCATAATCATCCTATAATCATCTCATTTTATCAAGTAAGTTTTCATCTTTATTTTTTCATGGATCATCCTATTTTTACATGTATTTCATAAGTATCATGCTAAAAACCATGTACAAGTAGCTATACCACACTTTATTTTGGCTAAAAAGAAACATACAAACCCTAACTTTTTAGTTATGAATCCCCTTGCTCTAATAACGTGGTTAGGAGTCCATGGCACCCTAAGAAGGTGTATGGTAGGATTAGATTAGCCATGTGGTGATTACAAGAGGTTTGGTGATGGTAGAAATTGGTTTTTAACCTTGAAAACTTGATTTGGAACCTATTTTAGACATGCTGTCCCGTTTTGTAAAAATCTGGAAAATCAGTAAACACCAAGGAAACTTTGGCAAAATTTTTAGAAAATACTTTCAAAAACGAATCCGTAGGCGAAAGAACAGATTAAAAAGAGCTTATAACGAAGAAGTTATGATTTTTGCAAGATTGTTGACGAAAAGTATTTTCTGGAAATTAGTTGCTGTTGGACGTTTTTCGTCGGTCAAAAAGAGGCTTTAGACGTAACCCGGAGGAGCCGAACTTTCCAAAATATATTACTACATACTAATACGTAACCGTGGACATAAAGAACAAGTAAAACGGACAAGTAACGACAAAGATATTCACGTTTGAATATCGGCTAAAACCAATTTATATTTGACAGCTTTTAATATAATTTGGCGCAAAAACTACGAAGTACATTTTTAAGCTAGACATAATTTTAAGTACCGAGCTTTATAACTAATGTAGTATTAGTTATTACGAGTATATTTTCATCATTTCAAAGATTACAACCCGAGTATTTCAACGCTAACATGGAAACTTACGTTCTATATATATAAGTATATATATTGCAACTAGCTTATTATATTTTCTAATAGCAATATTTTTCCAAATTCTTGGATTATATATTTTTGATAACACAAGTGTTTTTCAAAGAGAAGAGTGGTATAGGAAACATGTGCATGGACATTCATAACATCATTTCATGATCTAAAGTAGATCGTTCATCATTTACATTAGGTTGCGGCTAGTGTGCGCGCCTTGTCTTTCAGTTCATTACATGTTCATGGTACCATCATATTGGGTTGCAGCAGCTAATTGTTCATTGGTGTTCATTTCATTTCATCACAGTTCCATCAGTTGAGGTGAGTTTTCATAGCCCCGTTTTCAATTCAACATTTTTGATTGTTTTCAAATCCCACGGGGGGAATACATTGCATCAATCATTTCAGTACGAGCCCAAGTATTCAAACATGTACATAGCTTAAGTTACCTTGCCATGTGAAAAGTCCCCTGTAACATCATGAACCGTTAATTTACCGTTAAGCGAGAGTGAGTGGATAGATCTATCGAGGGTGACGCCTCCATCCGTGGTAGTGGATACCAACAGTAAGCGGATGCATGTCATGTCTTTTACATTTGAATGTTTCGGCAGAACATTCGGGAGGGGCTTACAGTTTCATCAGTCATAGCTTCGGTGTCATGAGCTTAAGGCTATTGTACAATTTTTCATGAGATTTTTATCTTGCAATTTTACTTGTGGTGGCCGTACATCATTACATTTTACAAACCTATGGAATTCACCAACATTCGTGTTGACGTTTTAGCAATGTATTTCAGGTTATTAAGGTAGCTCATGTGACTTGCATTTGGACCATCATGGAGTCGCGGGGTCGACGCGTCTCATCATTATTTCATGCACTTATGTAAACATTTGATCTAGTAGGACTTGTTTTCATAAACTTGCAACACATTTTGGGGACCTCATTTTGTAAACTCTGGATTATTTCAATGATCAAATGCAGTATTTTCCAAACGACACTTTAGGTCGTTCAATGTAACTGTAACTGTGGTGCTATGAAAGACACCCCCAGGTATTCCATTCCGCTGCAAGTCAGGTAAATTGGGGGTGTGACAGATTGGCATCAGAGCTAAGGTTATAGCGAACTAGGATGTATCTTGGACCCTAGACTATAACCACATCAGCATAGCATCTCATCATTTCATCATAAGTGCATAATCATGATACATGTTGTTTCATACATACCCTGTGCGAGTTATTTATACTCATATCCGTATATGTATATCATTTTATTGACCTGGTTCACAAGTGACATGTCTTCAGATACTCACCCTGACATCCTTTTATCGGATTCCGACATTGAAGATGCCTTGTCATCTTCCACTACCATTATACCACCAGTTGCATTTACACCACCATTAGTACTATTGATTTGCCATAGGAACAGGGTTTTCCTATCATTCAGCCCGTACATAGAATGCCTTTTGGTAGTGTATTCAGAATTAATCTTAATGGACTTACTAGGATGCTTATTGCAAGGAAGATAGTGTGTTTTCTTTCCATCACTAGTAGGGCACTTACTACTCAGGTACTATCACCACCATCAGTTACTTATTACACTATTGGCCTTCCCACAGTGTGTACTTTAGTTTTACCTTTTGGATGTCGCGAGGTAGCGCGAAAGAGGGTAGTATTCCATTCACTAGTACCATCATTGTCATTTCCTTTTCCATTCCCATTTGCTCAGACTTCAATCGTTTCGCAACATTTTAGCATTGTCTCATCAGGAATTAGGTTGATTTCGTTTTTGACGAATTAGTAGACTATTACCGTTCGACAAGATTCACCCACGTATCCAATACACCATTCAAGCTATTTTACTATCATATGGGGAAACGACTTTACAGAAAAATTTCTGAAGTAAGCTATTTTATTAACATCCTATAAATTGATTTTCTGTCATTACACCAAGTATTTACTATTGTTACGCGAAGCAATTTTCATGTTACTTGAAAGAAAACATCAGGATACCATTTTAATAACAATGCGTTGAACACCATCTAAAACTTTTGAGAAAAGTTATGATATTTTGACAAAATCCAACATCGCATCATTAGTCCTCAATTATACATAGCCTGATCACCTATGTAAAATTCAGGAAGGATTATGCCATGAAGGAAATAATTACCTTTTCAAAGGATTGTTAATAACAATCTTCATCCAAAAGTTTTGTAAACCAAGGAACTCTTTCATAAACATCCCTTTTGCCGAACTATCCCTGGATACTTACCCCACCAGTCACTCACTCAGACATTAAGTTGGATTTTCCCATTGACTTCCCTAGGAGAGACTTTCCATATCAATTACATGCAGGATTCTTTATACAATAAAAGCAATGCAAGGATTTCAGAACTACTAAACAGGACTAGAAGTATATAGTGAGAGAATTCATAACTCAACAACAATCCTAAGACACTGCGAGACCATCTGAATCACCATCCCTGACTTAGTTGTCAAATTCTATCATTTAAAGGTACTAGCTAGACTGAGCTACAGGATTGAACTCAATATAAATGTCCGCAGGACAACACAATAGAAATAAACCAAGCTTCTAATTGAGACTGTAGAGCATTTCATTTAAACATGGCCTCATCCATACATAAACTTTCCTGCAGTAAGTTTTCACAAAGGACAATTGTTTGAAACAAGAATATCAATATAGATTCCTCTAAGTCATTATGTCTAGAAATTTCAGATAACCTCACCTTCATACCAAGCAAGGGATCAAACCAGAACATATCTCCTCATCTACATGGGAAAACAGAATAGACATTCATCGACACAACATCAAATGATACCTTCGTCTTGTCTATTACAACGATAAACAATTTCAGGACTTAAGTTAGTCTAAATACCTATGCTTGTAGTTATGCCAGATAACCACCAATAGACATTATCCAACCTCAGGAACTAAGTGTTAGACATCTATGCATTTAAGCGAACATTTCCTATTCTACCATTTTATCCTTTTCAGTGTTTTCACTTTTAAATAAAGTTGATGTGTTTACATAAATCACATACCTTGTGGAAAAAAAATGATTTCTGAAATTCCTATTTTGAACAAGTACGATCCTTTTTGGTCAATCTTTAGCAACACTATTGTACAATGAGAAATATACATAGACATCAAACTTTGGTAAGCAGTCTTAATCACAACATGTTTGAAAACAGTTCCTATTTCATAACTACTGGATTTTGAATCATCAAGAAAAATATTACTCAGTAAATCATTTGCTCCATTTTCTAAATTCGTTTATTCAGAAAAGGATTTTAACTAAAACTCACAATCGCAAGACAAATTTCCAGAACCAACTTCCCTACAACATCGCTTATGCATTTAGGATTTTGTGACTTGACAGTAAAGGATATTGGTATATGTGATGAAGGAATTAGGAGGACATCACAAATAAATCACGAACTTCAGTAGTGGAGACCAAACCCAATAGACAAAGAAAGACATATGTCTTATCATCCGTTGGAACAAAACACAAGGAATCAAATTGTTACCTATATTCTATCCCTTCAGATAACGCCAAGTTCGGAGGACCGAACGTTGTGGAATTAGTCACAAAGGTTTATTGTACCTATTTCAGTTGTTCCTGTTAAGAAAACCGAATTCACCGTGGACCTCAGGTAATCATTTCAGGATTTCCTTCAGAAACCCATGTAGATGTGAACATCACCTATCATCCTCAGAACGATGGTCAAAGCGAGAGAACAATTCAAACATAGGAAGGTATGCTCAGAGCATGAGTGATTGACCCTAGAAATGGTTGGAACAATCATTTAATATAAATCAAATTCATCTACAACAATAGTTATCACACCAACAGCGAGAAACTGGCAGAAGTTAGATTGGTACATAACACATATCATTTGGATTGGGTATCCTGAATAACAAACCATCCAGATTCAAGTGGGAGAACAAACTAAGTTAAAAGCATTGCCTTGGATTGGCATGATACAAATTAGATAACAAGAGAAGTTGAACCTTTAGCATATTGGACTATTTAAGATTCATTTTAGAATCGGCCAACTAGCATACAAACTTGAGTTCTGGCAGAATTCAGCAGTATATATTACCAGTACCACATTTAAAACATTAAGAAGCGCAGACCATTGATTGATGGGCCAAACTCAGAAAAAGCTCAACTCACTAGTTCAGTAGGCATTCATGAGATAACCAGAAATTTTCTACAAGTCAAGAATCAGTTACAAGTTCAATAAGTCGTAAACCATTAAAACTTCAAGTTCTACAGAGTTATGCAGAAAGTTCTGCCTAGGAAAGACATGTTATCATTCAGAAAACTTGGAAAGTTACACCAATATACACTGGACCATTTATATTTCAGACAGGGTAGGCCTAGTGGCCGTCAGATTTGAACATTGCCAGAGAACAACAGGATTACACGAACATATTTCACATTTTCAGATCCCTAGAAATGACTTTCAGATGAGTCACTCATGATTCCATTGGAAGGGATCCAACCCAAATGACAATCTCAGACCTTGTAAGAGAACCAACAGAAATCATGGACCGTGTGGTCAAACAGTTGAAACAGAGTCGAATTCCTATCGTTAGAGTTCGCTGGAATTCTCGAATATCATCACCTTTTCATCAATACATTCTCAGAGACCAACATAAACTGAACTTCGGGACGAAGTTCCTTTTAGAGGGGAAGACTGTCACAACTCACCATTTCAGGTCATTTCAGGTCATTTCCCGAACTTTGGAAAAACACTATTCATCAAACACTATTCATCAAAACACTATTCATCAGTTTACTATTCATCATTTTTGGTGTCAGTTTGACATTCCGAGGAGCATTCAGAAATTTTACTATTCACGGAACACTATTCATTGCGGGAAAAGATTTCATCATTCACGTGCATTACACATTTCATAGTAAATTTAGTTTACGGATATTCAAATTCGCGTAACCGGATTGGGTTAGGTGCGAATTCATTTCATTAGTGTTCTTAACACTGCATACGGACTGGAGATAGTCTGCATATCATCATAACAGCATTTACATGTTATACCACTCTTAGGATTTTCAAATTACTATATTCAGTACATTTAACGTTTTTACGTATAAGTATTTATAGTAAACGTTAACACCCGGTTTATACACGACGAATATATCTAAATATTCCCACAATGGTCCCGACATATTTTTATATCCATTTTAACATCATAAAAGTTATAACATTCAGTTACCCAGTATTTTGGAAATTTATTTTATTTATAACGTACGCGTATGAATATAACGACGGTTTTCGTTAAAACTAAACATTAATCACCCGATCACTCAGTAAATGTACCCAACATATTTTTAATATGTTTTTAACATTATTATGACTTTATTTCATCCCGGTAAACTTCTTGAACATTTATTGCTATTAAACCCGGTACCCGATTTTAACGAATAACGCGTAATAACACTTAACGCTACACTATATTTTCTAAGTGATCAAAACCGTTTTGGCTACTCCTTTTCACACCCAAAACCGGCCATGAGACACCCCTTTAACCATGTGCATTGATTATCATTTTATACTAATAAACCTCTTATAACATAACTTTACTAAAAACCAAGAATCATAATCCAACTTTTAACTAAGATCAAATTTTCATCTCATCTCTTCCATTTCCTCTAGCAAACCCACGACCCATAATTGATCTCCATGATCAAGTGATCATTTTCCATAAAGTAAAACACAAAACTTGTTCATTTTACAAGCCTAATCAAGAATCAAGCAACAAAAACACAAGAACATCAAGCATAATCATCCTATAATCATCTCATTTTATCAAGTAAGTTTTCATCTTTATTTTTTCATGGATCATCCTATTTTTACATGTATTTCATAAGTATCATGCTAAAAACCATGTACAAGTAGCTATACCACACTTTATTTTGGCTAAAAAGAAACATACAAACCCTAACTTTTTAGTTATGAATCCCCTTGCTCTAATAACGTGGTTAGGAGTCCATGGCACCCTAAGAAGGTGTATGGTAGGATTAGATTAGCCATGTGGTGATTACAAGAGGTTTGGTGATGGTAGAAATTGGTTTTTAACCTTGAAAACTTGATTTGGAACCTATTTTAGACATGCTGTCCCGTTTTGTAAAAATCTGGAAAATCAGTAAACACCAAGGAAACTTTGGCAAAATTTTTAGAAAATACTTTCAAAAACAAATCCGTAGGCGAAAGAACGGATTAAAAAGAGCTTATAACGAAGAAGTTATGATTTTTGCAAGATTGTTGACGAAAAGTATTTTCTGGAAATTAGTTGCTGTTGGACGTTTTTCGTCGGTCAAAAAGAGGCTTTAGACGTAACCCGGAGGAGCCGAACTTTCCAAAATATATTACTACATACTAAGACGTAACCGTGGACATAAAGAACAAGTAAAACGGACAAGTAACGACAAAGATATTCACGTTTGAATATCGGCTAAAACCAATTTATATTTGACAGCTTTTAATATAATTTGGCGCAAAAACTACGAAGTACATTTTTAAGCTAGACATAATTTTAAGTACCGAGCTTTATAACTAATGTAGTATTAGTTATTACGAGTATATTTTCATCATTTCAAAGATTACAACCCGAGTATTTCAACGCTAACATGGAAACTTACGTTATATATATATAAGTATATATATTGCAACTAGCTTATTATATTTTCTAATAGCAATATTTTTCCAAATTCTTGGATTATATATTTTTGATAACACAAGTGTTTTTCAAAGAGAAGAGTGGTATAGGAAACATGTGCATGGACATTCATAACATCATTTCATGATCTAAAGTAGATCGTTCATCATTTACATTAGGTTGCGGCTAGTGTGCGCGCCTTGTCTTTCAGTTCATTACATGTTCATGGTACCATCATATTGGGTTGCAGCAGCTAATTGTTCATTGGTGTTCATTTCATTTCATCACAGTTCCATCAGTTGAGGTGAGTTTTCATAGCCCCGTTTTCAATTCAACATTTTTGATTGTTTTCAAATCCCACGGGGGGAATACATTGCATCAATCATTTCAGTACGAGCCCAAGTATTCAAACATGTACATAGCTTAAGTTACCTTGCCATGTGAAAAGTCCCCTGTAACATCATGAACCGTTAATTTACCGTTAAGCGAGAGTGAGTGGATAGATCTATCGAGGGTGACGCCTCCATCCGTGGTAGTGGATACCAACAGTAAGCGGATGCATGTCATGTCTTTTACATTTGAATGTTTCGGCAGAACATTCGGGAGGGGCTTACAGTTTCATCAGTCATAGCTTCGGTGTCATGAGCTTAAGGCTATTGTACAATTTTTCATGAGATTTTTATCTTGCAATTTTACTTGTGGTGGCCGTACATCATTACATTTTACAAACCTATGGAATTCACCAACATTCGTGTTGACGTTTTAGCAATGTATTTCAGGTTATTAAGGTAGCTCATGTGACTTGCATTTGGACCATCATGGAGTCGCGGGGTCGACGCGTCTCATCATTATTTCATGCACTTATGTAAACATTTGATCTAGTAGGACTTGTTTTCATAAACTTGCAACACATTTTGGGGACCTCATTTTGTAAACTCTGGATTATTTCAATGATCAAATGCAGTATTTTCCAAACGACACTTTAGGTCGTTCAATGTAACTGTAACTGTGGTGCTATGAAAGACACCCCCAGGTATTCCATTCCGCTGCAAGTCAGGTAAATTGGGGGTGTGACACTATAGCTTTATTGTAATTATAAAAACTACTAAAAGTTTCATTATTGTAAATTTCTTATATTAGAGTGACAAAAAAGAAAAAAGAAGAAACATTTCTCAAATTTAGTTATTATTTCGTAGTTATTTTTTATATTCAGTCATGCATTGATTGGTTGTAAATAAAGTTAATTAGAAATGGTTACATTAATAGGTGAGTGTTTATTGTTTACTTACAACATGATATTGTGTATATGGTATTTTAAGCACACCAATTTTACACAATTTCAAAAGAACGAAATAATTTTGAAACATTAGTGTTTTTTTATGTTTGCTATAAAGTTTGAGTGGCCAAACTAAAACGCTAATAAAATTTGGTTGTTATTAGATGACACAAGTAAATGCTACTTCGATTCAAAATAAATCAAGAGTACCATAGACCAAAATAAAAGAAAAATTGACGGTAGTATAGTTGTTATTTTTTGTAAAAATATCAATGCATTTGAAGCCTCTTGAGATGGACATATATAACATCATAAATAGTAAATATTGAGGATGATACCTGAGAGTGTGTGTGGCTTGCTGGCTAAGAACGAAGTCTCGTATGTCGTAGGTCTCATGTTCGAGTCAGCATCTAAGCCGAAACATAGATGTCACATATATTGGTGTTGTACTTATTTTTTTTCAAAATATTTATCAAGTTTAGAAAAATAACGAAAGCTAGTGATAATCTTCATGATGTTAGATTACATCTTTGTAATCTTGCCGGATGTAGAAATATGCCATTTTCTCACTAAATTTCACACATAAATAACTTCATTAAGCATTCATCATGGAACCACCACAATGGCGTCAAAGCCATTTCCATATGATGAGCATCCACATGAAGTTTGTTGCTACCCCGGTTTCTTGTAACTTCTTTGCACCATCAACATCCATTTCTACAAGCTTTTGTAAAAACAACAAAACACCCGCGTTTACCATCTGTTTGCGATACTTTGACTCAACTACACCACCGCACGAACTAATCAGCCTAGCATTATCCTTAAACAACACACATCCTATCAACACGTCTCTGCTTGACTCAACTACCAGTAACCATGTTCATATATGGAAACATTTCAAGCTGACAACCGGATATATCCGGGTCTTGACCGGATATGAACGGGTCAAACTGGGTCTTGACCGGAACTGGCCGTATCTAACCGGGTTTATAAAGAAACACTTGTATCAGCATTTAGTTAAAAATTAACCAAAAAAAAATGTTAACTTTATGTATTAAAAAAGGTTTTGTTAAACATATCCCGAACATCTATGTTTTTTACACAATAACATGCCTGAAAATCAATAAATATCCACCCGAAAGTCCTTCAAGTATACTAATTTCAACATTATATCATACAAACAATGTCAAATTATAGAACTTTAACACAAAAAGCAACCTATATAACAGATGTTATGTTAATTTTTTGATAGATAACTTACGCAACTGCGATAAGCAAATTCCAACTGTTCAGCAACATCCTCCCGGAGTGGAAACCAATTAAGACTCCCTTTACGAGCAAAACAGTGGCCTCTTAGAACACGTCGATTGTCTCCATTCCAATAAACAGGAAAACTATGGCGTTGATGACGTATAGCCTATATCTGGGCCACAAGCCCAAATGATAGACATTACTTACACCTAAGCCCACCACGAATGGGCTACCATGACAATGGTATGGGCCGCAGTGTTAACGCTTTGGGCTCATGAAGCCCAAAGGCCCAATCTAACCCACCGGGTACACGATAAGGATTATCTATTCAAGGAATAGATATCCTTACCTCGGATAAGCACCACGCGTGCGAAGAGTAAGGAGCAAGAAACACGGTTTCTTAGCCCCTATATATAGAATCATACGATTCTCATTCAAGGTACGACATACAAAACCCTAACTCTTTAAGAGAACCCTAAATCGATTACTTACTCTCACGCCGGAGTCTAATCAGGGGAAACAATCCCTCGATAAGCCTAACGGTGTTGTTTTGTTTTCTTAATACGCAGGTAACGAAGTGCTAAGAAGTGGATTGATACGAGAGCAAGAGCCCAACAACCAGATACGCCCAACTTTTGTATCAACAAGTGGCGCCATCCGTGGGACCCTACTAAGAACTAGAATGACGAAGCATAAGAATTCGAGCCAGCGGACTCCGCAGTCAGAAAAATGTGACCATCAGAGGAAGAATCAACAAGATCCAACCTCCAGACAAGTCGCTGGGACAACCAGCACACCTGGTCACCACGAGGCAGGAACAACCCCACCTCGTCTAGCAGTAGAACTACCTATAAGAACTACTCAAGTCACACCAGTGGTCCCAAGCGTTGAGGAACTCCAACGCACCCTCTTCACCACCCCTCATCAGGCTACACCCGCAGTGAACAACACTGCGCCGCCAGGCGCGCCTGAACGAAACAGGGCACCCAACACTGAGGCAGAAATTCTTGCAACAACTGAGGACGCACCTGATCTAACTTTGGGAAACTTTGTATCCTAAAATTATGAAACCCTAACCGCCCTCATGCAAGAGGAAGCAACAAGAAGAGCAAGCGTGGGTCTACAAGCCCGACTCAATTTTGGTCCTCAACGCGAACCATCACCATCGCGTCACCCACGAGGAAGACGCGCAGAACGTACCACCATCCATGATAGATTGGGTACGATATCTGATTCACAATACTCAGGAGACAGCGAGAGGCGCACCAATGTCCACTCCAGACTTGGCAGTCGGGGAATACAAGATCGATTAGGGCCTCAACATTCGCCAAGCCAAGGATCTTCCAAACCTGGGAGTAGGAGAATTCAAGACAGGTTGGGGAGAAGAAGATCCCCAAGCAGAGATCCCTCAAGCTCTTCTTCTGAAAGAAGCCGGCGCAAGCGCCGAAAAAGAGACTACACTTCTTCCAGCGACTCCTCGGACAACGAGGATAAAGAAACAGGACACTGGAAGTCGAGAGGAAGACGTCGCGAGGAAGAGAATGAAGATATGTCTCTCCCATGGCGACGCCAGAAAATTGATGCGTTTACACGGCGCATCAGCGATTACTCAGACCGCAAACACAGGCGCATGCCCGCTAACGTGAAAACATATGATGGAACAGGTGATCCTGATGATCACTTAAAAATTTTCGAATCAGCCGCAACTATCAAAAATTGGCCACAGCCTGTGTGGTGCCACATGTTTAATTGCACGTTAGTAGGAAACGCGCGCACATGGTTTAGCAAACTCCCACGTAGGAGCATTGGTGGATTTGAGGAACTACGGAAAGCATTCCGCCTCAACTTCACCCAGCGAAAGAAGTGCGCTAAAAACCCTGTGGAACTAGCAAGAGTGAAACAGCGTCAAGGGGAATCAACCAGCGCTTTTATGGAACGTTTTAAAGATGAGTGCATACAAGTCAAAGCATGTCCCGAAATCCTAAAAATTTCAGGGTTCATGAATGGGATCAATAACCCAGAACTCATCCGCAAGCTGAATGACAAAGTTCCACAAACCTTTGACGAGTTAACAAAGCGCACTAGATCCTTTATACAAGGAGAAGCAGCTGCTGCGGATAGCAAAAAAGGTTATTCAAACTATAGGCAACAAGAACAGCCGCGGAGACAATCCAATAATCAGAATAACAACCGCAGCAGGAATTATCGCAGTGGAAGAGACAACGACAAATATACTCCTCTCACTAAGACTCCGAGAGAAATATTTGTAACAGAAGGTGCGAACTTCCCAAAACCACCACCAATGCGCACTGCAGAAGAAAAGCGCCTAGGTAGTGGATACTGCGAGTACCACGGCCAAAAAGGCCATACAACTAACGAGTGTGTCCAACTAAAACAGCTAATTGAAAAGCTAGTTAGAGAAGGCAGGATGGACCACCTCGTAAAGAACATCAAGGAGGGAAAAGATAAACAGAGAAACGGGGGTAAGAAAGAACCCCCAAAGGAAAAAGCTGACACTATATACATAATACAATCATGGCAACGCAGGATAAAGCAAAAAGTCAGCCAAAAATTCTCTCCAGAAAAAGAGATATCCTTCCCTACTATAGCTGCGGACAACGCAGTCGTGGAGCCTCTAACCATTGAAATACATACAGGGGGACATGACATCCACCGCATGTACATTGATGGAGGAGCATCCGCAGACATCCTGTACGATCACTGTTTCAAAAGACTACGACCTGAAATCCAACGTCAGTTGATACCAGCCACAATGTCATTAACAGGATTCACAGGAGAAAAGATTTGGCCCATGGGGCAGTTACGCCTGTTGGTGGTCGTAGGAGATGAACAACACTCAACCGAAACATGGATAAACTTTATGGTAATAAAGTCTCCTTCACCATACAATGGTATCATTGGAAGACCGGGAATATCATCCATGCGCGCGGTACCATCCACAGCGCACGGAATGCTTAAATTCCCAGTGGAAGGAGGAGTTGTCACCCTCTATAACACAACAATACCACCAAGAGAATGCATCGCAGTAACAACTGAAGCAGAGACTATTCCAGAACAGCGCATGGAAAAAACGCCAAATTTAAAGGTCGCTATTCACCCAGATTATCCAGAGCAACAAGTTTCGATTGGAGGATCTTTATCTGACAAAGGTAAAGCAGCTGTATGCGCACTCTTGCAAAAGAACCTAGACATCTTTGCATGGGAACCAAAGCATATGACGGGAGTACCGCGCTCTATCACAGAACAAAAGCTACAAATCTGACAAGGATACCCTCCAATACGACAAAAGAAGCGCGGTCAGGCCCCAGATCGTGCAAAGGCTATTCTGGAAGAAGTACATAAGCTTGTAGACGCAGGCATCATGCGCGAAGTATACTATCACGACTGGCTTTCTAACCCAGTTATGGTAAAGAAGAGCGATGGCAATTGGAGGATGTGCGTGGACTTCACGGACCTCAACAAAGCATGTCCGCAGGACTGCTATCCACTGCCAGAGATAGACTGGAAGGTCGAGTCCTTATGCGGATACCCCTTCAAATGCTTCCTAGATGCATATAAAGGGTATCATCAGATCCAGATGGCAGTGGAAGATGAAGAAAAAACAGCTTTCCACACCAGTCAAGGAGTATACTGCTACACAAAAATGCCTTTTGGCTTGAAGAATGCAGGCGCGACATACCAACGACTGGTGGACACAGCCTTCGAAAAACAAGTAGGCCGCAACTTGGAAGTCTATGTTGACGACCTTGTCATAAAAAGCCATACAGAGGACGAATTGGTGCGCGACATCGAGGAAACATTCCGAACGTTGGGGCGGATCAACATGAAGTTAAATCCAAAAAAGTGCACCTTTGGCGTGACCGAAGGCATGTTCCTTGGATACCTGATAGAACCCGATGGAATCAAACCTTGCCCAGAAAAGACAAAGGCCGTTATTGATCTCCCCTCCCCGCGCACACTCAAAGAAGTCCAGTCACTAAATGGAAAATTAGCAGGGCTGAACCGCTTCTTATCTAAGTCAGCAGACAAATCTCTTCCCCTCTTTAAAACACTCATGAAGTGTATAAAAAGGGAGACTTTCGCTGGACTACCGAAGCGGAAGAAGCTTTCCAAAAACTCAAAAACCATCTGGCATCTCTTCCCAAACTTGTCGCACCGCGACCAGGAGAAGAACTAATCATGTACTTGTCGGCAACCCATGGAGCAGTCAGCGCCGTTCTATTGACAGACAGGAACTCCGTCCAGACACCCATATATTTCGTAAGTAAAGCCCTAAAGAAAACAGAGACTAACTACAGCGCTATGGAGAAGCTGGTCTTGGCTCTAGTGTTCGCAGCCAAAAGGTTGCGCAGATACTTTCAAGCGCATCCAATAGTTGTAATCACTGATCAGCCAATCAAACAAGTTATCTCTAAGCCTGACGCATCAGGACGCTTACAAAAATGGAGTGTACTGTTAAGTGAGTATAACATCTCATACAGACCGCGCACTGCAATCAAAGGACAAGTCCTAGCCGATTTTATTGTGGAGAAGCCAGACAGCGACAGCCCGACATCTGCAGCTAAAACAGATTTACAGGAACCCTGGATTCTGTTCACAGATGGATCTTCGTGTGTAGAAGGATCAGGCGCAGGCCTTATTCTTACAAATCCAGAAGGTATGGAATTCACCTATGCGCTACGCTTTGAATTCACAGCCACAAACAATGAGGCAGAATACGAAGCCCTACTAGCTGGACTACGTATTGCAATTCAAATGGGGGTTCGCAACCTAGAAGCAAACGTAGATTCGCGACTGGTCGCTAACCACGTGCTAGGTGAATATGAGGCCAAGGATGAACACATGACCCAATACCTGGAAAAGACAAAATCTTTGATCAAAAACTTTGATAGGTTCACAATAAAACAGGTGCCTAGAGGAGATAACAAGAAGGCGGACGCACTCAGCAAGATCGCATCCACAAGCTTCGCACACCTCTCAAAACAGGTATTGGTGGAAACCCTAAAAAACAAGTCAATCTTGGAGAGGGAGATATCAACGGTGATAGTAGAACAAGATCCTACATGGATGACACCTATCATCGAATTTATTAGCAAAGGAGTTCTACCCCTAGATCATAAAGACGCTCGAAGAATATGCCGCGCAACGCAACGATTTGAACTACGCGACAATGTACTCTATCGACGGTCTTTTTTACAGCCATGGCTCAGATGTGTTGGACCCCTTCAAGCAGAATACGTTCTCCGCGAAATTCACGCTGGATCATGTAGTATGCACTCAGGGCCACGATCCGTGGTGGCAAGCACTCTAAGGTCAGGATATTATTGGCCAACAATGCATCGTGATGCACGCGATCTGATAAGAAAATGCAGCAATTGCCAAGTACATAGACCAATTCCGCGCCGACCACAATAAGAGCTAACACCAATTACCTCACCATGGCCATTTTACAAATGGGGTATTGACATCGCAGGACCTTTCCCTGTCGCAGCTGGAGGAGTAAAATTCCTCATCGTAGCCATAGACTACTTCACAAAGTGGATCAAAGCAAAAGCGGTGGTGAACATTACGGGAAACCAAGTCAAGCGCTTTGTTTGGGACAACATTGTCTGTCGCTTCGGCCTACCGGGCGAGATCATATCAGACAACGGAAAACAATTCTGTGATAACCCATTCAAAGATTGGTGCGCACAATTGAACATCACACAACACTTTGCTTCAGTCAAACACCCACAAACCAATGGCCTAGTTGAGCGCGCAAATCGCAGTCTAGGCGAAGGAATAAAAGCGCGCCTTGACAGACACAAAGGAAAGTGGGTAGATGAGCTCTCGCACGTCTTGTGGGCGCATCGCACGACAATCAAAACCAGTACTGGCGACACACCATTTTCCCTAGTCTATGGAACAGAAGCCGTCATACCAGCCGAGATAGGAATGCCAACTATACGCACAGCAGAGGTCAACGTCACGACAAATGACGAGGAACGGCGCATAGACTTAGACATACTGGAAGAAAGAAGCGAACGCGCAGCTATACGCGAGGCAAAGGCTAAGGCAAAAATGAAGAAGTATTATGATGCAAAAGTCAAACACACTTCATTCAGACCAGGAGACTTTGTTTACCGCGCCAACGACGCGAGCCACGCAGAAGACACAGGCAAGCTCGGACCCAAATGGGAAGGACCTTACGAGGTCACAAACGCGCTCGGCAACGGCGCATACAGGCTGCGCGATATGGAAGGTCACGACCTGGCGCGCACTTGGAACATCTGCAATCTCAAAAAATGTTACTTTTAGGCTACGGCCCTAACACAAACACACTTGCATCCTACTAGGTGCCCAATAAGTGTTTGTCTTTCTTTTCTTTTCTAGGAATTGTATTTTCTATTTTTTCAAATAACTTGCAAGTATTTATAAAATGTTATGGTTTCTAGCTAACTCCATAGCGCATTTTTACTTTATTGCTTATATGTCAATATTGTTTATCTTATATTTCTGCCTACATGGCGTGCATGCACCACTTAAAGACCCACGAAGGCATAAAGGATAAGTTAACCTACTAATTTACTCGTTGAATAAGAGGGTTGCAAACCCATCAACATTGGATCACGCATCCTTGCTAAGCGCCTTACTCTCGAGATGTCGAGGTGAGTCTCGCGTGCGCACCCCACGACGAGTGCGCATATACCAAGTACACCGTACGAGCTTAGCAATATAACGAGCCAAGACACTTGGTCAAATAATAAAACTTCGCAAACAATGCAAGTATAATTCTTCAAAGTCACGCACTTAAAAGACTTAGTTAACAATTCAAACTTCGCAAACAATGCAAGTATATTTAAGTCACGAACTTAAAACAAAAATGTATCTTATTCCACATTTATTAATAAAAATTACAAGGAAAGATACATAAATATACAAAAAGCCTATATACTATGGCGATGCTCAGGACTCTCCTCTGGAGCGGCGGAACTCCCCGCTTCCTTAAGCTTACTCAAGGTTATGGCATCCTGCATAGATACGGTCGGAACGCTTACAGCCACGCCATCTGATCTAGGAAGGTGTGCAGCGCCAATGCCACACATCACAGCCTTGCCCTTGATACCCTTCTTCACAGCAACCCTCTGCTCATGTCGCTCTAGCACCTCTTTCAAAGGAATTTCCTTCTCAAGAGCAAAAGGCTTAAGGATATCGCGAGGCCGCGCGAACACAGGGACTTGAAGTTGCGAAACATCAGGTTTTAGATAGTAATCTAATTCCTCTTCCGCGTTCTCCACAAGATGGCGCTGCAAAGTCAGACCCGCCATCAGCACATCTATGGGGTCATCTTGATCGCGCTCCAACCTCCCTATGTGCGGCAACTCAAGAACCTTGAGCCCCGCCATTGCTTGCAGCAGCTCATCATAAGCCGTAGGGCTGTAACCAGGGACTTCCGCCAAGCCCTTCTCCAGCAGCTTGGCCTCATGAAGGTCCTCCATGGCCTGCGATCGACCATGCGCAATCGCGCAGTGCACAACCTTTCCAAAAGCTTCCACTACCTCAGCGGACTCTAGTGTGCTCAGGGCTGCCAGGCGCAGCCCATGGCTAATCAACCATCTGCATTCACAAAGAAAATTTGTGTAAGTAAACAACATGGTGGTAAAATAATTATAATGACAAAGTAAACGGAAATACCTGCGCTCGACTATAGTGGACATCAGATGGGGTTACAACTCCTCGTCATACTCTATGCTGAGGGCGCGCAGTTTTTCCTCTTGCATCGCAACCGCCTTCTCGATGCGCCCCTGAAACTCCTGGATGCTAGCATGATGCTCCGCCCTCTTCTCTTCAAGATAAGACACCGACCAGGAAGTCTTAGCCTTTATTTGCTCAAGCTTAGCCCTCGCGTACCTAAGGTCAGCTAACATGCTCACCTTATCTTGAGCAATCTTTTCAGCATATGCCCTCGAGGCTTCCAACTCCACTTGCGCATTAGCTAACTGCGCACGGAGTGTCACTAACTCCTCCTTCTTTTGGGCAAGAGCACGGCTCTCCCCAGCATACCTCCCTTTCAGCTGAGCCACAAGCTCAGCTTGGCGCGCAGTGGTCGCAGCCAGCTCATCCATTAGCTGCTGCGCCTCACCACCATCAGCAACCTTGGTCTTCCCCTCCGTGTTTTCATTCTGCGGAGAGGAAACCTCATCCACGAAGACCCCATCATCCTTCGCGGCGTCATCCCTACGCAACAGAAGCAGTCAACAACTATTACAACAAGTAATATGATATAAAAAAAAAAAAAAAAAAAAAGAGAGAAATGCACACTTACAGAAACGGAGAAACATCATCAACCTTCAACCGTGCGCCGGAGGTAGAGGTCTCTTCCGCGTTCGACTCTGCGTCTCTGATGACGTGTCGACGCCTCTTCCTGGTGCCACTGGCTCCAGCCTCTCCCTTGCGCTTCGAATTCTGCGCGACCTCCTCCCTCAGCACCTCTTCAGGTTTCAGGATCTGGATGCTGTCAGACGACCCTGATCGCGCCTCCTCATGCGCCACTTCCACATTTGGCACCACCTCCACAGTGGGCGCCACCTCCGCGTCGGGCGCTACACTCTGAACGGGCGTCACCAGGAGTGGTGGCGTGTCCTCGGGGACCGTCGCAGGCAGAACGGTCAAGTGCCCCGCGGTCTCCTCCAGCAAGGGCTGCTCTCCTTCCTTCAGAGGACGCACCCCTATGGTCACCTGCTTTGGCTTGTCCAGCTTGACCACCGCGAACAGATCCATCTCTGCGCACATCAAATGAAGCAAGAAAAAACAAAAGGGATTAGTTATTAAAGGCGCGAAGACAAGAATAAAGGACTTACAAAGAAGGAAGTATAAGGGATGAACGCCCACCCCGGCCATCCTCACTCAAGAAAGTAGGAACCTCATCTGCAGCCCCAAAATAAGCGCGGCTCAACCCCACATGTACCAAAAACTCCTCCGGATAGGGGTTAATGGCGAGTCGATTGGCATCTAAAGTTTGCGCGTCAGCAAGCCTGTAGGAACCGGGTGCGGGGCGCCCATCCCTTGGTAAGGATTCCTGAGTATAAAACTCAAAGGGAGAGGGAAAGACTATATCATCCACCCAAAAGAAGTACTCCCTCCAATTCTTGAGGGCGTCAACTTTCTCCGTATAACACTGAAGCGCCCCCTGGCGCTTCGCAAAGGAAACCCAACAATTTGACCACGTCGTGTGGTAAAAGGAGCGGAACAAGGCCACAGTCGGTTCTATCGCAAGTAAACGGCAGTTTACTTCAAAATTCGACACCTTCGCCGCACCTATACAGTGCAGCTGAGAGATGTGAAGGCGATAGTGATTGAGCAAATCACTCAGAAAAACAGATATGGGTACGCGGTAATTCGCGTACTCAAAAAATTTCGTGTATAGCCCTATCTTCCCTTCGGGGAAGTCAGCTATACACGCGTCGACATCTGGAGCCTCTGGACGTACATCCAAAGGCACAAAATAGTCAGAAGAAAACTGCGTAACGTCCTCAATGGACATCGCGGAGCGAAAATCCTCCAATTGAGCAACCATTTTCATTTACAAACTAAGTGGGACGCACACAAATTACCTACG